>JAJHSJ010000010.1:14304845-14428904 GCA_021015155.1 Magnolia officinalis | reverse complement strand
GCCTACGTTGGAGCCTTTGTAGTTCAAAATTCTCGTGGGAAGGCGGGATGCCACGGTTGATGTGGGCTTAATAGCCTGACTCGTGGGAATGCCACTTGGAGACATTCATGCTAGTGAGAAGAGCCTTAAGACCGCGCGTGAAAGAGATCGTCGCACGCGATTCCTTTGTGGCCAATTGGCCCACTGAAATCCAAACAATAGCCTCCTAGCGACCAATATGACTGACGACTTCCGCCTGCTCCATCACATCTTCACATACAACGTATATCCCAGGTGGAGCAATCACAGCGAGTGCACACGCCTGATGGTATACTTTCTGTACCGAGCTGGGCAGGGAGAGAAATTGTGCGTGCCTACGTATGTACTGCTACAGATAGTGCAGATTACACGCTCTATTAGGACGGTCATTTCACTCTCATTCGGTCAACTCATATGCAAGCTTGCAAGTGAATTCGCCTACGGACTTGGCGCAGAACTCCCTGTGCCGATTCGTTTCATCAACGACACTACTCTCAACAACATGAAGATTGGGCCACGATAGCGTCAAGCCTGACTCGATGAGAGTGAGGATGAGACAGAAAGTGAAGAAGAAAAGGAGAGTGCTGAAGAGGGAGGTGAGATAAGGGAAGAAGGAGAGCAGGAAGAAAAATAGGAGGCCCGGGACACTGATGAGGGCTCTCCTCCTGCTACACAGGAGCGCTCTAGTGATCGGGCTGCTTTAGAAGTCCGCTTGGCTCGACTCGAGGAGGGTCAGGCTGCCTTGCGACAAGAGGTTGGGGAGACCAGGGCCGAAGTAAGGCAAAGGCTTGAAGAGAACGAGGCCTTTATGAAACGAAAATTCAAGAAAGTGTCTCGCACATTAAGGGCTATCCTATGCTGTGTACAGGACAAGGGTGCGCCTCCGCCATCACTGTATTCTGACGACTAGTCGTGCATGTAGTCGTCTCCTATTTTGCTTTGTTTGCTTGTTTCTATGTGTAGCCTTGTTAGGCATAGTAGTGCGGTAGATTGGTATGTAGGTTTTAGTGTGTGAAGCTTTGCTTAGCTTAGTTCACATGCATCTTCTGTCACGATTCATGTAATGCTGTATCTCATGTATTGTGACCATTTGGTTAGATGAAATGCATGAAGTTCCTTTAAGCTATATGTTAATGTTGTGTAGTTAAGCTTGTGAGTATGCTGAATCTGACTTGGGTTGCACCCTATGCTGTATATAGGGATGTCTTCGAAAACCTCTCCTGAACAGTAGCCATACGGACCCTAGCTTGGGCCCTGACTTTGAGACGATGCCGGATTCACAGCCGGCCACTGGCCCCACCAATGGGCCAACACCTTTTGCACCACCGGTTTCAGAACAGAACAGTGCGTCTATATCGACGACACGCATACCTCAGTCTGCTCCTCCTCCTGATCGGTTGGAGCAAATGATGCTGTTGATGTAGCAGTAGCAGATACAGCAACAACAGCAGCAGCAGTTTCTGGCTACCATGCGGGGGTCTTTGCCCAGAGTATGGGTGTGGCTCCACCTGCGCCACCTGTGCACCCTGCTGGGAACACGAGTGCCAGCGGCCTTTTCGAGCGGTTCCAGCGCTTGCGGCGCCCCACCTTCGCAGTTACTCACAGACCCAAGGAGGCTGATTACTGGCTAGATCGCATCTCTAAGATATTGAAGCTGCTAAACAGCACTGAGGCAAAACAGGTTGAGTCGGTCACCTTCATGTTTGAGAAGGAGGCTAGTTTATGGTGGGACAACATCCTACGAACAGTTCCCACATGACACGTGTGGATGTGGGACGCCTTTGAGACCCGCTTCCATGAGAAGTACTTCCCCCTCACTTACCGTAATGAAAAGGAGGGTGAGTTTCTCCACCTTCGACAGGGAGAAATGACTGTGATAGAGTACGAGAACAAATTTACGAAGCAAGCCAAATACGCCCCTTTGATACTAGCAGATAAACAGATGAAAGTGCGGCATTTTTTAGATGGGTTGTGGCCCGATATCCGTACTCAAACGTGTTGCACTAGCATTCCCAATTACGCCGAGCTAGTCAACATGTCTCTACGAGCTGAACAAGATAGAGACAGAGTTTCTCAAACACGTATACCAATGGGCCCGAGGCCTCAGCCCGAATCACGGGACCGGCCAGTCCTAAGTAAGAGGCCACATGTAGACTTGTGCCCATAGCTCTGTCAACCCAGCAAAGGCGAGCGAAACGTTGGTGTACATATTACGACAAAGGCGGACACACTGACCCCTTCTGTTTTACCAAGATGAAAGACAATGGTATCACGCCACCTCAGAAGATCGACCGTCGGCCACCACGTGATGTAGCCATTCCACCTCTACGATCTACACTACCAGTGCAGCCACTTTACCGACCACCTGTACCCCGAAATAGGTCACCTCAACGACCTATGACGGCGCAACCAAACCATCCTCAACAAGCCCGTGTGCATGCACTTGCAGGTGAAGCACCTGAGTTAACAACTGCAACGCCTTTAACCTTTGAGGTCTCTGCCCGCAGTCAAGGTACACATGTATTCCTATTGGTAGACATTGGATCCACTATTTTAATAGTGTCATGCTCCACAGTCAAGCGTTTGGGATTGAACACTACCCCTATGAGTGTGTTAAGAGTCCTTATTGCGACAAGGACCTTCTCCAATACTACTAAACTTTGTAAGGATTGCCCGATAGGCTTAGGAAGCAGAGCGATGCGTATTGACTGGATAGTCTACCCGCTCATAGGCGCGGCGGAAGCTGGTGGACTAATAGCCCAGTGGCCCATGGTCGAAGGAAATTGATCCAGGTTATACGTAAGGTTAGGTTAAATAGGAAATGGATCTTCCTTAGAAGATTAGTAATGAAGTCTTCGAAGGAAAGAAAGTAGGGTTCAAGTATTAAACCAATTTGTATGAAAGAATAGGCCTAACAATGGATTACTATAAGGATTATAAAAATAATATGGTAACTAGAGATGACAAATATGTTGTAAATAATAGAAGGGTCGAAACGGAAAATTTCTACAACTTCAAGTTACCAATAGGCTGGTCATACCTTTTCATATTTAAGTTTAGTATGTGGTGTCTATTTAGGAATTATTTATAATCATACTAGAAATTATCCTGTGATTAAATATGATTATACGTAAAGATATATATATTTTTAGTTATTTTTGTACAATTAAATTAGAACCCTCGGGTATGATTGAGTTTCATAGTTTAATACTCCGTAAGCTCATGTTAGAGGCGGACTACAGTAAAATGTTGTACATTTCTTATTTCCCTTGTAAATTCAAGGTTCATACCGCGTCGAGGAGATGTCCCTCTTATTTCCATTCCCGCGGCCTTATGTTGCTAGCATTCCACTGCAATATTTTAGGACTCTCAACTCTTCCTTACCTTCCGAAGTTAATGAAACCAAAGTGCAAATCTGCTCATGACCCTCTAGCCGTATGATCGAAATGGTGACATACAAATATGATTTTGAGAGATTGAAAACCCTTCTAGTATAGTCTTTTAACTATGAGCACCATAGAAGAACTTATTATCCACCAAGTTAAACATAGGTTAAACAAGAACTCTCGTTAAACAAGACCCAAGGGACAACCTTATAAACATGAGGCTTGAACCTCCTAGCGAATTATAATACTCCTTAAATACTTAGGATGATCAGGTTTCGGAATGTTAGAACCATATTCCTACGAGGCATTCGTGGCTTAACTCAATTCTCAATCCTGAGTGATTACCAAAGGACTCACTGCATTTACCGAGCAAAAGATCAGGATCCATTAGGATTAGGAAGGGATACGATGTGTTGTCTACCCTGGTTAAGCGGGCAATTGACGTATCGGGTTCGAGCCCACCACAACTGACTTTCCGTATTAGCCCAATCATAAATAATATATTATACCACCCCCAGGTAAACTTTATTATCAAACGCTTAGCCCACTAATAATGATTTGGACAATTATTTCCAAACCTTAAAGGTAAAATTTTTAAGGGGAGTAGACCATTATGAGCTAGGCTAGTGTAGTTATTATAGACCCCAACACGTATGTAAACCTTTACTTATTACCTTTAGACAATTTCGGGGACAAAATTTTTCTTTAAGGGGGGCAGATTGTAACGTCCCAGAAAAATCCGTACAAAGACCCCAGTACTACCTCAGGCAGAAATCACTTAGGACCAAATCCTTTAGAAATTAGACAAAATTAACTAAGTGCTAAACTAGATTAGCTGCGAAATTAGCTTAAACCACTTTAAATATGAACTGCAAGACCCAAAACTTATAGGATCATTAATGCTATAGTATCCTATACTCTAGGATCAATCTCAAAACCCAGTTGCTCTCGGGAGCACCTTGAAACTCCGTATCGGACCTGTACCGCACGTCGAAAGTCCGATGACCACGAAACTAAACGGTTAGGACCGCCTTACTGGGCTTGACAACCATCTCGAAAATCAAATCCAGATATTACCCAGAAGCACACAACTTGAGCCCGGAGTAAAGTGTGTGAGAAACGCGAATATCTTTAGAAATTGAAATCAGATTTAAGTGATTTGGGCCGTTCACTTGCGGGCCAAATCTAAGCTTTCAGACCGTCAGAATCTAACCCAAATACACTCTCGGATCAGGGAAAATTTCATACACATGTCAGGGTACTTGTGGCCCTGATCGAGTGGTGGTGACCATTGAACTGAAACTAGTCCGCCAAGGTCGATCAACAAATCCGATCGAACCAAAAACTTAACTCAACCTAGATCTAATGCCAGGGAGCTTAAGTCCGACCGCACGCAGAAAGGGGGCATCCAAAAGTGCTCAATTGGATCGAAACAACCCCTATTTGGTTGTAACCTATGTATAGCATGGCCCTGGGGCCATTCCCATCAGTTCTAGGCCTATATAAGGGCCTTAAACCCTCTCTCTTTCATTCCATAAGAATTTAGAAAACCTAGGAGGGAGAAGGAGAGAGAGAGAGAGAGAAGTGAGAGAGAAAGTACTGGGAGAGAGTTCTTGGGATTCGATCCCATCGCTCCACGGGCTTAGTTACCGCTTCTGTATCGCTATTCTGGTGATTCCGACTCTGTTCGTAGGTAAGAAAACCTAACCCTAATCTGTTTTAAGGTTTCCAATAGTGTAAGTGATGAAATACTTGACCTATTTCATGCTATAGGTGACCGTTGTGCCGTAGACAAAGGCTTAATGTTTAAACTGAGTTCGTTACGAGTCTACCGGCGAAAGGTGCGGACTATAGACGTTTAAGTTATGGTTTTCAAGGCTTTCAATGTCAGTTAATAATTTATGACTGACTTGATTGCTATCACATGCTTAAATACAATGATTCTCACACTTTACACATATATATGAACTATGTTGAATATAGTGTATTCCATGTGTTTGGTGATATGATTGAATGAATATGAAATTTGGATCTGTGCTTGCTATGATTATTAACCATGAATATATGCTTGTTGTGTATGTGGCAACCCTTTTGTAAAAGGTTTGCCATAATATATGTCATAACCAGTCTAATGCATGTATGTTAAAGTGTGTAGTTTTGTAACATCCCGGATTTTTTCCAACCTGGTGATAGACGTCCTTAGGCAATGAGTCGATCATAACACCTGATTAACTTCTCAAACGCTTAATTCAAAAGTCTCAAATCTCTTTTTAAACCATTTTCTTCAAAATCTCGCTCTTCCTTCAAAATCTCACCTTTCACTACCTTATCATTCAAAAGTAACTAAGTGTTAAACTATATTAGCTACGAAATCCGCTTGATCCACTTTAAATACAATCTACAAGACCCAAAACTTGTAGAATCATTGACGCTAAGTTACCCTAAAATCTAGGATCAATCTCATTACCCGGCTACTCTCAGGAGCATCATGAAACTCTATATCAGATCTGGACCGCCCATCGAAAGTTCGATTAACACGAAGTTATAGAATTAGGACCGCCTTGCTGGGCTTGACAACCATCTCGAAAATCAAATCCAGATAGTGTCCCAGTGTTATTCGCTTGAGCCCGGAGCGAGGAGTGTGAGAAATGTGAAATTAATTAAAAATAAAATACAAATTTAAGTAATCTTGAACGTGTCGCTTGCAGACAATATTTTAAGCAACCAGACCGTCGGAATCTGACCAGATTAAACCCTTGGATCAGGGATATTTGCCCCTACATGTCAGTGTACTTGAAATCTCTGATTGAGTTTCACTGACCGTTGAACGGAAACTGGTCCACCACGCGTAATCTGGGAATCCGACCGGATTGAAAACTTAACTAAACCTAGATTCAATGTTAAAGAGCTTAAGTCCGACCGCACACAGAAAAGGGGCTGCCAGAAGTGCTCCGTTGGATCGAAACGGACCCACTTTGGACATAACCTAAGTATACCTTGTTCCTGAGTCTATTTTGGAGAGTTTCTAACCTATATAAGGACCTTAAACCCTCTCTCATTCCTCCCATACGAATTTGAGAAAACCTAGGAGAGAGAAGAGAGAAAAGAGAGAGAAAGTATGAGAGAAGTGGAAGGATCTCCCTGATGCTCTACCCTGCCACTATACAAGCCTAACCACCTCGTTCTAATCGCTTTCCCGGCGATTTCAACTTCATTTCCAGGTCAGAAAACCCTAACCCTAACCTGTTTTAGGGTTTGGATTGATTCGAGTAGTGAAATAGCTAACGTAACTCGTGATTTAGGTCGTCATATCGACGTTGACGAAAGCGTAGAGATTCTATTGACTCTGTTACGATTCCACGGCATAAGGTGCGGACTTTAGACGTATAGGTTATAGTTTTCAACGCTTTCAATGTCAGATAATGATAGATTCATAATCTGCATGCAATTGTACATGTACAAAGTGCTGTCCGTTTCGTTTTTCGATTATACGTTAACTATGTTGAATATACTGTATTCCTCGTATTTATAGAAAATACCGTATACATATAAAATACGGATTTATGTTTAACATGATTATTTGTCGTGACTATATGCTTGTATGTATGCGACAACTCCCTAGCAAAAGGACTTGTCCTAAATCATGCCACGGCCACTATACGCTATATATGTTAAAATGTGTAGCCCGAGTGTTTGTGGAAATGACTGAATGAATATGAACTTGGATTCCTGCTTGCCATGACTATCCGTCGTGGGTGCATGCGTGTTATAATTGGGGCACCTCCCTAGTGAAAGGATTTGGCCTAATACTTATGTGATCAACATATGTCATGTATGTTGTTGTAGGTGGTCTAAAGTGTTTGTTGAAATGTCTGAATGAGTAGTAGTTAGTAAATTGTAATGTATAAGCGTGTTGAGATATGATTCTCAACTCCTTTAACTATGTGTATAATTTCTTTAGATATCTGTGTGATTAGGAATTGAATATGTACAAACTCATGCTTATGTTGTAGTTCATAACATACTCAACTGATTGTATGATTTTATCTATGTAATGCATATGTTTAAATTCATGTTTAAGTTGTATTCCATAAGAGCCATGAAGGGTGATGGGGGAGTGGTGTAACGATTCCGTGCAACAGCCCTGGCAGCCCTAAGCGGACAATACTGGATATTTGATTGTATGATTTGAAATCTTGATCCATTACTGCTTTAATTGTTCCGTAATTGAATGTGATTGGGACTAAGAGTTAGTCCAGGCGATCGGTAACGGAATGAAATTTGTGACTGAGATTCATTCGTCACGCGAGATGTGTCTGACGAACCCGAGTCGTACTTCGGTTGGCGATAGTGGTTGGCCACAGGAAGTGCTTATGTGCTTCATATCGTTCAACTTGTTGTGCACTCGAGCTAGCCGAGCTCGTCAAGTAACCCGATCTGTCTTATGTATGTTCACCATGTTTGGATGCTACTGTTTGAACCTAAGGTACTAACCTTACCAGTGAAATCCCATTAACCGTGGTACCTCGATCCGCTAAGACTCATGAGTCGGACATGGTGGTATGAGACACCGTGGTCGAGTTGTTGGCCTACGCTGGGGCCACGAGCCTCCCCGTAGTGACCATTGAGCAACCAGACTCGTGAGCCGATTATGGTGGTATGGGATACTATATTCGAGCTGTCGGCCTACACTACTTTGATGGGTGATGGGGGAGTGGTGCAACGATTCCGTGTAACAGCCCTGGCAGCCCTGACCGTACCCGGTGTAGTGACCTCGAGCATACTCTGAATCTGCGGAGAGGCGACGAGCCTTTTCGTAGTAAACAGAGTATAAACTAGGCCTGTATTGATAAGGTGATGGGGGAGTGGTGCAACGATTCCGTGTAACAACCCTGGCAACCCTTGCAGCGACCTAGAACCACACTATCGTATGAGATTATCTAGGAATGACGACCCTAGAATGGATCATTGTTTGGGAATGATATAAGGAAGGTACCTTAGTTTTCCAATACTGTTGTATGAAAAGGACTAATAACAACTCGGTAATCATGCTCATCATCGCACTGCATGTGCCGGGAAGATGTGGAGCACTGAGGGATGAACGCATGCCGCGGACGTAAGATGGTATTGCATGAGGGAGTATGTTGGTGAGGGCATGCATCATGACTGCATTCATACTTGCATTAATAAGAGTATTTAGAATTGTTTGATTGTACTGCTTTATCATTTCTGCTTGACTGAATTGATAACATGTTAACCTATGCTTTATTGTTCCACTGAGTTGATCACTCACTCCCACGTTACGGGACGGTGTTGTACACACCAACCAGACCCTGTTGTAGCTGCAGGTGATGGCGATGCTTATGAGGCGGAGCCGGACTTTTACGACGACGAGGATGCCTTCTTGTATATGCTATATTCTGGCGGCTTCATGCGAGCCGTGTCTTGATCGACGGGGTTTTAGGGTTGCTGACTAGATGCCATTACATTTTTTTGTATATTTTGGACTTGCACATGTAATTATTTAACCTGGTAATGTTATCACACTCTAGAGACTCACCACAGTTTATATATTTTATATATCTATCAAAGTCTTCCGCTTGCAATTTAACTGTCTCTGGAGTATGATATATTGTTTCGGTATAATCGCATTCATGTTTCAATGCTCTCATCATAATCATCATTATCTGTGTTGCATAAGTGATGCGTTGGAACTCAGGAGCTGAGCTTTGCTCGACCCCGATTTTCAGGGCGTTACAAGTTTAAGTGTTTATTGAAATGTCTGAATGAACATGGAATTATGATTGGTGTCTGTCATGTCTATGGAATGCTAATACATGAATTATTGTGTACGTGACAACTCCTTGTGGTGAGGAATTGTCCAAATGCATATTATAATCAACATATGTTGTGTATGTTGATATGTGTAGTATAAGTGTTTGATAAAATGTCTGTATGAGAAGTTGTTAGACGAACTGTACTTAATAGGGTTGTTGGGATGGGATTCCCAACTACCTTAGTTATATGCATGAATTCCTTCAAGTTACTATAATCTAAATAGCGTGGTTTGTGCAGAATATGCATATGTAGAATGGCATGTTATATGTGCTTCATTATACGTTCAAATGGTTTCCATGTTTGCGATGGTTGTCAAATACTGTATGCTTAGCATGTGTACATGTCTCTCGTATCGGAATGTGATTGGGGCTACGATGTAGTCCAGGCAATCGGTAACAATTCCTGTTTGAGTGGTCGAATTAGTCTCACCACAATTAATGCATTCGGTGAATCCGAGTCGTACGATGATCGTCGACAATGGTACCTTGTCGATTAATTCAGTGTACGCTCATACCAATCGAACCTGTCAAGTAACCCGATTAGCCTATTTGTGTTCACCATGTATGGACGCTACTGCTTGAATCTAAGGTACCAACTTACCAGTGAAAATCTCGTTTAACCTTGGTACCTCGATCCACTAAGACTCATGAGCCGGGCATGGTGGTATGGGACACCGTGGTTGAGTTATCGGCCTACGCTGGGGCGTAGTGACCAGTGAGCAACCCAAACTCGTGATCCGAATACGGTGGTATGGGACACTGTATTTGAGCTGTCGGCCTACACTGGCGCAGCCTGGCTGTGGTCCCCAGTCGGGTCGGTAACGAGCCTTCGAAAATAAACTGTCAGTTGGTAGGGCGTTGGTGGAGTGACCTCGAGTATACTGTAGGACTGCGTTGAGGCGACGAGTCTTTTCATAGCAACTAGAGTATAAACTAGGCCTACACTGATCAGATGACGAGCCCTTTGTAGTGACCTAGAACCGCAACATCGTATGAGATTTACTAGGACTGACGACCACAGAATGGATCATTGTTTGGGAATTGATATAAGGGAGGTACCTTAGCTTCCCAATCCTACTGTATGAATAAACCTAAGTAAGAACCTGGCTAATCACGTGCATGCACTGCATTACGTGTGCCTTTGGCGTAGTAGGTCAAGCACTGAGGAAGGGTTGCATGCCGCGATCGTGAGATGAAGTCGCTGAGGGAGCGTAGGCGAGGGCATGCATCATTATTTCATATCATTCTTACATTAACAAGAGTACTTAGGATATGAGTGTTGTATTGCTTTATCATTACAGCTTGACTGAATCGATATCATGTTAACCTTTGCTTTATATTTCTACTTAGTTGATCACTCACTCTCACGTTACGGGACGGTGTTTTAAACACCAACCAGCCCATGTTTTAGTTTTAGATGATGGCGATGCTTACGAAGCGGAGCCGGACTTTTATGATGATGAGGAGGGTTTCTCCTATATGCAGCTATCAGGTGGGTCTATGTAGGCCATCTTCTGATTGACGGGGTTACAGAGATGCTGATTAGACGCCATTACACTTGTTATTTTTGCACCTTTGGATCACCCATATATATTCTTTTTATTTATTTTTAGAGTATACATGTATATATTTAACCTGGTAACATGTTCACACTCTGGAGACTTACAACAGTTTATATATTTTATATATCTATCATAGTCTTCCGCTTACGTAATTTAACTATCTCTGGAGTATGATATGCTGTTTTAGTATAATCTCACTCATGTTTAATGCACTAACACGGACAACATTTAATCATTATTATCTATGTTGCATAAGTGATGCGTTGGAACTCGGGAGTGGAGCTTATGCTCGACCCCCGATTTTCAGGGCATTACAGTTAAGGTTGAGCACCAACCCGACCCAACCCGCCCGACTTTCAGCCCTAGTTTATAATGTTTATTTAGGTGTGTAGGTATGGTTTTATCAGTGCAAAGTATGAATGTGTTTTTACCGGGTGTAGATTATCGATTCATGTCTTTGGGTTCTAAGGTCGGGAATATCTTGATCGGGTCTAATAACCGAGGTCCTGATGGGCCAAGGATCCTTCCCCTTGGTTTGGTTGGTCATTAGGTAGTTATCGAAGTGGCCTAAGAGGATTGTCTTTGTTACAACTGGTCAACTGTGAGTTTTGTGAGGATGCATTCATGGAGGAAGTTAGAAAACCTTGGAGGAGTCTGATTTATCTCGTCATTCTTTTGAGCAACTTTCTTTTAATATCTGTTCTCTATTGCTTTGCCCCTCCCCCCCCCCCCCCCCTTCAGGTTTTTTTTACTTCAATAGTTATCGGAGTGGCCTAATTGGTTTTGTTACAACTAGTCAACTACGAGTCTTGTGAGGACGCATTTATGGAGAAAGTTAAAAACTTCGAAGGAGTTGGATGTTTTCTTCAATTATCTCGTTATACTTCTGAGCAACTATCTTTCAATATATGCTCTCTGTTGTTGTGAACGCAACTATCTTTCAATATATGTTATCTACTGCGACCATAACATCTGGACAATAGTCTCGGTGACAGGAATGGAAGAGGTTATGAACTCTTTTTTTGCCTGTGCAGTGTGCGGTCTTTACTCTACGAGGTATATGACTTTTAGGGGGATTTAATTATACAGCAATGTTATGCATCTAGTCATGCTTTGTGTAGTCCTTTAAGGGGACTAGGCAGGAAAAAAATAGAAAGAACTTTAGTATAACTTCATGAGATCAGGCAATTCCAGGTAGGCGAACATAATAAAGAAAAATGTGCAAAAAATAAATAAAGTAAGAGTGTGAGGGGTGATAATGATATATCGGGATTACGTGAAATAAAATGTATTTTGAGCCTAACTGAGATGTGAGAATGAAAAAAGAAAATTGGATACCCTTTTGTTCAAAAGGAATGATCAGACATCCCTGATTCTGACCCTACTCCTAATCCGGTTGGCTTTGGTGGATTGGCTTTTTAAGAGTTGGCTTTTCGAGTCGGACAGAGCCTCGGCGTTGATCAGGGATTTCTCTGAGTCCTTGAAGAAGGGGACCCAACCTGGCTTATTTCTCTAGCTTGTCATTCGCCCTTTTGTCGTATGTCCTCCCCCTCAACGGCTGCTAGGGACTTGAATTTATAAAAGTATACCGTCAGCTCATGGTGAGGGGATGGTGGACACTTGTCATTTTTTCGTTGTTAAAGCATCTATGGGAATGTATCTACATCTCTAGTTGGTGAAAAGTGGGTCAGGTGTCTATCAGTGTGTGGCTAGTTGATGGCCTACTATCTTCATTCCCTCGCTCCCTGCTATGTTCGGGAGCTTTTTTTTCATTTCTTTAAGGTCTGTTTCCTAGTTAAATGCAAGTTTACAAGGTTTATGATCGCTCAATCAGGGTTGTTCACTAGCTTTAAGTGATGCCCAAGTCATACTCATCCCCTTTTGGTCAGTTTATAATGCTTATCTAGGTGTGTATGTATGGTTTTATCCGTGCAAAATATGGATGTGTTTTTACTAGGTGCAGATTATCGATTCATGTCTTTGGGTTCTAGGGTCGGGAATATCTTGATCGTGTCCAATAACCGAGGTCCTGATGGGCCAAGGATCCTTCCCCTTGGTTTGGTTGGTCATTCGGTAGTTATCGAAGTGGCCTAAGAGGATTGTCTTTGTTACAACTGGTCAACTGCGAATTTTGTGAGGATGCATTCATGGAGGAAGTTAGAAAACCTTGGAGGAGTCTGATTTATCTCGTCATTCTTTTAATATCTGCTCTCTGTTGCTGTGACGACCCCCCCCCCCCCCTTGAAGTTTTTTTACTTCAATAGTTATCGGAGTGGCCTAATTGGTTTTGTACAACTGGTCAACTACGAGTCTTGTGAGGACGCATTCATGGAGAAAGTTCAAAAACATTAGAGGAGTTGGATGTCTTCTTCAATTATCTTGTTATACTTCTGAGCAACTATCTTTCAATATATGCTCTCTGTTGCTATGAACGCAACTGTCTTTCAATATATGCTCTCTGCTATGACCATAATATCTGGACAACGCTCTCGGTGACAAGAAAGGAAGAGGTTAGGAACTCTTTTATTGCATGTGCAGTGTGCGGTCTTTACTGAAAAGGCCGAGCTATATGTCCTAGAGGGGGGAGGTGAATAGGACTATGCCAAATTAAAAATAATAATAATAATAACAACGGAATTTAAATAAATTAAATACAGATAACAATAGACAATCCCACAATGCTGAATTTAAAGACAACTTCAAAAGAACAAGTATTGAGAGGTTGATACAGATGTTGTTCTAAGGACAACCTTACACTATAAAGACCAAGGGTTTATGGCAGGACAACCTTATTAGAATGGTTTGTGTATCAAAAACTCAAACTGCTATAGAGGAATAAAGAAATAAATAGCAAGAAGGAAAATCTAAGCTATTACAACATTCCCACACATCCATATAAGGATTACAACATTCTCCACAAATGCAAAAAGGAAAATTACAATCATCCACAAAAGAAATAAACAATCAATCCACAAGACACAAAGAATTATAGTGGTTCGCTTGTGTGTACACCACTATATCCTTATGTGAGGATGCATTCATGAAGGAAGTTAGAAAACCTTGGAGGAGTCTAATTTATCTTGTCATTCTTTTAATATCTGCTCTCTGTTGCTGTGACACCCCCCAAGTTTTTTTACTTCAATAGTTATCGGAGTGGCCTAATTGGCTCTATTACAACTGATCAACTACGAGTCTTGTAAGGATGCATTCATGGAGAAAGTTAAAAAACCGAGGAGTTAGATGTCTTCTTCAATTATCTCGTTATACTTCTGAGCAACTATCTTTCAATAGATGCTCTCTGTTGCTGTGAACGCAACTATCTTTCAATATATGCTCTCTGCTGCTGTTACCCCCCCCTCTCTCTCTCTCTCTCTCTCTCTCTCTCTCTCTCTCTCTCTCTCTCTCTCTCTCTCTCTCTCTCTCTCTCTTCTTCTTCTTCTTCTTCTTCGTTTAATTTTTTTGTGCTTTCAGGTTTTTTGCATGTACTATCCTTTTTTACTTTTCTATTTTTATTTGGGAAGATACGTTTATAAGCAGCAGACCGATGGTCAGTTCTATGTAGCTTTTGTTTGAGTTTGAGATGTTGTCTACCATTAGGTGGGACCCACAACAAATATACACTGGCCCTAAAACCGGGCAATTGGCTCATCAAGTGCTTTATGGATCGTTTGAATGCCTTTAAACGGTTTAAGTGGTAAATAATTTACAGATGTCCTATTTAGTTGTAAACTGTAAATAATTTATAAGTTGTAAGTTATTTAAGTCCTATAAATGAAGAGCCTATAAATAAAATCACAACTTTTTCCCTGTAAATCAAAAGGGGTTGAAAGCTGTAAAATTATTTACAACCTGTAAATCATTTGCGGGCATTTTTCAGCATCCAAACACAAACTACAAACCATTAACCTATAAATAACTTACAATTAGCCCCATTTACAGGCATTCAGAGGACCCCTTAGGTGCATATTGTATAAATGGATGGCTAAAACAAATTGAGCAAAAGGCCACACTCAACCTTCATGTGGAGCCAACCGAAGGATCCTTTATGTCTGATTTCATGGATTCATCCTGATATCTTTCATTTTTATTCTGTTTATTCCTAGCTTTTTCCATCTTCTGCTAACATTGCTTAGGGTATTCTACATCGATTTCAGAAACACTTGTATCAAATGAAGGGGAGAATCTAAAACTTGGAAATTGCACTGCAACATGCATACACAATGCAAACGTATAAAATGAGATGTAATAAAAGAACGTATGAATAGGTGTCCGAGGGAATTCAACAACTGTCGATTCTCTGTTAGGGTACCCAGGAAAACAGAATTTCAGTGTTCCCACCTATTAATGTTAGTAACCAGCCTCATTCTCTAATACAGTTTTTGGAAGGTTTTTCATGAATTTTCTATGTGATTGATACTGCTCATGTTCTTATCTTTTCTTTTATGGGGAAAAAAAAGGACAGTTCCAGTCTGTTGGTTACTGAAGGAACAGAGAAATTCCACAAACATTAACTATAACGCCCTGAAAATCGGGGGTCGAGCATAAACTCAACTCCCGAGTTCCAGAACATCACTTATGCAACAAAATGAATGATGATTGAATGTCGACTGTATTCGTGCATTGAACATGAGTGAGATTAAGCCAAAACAGCATATCATACTCCAGAGACGGTTAAATTTGCAAGCGGAAGACTGTGATAGATAGATAAAATATATAACTATGATGAGTCTCCAGAGTGTGATAACATTACCAGGTTAAATAATTACAAGTACAGTTCTAAAATATACCAAATGTGAGGAAGTGTAATGTCTCCTGTCCCAAGTACCATAGCCCCGTCAACACAATACCAGGTCTTCATAGACCTGTCAAAGATTACATATAGGAGAACTCCTCCTCAACATCATAGTAGTAGTTCGGCTCTTCTTCATAAGCATCGCCAACACCTGAAACTCAACAAATCTGGTTGGTGTTGCAAACACCGTCCCGTAACGTGGGAGTGAGTGATCAACTCAGTGGAACAATAAAGCATAGGTTAACATGTTATCAATTCAGTCAAGTAGTAATGATAAAGCAGTACAGCCAAACAATTTTTAACTACTCTTATTTAATGCAAGTATGAAATGACATGATGTGTGCCCTTGCCAAACCACCCTCATGCAACATCATCTTACGTTCGCGGATGCATACCTCCCTCAGTGCTCCACATCTACTAGGCACATGCGGTGCGATGATGAGCATGATTACCGAGTTGTTATTAGTCCATTTCAAACAGCAGTATTGGGAAACTAAGGTACCTCCCTTGTATCATTCCCAAACATGATCCATTCTAGGGTCGTCAATCCTAGTTAATCTCATACGGTATTATGGTTTGAGAGGCATCGCAAAGGCATCGCAAAGGGCTCGTCACCCGTCAGCACGGATACAGATCTCATCGTATGCGGCTCAATTGCTGACCGTCAGCTCGAGTACAGGTCTCACCGTACTCAGCTCAATCGCCGGCCGTCAGCTCGAATACAGGTCTCACCGTACTCGACTCAACTCATACTCTATTTGCTGTAAGGGCTCGTCGCCAATCACAGACCTTGGAGTATACTCGAAGACACTATAGAGGACTCGTCGCCCATCAGCACGAGTACAGGTCTCACCGTACTCGGCTCTCGCCATAAGTGTCGACAGCTCGAATACAATGTCTCATACCACCGTATTCGGCTCACGAGTTTGGTTGCTCAATGGTCACTACGGGGAGGTACGTGGCCCCAGCATAGGCCGACAGCTCGACCACGGTGTCCCATACCACCATGCCCGGCTCATGAGTCTTAGCGGATCGAGGTACCATGGTTAAAAGGGATTTCACTAGTAAGTTTGGTACCCTAGGTTCAAGCAGTAGCGTCCAAACATGGTGAACATACATAAGACAGATCGGGTTACTTGACGAGCTCGGCTGGCTCGAGCGCACAACAAGTTGAATGACATGAAGTGCATAAGCACTTCGCGTGGCCAACCACTATCGTCAACTGAAGTACGACTCGGGTTCGTCGAATACATCTCACGTGGCAAATGAATCACAGCCACGAATGCAATTCTGGTACCGATTGTCTGGACTATAATCATAGCCCCAAACACAATCAAGTGCAGATAGATAAAGCAGTAGTGGATCAAGATTCAACTCATACAATCAAGGTCTGGTATTATCCGTTTAGGGCTGCCAGGGCTGTTGCACGCACTCGTTGCTCCACTCCCCCATCACCCATGACGGATCATACAACGTAAATATAAATTTAAACATATGCATTACATAGTTAAAATCATAAAGCAGTTGAGCATGTTATGAAGCACAACACAAGCATGAGTTTGTACATGTTCAATTCCTAATCACACAACTATCCAAGGAGATCATACACATAGTTAAAAGAGGTTGAGAATCATATCTTAACACCCTTAAACATTACAATTTGCTAACTACTACTCATTCAGACATTTCAAGAAACACTTAAACAAACATACATCAACATACATGACATATATCGATCACATAGGCATTAGGCCAAATCCTTTCACTAGGGAGTTGCCCCAATCATAACACGCGTACACCCACGACGGATAGTCATGGCAAGCAGGAATCCAAGTTCCATATTCATTCAACCATTTCCACAAACACTTGGGCCACACATTTTAGCATATATAGTGTATATTGGCCGTGGCGTGATTTAGGGCAAATCCTTTCGTCAAAGGGGTATTACCAATACAACAATCATGAATCCATGACAATTAGTCATGGCGAGCACGAATGAGAATTTTATACTCATTCAGTCATTTTCACAAACACTTAGAATACACTATTACAATATACATGGTGTATGTTAGCAAAACATGTATTAGGGCTATCCTTTAGCCAAACGAGTATTTTATCCATGTACAATATATTACTACAACAAATAATCATGATAAATACATCTCCAAAATTTATACGTATACAGTATTTTCTATAATACGCAATTTCAACATACATAGTGTATATAAGTAAAACATGTATTTAGGCGAATCCTTTTGCCAAATAAGTATTTTATCCATATATCGTATATCCATATAACAAATAAATATGTCAAACACATTTTCAAAAAATATATGTATACCGTACTTTCTACAAATACCTAGAGTATGTAGAATTCCATATTTTTCATCTTTAATCGAAACGGAAAACAGACAGCACTTTGTACATGTGCAATTGCATGCAGATCATGAATCTATCATTATCTGACATTGAAAGCGTTGAAAACCATAACCTATACACCTAAAGTCCGCACCTTTTGTCGTAGAATCGCAACGGAATCGATAGGTTTGTCTAGCGTCCGTATACGGCAACTAGGCAACCTAGAGAAGGAAATAGGTTAGCTATTTCATAACCTACAACTATCAAATCCCCCAAACAGGTTAGGGTTAAGGTTAGGGTTTATTACCTAGAAATGACGCCAGAATCGCCGGGAAAGCGACAAGAATGAGGTGGTTAAGC
This sequence comes from Magnolia officinalis, assembly GCA_021015155.1. NCBI lineage: Eukaryota > Viridiplantae > Streptophyta > Magnoliopsida > Magnoliales > Magnoliaceae > Magnolia > Magnolia officinalis. The sequence goes on along the minus strand of JAJHSJ010000010.1, from coordinate 14,410,591 downwards.
ACCAATAGCAGCAGGGTAGAGCGACGGGGAGATCTTCCCACAACTCCCACACTTTCTCTTTCTTTTCCCTCTCTCAAATCTCAAATTCGTATGGCTGCCATGAGAGAGGGTTTAAGGTCCTTATATAGCCAAAAACCTCACCGAAATAGACTCTTGTTCAAGGGGTACGTCTATTATAGGTATTTCGACACTTTGCCAGCTCAAAAGAGGGGTTCTGGTGGCCCTCCTTGAGCCAAACGTCAGACTTAAGCTCACAACACATGGATCTACGTGGGATTACATTTTTGACTCGATCGGATTCCCAGATCACACGTGGCGGACCAGTTTCAGTTCGACGGTCAGTGGGCCACGATCCGAAATTCCAAGTACATGTAAATGTTCCTGAAATTTTTCCTGATCCGAGGGTGTAATTTGGTCTGATTCTGACGGTCTGGTTGCTTAATACTGATGTGCAAGCGAATGGTGCCAGATCACTATTCTAGATATTTATTTTGTACAAGAAAGAGTGATTTTCACACTCCCTCGCTCCGGACTCAAGCGAATAGCCGTGGGACATCGGCTGGACCTGATTTCCGAGGTGGTTGTCAAGCCCAGTGAGGCGGTCCTAGGTCCTTAAGTTCGTGTTAATCGGACTTCCGATGTGCGGTCTAGACCTGATACGGAGTTTCGAAATGCTCCCGAGGGCAGACGGGTAATGAGATTGATCCTAGATTTTAGGGTAATGTAGCGTCAATGGTTCTACAAGTTTTGGGTCTTGCAGATCGTATTTAAAGCGGAGCAAGCGGATTTCGTAGCTAATCTGGTCTAACACTAGGTCATCCTCGCCTAATTCTAAAGGATTTCATCCTAAGTGATTTCCGGTCGAGGTGGTACTTAGTCCTTTGCAGTAATGTTTAGATTAAGTATTGTTCTTCATTACCTAAACTTTAAGATAGTGTCTAATGTGAAAGTACTTAGAAAATTTAGGGAACAAGGTGGTGAAAGGTGAGATTTGTGAGAAAATGGTTTAAGACGGGATTTGAGGCTTTGAATTGAGCATTTGAAAAGTTAATCAGGTGTTAAGATTGACCCAATGCCTAAGGATGTCTAATCCCAGGTTGGCGAAAATCCGGGATGTTACATTAACAGAGCATTAATTATCCATAAGATTACCAGATATGCTCCATTTGTTAAGTTGGAACCCGAGGATGGCAAGTAGAGGTCTACACGAGTCGATTCAAGTTGAGCTTTGCCTAGCTCGACTCGACTCGGCCAGTAAGATACCTCAACTCGAACTCGGCTCGACTTGGTCATTGAGCCTAGATTGGCAGCTCGGCTCACTCAGCAACTTGGTCCAGTTCGAGCCGAGTTCGAGTTTTGAGTTTTAAAGCCGAGTTCGAGTTCGAGTTTTCGGGTGGGGTCTAACCGTCCGATTGGGCCATGGCCACCAAGCCAATGGTCGGGTGGGGTCCGTTAATCGGGCGGATGCTGGAGAATAGAGAGATGAGGAGAGGAGTAGGGGAGAGTACCTTTCAATTGTCAGTCGTCCAGGCGGACGCTGGAGAATAGAGAGAGAGTATAGGAGAGTAGTCATCGGTCACTCTTTGGGAGCTGGAGAACGGCGAGAAAGAGAGGAGAGGAGAGTGGTCGACGGTCGCCATTCGAGCGCTGGAGAACGGCAAGAGAGGGATGAGAGGAGAGAAATTGATAGGGTCTAGGTTGGGTGTTGCCGCTGGACAGTTGGAGTGGGTTAGGGGTTTTAGGGTCGACCGCTAGAGAACAGCCGAGACTCAAGTGGGTTAGGGTTTTTTTTTAATGTTTTGAAATATATATACTGGGTCAAAAAATCGAGTCAAGCCGAACTGAGTCAAGTTTGAGCTCAAGACCGAGTTGAGTCGAGCTTGGTGCAGCTCGGACTCAACTCGAAATTTTTCAAGCTCAATAAAACTGGCTGGAGTTAGCTAACCGAGCTAGCTCGGTTCGTGTACAGCTCTAATGGCAAGGCTCTCCTCTGACTACTCTTGTTTTCTAGTTCTCGGATTCTTAACATGTTTTATAGCTGCGAATACTATGAAAGTAGGTTGAATGTTACTACATGCGCCTTTACAGACTTTCCATTCTGCAGATAAGGTTTCCACATACTCCAAACAAGGTGCAGGTAAGATGGCACCGTTTGAGAAGGGTGTGGTTGCTCTTTGCATCCTTTTCTAAATGGTGCCTAAGTTATCAATCAACCCACCTCTGCACACCAGCGCTCATCTATTCATTTGGTGTTCCCTTACTTTCACCCCAAAAATCAATGGTTGGATATTCCATCCTCTAATTGGGACTGTTTTGGCCTTGTCAGATTGACCATTACTCTTCTACTACCCTCCATTTCTAGTCACCAAAGATCACTTCATTCAGCAGCATTCCACCACGAAAGGCCCCAGTAGATGAATGATCTGGATCCTGTACATGCTAACACATATACAGAAATGGAGTGATGTATAACAAACTTATATTAACTGATAATGCCCAATTCATTTCGTTAGTTAAAACTAACAGAAAACCATCTCTGACTTCCATCACAGCTGTGTTCTTACCCTCTCTTGAATGCTTAATTTCAGCTGGGTAAAATGAAAATACAAGCATAATTCAACTATCAAGCTCAGGCCTGCAACAGAGTTCAACGATTTCTTTTGTGGACAGGATCGATGCATGCCGCTGCATAAGAATATGAAAGACTGTTTTCCGTCCAGAATTCTTAGGGCCAGTAACCACACAAGAAACATTCTTCACACAAAAAGCATCAGAAGAGTACATACATCGTGCATTCATAGATTAATATCACAGTACAAAATATTCTCATCAGGAGAGGGAGAGAGTACATTATATATCAGCAATTCTCTCCAGTATCTTTGAGATTGCACTTTTAGGATCATCAATCCTAGGCGGAGCCTCTACGGTCCCATCAAGTCTATCGATCCGTAAGGCCCCCCACTGAGGATGGGCCCTGCCCCAGAATCTCTTCAACAGAACAATCCTGAGCTTTAAATTTGTGGGCTGCGACTGGAAAGAGGCCAAAGATTGGCGGCTAAGATCTTACAATATGCGAAGGGAATGGTCCACCAACAGCGCGATGCATCATCCCAACAGTCTGCTCACTTAACCATGGCCCCCACCTATACAAGCTGAGAATTGGAGAACACACATCCCCTGCTTAAACATTGAACAACACCGGAGTGTTAGCAAGACCAGCTGTGTTCTGACTCGCTTCCCCCTAGAGATGGCAGGAGCATATACAACTCGTCACAGCAATGTATCAGATATTTCGTCAAAGATACATGCAATTCAGCAGGAAGGATGGAGGTGTTCCCTTGTGGCCATCTGACTACATATTCAAAGTCTCTTCTCGGATGTCCACCGACTACTCTGGTTGAGTTGATCACAGCAACTAACGCAGTAGCTTTATTCAAGCAAACAAACTCCAAGCTTTTTGGTTGAAGTCAAACTCCATACAAAGGGTTGTGAAGGAGAATCGTAACTACATATAAAACACAGGCCGAGAGAGGAAATTCGATCCCACAACCGTTTAGCAAAACTCTTGTCAATGAATTTTTTGTAGCATCTTCGTGAAGATTCCTCAGGAAACTCACCCAAATCCGCACTGCCCAGTGTCAACAAGAAGTCAACCGCCTTAACGAAATTCAAGTCGCTCTCTGCCCAGGTCTTTGAAGACCCAAGCCATTTCTTAGTAACACGATCTCTCCCTTATTAACAGAACCATCAGAAAGCTTAATCAATCATCAATCAGGATTCTTGTGGAAATCCAGAAGACTATCCAACAGTTAGATGACAGTGAACTGCTGCATCATGCCACTTCTATGGTTGAGCTTGTTCTTTTTCAGTCTTATCTAAAACCAGATTCCCACTTATTATGGTGAAATCCTCATTAAACCACCATGCAATAGGATATAAGCATTCACATGACAACAGCTGCTTTTGCTCCAATAGGTGCCCAACAATACTCGTATGAGATAGCGACATGAGTAGGATTCTCAATTACTCTCCGCAAATGTGCCAACGTGGTAGGTGGAAGATGCAGGCCAGGTGGGCTCCACCATGAATGTGCTGTGTCTACATGTATCAGAAAAAAATGGCTGGTTGACAATTTTGACCAAAGGGCAATATTCAAACATACACAGTAGCACATATGATGACTGGAGAGGCCTGATTTTAGGCCATCTATGAGAAAGAAACACAATCAACCTATCTGATGAACAGCCTGGATCTTGCACACATATGCCACATTTTCACATGGAGAGAGCATGACTTGGAATCCTACCCTCATGGGTGGCCATAGAAGGGCTCAATACCAAATAATTGTATGGATACAGTTGTACTGTTGGATTTCTCTGTTTGCTCTGAAAATATTGTGCGCAGTGCCATCTCTGTTTCAAAATAGGAGTTTTTCACCACCACGGCAATAGGCATGAGAATTGTCTCCATTCATCAAGTATTAGCAACAACAATTCACAGCCATTGAGTGTTCTGTCCACGCCTTTTAGCAATCCACAAGTCCTCTAATTTGTTTTGGGGTGTGTATGCTCGAGGGCCTCTGACATACAACCAAGAGCAAATAGCAAATCATTCAGAACCAAGTTGGATGCAGTAGATTGATGACGAAGAAATTTCAAACAGATGTACCGCGACAAATGCAGCAAAAAGATCAATCTTACCTGGACTGTTGCAACATGCATCTGATGCTTGAACAGTATCATGAACAGTTTTGTGCACCAACTCATTTTGGAGGTTGGACGGTTCACCTTCCAGATCTTCATGAGTTGGTAATAAAGGACCGATGATTTTCCTCCGGCGTGAAGCAACTTCCTTAAGCTTTTTCTTCCTAATCCTCTTTCTTTGAGCCCTTGTGAGCTTTTGAGGCACACCTTCGCTCACATCATCTGAGGAGCTTCCCTTCTCCAAATCATCATATTCTGCCATTCCAACGGAAATATTTACAACATTGACTACAATATGTAACTAATGAAAATATATTAGGTACATTTGGATGCTCAATTAATTTCTGCAACTATACAATTTAAAGTAGTGGAAATTATCAAAATTCATAATGAGAGACGAGCAACCACATAGCAATTCTGATATTTCCAACTCCAACTTCAAATGCCTGAAATTAGGGATTGGTTGTCATTATAAATTAAAATGGCCATACCTGCATTTTGGACATTTCCTCTATATATAATTAAATTATGGAAAGTCAATTCAACTGGTTAATTGAATGTACCTGAAACTGAATCCACATACAAACCCCCACGCATGAAATCCACTGGTCCATATGCGACTTGCTGCTGTATGATTCAAGAAGTCAGTTACTATTTCTTTCTTTCTTTCTTTTCTTTTTTTCTTTTTTTGAAAGACAATTCAAGAAGTTAATATAGATACATAACATTGACACCAACATGAAAAATTAGTCAAAAAACAAAAATAAAAATAAAAATAAAAATAAAAAACACAAAAACAAAGCATGCAAATACCTAGAAGTCTCTTCATCGTATAATACTAAACACATGGATGAGAGGTTCGCTATTGAGCATGATCTCCAATGCACTACAATAGATGAGCATGCAAAAAGGCATTCTTACAAAAATAACATAATATCGCTCTTAAAATCAAACCACTGATTCAAAAATAACATCCATGAAACATATAAGCTTGAATGGACATGCCGAATTTGTGGTGGCAACAGGCTGGGATTAGCTCTAGCCCGGCCCTAGTCCCCTAAGCCCTGGCCCTGATCTAGATGAATAGGCCCTTGCCAGGCAAGGGCCCAGAAAGGAGGAAGTTAAAAAAAGACGTCAAGGCAAGGGCAGGCCTTGTGAGGAAAAGAGAGAATAAAGAAAACATAACAATGAGAATCTTATTAAAAACATAACCACAATTTCACACAACACTATTCATCCAATGGCTAGAGCCCATGGTGTACCATAAAAGCCGTTATAGGGCTGTAAAGGCCGTTACATGAAGGTAATGGCGGCAACCGTTACACGTTACAGGGTCGTAAAGGCCGTTACAGAAAAAATGACCCATGAAGGCCGTTACAGCCCCCATAACGGCCCATTACACCACCCGTAAAGGCCGTAACAGCCCTGTAACGGTTCATTACAAGGCCAATACATGCTTTTTGGATTTTTTTCAGTAAAGAAAAAGAGACCGTAATGGCCGTCATGGCCGCCGTAGCACCTGTCACACCCCATATCGTAAAGGAAACAGTGGTGGCCGTTATGGCCATCGTTGCCATTACAGAATACCTTGCTAGAGCCACATTAAACTACAAAGAACATCCTGAATAATTAAATATCTTATTCAACCTTCATGGAATTACTAAACAAAAATACAATTTTCCCAACAGTTTTCATCTGATGGCTAGAAACTGTAAAAGACAAATAAAAACAATATTAATCCTCGTTGTCACAGAAGCTAGAAACCTCCTCACGAAAGATGAATTTCTTCTTAATTGCACACACTAAATTAAGAAAATTATTAAATCAATGTATTAATGATCTAATTAAGACAAGAACTAATCAATTTCAAACTAAAAAATAGCTTATATGTAAACCCTAGTACCCAATCTTGAAGATCAGTCAAAGCTTCTAATTTGGTTTCAAGGAACTTTGATACTGACCAAGAACATGATCTCTTGTGCTAAATGCATCCTCTCAAGTTACTAGTCCCCTTAGCTCTGGACCCTAATCGAGCTGAAAAGGCCCTGGCCCTAAAAGGCCTTGCTAGGTAAAGCTATTAAGGGAAAGAGGGAGGGGAAAAAATAAGGCTAGAGCCAGCTTTGTATAATGAAAAGAAAAAACTAAAAAATCATGAAAATAACAAGAACCTTATTAAAACATAAACACAATTTTCCACAACATTTTTTATTCGATGGATAGAGCGACATTAAACAGTGAAAAACATCTTGAATAATTAAGAATCTTATTCAACCTTCCTGAGAATTAATAAACAACACCACAATCTTCTCAACAGTTTTCATATAATGGCTAAAAACCATAAAAATAATAGGGAAAAATAATAATAATAATAACCCTCAGTATCAGAACAGCCTAATAAAAGATGGATTCTCTAAATTGCATCATATTATATTAAAAATATTAACAATAATTAAAATCAAATTGATAAAATTAATCAATTTCAACCTTAAAAAATAAGTTGCTTGTAGGCCCCCACGCCAATCTTGAGTATAAATCAATGTTTTAAATAGAGAATAGCTTGTAGTGTAAACTACAGTGTGTAGCATAAGCTACACGCTACTTCTAGATTTTTATTCAAGGTTGTGCTTGGTTACACCAACTCATGATATTTTGCACCAAATTAGACTAACGAATAATGAAATTCAACAAAATTTCATGATATTTAGTGCAACCAAATGCAACCTAAAGTAATAAGAAAGGGCAATTATTAAGTATGAAGGTAAAGAAAGAGCAATGAAATTGATTTAATATTGTTACTTATATTATTTACTTTGAAAATATTAATTGATTTTAATGTAGTGAAAAATAACTTGTAATGTGAGCTATGTAGCGTGTAGTGTAGTTTATGTAGCGTATGCAAATTATCATGTAGCGTAGGTTACATGTGACTTAAGCTATTTTCACGAGCTACATATCGTTAAGGTCAAGCTACGTTACGTAGCATAAGCTACACACTGTAGATCGTAGCTGTTTACACCACTGGTATAAATCAATTATTCTACCTATATTGGTTTCTAATATTGATAAAGCATGTGACCTTTGGTGCGAAGTGAGTCTCCAAAGTTACGGAAGAAATAGGGATCACCATGAAGTCCCAAGCCATGTGAGAAAGAATGGGATACTGAACCTAAAAATATTTCCAAAAATCTAAAATTTCAAGGTTTACTTTATAATCTACCCGTAGTTTTTCTAAGTAATAATCTAATTCATTCCTCATAGCAAAGCATCCTTTAAATATATATATATATATATATATATATATATATATATATATAATGCCCACCACGATGAACTGAAAACACAATATTAGCTTGATCCAAGACTAATTTGGCCCCATGAATGATTCAACAGTGAGAGCTTAATCCCCACAGTTTCCTGTCATGTGGCCCACTTGAGTTTTGGATCTGCCTCATTTTTGGGTCCGAGCCGGATTGTGTAGTGTGGCACTGACCTCGATAGTGTGTTGACATGGCAAAGTTTTGTAGTCCCCACCATGATTTATGTGTTATATCCACACCATCCATCCATTTTGCGATATCATTTTAGGGCATGAGCCCAAAAATCTAATGGACCACACCACAGAAAGCAGTGGGGATTGAACGCTTAACATTGAAACTTCTTGGGGGCCAAAGAATTTGTGGTTCAAGCTGATATTTGTGTTTTCCCTTCATCCAGGTTTGTCTTACTTTATAAACAGGTTGGATGGCGAATAAACATCACGGCGGCCCTATGAAGGTTTCAATTCTGTGGTGTGTCCCATTGAGCTTTGGATCTGCCTCATGTCTGGGCTCATGCCCTAAAATGATCTCACAAAATGGATGGACAGTGTGGATATAAGACATACATCATGATTGAGCCCACAGAACTTTGCCACGTCAACACACCACCAAGGTCGTGTTGCAGTCGGGGTCGCATCCAATGTCTCCGTACACGAGGCAATCATCCGACCATTCATACCTCGGATCAAACCATTGATGGCTGCTAACTGCCTTCCAATGTACGATTAAGTGGTTCAGATTGTCTAATCAGAACGAATTTTTGTTTCTGGCCCGCTGGGTATCGGACTCATCGAATGAGCGGCTACTCGTTGATGCATGGACAAAGATACACATACACGTTCCTGAGAAAGAGAGAGTTACCTGAGTTGTATTTTGCCGGGGTGGGGATTGAGGAGGATAAAAGATGTTCATGAGGGCATTATGGTACTTTTTCCGCTTCTCTTCCTTATCCATCTCTTCTTTCTCTCCTCCTCTGAAAGCGCGAGGGGTAAAGGATTAGAGATGGCGCACCTGCTTCTTCGGAGAGGATCCCCTTTCCAGCATAGGGTTTTTATAGTTGCCCTCTCGCGAAGCGAACTGCGTCCTAACACCGCCCGTCTCTGGCCAGGTACGGACGCGGCTTGGCTACGGACGCTGCGGCTAGTGGTCGGTGCTATGTGGGCCCACATAATCTCTGTTTTTATCCACACCGTCCATCCATCTTTACACATCATTTTAATAATTTATCTCATAAGTGAGTCAGATTAATCTCAGGTAAACCACAGAAAACAGTAGTGATTGAAAGTTCACCGTTTAAAACCTCATATGGCCCGCAATAATGTTTATTTGATATATATATAGGAAAAGGTACAATGCGCTCGAGCGGATTTTAACGCCCCATCAGGTCGAGCTGTGTGGGCCCCGCCGTGATGCGTTTCGAACATCTACCCCATCAGTCAGGTGCACCATTCCATCGTGGGTCTAGGTCTCAAAAATCAAGTTAATCCGTGACTTGTGTGGGCCACACCACATACAGAAGTGGGGAGGGGTCGTGCACCATTAAAACATTCATAACCATTTTTGAGGGCCCACCGAGATGTGGTTTGCAAATCCAGCCCATCCATTATGTGTGTCCCACTTGAATGAGGTTTCATACCAAGTTTAAGGCGCATGCAAAACTCAGGTGGGCCCCACCAAGTGCTTTTATATGTTTTAACGGTGTCTTCACATAATTTTAGATGGTATGGCCCACCTTAGTTCCGTATATGTCTAATTTTTGGATATCTCATAATTTAAAGGGTACCCATCAAATGCACAGTGTTGATGGTTGAAACACATCACGGTGGGGCCCACATAGCTCGACCTCACGAGAGCTTATCGTCAGCTCGAGCGCATTGTACCTTTTCCCACACACATATATATATATTGAGAGAGAGGCATGCTCACCTACGCACCTAACCAAGTGTGCACATTTGCACACATGTCGTGAGTGTTGAATCCGAACGGTCCATAAGATGCAGAATCCCATGAAACCTTCGGAGGTGAATTTTCACCCTGATCTAAGATTTCGGTGGGCCATAGCAAAGAGAAATTCAAATCAAGGGAAGAAATTGTTTGCATTTTTCATGGCCCACCGAAGTTTTGGATTAGAGTAAAATTTCTTACCGGGGGTTTCATGAGGTTCTACTTCATGTGGACCGTTCAGATTTTCAAAGCTCATCAGATATGATGAGGTCTTAAAAAAGTTAGTATGTAGTATGTACGAACTAGTTCGCTGGTGAGCGTTTCCGTGTGTGTGTCTATATATATATTCCATATGGTCGAGCTCACGGAACCCCCATGAGGTCCAACTATGTGGGCCCCACCATGATGTATGTCAAATATCTACCCCATAAGTCAGATGCACTATTCGATAGTGGGCGTAGGGCTTAAAAATCAAGTCAATCCGTGACTTTTGTGGGCCACACCACATACAGAAGTTGAGAGGCCTCCATTAAAACATTCATAATTATTTTTTCTACCCACCGAGATGTGGTTCACAAATCCAGACCATCCATTATGTGTCCCACTTGGATGAGGGTCCAGACCAAGTTTCAGATGCATCCAAATTTCATCTGGGCCCACCAAGTACTTTTATATGTTTTAGGCATGTCTTCACATGATTTTAGATGGTATGGCCCACCTGAGTTCCGTATATGGCTGCTTTTTGGGATATCCCATAATTTAAAGGGACCCATCAAATGCACGGTGTTGATGTTCGACATACATCATGGTGGGGCCCACACAGCTCGACTTCATGGGAGTTCCGCAATTTCGTTATCACGCTATCATTTGCAAACACGTTGTCTAAAGTTATTAAGGATATTTTCTTCTCAATGCCCCACTCCACAAAACATTTGTATATGCAGTCTAAAATCATCAATCTAGCGTGAGGTGACGCAAGATAACGAAAGTTTAGGATTCTCCTGCAAAACCTCCATTCGACATCAACGTAGTAGCAGTTAATGACGTATACCCATTTCGTTGATTGGATGTCGTACACAAATTTGATGTCAGGCTAATTCAAAAAATCAATTCCAATTGTCCTTTCAACTTGAGCTTCTCGCTTTCATACATATCCATACACACTCTCTTTATTGTTGTACGGGAGATCTTCTCGTAACTGGGTTAAGGCCTTTGACATATTCGACAAAAGAAAGACTCTCTACTATCTGAAATGGTCTTCAATTGGCAATAATAAATTTGGTCGTCAACTCATTCACATGGTCTTTGCTATACTTGTAGATGGACAATGTACCTTGCGACAGACCCACTAAAGATTGGGTAAATGAAAGTGTATGTTGCCCTGATGTCTGAGTTTTTGCTTTTTTATGACACTTCATACTGTGTTTCTTTAGAGTTGTGGTCGACCCATCAGTTGGTTTAGCATATTGAGTCTTACAGTACCTGCATTGTATCTTCATTGTGCCGTTTTTGAAGGTTACTTCTTCAAAATATTCTCATACTACCGATCTTTTTTTCTTTTTTTTTTTGTTTTTCCTGTAATTCGTGACTGTGAGGTATTAATATCAATGGGCACCTCTTCGTCTTCTAGATATAATTCTTCATCTTCCAAGATCATCAACGATGTAACTGACAAATTGCCTGGGGTATTATAAAGACTCCTACTAGCCATCTGATAGTTGAAAGATACTAAATCATATTAGCATTAACAATCTAATGTTTTAAAGATTTATACTAAACCCTAAATTAGTCACCCATAAAAGGTTAGATAAATTGTAATACTTTCGTATTCCCATTTAAACGTCCATGCCGAAAATCCGGCGACATCTCTCCATGTCTCTCTAGATAAGTTGATCTTCCATTACATTTTGATGCCAAATATCTAAGCAATGTGAAGATATTTGACATCAGAAATAAAATTGAATAAACATAACCAGAGAGAAATGAGGAGATTGAGCGCAGATCAGGCACGAACATTTAAATAGGTTATATAAAAGTATATTATCCATCTAACATTGAATTATCCAAAATGGGATAATTCGAGCGATTTCTATGTTACCAAAAACAAACTATATCTATATATGGCCACATAAAAATCTTCAAATGAGTAACTAATTATCTAACTCACAAGTCACAATAATAAGCTAAACAAAAAAAATAATGTAATACATATTAAACTAACTATATAATGCACAAAAATAAGATAAACAAAAAGGCAATGTAATACAAACACATTAAGCTAACTATCTAATGCACAATCAAGAACTAAGAAGCTAAGCAATAAGCAATGTAAATGGTAATTCCAAAAAATTAACTACTAGGATTTAGGGTTTAGGGATTAGGGTTAGGGTTAGGGTTTAGGGGTTAGGGTTAGGGTTAGGGTTAGGGTTTACGGGTAAGGGTTAGGGTTAAGGGTTCAGGGTTGTGGTTGGATTTAGGGTTTAGGGTTTGGGTTATGATTAGGGTTGGGGTTAGGGTTAGGTTTAGGGTTTAGGGTTTGGGTTAGGATTAGGGTTTGGGTTAGCTGGTCGGATTACAAACGAGCTCGGCCAGACCACCATCCTGGCGGGATGCTGCACCCGAGCCAGGGCGGACCACCAGCGAGCTCTGCCGGACCATCAGCCTGGCGGGACGCTGCACCTGAGGTCCTGAGCCAGGGTGGACCACCAACCTGGCGGGGCGCTGCACCCGAGGTCCTGAGCCAGGGTGGACCACCAACCTGGCGGGGCGCTGCACCCAAGGTCCCGAGCTACGGCGAGCCACTAGCGAGCTCAACCAGACCACCAACCTGGCGGGACGATGCACCCAAGGTCCTGAGCCAGGGCAGGCCACCTTCGAGCTCAGCCGCACCACCGCACTACACCCAAGCCTCCTCGGACGACCACCAGCGAGCCATGGTGGACCGCAGAAAAAATAAAAACAATAAAATTAAAATTTAAAAATTAAAATTACTCGGTGCTATCATGTTGGGATGTTGCTGCTGAACGGGTGAAGGGGTTCTGATCGGGTGTTGGGCTGCTGGTTGACATGGGTTGGGGTTCCGTTCAGGTTCCAATTGGATTCGGGGCGGCGCGGGTAGGGCTAGGGTAGAGGGGTGAAAGTGAAAGTAAACAAATTATATTTATATTAGCCGATTCCGGATCGAGTTGGGTTTCGGATCGGTTCGGGTCCGAATGGATCGAGTTTCAGTTTGAGTCGGGTCGGGTTACTATGTAACCCGAACTCAACTTAGTCGAGATTTAGATTTGGTTGTGTCTACTCGATCCGAACCCGACTTTGGCATTCAGTTAGGGTCGAGTCGGACGAGTCGAATCCGCCCAGTCGAGTCGAGTCCTGCCCGACTCTACCCATCACAATCGTTTTTTGTTGTCTTCACCTCTATCGTTGTTTCAACTTTATCGAGTTCCATTTACTCGATATAGAGAAGCTTGTAGAGTCAATCACTAAAAAATCTCCCTACAACCACATCAATAGGGGATATCTTCCAGGCGAGATGATTGCAACAGTATATCGGTCATCTTCCTTTTAAGCCATTTTTTTATCACTCCAGGCTATCCTCTCCAAGAGGGTGTATACGGTAGGGTGGTAGTTCTCCAATTTGTTTCAAACCCTAAAGTCTACATCTTGCAGGATTTACTATTGTTTTCAGCTATTTTGCAAGTGAATCCTAATGATATATTGTCGTATTGTGGACGTTGAGGGCGAATTCTCTAAGGGTACGGGAGATCTACTCTCTTCTTTCCACTAGTTACCTTGCTCGAAGGCTTTTGTGATGGGGTAAAAGTGTTATATTTGACCATAGTCACCACTAACCAGTTGTTATGATTCTCCATTTGGTTAAACCCGTAAAAACACTTAAGATTGAGGACCCGAAGATCCTTAACCCTACGATGACTCGTGAGTTTATGTTCTAGAGATTCCAAGTAAGGGACCGCAGTTACAGAGAGGGAAGGTATTAGGTACTCACTCTGACCGTACAGATGTACTGTTTTTACTTCACAATATCTGACTAATTTCTTAAGAACAATGGTAGTTCTCACGTGCAAAAAATGATACTAGTGATTGATCGATCCAAATTTTGGATGAGTGTGATCCGACTATATCGGCGAGCTGCAGAGCATACATTTGAAACAATCATGTGTAAAGTGCAAAGTATATATATACGAGATGCTTGATGTTGTATGGATGTTTATGATAAAATGATGACCAACTAGCTAAGGTTTCTGGTATACTTATTGCGATTATACCGGTAGGTCTAAGAGCATACGCCTGCCAGTCAGATATGATGGAAAATGATGGAATGCAATGTATAAGTTAAAACAATGTCTAACTGGCTAAGGTTTCTAATAGGCAAGATCTGATTATATCAGTAAACCTCATGGCATACACCTGCTAGTCAATTGCATGAAAATGATGAAAATGCACTACAATGTTGATGTATATAAGGAGCAGGGGAGTTGAGAAGGGAGTGAATGTTACACGATACTAATGCACTGACTTGATGAAAGTGATAGATGATTGAATGGTTGGATGTACGGTAGTGTCGCAAGGCTAGATATGGTGGTTTAGATTTAAACTCAAGTGGCTCAGGAGGCTTGGACTTTGGCTAGGCTAGGCTAGATCAGAGCTGGGCTCTTTCTCTCTCACTCTCCTTGGTGGAAGGATGGCTTCCTGATGGGTATGCTCTCTTGAAATGAGAAGGTATACTCTCTGAGTTTTATGGATCTTAGGTGCATGAAATAAGAAGGGGAGGGGGCTATTTATGGTCTCCCAATCCGATTTTCTGGTAATTCCTGATGATTTTAGGGGCAAAAAGTTGTTGAATGGCTGGGATTGGAGATTGCCACACGGCATCACTCATATGTTTGATAAGGTGATAAAAGGGTAATTTGGGGCAAGGAATTGGGCATCAGAGTAAATGCACTTCAACTACACACTTGATGTTCGAAAAAGATGAGTTTCACATGATTGAGGGACGTTGCCCCAGAGAGGGGGAGTGTCACATGGCCGGTATCAGCCTGTCTGCCGTCGGTCCTCACTTTGACTCCTTGCTTTAGCATGCGACATCCTCCAAGCATGTGGAGGCTCTGTTGTGAGGATTGTTTCTTTGAGGTTTCAACCATTTCTCCGATTGGGCTTGGTTTTGGGCTTGGGTTCGGGCTTAGCTAGGTGAGTTGACTGGGTTGTGGGGTTGGGTAGGCTGATTGGGTGAGATGACTCAATAAATTGATCGGGTCAATTGACTCACCAAGTTGACTTAAGGCTCTAGAGTTTTGGGTTCCCAGGGTTTAGGATTAGGCTGACCGGGTTGACTGGGTTTGTTGAGTTTACTAGGTTGAATAGATTGGATTTAGGATTTGTAACTGGGGTTTCTAGGGTTTAGGCTTTTAGGGTTAGGGTTTAGGGCTAGGGTTCGGTTGTCCATTCATCCGTTCAAACTCAATTAGCTTATCAAGTTGAGGTGGGGTTTCTACATGTATCCACTCCAAATTTTACTACTGCTCACTATCGGCACCATACATGACTAATACATGTCTATCTTGTGGTAAGTATTGCTCATGACTCTCCTTCATTGTCATAAAATGAATGCTTATAAATACCCTCATTTGGTGGTGAAGATCTACACCATTCCTCAGATAGTAGTTCTCTGGGGTAAGATATACAGACCCGACTTCATCTTTTCCAGAGGTAATATTTTAAACTGATTTAGTTCCTTTCTTATGTTTATGGGAGATGCATTCTCCCCGAGATTTTTTCATTATATTACACGTGTTGTTGATTATTTATGTATTTACTCCGGATTAGAAGAAGTTCCATGTTAGGGAAGCGGATAAGATCCTTCAAAAGAAGCTCTTTTCAGTTAGTCCTAATGTGAATGTTCTCTATAAACTCTCCATGTATGATGTGTGCCATTATCTTGTTTATGTCAATAAAATGTATACGACTTTGGAAACGAGATATTCCATACTATACGATCGAGAGAAAATGACTTAAGAATTGTCTTTTATGTTAGAAAGTGAATATGATGGTTGTAATTGTAGAAGCCTGATTATAAGAAGGCTTAAAATATGAAATGCATCATCTGCATTAGTAGTATGGATAACCATACACCGGATTATGTACGATACGTAACATGTCCTAATATATCTTATATTTGTAATTTTACATTATTTTTGCATATATTCAATATGCTTCCTAACAAGAGGTCGGATGATACCGCGATGTAGACACCACTCACTGCTTTTACAGAATCATGGAAAAATCAATCCATTCCACAACTTCATTTCTTCTACAGGTGCGTGAATGGTTCCATCTCACCATCTAATAAGTTTTCACTAATTTGGTTGTAAATGACATTACTAATAAACTTAAAGTTTATTTATACACTTCTTTGCTATATTCTCCATAACGTAGAGGCTACTTTTTAGTCGATTTGCCATATAAATCGGGTAACTTATGCAAATATAGTTGTTTTCTCCATAGTGTTTATTTTCTCACTCTCATCTCTTATGCAAGCCTTGTATAATTATACATTACATACACCTTTAAAAAAGAGCCCGAATTGACAATGTGGATGTTTTCAATTATAATGTTGTAATTAATCCTAAAAACTCACCACTAAATAAGATAATTGGCATTTAGATAGTGTAATTATCATATAGAGATGTATTCATATAACGGGGAAAGTAGCGGGAAAAAGTAATCAAGTAGTGATTGGAGTGACAATGAAATAGTTGTTGCAATCATCGCAATTGTAGCATTTGCATTTGCATGTGTAGTGGGAGATGCCGAATATTATTGGCGGTATTGTATAAAGGCGTCACCAAGGGTGGTAAGATTGAGAGGAATACATTTATCAATGGAGTCATAAAGAAGAGCAATACTGACTGTCTTGCATAGTTAAAAATGTGTAGAGATAACTTCTTCGAACCATGTTCGTTAATGAGGGATCAAAATCTTTTATCCGATACAAGGAGGTACAGTTTATATGAACAAGTGGTGATGATCCTACATACTATCCGTCATAATGTACATAACTGTGTCATTGGTCATCGCTTTTCTCGATTTGAAGAGATCATGAGCCAACATTTCAGTAGAGTACCTGATGTTGTAATTGATCTTTATCCATAATACATGAAGTTCCCTAGGCAACATACTCAAAAAGAAATATCCGACAATCTAATTTGGAGTCTATACTTCCAGGTAATATATTTTTCAAAACTTATTACTATGAATCATGCCGCTCTTTCCCAAAATAACAGCTAAACTGAAAAGCATTTTATTGTGGGATTGTATCGGGACCCTAGATGACACCCACATCCGGCCTATTTACCTAAGGAAGCAATCGCACCTTTCCGTAATAGAAAATATTTTTTTGTCATAAAATGTTAAGGCAACTTGCACATTTGATACGAAATTCGTATGTCTTCATTGGATGTGATGGCTCTGCATTTGATGCGCATGTTTTGCAAAATGTATTATCCCGTCGCTAGACTGTCTCATTGTTGCTAACAGTAAACATTCAATGGTACAAATATTTATAAGATAGGAGATTGTCAAATCATTGTAACTTAATGATGTATTGCATTATGTGGGGAGAATATTATGTGGTTGATGCAGGATATGCGCATACTCCTGTATTTATGGTATCATATAAATGGGTTTGATACCATTTGAATGAGTTTCATACAAGAATGAAGCCTACTAATAAAAAAGAATTATTCAACTATCGTCATGTCCAATTAAAGAATGTCATCGAGCATTGTTTCAATATTTTGAATGACCGATTTCATATTCTACACAAAGCACCACAATTTAAGTTTATTACTCAAGTGAAGATTGTTATAGCTTGCTATGTAATACACAATTTCATCCATGTTTGCGATGAAGATGGATTAACTGAAGTAGTTGAGGACAATGAAAATAGTACTGGGGACGTTACGCCATCTCCTGTAGAGGTTACTAGTGTTGAGGAAGATCGTGCATTATCATGCGTGACAAACCGAGCAAGAGATGGTTGTGCGAGAAAAAGAGATGAGATTGCAAAGTGGATGTGAAATGTTAGCCTTCCACAGACTCAACAATGTTTTTAAAGAAAAATATTGTTGTTGCAATGAGATAAATATTGCATTGGCATAGGTGTTTTAAAACTTTTTTCTTATTTTTTCTAGCTATGTATATTTTAGATACTTGTGTGGAATTATTGTGGTGATTAACTTTGCATCGTTTAATACCTTTTACATAACTTTGCAACTGATGCAGGACAAGAAAATTAAATATGATATGCCAGATTTCAGGATTAAAATCACGTTAATTCAGAAACAATTACACAAATTCCATATCTCACATGAAAGTCCAAACATTCAATTAAGGGAAATCTATGCGGGTCCAGGCCTACACATGATAGGGCTGAATCAATAAAAATTATGAACCAAACGATACTCAAAGATAAGAAATAATCATCCACACATGCATAGTAATCAGTTTCTAATCCAATGGATTCAGAAATTCCAATTCGGGGAACCCTAAGGTAAGAAAAGGTACATAAAATTGGAGATTTGAGTAATTTAGGGTTAGGTTTAGTGATTTTGGGTGAAAGCAAAGTGAAAAAGAGGAGAGAGACGAACCAGAGAAGTACCGCACGCGTGGACAACAACAATGACTCAGACGCACGTGCGTGTGATACCGGCCGCACGTGTAGGGGGCCCACTATTCAGAAAAAAGGCCACCTTGGCCCTAGTCAGCCAGAGATGGACTCCAAAACTCCCAAATCTCAGCTCGATTCGATGTACGGTTTATGCGTGGTGCTCCGCCGAAGTTTTAGCCCTCTTGTAGGGCCAGATTCTAAAATTCTGCTATGGGGAAGAGAATTGCTGCAATAGATGATTGATTTGAAGTGTAGATAATGGGGTGAGATGAGAAGAAGGGATGGTAGAAGATGGGTAGTAGAGATGACGATGGATGAGGGCGAATCGGGATAGATGTGGTTTCGCACCACGGTAGTTAACCCTTCGATGAAGGGAGGGCTTCGCACCTAATTAGGCTTCACGACTCAGAGAGTAGGAAAACGCAGAATTTTTATTAATTTTCAATCCCTCAAAAGAACTACAAGAGGTGATTGTTTATAAGGAAAACCCTATACCCCAAAACTCGCGCTATGTGCGCAACTTATTACTTGGCGATAAAGTAAACTAAAATAAAAATCAATCAAAGAAATCTAAAGCGTTCACGATATTCTAAATAAAATAAATAAACAAAACCTAAAATATGAAATCAATCCGACTAGTGGGTCATGATCATGAGATTCCATGATATGCTTTTCTTGACTATCAGGCCCACTCCCTTGAACCAAAACTCCATCTTCTAACTAGGAGGCCCTCCCTGGACGTCGTCATCGATCTAGATCAATGGTGGGGCCCTCCTTCTTCTGGCGTACGTGCATAGGGGGCGACGTGAGTGCGCGTGTGCGCGTGATGTCCCCATCAATTCTCCTCGGCTGTGAAGATTTCGCTACTGGCGAAATAAAACTCCGCTCTAGGATGTCAGGATCAAGTCTCTGAAGCTCCTCCTCAGTGAGTCACGTGCCGTCTGATGCTGGGCGTGAAAATCCGTCGTCCGACGTTCAAACTATATGATGGTCTAGGATATCCTCCATTTTCTTTTTGAGTGTGTTAAAGTTAAGTATGAGAGGTAGAGGCTGGGAAAATTGGTCGGAAATGATAGGTATGGGAGGTAGAGGCTGGGAAGATGGGTCGGGACGGGTAGGTATGGGAGATAGAGACTGGAAAAATGGGTTGAGAATGGTAGGTATGTGAGGTAGAAGCTGGGAGGTATGAGAGGTAGAAGTTAGGAAAATGGGTCGGGACAGGTAGGTATGGGACGTAGAGGCTGAGAAAATGGGTCGAAAATGCTAGGTATGGGAGGTAGAGGCTGGGAAGAAAGGTCAGGAAGAGTAGGTATGAGAAGTAGAGGTTGAGAAAATGGATCGGGAATGGGTCATGGTTCAAGGGATAAATATGATGAATCAGGATGGGTGGGCGAAGGGCTATACAAAGTATCAGTGGTCCCCTAAAAAGTAACTAAATCCTCCACATCGAATGTGAAATTAATTCCCATGAAAGGTGAAAGATTTACCTCATACACATTGAGACTGTTTCGTTTTATAATTTTGAAGGGTCCAGCGCTACGCACGTGTAACTTACGAACGGCCCTCGGAGGGTACCGCTCGGGACTGATGCGGACCATCACAGAGTCCCCAATATTGAATCCTTTGAAACATTTATGCTAGTCTGCAGAAATGTGCAATGTTCATTACTAGTCATGATGATCTTCTACCTAATTTCTTGATGTCATGAATGAATGTGATGCGCAAAATACTCTGCAGACTCTGACAGCCCATGGGACAGTGACATAGGGACAAGATTAATAGGTTTCTTAGGTTTATAACAAGTAAAGACTTCACGAGGACTTAGACCTGTGGACCTATCGACAGAACTATTTAATGTAAACTCGGCTGTAGATATTATGGTGTCCCATGTTCTGGTGTGCTTTATATCCCTCCTAGGGGGAGACTCATCCGGTAGATTATTAGGACAAACATCACGAAACTCATCCACTACCGGAATGACCTCAGTGGGTAACTCTACACTAGCCTCTGGTGCACTCTCTCCACCCACAAGGCCGCACATGTTGTACCCCTCAAAATAGTGGTCTTGATGTCCCTCGTGGGGTGGGTGCACAGGTGCACGCCCATAACTGATTCCTTGGCCAACTCCATTCATTGGTCCGTCCTCTTGACCACCTGCCTGAGATTGGACATCCACCCAAATGGTGGGGTTTGCCCTAGCAGAGGTCCTAATTTGGGCAATGCGCACATCAAGTTGTTCAAAGCATTGGTCCATCTCCAAGCGCTTAATCAAAGACTCTAACTTCTGGGACATCTTGTTTAGTGACTCTTGCAATTGTTATATGTTTAATGTAGGGTGTCAACCAAAATTCAGCAATATAGTTGTCAAAATATAAGAAAGTTTTTTTTTTTTTTAATTAAGAAACAACCTAGTTTCTAAAAAAAGAAGAAGGAAAGTTTCTAAAAATAGAAAGTAAGTTAGTTTCTAAAAAAGAAAAAGGAAAAGGAAATTAGTTTCTAAAAACATATTAAGAAAGTTTCTAAAAAAAAACAGAAAAGGAAAGTTTCTAAACCTAGAAATAGAAAGCTAAGTTAATTTCTAAAATAATTCAAATAAGGGTATAACAAAAAATTTCAGCAGCTTATGTCAGGGTTCATGGACCTCAAAACAACCATATATGATAAGAATTGATGCGTAATGGAAATAAACAACTAAACCCTAAACATGCAATGCATTCCCCAATAAGAACCCTAAGCTTTGATACCATTGGTGCAGGACATGAAAATTAAATATGATATGCGAGATTTCAGGCTTAAGATCACGTTAGTTCAGAAACAATTACACAAATTCTATATCCCACATGAAAATCCAAACATTCAATTAAGGGGAATTTATGCGGGTCCGGGCCTACATATGACAGGGCTGGATCAATAAAAATTATGAACCAAACGATACTCAAAGATAAGAAATAATTATCCACACATGCATAGTAATCAGTCCCTAATCCAAGGGATTTAAAAATTCTAATTCGGGGAACCCTAGGGTAAGAAAAGGTGCGTAAAATTGGAGATTTGAGTAATTTAGGGTTAAGTTTAGTGATTTTGGGTGAAAGCGGAGTGAAAGAGAGGAGAGAAACGAACCAAAGAAGTACCGCACGCATGGACAACAACATTGGCCCAAACGCACGTGCGTGTGATTCCGTCCGCACGTGTGGGGGGTCACTATTCAGAAAAAGGGCACCTTGGCCCTAGTCGGTTAGAGATGGACTTCAAAACTCCCAAATCTCAGATCGATCCGATGTACGGTTTGTGCGTGGTGCTCCGCCGAAGTTTTAGCCTTCCTGTAGGGCCAGATTCTGCAATAAATGATTGATTCGAAGTGTAGATGATGGGGTGAGATGAGAAAAAGAGATGATAAAAGATGAGTAGTAGAGATAGCGATGGATGAGGGCGAATCGGGATAGATGTGGTTTCGCACCATCGTAGTTAACTCTTCGATGAAGGGAGGGCTTCACACCTAATTAGGCTTCACAACTCAGAAAGTAGGAAAACATAGAATTTTTATTAATCTTCAATCCCTCAAAAGAACTACAAGGGGTGCCTATTTATAGGGAAAACCCTATACTCCAAAACTCGCGCCATGTGCACAACTTATTACTTGGCGATGAAGTAAACTAAAATAAAAACCAATCAAAGAAATCTAAAGCGTTCACGATGTTTTAAATAACATAAATAAGCAAAACCTAAAATATGAAATCAATCTGACTAGTGGGCCATGATCATGAGATCCCATGATGGGCTTTTCTTGGCTATCAGGCCCACTCTCTTGAACCAAAACTCCGTCTTCTAACTAGGAGACCCTCCCTGGACGTCGTCATCGATCCAGATTGACAGTGGGGCCCTCCTTCTTCTGGCATACATGCGTAAGGGGGGCGGCGTGAGTGCGTGTGATGTCCCCATCAGCAACTTGAGTTGGTTTGGTCCTATATTACTGCCTCTATTTCAAATGCTCTCCGGTTTCCATTGACTATTAATGATGCATGGGTCACATGAATTTTCTCTGAAACAGTTTGAAGGTATACATTTGTAAGAATGAAAGGTCGTCACCTGCAAATGGTGCAAGCTCACCAACTAAGAGCCCAACATCACCAAATCACAAAGTCCTTACACCAACAAAGAAAGGTTCTTCTCCCCCACACAAAGGTCCATCACGAAAGAAGTATTGCAGTAAGAAAAATTCTTGGATTCAGTGGACCAATCCAATGGACAATGCTCTGTTTTATGCATTAGTGGAGCAAGTGAATGTTGGTCGCAAGAGTGATATTGGTTTTAAACTAAAAGCTTACAAGGCGACAATCATGGAGATCCATGATAGATGTGGAATAATCTTGGAAAATCATAACATTTTCAACCGTCTGCGTACTTTAAAAATGTTGTACTAGGCAATCAAAGATATGCTGAATGCGAGTGGTTTTGGATGAGACCTTGATGAGAAATTGGTCATCGTTTCGAACGAAGTTTGAGATGGTTACATTGCAGTAAGAAAATATGAATTTTTTTATATTCCCAAACTTACAGGCATTCTGCTATGTTATTTTGGTTTAAAATTAGTCTTGCTGAAAGTTCATGTTTTCTCTATCTTTGTTGTCCCACCCATGCATTGAGAGAGTTCATGGGAAGCACATTAAAAGATATGATGAGTTGGCCTTCATTATTGGCAATAAATTTGCTCATGGTTCATTTGCTAATATGACATACTCGTCACCCATCTCGGCAAGACGACGCCTACGACATGAACTGCATTCGGATGAGGACTCGGAAGAATGAGAATCTGAAACTGTTCGGCTATTATCGGACGATGATGATGATGATGAGCAAAGTGGTGCTCAGATTCACTAGGGTGAAGACTCCAGTCATCGGTCAAAGCATTACAACAAGACCCCTCTAGAGACAACAACTAGGTTTAGAAACACTCGCTCGATAGCAAGCAAAATTTGCCAATAGAGGAAGGGTATGCCAAGTGATCATATTAGTGATAGGATGGGGAAGATGGCCAAAGCAGTCAAGTCCCTGATGATTACAATGTCACATGAAAAAAGCATGAGCCATCTGCAACACTTGTTGGGGATTCTCGAGTAACTTGAAGGACTTAGCCATGAATACAAACTTAGGGCTGCGGGGGTTTTACAAACTAATATACTTAGTGCAAGTTTTTTTTTTTTTTTTGAATATAGGCCACGAGGAGAAATGAGTGGATACATAAACATGTCCTCGAACGGAGTGGCCCCAATTGAATCAGGAGTGGCTTTTTGGCTCCTCAATGGATGATGATGATACTTTCTCCTTTTTAGTTTATATGGTTTCAAGGGGCTCGGAATTTGACATGCTTTATGTGCACCTTACAGGATGCCGATGATACATGTTCTTTTTAGGTCGATGGTTATACCATTAGAAACTGAAGTGTTATTTATTTCGCTCGTGTCAGGATATAGAAAGTAGTTGCTGTGATATATTCGCATGCAGGAGCAAGATAAGTACGACTACCCAAAAGAATGAGCATGTTGACTTTGAAAAGGGGTAACCGAACTTCGCTTTATATATATATATATATATATATTGGTTTACATGCTATGCATGCGTGACAATGAATTGTCATTCTAATAGAACTAGAGAATGCTTTTTTATATATCGTGCTTATTATATTTTGAACATGTAGTCATGATATATTGTGTGGTGATGAGTAATTCATGTTTTGTAGTGTACTTCTACTTTATATTCACTCGAACAATGAAGCTTTATTACTTATATGAGGAGTAATGTACTAAGGATTGTTTCACGACAAGATTGATCACTTATATCATTTGGTTTCATGAAGCTTTCTGGTAGGTGTAAAATTCTTATGCAAGTTAACGATCGACATAACTTTATCATAAATGGATAAATTGTTTTGAATAAAATTGCTTATAACACATCGAATTGTGTGACAACGTAATCGTGTTTTTCCTTTCTATTAAATTTTGATTATTTTTCAATAATCTTATTCTTACATGAACCCTATGACTTAGCAGGGACATTGGTATTTCTCTTTCACAGGGTAACTTATAATATAATCTCCAAACTTTAGTCTTAAGTACCAATGGGCATAGTTGTACGTGGTCTTTGTGGGGACAGTTCCAGGTATATATAATAATTGTGAGGATTGCGACATATAGGTAAATCGATTCTGGCTGTAGACACCAATCTTTCAAGTCATATGATAAGGCACAAAAGGAATGCAACAAGTACAAGGTAAGTAGTAGAATATTTGGAATATGATTTTTTTCATAATTGTTATAGATATCTTTAATTAATGACATCACAATGTTCATGATTTAGGCCACCCTTGATCAACGATAAGGGAGGATGATGAACCAGGGCAACAATTCACTTGACAGGCATTCTAAAGGCATTGTAATGCACATGGGTGGACATGTTCAACGTGTCAAGGAAAACGTTTTAGTTGAGACTGAGTATAAGGATTTGTGAAGTTGATGCAGTGAGAGTGGAAGGATTTGATAAAATTCTACCATGTGGAAAGATGAATGCCTTACTGCGTGTTCTGCTTGGCATGTTGATAATGTAGTGTTCTGCTTGGCATGTTGATGATGTATGTTGCTATTACATGATTTATTTGGTCGTTGAGAAAGTAAACAATGATATTTTACTTTATAAAATTATAATGTTTGTGGGTTTTATGTAGATGTAGCTTTGGGCTTTTTGGCTTTTTGTATTTGTTGTAATGCATCAAGTATGTTATTTTTAGAAATCAAAGTTTGTTTGTTTGTTAATTTTTATTTTTTTATTTTGTAATAGAACATTGGAGGAAATTATTTTGTTGGCAACAGCTTCCTTCTAATTACTATAGTTTGTGGTTCTCTTCTTACAAAATTGTCTTTTTTATTTTTTATTTTTGCCACTTGGAATATTTATTATTATTTTTACATTCTTTTAGTTTGGAGCGTGTGTTATTGCTCGTGGTCATAATATAACCTAGCTACTCATGGTCGGCCCCACAGTACAATGGTTATGGACAACCCAACTCCTGGAAAAGAACTAACACGAATACCGCCATGTACTTCTTAGCCAAAGGTCCATTAGTACTTCAGGGTTGTATATTCTTCTTGCAGTAATATAATTCAAATGATCATCTCACTTTCACAAAATTAGAAGGATATTAGATTTTGTTCTGCATATATTTGAACAGTTCAGTACAATACTGTACACACATCCAAACACACCCTCCGACAAAATGGGTCCACCGTAAGACAAAATGGGTCTACCATCTTATAGATGTGAAATCCAATCCATTCATCCGGTGAAAATAATTATTTGGACTGTAAAGATAAAGCAGATTCAATACTTGCATGGCCACATTAATGGAAACAATGTAACATTACTCTAAAAACCCCTAAGTTCACATGGTGTGCCTACCTGAGTTTTCAATCAGGCTGATATTTGTATTTCGACGTTATCATGGTGAGTCGCATTTGATTAACGTGTTTGATGAAAGATAAACACCATGTCGATCGCACATACAAACCTACGGCATCCTATCCCCATTGCTCCTTTGGTGCGGCTACATGAATTATGGATCCAGCTGATTTCCATATGGCAGCCCTAGAATCGAGGATGGTAATCGATGGACGGAGTGGATTATACGCATACACCTGGTGGGCCCCACAGAGCTTGGGTGTTCCAAGTAAAACAGGTGTTGCATAGGATAGCTTTTTCCGAGTCGGGTCCTCTCTCTAGTATAGCTTCTTCCGCGTCGGGTCTTCTCTTCTCGTGAGAGGGGGGGAACTGAAATGCCGGGGGCTACAACAGCCATGGAGCCAGTAGAGCCTCAGTCTCTGAAGAAGCTAAGCTTCAAATCCCTAAAACGCGCTCTCGACTTCTTCTCCCCACTCCACTCCGAATACCCTCCTCCCGACTCGGAAAGGTTTTTTTTTTTTTTTTCTTATTCCTCAAAACCTTATAAATCCTCTCTCTCTCTCTCTCTCTCTCTCTCTCTCTCTCTCTCAGAACCCTAGTTTTCTCTCTCGATCTCTGTAATTCCTTTGTTGGATTTTATTATTATTATCTCTATGCTTTCTTTATTCCCTTCGTTCTCCCGTCCGACTCGATTCCTCTCTCTCTATACGCTTGATTTCTAATTACTGATTTATTTTTTCACTTGTTTTTTTTATTGGCAGTAAGAAGATACGGATCAGTTACAAGGTCAGTTTTGTTTCTTGATTTGTTCTTTCCATCGATGCTGGTGTTTTCGCCTTTCGTTTTTTCTTTTCTTTCTTTATTCTTTTTCTCGATTCTCAATGTAGCAATCGAATGGTGCTGGTCTTCTAGCAATTTTGAAGATGCATATGCATGAATGGATGTTGCCACGTAGGACCCGCAGTTGGTGGGATTGATCTAGACCCTCTGCCTACTAACACGGGGCCTAGTATGGGTAGCTTCAACATCTTATGGCTGTAAGGCATGACGTTTAGGCCTGCCGCCCCTGTTCCTTACCTGGACTCATCTTCCTTTTCTTGACGTTGTAAATCACATGATTAGAAGAAAGAGGAGGTATCATTGCATTTAAGAGAGTCCCTTGGTTGATATCAGATGATAGATTCTTATAAAGATGTGGAAAGCATCACGAAGAAAAATGAGGGGGATGGTTTGTGGAATCGAGTCCAATCCTCTGTTACTGATGAGTTCAAAGGTTGTAGAAGTCCAAAGGGGACCACATTGTGATGAGAAACAACAAGACTCTAGGTCCTTAGGGGGGCTAGGGCTGGCTGGCCTGGGTTGGGTTGGCCCTGTCCCCACCCTAGTCCCATAAGCCTTGGCCCTGGCCAGGTTGAAGAGGCCACAGGGCCAAGGCTGGTCCTACAAGGAAAAGATTAAACGATCAAATGTTTGAAATACTCCAATCTAAAAATATTTTTAGGGGAATGCATCATCCGTGACTTAGGGCTGTCAATGGATTGGGCTCGGGCCAAGCAAAATCAAAATTTTGAATAGGTCTAGCCTGTCAGGCCTAGCCCAAATAGTTCAAAATCTGGGCTGAATCCAACCCCAGGCTCGCCCGTTGACAGCCCTACCGCAACGAGTCCCATTATATGAATGATTTGGATCATTGAAACATGACCGTGCTTGGATCCAATGAGTGTCTTTAAACTACACATGAACGTTGAATGACATTGCTAACGAGTGCCTTTAAACTGTCAATTCTTTATGCATAATGGTGGCCCACTTGATGATTGGACTAGCCGGGCTCATTCTTCACTACCCCCGGCCCTGGACATTGGTCTAAATTTCAAGCTTGGGCCTCGACATGGGGCCAATTTTAGGGGCCTACGCACTAGCCTTGTAGGGCCAGACCCATATAGATCCTCTTGGAACTCTCTTCCTGGAGAGGGAGAAGAATCCACAAGTTCCCCCAGTTAATGGGAAATTGAGAGGTCTCTTTTAATTCTAAGGCAAGATCCAAAATATCAATTTTAGAGCGCGTATCGGCCTGCCTAAAAAACAGTCTGTATGGTATTTCATCAGAGAAAACTGGAAGGGTAGTATCCAAAGGGAGTCATGAGGGTGAGAGAGGAGGGAGTAGCTATAGGAAGTGACATAGGGGTAGAGAATTTGGAAGAAGGGGAGGTGGGTAGTTGGATTCCCAATCAAAATTTCAAGGGCCCTTTGACTCTTTGCTAGAGCGGGTAATGTCATGGAGGTGATAATACCTCGCGACTGGGTCTTGGCGGCTTATTATGGTTTTGCCTTCATCTGAATGAGCGCTAGAGGAGGTGGCGAGAGCTGTGAAGTTGCTGCATGGTGAAAGTTTTAGAGTAAAAAACTTGTGGTTCAGAAGGCTTGTTTTGGACCAGAGATAAAGAATAGGGAACGGGAGAGGGATGGGAAACAAAATAGAGGAGAACAAAGGGAAAAAGTTGGAAAGAGAGCAGGGGGAGCTTCAAAGAGAGAAAGGGTATCCAACAATGTTAGGAGAGAAGGCTCTATCTCCTTCAGAGACGCAATGGTTGGGAAGAAGCATGTGTAGCAATCGATGGGGGAGGGGAGAACAGAGGAGGTGAAGTGGATATGGACGGAGGATTCCAGTGAAGGTCATGTCGTTTGCATCAGGTCGGAAGTGATAGAAAAGGCCTAGAGTATGCTTGTAACGTTTGAAGATGCCACCATTTCCCAGATCAAGAGATGGGTGGAAGATTTTTGTGGCTTGGCAGATGTTGATTACACTGTTAAACCAATCGAGTCAAAAGAGGCTTGGATATGTGTTTGGCCTGAGTTGAACTTAGATCAAGCATTGATTGCCGGAGCCATTTTCAGGGACAAATCAATTAAGTAGATAAGAAAATGGTCGGAGCGTTCTTTTTTTGGTAGTGAAGGGGTATGGTTCTTAATTTGGGGAATCCCTTTAGAGCTTTGGTTTCGAGAAGTATTTGTAGCAGTTAGCTTATGTCTAGGCGAAGTAGTAGCGATCAACGTCGCAATGGAAGATGGGGATGAGCTTAGGGTAGCTCGGGTCTGTGTGAAGAAGAAGAGAGCTATGACAAATCCAAAAGCTGTGAAAATTGCTGTCGAGGATGTGAGATTAGAGTTGAGGGTTGAGAGAGGAAAAATGGGGGTATCCACTTACATGGGCGGAAATCTAGATGAGACAGGAATCCAGAAATCCAGTCGGAAGCCATGGATGCTAGCAAGGGAGATAGCATGTTTAAGTTGCTCTAGCGGTATTGGACGAAGGGCCTCTTGCGTGCAAGCTTTCCATCGGTGGAAAGTAAGTAGGTGAGGGAGAATGCCGGATCGACATGTGGGGGAGAGGTATGTGGGAGCATCAAGAGTGCATCCCACCTCTCCAAACCTCCCAATGGCTATAGGCTCCGCTTTCAAACCTATCTTTTTCTCACCACGTGCCTTGTTGGTGGTATCCTCGGGTGACGTGGCAAATGGAGAGGGGGGTTTGCTTAAGGAATCACATCGACGTTCCATTCAAGGATCGATTTTAATGCAGACAGTGGAGAAATCTTGGCGGTCAGTCCACATGTGGCATTGAGATGGTTGCATAAAGCTACTGGAGCTCATGTTATGTTGACACTTGGAGAGGATGCGACGCAAGCCTCTCTTGCTCTCATTCTATCCCTAACACGCATGGAGGAAACACATTCTCTGTCACGAGTGCTTAATAGGCACAACTTAGTAGATCTTCCTTTGGGCAATGCAAAATACACATGGTCCAACGGTCAAGAGAATGCTATTCTCTCGTGGGTAGATAGATTCTTGGTATTCGTGGTTTGACTTGAGAAATTCTCGATGGTTAGCCAATTTCTGATTGTCGCCCAATCATGCTGGAGGTGGTTGAAGAGAATTGGGGCCCAAAGCCTTTTAGGTTTGAGCTAGCTTGGTTGGAAATTGATGGTTTCGAGCGCTTATAGCTGGTTGGGGGGCCCCTTTGGTAGTAGAAGGTTTTGTTGGATTAGGATATGTCGAAAACTCAAGCTTTTGAAAGATAAGATTAAAGATTAGAAGAAGGATGCGCTTGGTGCTTGGGAGGTAGAATTTGATAAAATAGTGAAGGATATTCATGATTTGGACTTAGTAGAGGAGGTCAATGGTTTATTAGTAGAAGAAAGAGATAAGAGAGCAGCCTTATATTTGAGTTATGCTAAAAAGAAGAGGAAATTAAGTGGTGTTAGAGATCAAGAGTAGTGTGGCTTAAAGGAGTTAGAAATACTTGCTTTTTTCATAGCATAGCGAGGCTCAGGCGCATGGAAATAGGGTTAATAGTTTGGTTGTGGACGGGTTGAGGATTGCGGATATGGGATAGATATGAGATTCTATCATTAAATTCTACAAGAAGTTGTTAACTTGTGACTAATGGAACAAGCCATGGCTTGATAATGTATATTTCCAAAATTTGTCGAGTGAGGACGCTGCTTCTCTTGAAACGCCGATATCAGAGGAAGAAGTTAAAGCCACCCTTTATTCAATGTGTGGAGATAAGGCCCCTAGACTTGATGGTTTTCCAATGTTTTTCTTTAAGAGATTTTGGCAAATTGATCAAAAGAGATGTGATGGAATTTATTTCAGAGTTCTTTGAGCAAAGTCATCTATCAAATGATCTCGGGGCATCATTTATAGCTCTTATTCCTAAAATAGACGGGGTGAAGCAGTTAAAAGACTTTAGGTCCACTAGTCTTATCGGGGGCCCTTATAAAAATTCTTGTCGAAGTCCTTGCCTTAAGATTTCATGGAGTTTTTTTGAAGATTATTGCCGAGAATCAAGGATCCTTTGTTGCTGAAAGATAGATTTTGGAAAATGCTCGTATTACTCGTGAATGCATCGACTCCAGAAATTGGGAGAGGAAAAGTGGGATAGTTTGCAAGCTTGACAATAGAAAGGCTTACAATCATGTGGATTGGAAGTTCTTAGATTGTATGCTTGATAGATTGTGTTGTGGTCGAAAGTAGAGGGGTTGGATTTGGTCATGCGTGCAATTCACCTTTTCTATCTTGGTCAATGGGTCGCCAAAAGGTTTCCTCAAGGCGTTCAAGGGTCTTAGACAAGGGGATCCTTTTTCTCATTACTTCTTCATCGTAATTGGGGAGGCGGTTAGCAAGATGCTTTATAAAGGGGAGGAGTATGGTTTAATTAGTGGTTTCAAGGTTTCTGACGATGAGATTCAAATAAGCCATCTCCAATATGCGGATGATACTCTTTTGTTTTGTGATGCGGATGTGGTCTTAGTGGATAATTGTTGGAAAGTTACTGTATGCTTTGAAGCAGTTTCGGGGCTAAAGATCAACGTGGCAAAAAGTGAAATGTTGGGAATTCATGTGACTGATGAGGACTTATCACGTTTCGCGACTGTTTTTGGTTGTAAGAAGGGGGTGGTCCTGTTGACGTATTTAGGGTTGCCCCTTTGTATCAAGAAGCGAACAAATCACCTTTGGGATAAGGTATTGAAATATTTGAGAGGACGTTATCGAGGTGGAAGTGCCGATATCTTTCCTTGGGAGGTTGGTTGACTCTCATTAAAGTGACTTTCTCTCATATTCTACTGTACTTCACATGTCTCTTCAAATGTGCTAAATCGGTGTTGGACAAACTAACAAAGCCGAGAAGAGATTTTTCTAGAAAGGGGCCAAGGAAGAAAGGAAGTTCATCTTCTTAGATCGGAAGAGGTGTCCAAGCCAATTGTTGCAGGTGGAGTTGGTTTAAAAAATTTGGGATCCATGAACTTGACGCGTCTTGGGAAATGGCATTGGAGATTTAGAATCGAATTGGGTAGATTATGGAGGGAGATTATAGCTAGCAAGTATGGAATGGAAGTTGGTATGTGAAGATCTCTTCTCTCTACTGAGCCTGTAGTCCTTGGAAAGTGATAGTGTCG
This sequence comes from Magnolia officinalis, assembly GCA_021015155.1. NCBI lineage: Eukaryota > Viridiplantae > Streptophyta > Magnoliopsida > Magnoliales > Magnoliaceae > Magnolia > Magnolia officinalis. The sequence continues at coordinate 14,378,532 of JAJHSJ010000010.1, read as the reverse complement.
ACAGAGCATATGTTTTGTAGAGGGATCGCCTTTTTGCTTGTGAATGGGCATCATATCCGTTTCTGGGTGGATGTTCGGTGTGGAGATTGGGTGCTTTAAGATCTTTTTTCCAAGAATGTCTTGCGTCACTCTGGATTGGTTCATCTTTGTAGTATGTTGTTATTCTCTTTGCAGTGGTTCCGTCATTTGGAATCCTCCTTTTTGTAGGAATATGGAGGATGAGAAGATTGTGGAGTTTGTTGGATTAGTGGATTGTCTGAAGAGTATAACTGCTTCATCTCAAGAACAATACTCGATGATTTGGATCGCTCATTGCTCATGTAGATTTTCTTTCGCTCATTTTTCCGTTTGATTAAGGAGTCGCCTTGTAACCCTGGTCCTCCTCATCCGTTTCATCATTGGTTTTATGGAGTCTCCCTCGAGTTGCGGTATTTGTATGGCTAGTATGAAGAAAGAGAATTTTTATTGTTGACAGTCTTCAAAGGAGATCCTTAGTCATCCCTAATATCTGTTTGATGCGTGTATGGAGAATGCAGAGACGAGTGATCATATTTTCATTCATTGCCCTTTTGCTTGTAAAGTGTGGGAGTATTTTCTTGTATTTTTTCATACTGATTGGGTGATTTTGAAGTTAGTCGAAGACGTCCCGTGGGCTTGTCATGGGGATGGAGTAGGGAAATCTGGGAAAGCTATGTGGAGACTTATTATTATGACTTTATTTTGGTCTGTTCGAGGGGATCAGAACGGTTGTTGCTTTTGGAACGGGAGTTCTTCAGTGGAAGGGATTAGTAGAAAAGTTAAGGGTCTTGTTTTGGGTTGGGTTCCTTATGTTAATGCAGCAAAGGGTGCTATTTTTTTTTAATCTTTTTTTTTATCTTCTTTTTTTTTTTTTTTTTTTTTTTTTTTTTGAGTCCTGGTGATGGATTGTATTCTTTTCTCATTTTTTTGGCAGGTGTCTTAATAAAATTTCAGTTCTCTCACAAAAGTAACCGATAGTTCAAGAACTTCAATAAAGATTCTTGCTAGAGTAGCTAATGGCATACAAAGGTGTATAGAGGTTGTTCACCAGTCATGGTGGATCCAAAGCTTCATTAAGTGGAAGGGTCATGAGTATCATGACTTCTGGTGACTATCATTTTACAGTGTCCGTACCTTGATGCTATAAAGAATTTTAAGGACCTGGTCAGTTTTTGTTAAGCCAATAAATGTGAGCTCGCGTGCATTGTGGGACCCTCTGGTCAACAGGGAAATTTCTTGCCTTGCTTGTGGATGATTGAAGAAGGTAAAAGTAGTGATGCAACTAGAAGTCCACACAAGATGGCTGATCAAAGATCTGCTAAATCCAATCCTCCATATTGTTTGAATCAATGATTTTGGACAATATCCATGGTCTGATGATAATTTTGATGAGATCAACAATTAGATTACATTGTGTGGCCCATGAAATCCTTCAGATGGTAATTAAAATTTGTATGATCTGTAGCAATTGTTGATCCAGATCTGAGGAAAATCGTGACCCAGATAGGCCTGTCGCTTACCCATTTGCATTAAGTAGTCACCACCTTGTTTGGCCGAGGTAAGCTGCAATGATAGACTCAAGGGTTGAATTGGCGCACTTAATGAAACTAGCCTTTTGCAAATCAGTGTGGCAGTGGGAATCCTCTGAGGTCTTGTATTGGTCTCTTGCATCATTGATTTTAGAAACAATGAGCAAAAAAAGGTGCTGTTAGCTTGCAAATCTGAGAAGGTTAGGTTAATGTATTCTAATATTTATCTTTCCATTCTTGAACGATGGTAAAATTTCTCCTTCAGCCTTTGGAAGACAGTTCCAAGAACTGAGTTGTAATTTGAGAAGGCAGTTTGTGATGCTGATAATGTTCATGTGGATAACCAACGAATGATTTTGTGATGTTCGGGGAAATATCAAGTTAAAAATCAACATTCTAGAAAGTGAAATGATGGGTGTTTGGCCGAGCAAGGAGGAAATGAGATGGATGTTGAGCTAATATCTTTGGATGTAAGCCAGGCAAGCTCCCACCTTTTGAGCCTTCCCCTTCATGGTGTAAAAGCCTTCTAAACATCTTTGGGACAAGGTGGTAGAAAGTGTGGGAAGGAAATTCTACCTAGAAGAGTAGATATCTGTCCCTCGGGGGCAGACATATATTCCATTTATTATGTCCATGTTTCATTGCCTAGTCAACGTTATTGGAAAGGATCTAAAGCGAATTCCGGTGGAGAAGAGTGGAAGCTAGGCATAAATTCCATTTGCTGGAGTGGGGAGATGTATACTAGCAGAAGGAGATGTATTCATGAACATCCCTCTTTTAGACAAGTGGCTATGGAGATTTGAGGAGGAAGATGGTGATGGATGAATGCTCGAGCAAATACTATGTGGGTAGAAGGTAAATCACCTTTAGAAGGGAACTTGTCTTTTCTTTAGGGAATGGCTCTTGTGTTTAATTATAGGAGGACAAATGGAGTGGTGACAGGCCTTCTTACATTGCTTTTCCTTAGTTGTACATGATGATTCTTGTGAGAGATGTGATGATCTCTCAACATTATTCCCAATTAATAGCCAACAAGTGTGTTCTCCAAACTTCTGTAGAGACCTTGGTGAAGCAAAATTTGAAGATCCACTAGCCTTATGGCTATTCTGAATAGCTAGGGACCACTGCTTGAGGAGAGGAATAAGTGGAGTTGGAAGGGGAGTGGACATCAGTGGTGCACTCTTTAGAGTGTACCAGGGGAGGAGGCGTCGTTGACAGAGTACTGGAGCAGAGTTGATGTGGATGGACGTCCTGTCCATCGGAGCCATTTTTGACGCGCTATGAGTGCATGAGCGGTATGACTGCACTCTGGCCGCAGGCCCATGGGCGAATTTCACACTCTGTCGTGTGAGTGTTTTTAATTTTAGGCGTTTTTTTGTTCTTTTCCTTGTTTTCAGGGGCTTTAGTGCACTTTTTTTTTTTTTTTTTTGTTATTTTTCTTGTTTTTAAGGGCTTTAGTGCACTTTTACTTTTTCCATGTCTTATATATACACTGGGAAAAACCCTATTTTATTATTATTGAATGAATATAAATTTGTATGCTTTCTTTCTCTTTTACCAAAGAGATTAGAGTTTTAGGATTGACCCTTGGGTGTTGAGGATTCCACCTGGTTTCAGATTGTCCTTCTTTCCATATATTCGAGGTGCAGGAAAAGGTAAGTATCAACCGTTTAAAATTTTTTTTTTTTTTGATGCCCTAGAATTCGTAATCCCTCTCATCTCAAACCCATCTCTCTTCTTCATCCCTTTTGTTCCTCTCTGGATATACTCTTTTGGCTTAAATGGAAAAGAGGGATGACTAGTCAGGAGAATCGAATCCCAACTTGATTGTGGATTCGCTTATGCTGATCTGGGATATCCTTATATTCCTAAGTCCTTTTTTTTTACTGTTTATATGATTTTATACTAAGGGGCATGATCCTAACGGAATGCTTTCATCTCTGTGTTGAGATTTGCTTAATCGACGTGATTGATAACAATTAGTTGCCTTATTTTATTATTTGAATCTCTTCAACCTGACTATACATGCATCTACGGCTAGGCCATAACATGTCCCTGCATCAGAAGGCCAGGGGATAATGTTGTTTTTCTGTGAAATTGTCCTGTTCGTCTAGCAGTGGACTTTCAGTGTTTACAGAGTTGGGTCCAACTGCCCTCATATGGAAGTACATGCCTCCGCCAAGGAATGTGGGCTTTGTGTGGCTATTTGAGATGGATAAGGTGCTCACGGTCAATCATTTGAAGAATAGATGAGTCGTCATCCCAAATGTGTGTATCCTGTGCCTTTGGGATCCGGAGTTGATCAACCAAATGTTTATGCACTGCTGCTTCTCGCTGATTGTTTGGTGGAAGTTTTTTCATCTTTTCAAGGTGGATTGGGTGATGCCCCATTTGTTTGAGTTCTATAGGGTGTGGCACGAGGGATGTAGAGGCATAACAATGAAGTTTTCCCGGATGATGACTCTGCTTTCTGGTCTTCGGAAGGTTTGCTAGAGCAGTCTAGGCCTCATTGTTGGAGCTAGTTCAATACAACTGGGTAATGCCAAAGTTGATTGGAGAAATTTTTTTTTTTTTTTTCTAGCATATTATGGAGTCGGACTTGGTTAGGAAGTACTGATCATGTTAAGACTCTTGAATCTTGCTGGATTATGGTTGATATGGGTTGAGTGGAATCGGAGGTGCTTCCGAAATCAACTTAGGCTCCCAAATTTTCTCATCAAATGAATGACATCTTCTTCTGGAAATCCAAGCTATTCTTAGCATGATATTGTGGAATCTCATTGCTATTACTCAAACAAGTATGAAACGTATGCTTGCATATTTGTCCATAGGTCAAATTGGATATGTAATTATTGGAATAATTGTTGGAGACTAAATGAGGCAGTGTTTTGGAGAGTAAGATTGGAGATCGTAGATGGGCTTGTGATCATGAAGGCCCCCCGGTTTTTTTTTTTTTTTTTGTCTTTCCAAGTTCTTCTTTTGGTTTTTGTTAGCGTAATTTTGTAGTTATTCTTTGAGTATAGCTGTGGTTAGGAATTAGGATTCTATTTTGTTCGATCTGAAGACACCTCACTTCCAATTCTTGATTGTTCCCTTTCTATATCCTTTTAGAATTTTCTTGAGATGTTTTGTTGCCTTTCAGAAAAAAATGAAATCGTCTTTGGGCCATGGGAAACAAAGGTGGGCCTCACATATCCAATGGCCCTGCCAATCAAGACAGGGCCCTCCTGTTAAATTCATGGTGGTGCAGACCATAGTATGGTGTGTGTATGTGTTTTTTGAGAGCATTGGTCAATTTTATTGCTCTTTTTTTTTTTTTTTTTTTCCTGAAAGGTGTATCAGTTTTATTTGTCATGATGTATACTCGTATTAGTATATTTGATCCTCGTTTTGATCTTTATATGATATTTGAGTGCTAAACTGTGCACCTATACTAGAGCAATCTGGGCTCCGTTATAATGCGTGTTGTAATTCTTGATCTCTACCGTGCCGTATTTCTTCTTAAATAATCTTCGTTATTATTAATTTTCTTGTTACAAAAAAGAAATATGCTTTTAGTGAGGCTACCTTTCTTTAATTGGGTGATTGCAATTGGTCTTTGGCTGGAGTTAGCATATTTTTCAAGATCACAAAAGCTTGTCATTGCCATCATCATAGCCGTGTCACACAAGTCTATGATGTTAAGATTTATTCTGCAGATATTTCTGGCTATTTTTTCTGATAATTCTCGGGTACTCATCTTTACAATTGCTGATTCTGCATTACATTTTCTAACTTCATACGTGACTATTTTTGAAGTTGCACGCTGAGTATGGGGCTGTAAGAAACTCGTCTACTCAGCCTGCTCAGGAAAATTCCAGCACAACTCCACATGAGCAAGGTGATCAGGATGCCACTACTCCTGAAGTTTTGGGTCTACAAGGTACTTCTAATACTCTCTTAATTCAATTTTCACATTTCTAATGCTATATATATTTGATATTCAACTAATTTTTCTCCTGCTTGGTTCTTGTGCATGTAAAATGCTAATAAGTCTTGCATGTTTGTTGTTGTTGTTGTTGTTACTATTTATTAAAGCAAAAACCAGTGGAATGACTTTCTCTTTAGGGATAATTTAGTCAAATAGCTCTCTGCTTATGATGATTGGCCATTTCCCCCAAAATTATTAACTTTTGTAGTAGAATAACCTTTGACTGGAAGTCAATAGTTTTTTTTTTTTTTTTGTGCGAAATCACTGAAGAGCCTCCCAAAAGCATTTTTTTTTTCCTGTGTAATTCTCATTTACTGGGGATTCAAATCAAGTGATAGGGGTTTAATTAGCAATGAGGCCCATGTGGAGCCATGCCAATTTGCATGCATGCACACGTGCCAATCTGAAATGCACGTGCGAGATCCAAGCTTTCCATCAGGTGGCTTACACCATCAAGATCTACTGACCTTAAAATCATTCCATTGCAAGCCTTAGGCAGGCCAAAGCATGCAAAGCATATGGCCAACTTGAAATAATTGCTTTAACTGTTAGTTAATGTTGTATATTAGGACCAATGTTTGTAGTATCGGTATCATTACGTATAACTAGCTGGGATACAAAAACATGTATTGATATTGCTGATACTTGGAAATGTATTGCTGACTGAGGGAAACATGGAGACAAAAGTGGAATTTTTAGTGAAAATTTTGGAGATCCACCGGGTGAGTTTTTCCAACCCTGTCAGAAAATCTCACCATAGCAGTTGTCACCCACCCCCATTAAGCTTTGTGTAGGAGAAACGGTTGACATTGAAGTCCCCGCTAATACACCAGGAAAACGACCACATATGTCTAACACCATCCAACTCTACCCAGAATTGATCCCGCAACTTATCGATATTGCTGAGCTAGATATAAAGATAATATCGGAGATAATTCGAACACTGGTTGTACCCAAATATTGAATGTTCCTCCCAACTTCGAATATGAAGAATGGGTCTGTCCTCATGAAGCACTCTCGCCATGAGTAGGAGATCAACCCTAATCTCCAACTGCAAACTGATCAAGACCTCGTTGAAGCCGAATGGTTTGAGCGTATACATTTCCGGCAACAACCTGCGGGTTTCATCAATCCAGTTCCAAATTTGTGTAATATTTGCCCCATCTTTTGTAGTGGCAACCACCGAATGGCTTAGGGATTCCCAGGACTTGGATTAGGAATATAATTATGAAAGTTCAAAAAAAAAAAAAAAAAAAATCTAAACTAATTCCTTGTTTTCAGTCCTTTAGTTGCTAAAATTGCATTCGATATACTTTGTTTTAGTCTGACTAGCTAAACCTTTAGATTTTAGAGCATCCCTGTCTCATCATTAAAAAAAATGTCATCTACAAACAAAATACACCATGGGAACTCTTCTTGTTAATGCCATGTTAACTCGTTAATAGCCAATGCAAAAAGATACATGCTTAATGTCGATCCCTGGTGTAAGCCTACAGTAATTGGAAACTCACTTATCTTTCCACTAATGGTCCTCACATTTGTTAGTGCTCCCTCACACATATATAATCATATCAATATATCCTCTTGAGACTCTTTTCTTTCCCAACACCCCCCAAGTCAACTCTCTAGGTACCCTATTGTGTGCTTTTTCTAAGTCAATAAAGGCCATGTGGAGATCCTTCCTCCTCTCCCTATATCTCTCCATCAATTATCTAAATAGGAAAATAGATTCAGTGGTAGACCTCCCTGGTATGATACCAAACTGATTTTCTGATATTTGTCTCATGCCTTAGCCTTTGCTCAATCACTCTCCCAAGTTTCATAGTATGTCTCATACGTGTAATCATAAAAAAGTTAGTGAAGGTCTATGTGTTTCTTTCTCTTATAAATAGGTACTGTAGTACTTTTCCTTCATTCATCTGGCAGTTTCTTCAATCTTACAATCTTGTTGAACACCTTTATCAACCAAAATAACCCAATATCTCTCATACACTTTCAAAACTCTATTGGTATACCATTTGGTCTGAGGGCTTTTCCTATTTTCATCGTTCTTAAAGCTTTTTTCACTTTAGTTATCCTAATTCTACTAAAGTATCTATGGTCTTTAATGTCATTTGAGTTTATGATTCCTTCTATCCCCATGTCTCTCAGAGTGGTTCGCATTTAACAAGTTTGGAAACTAGCTTCTATTTCATTGATCTCACTGGCCTTGACTAATACCCTCCAATCATTCTTCTTAATGCATCTAACACGATACTCTTCATCTCTCTCAATTTGCAAGTTTAAAGACGTCTTTTTCACCTCGTCTCCAATTTATTGTAAAGATCATCATAAACCTTAAGAATGTCATATTATCTGGCTTCATGGTCGAAGTTATGGCAAAAATTTGACGTCATCTTGCAACTTGATGCCACCCTCCTTTATCCAGACTTGGGACTCCCATGGATGCTATGTGATAGACCATTACATAGGTTGACTCCAATAAACCGCTATCTAATAGTCTATCACATGGATTGATTACAATCAACTATTCGTGGGCACTTGTTTGTTGAAATGACTGATTGAATATTTTTCATTTCTTTCCAATAGATGTCCACCAATCTGATAGTCGGATAATCAAATGTGTAAATATATATATATTTTTTTAAAATTCGCAAAGGTGCTACTAGCTTGTGGGTAACTATCACCATAATGCATTTTTAGATGTCCACAAATACCTAGGTCCTTGTTCTATCCTTGTTACCGTACTCTTGCATGCATGTCTTAATGAATTCCTATGATCCTATGAAGACTCATGTTTTCATGTCATATTCGCTGTGTTTAGAAGGTCAATTTATTGTCACCTTTTTTAACCTAGTCATGCATCATCTTTATTCTTTCTAGGTAGCCAAGATTCTAGAGATGCACAAAAAGCAGAGGGTCGGAATGCTATTATTGTTGCTCCGACTATGCAGCCAAAAGCATCGTATGCTTGCTATTCTTTTCTGTTGCAACTCGTTTTACTGTAAATTTATTATTGGGACGGACCATGTAAACATGCTCCACATTGTTGTGTATCCAATTGGAATTTTGGCTTAGTTGTATTTTTGCCAGAAATGATGCAGGTGTGCCAGGTAAAAGTGCCACCGGGCCTATAGTGTCTGTTCCTGGAACATCTGAAAGGTATTAACTTTTTGCATTTTCTATGCTTTTTCCTTGGGGCCAATCAACTTCTTGCCTTTTCTATGCTTCCCTTGGGGTCCATTCATTGTGTAAAATGCAAAGATTTGTTTGTGTTTGAACTCCCTTATTCAATTAAATTCTGTAAGCTTACTTGCCTAGCAACTACTTCCATGGATATTTCCTGATTCTTGAATGCTTAGAACTAGGCTTGTTATACTGAAGTTTATTGGAAAGAAAAAGTGATATGAAATGGTTAGGTCCTGGAATGTTGGGAAAAAAAGAAGAAATCATAATTATGCTATGAAAACTCTTCTTCTTTTTTTTTTTTTTAATTTTTTTTTTTTTTTAAAATTTAATTTTTTAAGTACAAAAAATGACGCAAAATAACAATAATAATTATTATTTGATTGTACATGACATCACTCGATACATGATAAAAAATCATTACAAATTAGCGTGTTGAAAAAAGTGAAAGAGATCATAACGATGTTATGAATGCTTTACCAACAAAATTGCACACTTTTTAGGAGGCTGTCATATGGTTCCTTTGGGAAAAAAGAAATAACTGATGTTTTAGGAACCGCAGTGGGCCTGTAGAGGGTGTTTAAAAGTCTAAGTCGAATGTAATGGGGTGGGTTTTAGCCTTAAAGGTTCTAGGCGAGATTTCTTCCTTCTTGGTCTGATTTGTAGTTCCTTTTGGCTTCAGCATTCATTAATAAAATTCTCATCTTTAAATTTTTTTTTTTTTAGTAATCCACGTGTCTTTTTATTTTTCATAAAGTTATCCAATTATCATCACTCGATAAATGATTATAAATCATTACAAGTTAGAACAATGTTGCCACTAACATGCTTTCATGCTTATATCTCCTGCAAAATGGCAAGAAAGTCATTAGGTAAAATTTTTCTGGGGTGATACTGTGACATCCAGTGGTGGTTTGCTGCCAAAGGAACCTGCAGCCAGACCATCATTTCCTGTACGTCTCTCTCCCTCTCAGTCAAATCTGAATCACCTGAATTTAAGGCATGTTCGCGAGGATCTATTTCAGTCCCAAAACTTGGTTTTGGCTCTTCGGGCTTGTTATGACTGAGTGGTATTGATTGATTGAACCAATCAGGAGTTAAACATTAGGGAAATTGAGATTGTGCAGTTGTTGCATTTCTTAAATTTCTTGAGATAATGGGAATTTCCATTTATGGCAATTGGCATGGTTTTGATTCAGTTTGGTTGAAGCAACCCAGCAGATCTCCTCTTCTTTTAGGCTTGCTACCACGTTTAAGGTTCTTGTTGTAGCATTCATTTAAATCACATCCCAGGTGAATGCAGAAAGAAATAGATCATGTTGGTTATCAAAATCCATGCTAACGACTATTATGTAAATATAAATGGTTTGAACATACACTTTTTAGTCTTGTACTTTTTCTACTATGTTGATTCCAAACTCAGTGGTAGCAACTAAACATGAGGGTACCTTCTCTACTTTGTAGATTGGCAACTCAAGTTTGTAAAATTCAAATTAGGTTTTTCAATTTCTGTTTGGTTGTTACTTAATTACAACAGCATCAGTTCATTTTGTTGTTTTTTTTAGGCAATATATCAATGCATTCTTAGAAAAGAGTTGGTCTTCTAGTAGTTTCCTCTCACTTTTCTTTCATTGTTTGCTAGGCATCAATCATCGACCTCTGCTATTATTGAAAGGATTCCAAGCAAATGGCCTCGTCCAGTTTGGCATGCACCATGGAAGAACTACCGGGTATTACAGAAGAGTGTTTTAGTTGTTTGATACATTAGTTCTATACTATATGCATGGCGGTTGAATAATTCTTCTGTTGATCATCAGCTGCTTTTCATTTTGTGTTGACTTACACATCTTTCATCTTTTGGTATTTATTTAATCTGCCAATGTTTAAAGAAAACATATTTAATCTGCCAACAATAATTGATATCTGATCTTATTTCTTTAATCTTTTGTAGGTTATTAGTGGCCATCTGGGATGGGTGAGGTCCATTGCATTTGATCCAAGCAATACATGGTTTTGTACTGGGTCTGCAGACCGCACAATAAAGGTTTTTAAGCTCTAAAGTACAATACCTTAGAAGATAGTGCTTTAGTTGTTTGTGTACCATTGCTGAATTAAAATTGAAACCAAGTTCTACTTTTGATTCATCTTCTTTTTGTTAAAAATATTTTGCAAGGATTAGAGAACAAGTGTATGTGTTTTTAGATCAAGTAGTGCTATCAAGTGATTGGGTTCGTTGGTATACATGATTTTTTGGAATACGTGTTGGGTTAGTTAAAGTTAAACGTTCTTCCCTTGTGTATTTTATTTTGCCCACATTAATGGATATCAAGAATGTAGCCAACACTAGTCTTTTGTCTCCATCTGAGTCGATTGAACTTTCATATTATATCGACTAGGCTCAATGGAACAAATTACTTGCAATGGGCCACATCGGTAGGGAGGTTTTCCTTACGAGAAAAATAAAATTAAAGTATCTGTCTTCTTCCAAGCCTAAAGAAAGATCAATAGAATATGAAGATGGTTGGCTGAGGATGCTCAAATTAGAGCGTTGTTTTGGAACAATATGGAGCCTCACATTAGTCTAATGTTATCTTTTTCAAGACAACAAAGGAAGCTTGGGAATAATATAAGAGAGAGGTGTTTGGGGAAACGAATTTAACTTCGATCTACGAGTTACAGAATATTTTCTCTCTTTAACATGGAGATAAGGGCATTAAAGAGTGTTATTTAGCCCTGTGGGGCATGTGGGGAGAATTGAACATATACCAGCCACTGTCTACTGATTATGAGATATCAGACGGTAGAGAGAAATTCTGTGTTGCTAAATTCCTCTTTGCTCTTCATCTTGAGTTCGAGCCTGTCTGAGCTCAGTTCCTTAGAGGGTGTGAGATCCCATCTATATCTGGGGCATTCACTTGCGTTTAGTCTACGGTTAATGTACAAAGTTCACCTTCGTCAGGTCATTCTACAGTTGTTTTTGCATCCGGTATAGGAGATGGGAGAAGTTTGGTGGCAGTCATTGTTGCGGTGGCCGTTTTGGTGGTAGAGATTCATAAGGAGGTTGCTTTAGATGTGGAAATAATTTAGGAGGATGTCATATAGATTTCGGTGGTAGCTGCAGTCGTGATCCTCGTAATCGGCAGTGCACTCATTGTGGTCTTAGTAATTATATAGCTGACGTCCTGGGACCTTATTGGTAAGCCTACTTGGGTGAATGAGGTTTGTTCTTTTGATGATGACATCGAGGGTTATGTCTACAGGCCTATCTCCTCCTTTTCTAAGCCCAACATTATAGGTGATACAATTGCACTGTCTGAGGAATATGTTGGACTTCCGAAGGATCTTTCCACTCATGCACCATCATTCACAACTACTCTCTCACAGTCAGGTATCGTGTCTTTCATTGTTTGATAGTGTTCCCCGGGTTAATGATTCGGGAGCTTCTGATCGTATGACCGGTAGACATATTGTATTGTCTCAGTTAGTATAGTCGTAATCCATTTCTTCTGTTATATTAGTAGATAGTATTTCAATATCCTTAGATTCCCTTTGAGTTTATTGCCAATGAGTAGGCTAACCAAATCCTTAAATTGTTCTATCACATTTTGTTATTCTTATTGTGAATCCCTGGACCTAAAGTCAAGGAGAATGATTGGTGGATGGCATGAAATGAATGGACTATGTTATCTTTATACATCAATGGCATTCCAGGCTTGGTCATCCCTCCTTAAGTAGTTTCAATAATCTCTATCGTTATTGGCTTATCACATTTGTCTATAATAGAGTGTGAGGCTTGTGAGTTGAGTAAGCTCCATAGAGTATCATTTCTTCCTCATGTGGACAAGAGAAGTGATAAATCTCTGTAGTTAGTACATTTTGATATTTGGGGTCCAATTCATATTATTGGTTTATCTGTTTTCAAGTACTTTGTTATTTTTATGGATGATTAGTCTCATATGGAAAGGCTATATTCAATGAAAGATTGCTCAGAAGTGTTTTCTTGTCTTAAAGAATTTCATATGGAAGCACACACTCAATTCAATTCCAAGGTTTGTGTTCTATGCTTATAATGCTAGGGAAAATTTATCTCATGACTTCAACTCATATCTTTCACCTCATGGCATTATTTACCAAATTTCATGTGCACACACACCACAACAAAATGTAGTATTTGACGAATGTAAGTACCCTCATTTACTTGAGGTTGCTAGAGTGTTGTTGTTGAATATGAAGGTTTTGAAAATATTTTGGGTGATGTGGTTTTAACTACATGCTACCGAATAAGTCTGATGCCTTCATTGGTCCTAGACAGAAAGTCGCCTCTATCTTTATTGGGGGCTTTATAAGATCCCAATGAAGGTTTGGCTTTGTGTGGAGCATGAGACTTGTGAGTTCTTCTTCCCAAATTAGTGTGGGAAGAATTTGGATTGGGATGTGATGGCTCTTGTTGTTGGCATCTCTGTGCATAAATATGATTTAATTGGGATCATTTCGAAGTCGGCACTTGAAGTTGTAGTGCCAGCTTCTAGTTTGTCTTTTGCTCTTTGACAGCTGTGATAGTAGCTAAAGCACGGGTCCCTGAAGCTACTGTGAGTGCTAGAAATATTGTTAATGGAGAAAGAAATTAAAGAGGCTGATCCATCATTGACTTGGAAGAAAAACCTAAGATATATTTTTAGTAGAATGGCAATCTTTCTAGAAAGGTGACGTGATGAGAGACCCTAAGATGGTGAGTAGCACGATCATAAGCCCAAGCTCCCTTTTGATGTTTACCATAACCAAGGGATACTTCTCATTGTAGATTCTCTTTTTGAGTGTGGCACTCTATATTGAGTTTGTTTGGTGTGGCCTGGGCGATGCCAGAAGCGTTTAGCAATCTTCTTGAAGCTTGGAAATCTAGATATAAATTGGAAAGGGATGGCATTTGGCTCGTCCTGTGATCTGATTGTTTGTGGAGGAATTGTGACTACAGGGCTTTGAAGAACAAGTGTATAAACAAAAACATCTGTCAAGTCACTGAGATGGCCACCAAACAGTTGATCTTCTCATTTAATCCTTAAGACTTTGAAAGGGGTTAATTGTGACGACATGCGATGGTGTTGTGTATGTGTGTAGGGGATGGAAGCCCCGACTTCAGTCAATCTTGGTGTCTAACTGCCAAGTGGGACGTTGAAGCTTAATTTAGATGTTCCATGTCCTCGACAGGTATTGGAGCAATGTATTCAATAATGGCCTCTATTGTTACTGTTATGATACGGCCATACGGGCCACCGTTATGACCATTAAAAAGAAAAAAAAAACCCCGTATCGGCCCTGTAATGGCCGTTGTGGGCCATTTTTTCTGTAACGGTCGTTAGGGTTCCATAATGCGTAAAGTTACCTAATGGATCCCACCATTACTGGCCATTGCACAACCATTTTTGAATACCTTGGATGGGAGGCATAATTAGGGATGATTGGGGAAAATTTGAAATGTTTTTACTGGCCCCATTGGGATTGCTGACTGTAGGGTGGGTGGGGTGGAGAGCAGAGGGAAGCTTGACTTCAGTCAATCTTGGTCTACCATCAAGTGGGATGTTGAATCCTAATTTTGATGGATGTTCTAGGGGCTCATGATGATCGTGGGAAAATTTGAGGTTTTTAGCTGGCCCCATTGGAATTGCTGACTCAACGACGCTGAGTTTTTTATTTATTATTATTATTTTTATTTCAAAAAAAAAAAAAACGAGGTTGAAATATGTGCACTATGGCAGAAAAAAAAAAAAAAAAATGAGGTTGAAATATGTGCACTATGGCAGGGTCTCGGGGAACTTGTTTGGATTCAGGCCCCCTCTCACAATTATTAAAGGAGATCCAGTTAATGTTATGGGTGGATTCTTCAGGCAGCTAGCCTAAGAGCTCTGTGAGATGGGTGGAGGAGATTAGGGAGTCAAAGTAAACCATCTCAGTTGCCTTTTCTAATGTTTGCAAGGATGAAAATTTTGCAGCAGATGATTTTAGCTGATAAAGGATACAATCTCAGTTACAACTTACAACTAAAAAGCAGATATTTGTCTTGCTAGAAGTAGAACCCAAACTCAGGAGAGGCACTATGAATCATAAAGAATGAGACGTCTCTGTGATTCTGTTGAGGTGGACCTGATATTTGAGAATCACATTCGAGGCATGATTATTACAATTGACAGTGGATATGTATTGACCTACTAATTATGAGCAAAAGACTTCTTTTGGTTGCAAATGGCCGTAACATGTTTTTTTTTTTTTTTTTTTTTTTTTTTTTTTGCGCACCCCCCCCTCCCCCCCTCACACACACACAAACCAAAAATAAAAAATGGTGGTAGCAATAGAGAAAAGTTGGTACCTATGTACCATAGTTGCGATTGATGGTGCATTAGATAAATCCTAGTGGGAGGAGTGTAAACATCAACAAAGATAACATAGGAAGATGAACCTCCCATTGGTTACAAGAGGTAGGAACTAAAATGCCAGAATACCCAAGAATACTTTTCCCCACAATTTTCCTATACTTGTAAATATGAATTCTTTGTGAATTCATACAATACCCTCAATCAAATTGAGAGAAACTAATCTGCTAAATGAGCAACCATAGAAGTAACATCCATTTAGAACAACGTTCACAATGCCTAGGTATCATGCAAAGTGATGGCTTTCAAACCCTCCAGTCTGCATCAGAAAAAGCTTCTTGCGTGACTTCAAAATTGTTTGTCTTATCTTGTTGTACAATTACACTGACCATGAGTAGAAGAGGTAGCAGAGAAATGGTGGTTCTCGAAATGCTCGTAAGTATGCACGCCTGGGAAGTGAGAGTGGGAGCAGGAGAGGGATTATGAAGTGTGAGAGAGCAGGTAGAAGGTTTCTGCAACTATGGATGCACATAGGAGAATTCTAATTGCAATTATATGCATGGTGTCCAGGGAGGGGTACATTCTGGGATGCACCTTTCCATCTATTGTTCAATGGCAGGAGAGTTCTTGTTTTTTAATAGTTAGTTGCCATCCTGAGGCCTTAATAGTGAAGCAGAGGGCACCTCCAATTGAGCTACGGGCTTGAAGGGCATGGGTGGTAAGGAGTTTTTTAAATCTCTGCCACGTGGTAGTTCTTTATTCCCTTGATAAATTAGCAGTTGTATGAACAGAATATAGGGTGAACCGCTCCCTTCTCTCTCTCTCTCTCTCTCTCTTCTGGGTAATTCGAGGAACTATAAAGCCTTTAGGGATGAAACGGCACCTATGTTGAAGCTGAAGGAAATAATGAAGTCTGATATTATCTGTTGTGCTATGCCTGGGTAGGAATATTGAGTCATGACCCATTGAGGGTATAATGGCACATGATTTCGGCTGGAATTGGAAGTTGGTTATTGTAGTTGAGAATGGAAAAGCATGTGAAGGATGGAAAACACCTCTCTGATGCTCAACTTTGATGGGAACTTAGCTGCAACCCGTAGACAGATGATAAGGCAGTCTAGATATCAGAAGGGTGAAGTGATGGTTTTTGGGCCTTATTGGGACCTAGGACCGAAATGAAGGCAAGACTTGAGCACTCTTAGAAGGGGGATATTCTCTGAAAGATAGAAGGGGGATAATCTCTTTGTTGGAGGAGAATGTCTAATCATAATTTCTGGGTAGTATGTAGAGCAGTTAGGATCCATGGAAATTGTGACTATTATCAATGGAGTCACTTATTTGTCTAGTGCTCTTAATTGCAGGGTACTTACGCCAAGGTGCTTGTCACGTGTCTTACTCACGCTCCTGTTCTACTTTCTAGGCTTTTGCACTTACATTTTGACCCTAGCACCAATCTGCTCTTTCTCCCCTTTACACTTCATGCAAATAAGGAAAACTCAAGGCCACTAGATGCCTCAAGGTTACATTCAGTCATACTGTGAGATGCTAACAAGGTATGCAATTCTCTAGCTAATGGAGTATTTACACTAGTTCTGTATTCGACAATCTGTGCCCTTCTTGCAAATTTGTTAATTATAAAAGAAATACAATAATAACTTGTGCAACCTTCTAGTTGTAGCCAAACAAATCATCCATTTCTACATTGTTTTCACTATATTATGCTTATAATGGTTAAATCTGTCATACTGATGGATGAAGTCTCAAGCAATGGTGGTTTTTGCCAATAACATCATCAGATACTTGATTTAAAAAAGGAATAATCAGATATGTAAAAGAAGTCATAATTGAGAAAAGAAACAGGGAACAGTGTCAGTAATGGTCCCAACATTTAAGGATTACCAACAATACGTCTAAAGATATCCAACTTCTTGTCCTTCTGGGCACCTTTTGATGTTTTCATTTTCTTTTCCTAATCATTTTTGATTGGTAGTCTTTTTTTAGCAGAGAACGTTGTCCCCTTTATCTGCCTTTTCTGGAGAGCAGCTTCTGAATGTTTTTTTTTTTTTTTGGACTATCAAGATATGGGATGTAGCAACTGGACGACTAAAACTTACGTTAACGGGGCACATTGAACAGATACGAGGTTAGTTCCTTTCCGTTAATTGAAGAAATGTTTGTCTGGCGAATTATATGATCCTCAAAGGAGTACATGTATATTTCCCTAAGGTCTTGAGTTTGTACAAATAGGGCCCATAGTTCGGTGATACAGACTGTCAATCTGATGCATCCCACCTTATAAGCGTGCCTGGAGATCTCACAGATAGGTGCCTTTCAAAAAAAAAAAAAAAAAAAAAACTCACAGATAGGTTCTAGCCGTCTGATCTTTGGCTCTTTTCTGTTGAATCTGTACCGTACTTTGCCTTTTCTAGGCTGTCTATTGCAAGCCACGATTGGAAGGTTGTTATTATCCATTCAATGAGATTTAGAGTATGGTTATCAGCTATCTTCAGTGTCCCGTCAGATTGATGGTCGGGATCACTGAAACATGCTCCTCTTGGATACTCAGTGGATACTGTATCAAACAGGTTGATGATCACATTGTTTCTCTTTCATGTATTGACACACCATGACATGTTCTTTTGTGATCTATTGTGAATCAGGCATCAGATTGATATGAATGTGTGCTTCCATTTTATAGGTCTTGCTGTGAGCCAACACCATACCTATATGTTCTCTGCTGGTGATGATAAACAAGTTAAATGCTGGGACCTTGAACAAAACAAGGTTGGCTGTTGCCTCCATTTCCAGCTATGTGGACCTCTTAGTTTTAAGGTTTCTATAGAGATATTTGTTTCTAGTGGCTTCTTTTTTCTTATTCTTTTTCATTGATTGTACAGGTCATCCGGTCGTATCATGGGCATCTAAGTGGTGTTTACTGCTTAGCTCTTCATCCTACTATTGACATTTTACTTACTGGGGGGCGTGATTCTGTTTGTCGGGTATGAAATTTACCTTAATCATTATGAATTTAAATCATTTTCCGCATGATGACCTGCTTATTGAAATTCAAACGACTCCTCTGAAGTACAATTTTTTTTTTTTTTTTTTTTTTTTTTTTTTTTTGTGTGTGTGTGTGTGGGGGGGATTCATATGGACTTTGTTTTAAGCTCTGAAAGAGGATTTTTTGTGCTTTAAGGTGATTGTATTCATTGATTTTTCAGGTTTGGGATATTCGAAGCAAGACCCAGGTTTTTGCTCTCTCTGGGCATGATAACACTGTTTGCTCAGTTTTTACTCGTCCCACGGTATGCAAATCTCACCATATATGGAACTTTGATGATTGGCCTTGGCATGAAGTTGTCCTTATTTCTCTTCTTTTTTCTGACTTTTTAGTAGATTTGACTCGAATTAACCCATATATTCTAATTATCTTTGTCTGTGTAGTCTTGTAGCTGGTTAACTACTAACATATAGTTTCTGTTTTGTCTGTGTACTGGTAATTGGCACTGTGTAGCATGTTATTAAGTGTGATTTTAAGATTTTTCTGATCTTAATGTTTTGCATTATTTGGTGGAAAATTTCATAACATCTTGAAGGTCCTAATTGATGGATCACCTCTACCTAAAGATTGTACAGGTGATGACCACAACCATTTTATTTCGGCAAAACACTGTTGTCAGGCCCGTAAAAAGCTTTTTAAGTTTTAAAGCCCATGCATGATAAATGTGACTCGATTTTATTCCTAAAAATATTTTTGTTGGAATGATTTCTTGCTATCCCAAGGAGAAGCCTGAAAGTGATAGAAGAAGGGAAACATAACTTAGAAGCAGAGCCATGGGGGAGGTGTAGATGGTGGTATTGACCAAATGTCAGAGGAAGTGCTTGAGGAAATCCATATAAAAGGGCGTGCTTGAGAAATCTGAAGGCAAAATCGCACACAATGTGGTGGAGGAGTATAATTTACAAGAGGATATTAGCAAGAAAAGTGTCATGTTATAAGGATAGACAGAGGACTATTAATGATGAAAACAGAAATAAAAGTGCTAAAAAGGAAGCAAAGAAGGCAAGAAGTAATGTGAATGTAAGATGTGTGATGACTTGTACAATATATCATGCACTATAGAGGGAGAGAAAGATGTCTACAAACTGGCAAAATTGAGGCAGCGGAAAAGTAGAGATATATAAACATCTGAATGACGTATCTATTGCAAAGATACCTTTATTTGGTTAGGAGAAATAAAGGTATAAAGCAAAGCTTGTGTGACAGTTGATATACCAATGGAGGTGTGGAAGGCTTTGGGCGAAACCAGAGTATCTTTGCAATAGAAATTTATAGATGCCCAATGAGTGGACATGAGGCACCATGATACCTATTTGCAAGCACAAAGTTGCACGAACTGTCGATGTATCAAAGTTATGAGTTACATTGATGCTTTGGGAAAGTGTGGTGGAACTAGGATGAAAGCAAGAACGATGATACTATGAAATTAGTTTGGCTTCATGCCAAAGCTCAACAATTTTTAGCTATTTTATTCTTTGAAAGTTGATGAAAAAGTATAGAAGAAGAGGAACTGACATTTTTTTAATAGTTTTTTTTTTATATAACTAAAGAAAGTATACAATGGGGTACCTACAGAGGTTATGTGGTGTGTGATGATGAGGAAATGGGTCCAGAGAGGAAATATCGACATCATTAAAGACATGTACAGGGGTGTTGTTACAAGAGTTAAAATGGCTTGTGGTGACAAATGATTTCTTAGAGGTATTGGTGGCAATGGGTCGAATCGACCCATGGGTGAATTGGCCCGACTTGCTCCCAACATGGGTTAGGGCCAAGTAGGGTTGGATTGTGGGTCAGGGGGCTTAGGCAAAAAATTAGCGCATTTATATAAATGTGTTGGGCTTGGGTGTAGCCCAACCTGATCCAAGTCCTCCATATAGTGCATCAATGGGCTGGTCCATATGACCTGACCCGTCTCGATCGTAACCTGAATTAAAAATACACATTGTAATTTTGGTCCTTTATATTAAAAAAATACACATTTTGACAAACATGTTTGTTGTAGAAATTAAATAGATTGTAGTGTGTAGTCAAACATCACAAATACGGAATTAAAACATTCACCACAATGCATACGATGTATAGTGGTTTCGCTATGTGCCTACTCCACTCCCGGTTGACCCACTCTCTCCTAGAGTGTGCCGGATTTCACTATTCGGATGGTTTTAAATGGGGTTCATCATAAACCTTCACAACCTACACAAGGTTAACGTTTTCCATCCGTCGATGGCTTACACAAGGTCTTATCAAGTCCTACACAAGAACTTGAGAAGTCTTACACAAGGACAACAAGACGTACTCTCCCGTTGGAGGACTATGCTTGGACTTGTCGAGTTTGGGGATTCAAACTCTAAAACCCAATCCTACACAAGGAATAGTTTTCAGACACAAATGAACTCTTGGTACTTACCTATAGGTGAGTGTGCCCTATTAAGCACTTGATGAAGATCTTCTCAGAAGATAAAGGATCTTCAGCTCCCTTGTACCGCAACCGAGTGACGATGCTCCATTGTAGATGCCGAGGTTGATGGGTCAAGGGTTTTGGTGAATCCTAATTAGGTATTGATTGGTCTTTAAGAACTAGTAAGGATCTCCATGGCTGAACATTCAATGCTTGATAGCATATAGATTTACCAATAAAAGTGGTTGATAGAGCATCAATGAATGCTAGAGTTCATTGTTCAATCCAAGCTTTGAATATTCCAATGATTGCCTTTAAGACAAGGATTGAATGATGAACTCCATGAGGAAAGAGAGCTTGAGAAGATGGGTATTAACTCTCTCAAAGCTCTCTCAATAACTCACCAAATTGCCAAGAAACACCTCATACAAATATATAGAATAGATTTCCAACGGTAAAAAAACGAGTAGGAAACTGTCAGTTTCGATGCCACCTCTAAATTTAACAAAATATTCAAGTCGGTTTTTAGACAGTTTCTGATCTTTTGTCGATGCCGTTGAGTGACCTTCGATGTTATTGAAGGATGACTCGAAGCCATCGCAAAAATCCGAATTTTGACAATGAGGTTGCTGGACAAATTGAGTTCAAATTTCGATGCCATCGAACTAACTTTCGATGTCATCGAAGGCTGGTTCGATGCCATCGTAAACATCCGAATTTATGACTTGAGGTTGCTGGACAATTTGGGGTCCAATTTCGATGCCATCAAGTGGCCTTCGATGTCATCGGTAAAATCAAGAATTTATGCGATTTTCTTGTTGGACAGTTTGAGCACCTCTTCGATGTCATCGAAGCTAAGTTCGATGTCATCAAAGCTTAAGTTCGATGCCATATGTAAAATCCAGATTTTCCTTGTTTGCTTACTAGACAAATGGTGCTCTTTTTCGATGCCTATCAAAGAGGTCTTCGATGTCATCGAACTAGCTTCGATGCCATCGATAAAATCCAGTTAATTCTTGATTTTTTGCTGGACAATTGGACCTCAATGCTCGATCCCATCGAGCTGCCTTTGATGGTACTTCGATGCTATTGAACATGTCTGTTTTCAGAGTTTAACTTTTAACTCAGACATCAAATATCATAGCATTTTGGCATACTTAAAGATAGTTTTTCCTAGATGATTTTGGTTTAGTATAGGCAATGATTGAGAGGTTTTGGTATAGGGTTTGGCGAGGTCTTGAGGCTTTCTTACCTTGTCTTGAATAAGAAGACTTCAACTCGTTAAATCTTCAGTCTTTGTTCTTCTTGGGGCTCACTTGAGTATAAGACTCTTAATTCACGCTAATTGTCAAACTAGGGCACTTTCAGATTGATCGGTACTACTGAAGGACTATTGAAGGAGCAATAACCACACCGCTTTAGACACAGGGAAGTGCCAACAAACAACAAGTTGGAGCACTTAGGGTTGGGTCGGGTGGGTTAGTTGAGCTTGACCGTATTACAATTAAATGGGTTGGGTTGGTTCGAGCTTGAGCTAAATAAATTTGAAGTGGGGGCGTGTAAGGGTTGAAGCCCTCTCTCATTCTTTTCTTCTTTCCTCTCATCTTTCTTCTTCTTCTTTTCTCTTCTTCATGATTAACTACATGGTATCAGAGCGTGATTGATCCGATATCTTGCCCTTCTCTTTCTCCACCGTTCTATATATAATATATATATATATATATATATATATATATATATATATTTCTTTTTTTTGGAGACGCCCTAACATGCTTGGAGCTGACCTAACCTAATCCCTTTCCCTCGTTGTACCACCATTTGGTGGGTGGTGCAATCATGTTTAACAAAGGCGTTTAAGGTCCACTTTTATGCACCTATGTGATAGGCCAAAGAGGGCCATTTCTCATCTATAATTGAATCTACGGTCAAATCTGAAGGTTAAGGTCAGAGTTAAAGACGAGTAATGTGCGAAGATTGTTGATGGTACATATCGAAGAAAAAGTGTATGGATGAAAGCCAGAAAGTAGGTAATGATCTAGTTTATTGTGATTTTGGATATATACATCCTACTAGTGTGACGTCCAATTTAGTTGAAAGTTTCCTCTAGTGTGTATTCAAAGTTCTTTTGTTAAGAAAGATTCCAAGACCGAATCAAAGAATAATAGTCTCCATGTGAGTTGATGTCCCTCCAAATCACACCGATTAAATTGAATAGAATAAACTATCTACAACGGGCTACATTTGTATAGTTTTTTTCTGATAGGGAAGGGAAATGTGAAATATCTAACTTCCCCTAAACCTAATGAAACCGTGACAGATTATGATGATTGGGTAGCAAAAGATGCCCAAATTAGGGCATTGTTGTGGAACGGTATGGAGCCCATGGTTCTAAATGTCAGTATCGACGGGTGTATTGGCCCGGTAAAAAAATGATACGAGACAATGTTGCGTACCGGTATCGGGGCCGTATTGGGCCATATCGGTCCCTATCGGTTGGTTTTTTTTTTTTTTTTAAGCAAAAAAAAAAAGCAAATAAATATTCAAGAATCTATCATTTTTGTGTGTTTTGACCATGTATTCAATGATGTATTGGATCATTCTTTGGTAAGAATGCTGTCCCAATGGGTTGACCTACTGTTAGGCATGGTGTTGATTTTTTTTTTTTTTTTTATTTTTTTTTTTTTTTTCTAGGTATAAATTGTTGATTTATGTTAGAAATTGATATTATATATTGCAAATATGATTGTCTATCAATTGATATTATTTTTCTAAAATTATTTTTTTAAAAATTTAGAAAATGCCCAAAAACATCAACTTGAAAATAGAAAAAATGTAGAATTTTAATTTTTTTTTTTTTTTATTATGCATGTGTGAATTGATTAGATACAGTCTTCTAAGTTCCAATACTTAAGCATAATAACAAGAATAAGAAAAAAACTAATTATTTTTTTTAATGAAATTTTTAGAAAATACCTGCATAAATGAAAAAGAAATTAAGAAAAGAAAACCCCCCAAATCTTCATCAAATTAGTAGATTCATAGTCTTCTAATACTCCAGCATTATAACAAGAATTAGAAAAGAAAACTAAATAATTTTTTTTTTTCTGAAATTTTCAAAAAACACTTATGCAAATAAAAAAAATTGCAAAAAAAAGAAGCAAAATCCCTAAATCTTCAACAAATCATTGGATTCATAGTCTTCTAATACTTGAGAATCATAACAAGAATCATGGAAATAGCTAATTTAATTTCTTTTTGAAATATTTAGAAAATACAGTAGATCCTATCTTCTGATACTCTTCAAGGATCATAACAAAAATCAGAAGAAAACTAATTTTAAAACTTTTTTTTCAGAAAATTTCAGAAAATACCCGCATAAAAAAGAAGGAAAACACCCTAAATTCGGATCAAATTAGGCAAGATCTGATCGAAATAATTTGTACTAGTATTCAATATGATTCCAGATCGAAACACAAAAAAGGAATTGATAAGGACATTCGAGCACCATACCAGAGGAGGAGGGCGGAGCCATTCTCCTTATGGTTAGACGACCATTACTTGGGGCCCACTTGGCCCAATTCACATTCCTAGCTACGTTGAAGACCCCACGTGCTTGTTCATGCATCTTTGAAGACCCTACATTGGGAAGCTGCACATGGACTGTATGTAGGAGCTTAATAGACACATCGGATCTTCGATTGGGTGGACACGATGATCGGACCGTTGAATCAATATCATCGGACATCTTGATCGTGGACTCCCATGGGCCACGAAATAGTTTAGTTGTTTAGATTGTATACATGCTTCATTATTTTTGGTATACCTTATATTTGTGTTGAGATTAGGGAGTTAGGAACAACTTTTAATTTATTAAACATCTTTATGTTGAGAATCTTATCTGAGAGCGTCTTTTTGTAAAAGGTATTTTCTGAGACTATAAAAGAGAAAGATGGGTGCGTGAAGCCCTAATGCCATTATTTTGAAAAAAAAAGCTTTGTGTTTTCTTTTCTTCATGTGATTTGAAGAATACTCCATGTGATTTGGAGCTTGGGTGTGGTGTGATTCCATTCTCCATTCAACGGAGGTGCGGGGTCTCCATCTATCATCTTACTTCTCTCTTCATTTCTATCCAAAAGAGGTGTTTTTCCAAAAACTTTATTTCTTTTCTTCCCTTCCTATCCAAGACTATCTAAATCATATTTTCTTTAACTTCTCATCTTCCAACTCCAACTCCAACCGAAATCAACCATTGAGGACCCAAAAAGCCTAGCCAATGATCCACACGTATGAGCCCCTAGGCTAACCATATGGACAACCGCTCAATCCTTTGATTTCCCCTCGCTTCCCCCCCAAAAATCCCTTGATTTCTCATCCATAATCCTACCCTAAACCCTATATCTCCAATTTCCTATTTTCCCAAATTTCTAAAAACCCTAATTCTAAAATTCCCAATTCCCATGAACCTTAATTTTTCAAATTTCAGATTTTCCCATTCCTAACCCTAATCATAAAACCTACAAATGTGTCCCGAGTGTGGAATGTGCCTATGCTAAATTGGAAGTTCTATCCTTCCATTGGGCCTAGTTTTAATTGATTTATGTGATTCCTTAGCATGCGGGCATGTGATTTAGGTTAAATTAGATTTTATTGCCTATTGTTTACTCTTAATTACTTGGTGGATTAACATCTTTTGTTAATTGAATTACTTTATGAACTCTTTCATAATCTCCACATTGCATGCTAGCATTAAATCATGTGTCCTGCATCAGGAATTCTTTTACCTTTTTAATCTTAAATTTTGTAAAACTGGGCCCAGGAGCTTCAATTCTTTGATTTGATGCAAAAAAACAAGTTTTGATCTTCAAATTTGACCTAGATCTGGTCGGAAATGCCTCTGAAAAAATCCCTCTCTGCAAAGAAATCAAAAAGAGAAAACAAAAAAAGCCAGAGAGAGAGAGAGAGAGAGAGAGAGAGAGAGAGAGAGAGAGAGAGAGAGAGCAATTGGAGCCTTTTGTAGACGTATTGGTCCAACCAATTTGGATATAAAATATCGGTGCCGATGCGTGCAGATATGGTACTGTTTTTTCATAACGGGCTGATACGGACCTGTATTGCGTATCGTAATCGGCCGATACGGATATGATACGATCGTAATGGTCAATACGATATTGATATTCCAATCTATGATGGAGCCACATATTAGTGCGGATGTTATCTTCTTCAAGACTGCCAAAGGAGTGAGATTACTTGAAGGTGATTTATTCGGGTGAGAAGAACCTAAGTCGTATATACGAGCTTCTATAGAATATATTTTCATTCCAACAGGGAGATAGTGTGGGAGAGTATTATTCTGTCCCGCAGGGCATGTGGGATGAATTGAATGTGTATCAACTAATGTCAACAAACATTGAGACTATGCAAAGGCAAAGGAAGGAGTTGTGTCGCCAAATTTCTCTCTAACCTGCAACTTGGGTTTGAACCCATGAGAGCTTAGATTCTTAGAGGAAGTGAGATCCCACAAGTCATAGAGACATTTTCCAGAGTTTAACTTACAACTAATATGACCACATGGGGTTCCTCATCATCTAATCGGTTTGAATCATGGTATGCATCTAGGGGGGGTGAGTTCGTGTTAGAGGCGGGATACTTGGGTTGGTCATGGCACAAATTTTGGTAGTGATTGTGGTCATGGCCTCAACAGTCATATGGTTGATACATGTTGAGACCTAGTTGGAAAGCTAGCTTGGGCTAATCAAGTCTGCTCATTGTATGTTCCAAAAAACTTCTCCTTTCCACCACTCGATCTTCTCTTTAAGGAGCTGGAACTTCTTCCCCACCCCACCTAACCTTCAACTCTAAATGAAGCCCACCAATTTGCAGGCAACTAATTAAATTCTGGCACCCCTAGTTTTCAAACCTGGCTGGAACCAGACCATGATGCAAATCACCCACCTCAAGCATCGCTGGGGAGTGGCCAGAAACTGGTTGGGGAAGAAAACCTCTTCTTTGTATTGGTATATGCTTTACATAAAGCAAAAGATAACTAATCTAATCCTAGCCTTAATTCTAATCTTAACCATCAATTTTAATAAAATATTAATAATGACTCAAGTACACCTGAATCCCATCACAACCCTGTAAATTGGCTAGAACTCCCTCAATTCATGTTAGAATCACATTATCTTGAAATCATTGTGCTTTCAAATTGGGGACTGATTTCGTGTCAGTTCAACGTTGCGTGGTCACCTCATGCCTATATACCTTAAGGAAAATATTTTATAAGACAGTTTTTTGACTGGCTATGCTACATGGGGCAAAGTGTCTGACCGTTAGAATGAGAGACTGAGTGTTGCAGAGACGAGGATGTTGAGTAGTGGGAAAACTAGCTAAGTAGAACTAGGAATTAGCTCGTTTTAAGCAGCCTAGGAGTCGTAACAATAAGAGATAAAATGATGGAGAGCAATGAAGCACAGAGACATCTCCATTAAGGAGGGGAACACTGATTTGCATTGAAGGGCTTGAAAAGTGGGTGAGAGGAAGACTCGGAAGGACTTGGACTGAGCTGGTGATATGGGATACGAAGGCTTGTTTGCTTATTGAGGATAGGGCTGTAGCATGAACGACTGGTGAAACATGATTCATGGATCTGATCCAGATAGATGGGACAAGGCTACAATGCAAGGTTATAAATAATGATATCAGTCACCGTATCGGCTGGGCCAAAAAAGGATACGATACGGGGTGTATTGGACCTGTATTGGACAGCTGAAAATTTTCTTTGCCCAAAAAAAATTGAAAAATTATCAGGAAAAGAGGAAAAATGTAAAATACCAGAGTATCATTTAAAAAAAAAAAAATGTTTATAACATGCATCCAATGGGGTACTGACCATACATTTACACAAATGCTCTGTTGGCTTGACCTGATAAAAGTCAACCAAATAGGCCCTAATCAAACTCAAATCAAACATGGTTTGATAGATTAGGGTTACATTACAATGAAATACAACAAAAAGAATATAAAAAAAAGAAAAAGAAAAAGAAAAGAAAAGATAGTTTTCCTCTTCTTCTAATTTTTCCCAAAATTGTTCATCCCACTTCAATTCATCAAACATCACTAAAATCTTGTGTTTCCCCAACAAAACCCATATCTAGTATAAAATGAGTTTTAAAGCTTTCTCTATGGTTGAAATGAAGGACCAAGTGAAAAAACTAGAGTAAAGCTGTCTATTTTTTTTTTTTTTTTCTTTTTCTTTCTTTCTTTCTTTCTTGATATGGGTCCTTTATGGTTGAATTGGTGCTGATACGGGGTGTATTAGTCCCCTACTTTTGAAACAGACTGGTTCACCCTTGTAGTATTACGCAACGAGTGTTAGTAT
Source organism: Magnolia officinalis (assembly GCA_021015155.1). Classification (NCBI taxonomy): domain Eukaryota; kingdom Viridiplantae; phylum Streptophyta; class Magnoliopsida; order Magnoliales; family Magnoliaceae; genus Magnolia; species Magnolia officinalis. The sequence goes on along the minus strand of JAJHSJ010000010.1, from coordinate 14,350,624 downwards.
CGCAAGAAGCTCCTTTGATTTCTTTCTTGAACAGTAAAGCTCCTTAGAACTTTAATTGGCGTTTACCGTAGAAGTAAATGTTATCTTTGATATTCAACATGATAAATGTTTTTACTTTACAGGATCCTCAGGTGGTGACTGGCTCTCATGACACAACCATTAAGTTTTGGGATCTTAGAGGTGGTAAGTATGGGTTCTAGAGGTTGATTTGTTTCCACAAATTCTTCTCTAAGGCAGTTTGATGCCTACCTGCAGGGAAATCAATGCTAACTCTCACCCATCATAAGAAATCTGTTCGAGCAATGGCACAGCATCCTACAGAGTATGAGTCTGAACTCTTCTGTTTGCAATATTTTAGAGTGCCTTTTCTTTGAAGTTATGTTGATTTATGCTGGCTGAATTACTTATTTGTGTGTTTTGATTTTGAGGCTTCTTCCTGAAATCAACCTCATCTGTCTTTTTATCAGGAACAGTTTTGCATCTGCATCAGCAGACAACATAAAGAAATTCAACCTTCCTCGAGGAGAGTTTCTGCATAATATGCTGTAAGTGTTCACCAAACTGGATGAGTTTTGTCCTTTTGGGAAATCCTTGTGCATGTCTTTGCTTTTGGACCCTGAGAGCTCTTAAATGATATTCATTGTTTTCAATAATTTAGTGATTGATCATTCCCTCATTGGTTTCTTGATTGTTTGAAAGAAGCATAAAGTGAATATTGAAAAGAAAATGTAGAAAACTACCAAAAGCTCTAAGTTTGTTTTACCCCTTGATATGTCTTATTCAATGTTTTAAATATTGACGATATTGGCTGATATATCCCACGATATATCTTGTATCCTGCCTGTGCAATAGGAAACACACTAGTAGTGCCGATATATCCCACATGTTTGATCCGATGAACATTTTCATTTTCCTTTTTTTTTTTTTTTTTTTTTTGTTTTGTTTTGTTTTTTGTTTTTGTTTTTGTTTTTGTTGTTGTTGAAATTATGTTAAATCAGTGTCAAATGGTTACAAATCCATTATTTCTTCATGTTTCGAATGAAAAATCATGGAGTTGGAGCTTTGATTTCGATATCAAAAGGTTCTTCATGTTCTCCATGTGTTTTTCAAAAATTTCCTTCAACCAACTGTCAATTGAGACTAATTTTGAAGTATTTAGGAGTATTTGATGAAATGATTATCACATACACTCAAATTTCAAAATTTGAGCGTAGGTTGTCCGATTTGGAGAAAATTGGGGAGAATTTGAATATTTCCCAATTTCTCTAAAATTACTCGTGATGTTGCACTCCAAACATCAAATCAAGCACTTACGAGGGCCGATCTACTGATTTGTTAAGTCATTGTCAATTTTCAAAAAATAAAAATCATTTTTTAATTAAAAATTAATAAAAACTTATTAAAATATTAGGTTTTTTTCTTTGAAATTTCCCTTCAACTAGTTGTCAATTGAGACTAATTTCAAAGTATTTAGGAGTGTTTGATGAAATGATCATTACATACACTCTAAATGTTATGCATTCAATTTGAATATAGTTGCATTTAGTTTAGTTAGACAACGCATAACTTAGGACCATATACAAAGGAAACCTATCATGTGCACTTTTTTTTGAGATGTTATGATTTAAAAGTGTGTATTAAGGTCATTTTTAACAATCCCTGAAGTTTCATTGAAAAATTCAACATTTTCCCAATGTTTCCCCACGTTTCCCAAAAAGAGTGATAAATTACCCTATACAAACAATATATCCCGTGCGATAACTGATACGTATCTGTATCCCAAGGATGTGATACGTGACACGATACCGATATTTTGAACATTGGTCTTATTATCAGCCCTGGAAAACAGCCCTAAAATGGTCCTAGCTAATTCCAACTTGTCTATTTAAGTAGGCAGAAAAGAAGCTTTTGATTCCCTAATTGGAAGTCCCGAAACTCAAACCCAGACATGTTGCAAATGCCTGTTGAGTAACCTGAAAGTATCAAAATATACATTTATGTTTCCCTATCTGTTTCTTGGACAAAATCAAGGTCTGAACAACATCAGCATGACATCATGATGATAGCTGCGGTAACTCCCCAAAAACCTGTGGATCTCGCCCGCATTTGAAGCTTCCTTAGTTTACTCATTGCTCCTTGCCGGATCCATAATTGTCTCGGTAATACCTTTGGACTATAGTTCAAAGATAAAAGGTTAGAGATGATGTAAAAGTGGTGACGAAGTAGGTTAAGAATGACAGAATGCTCATCCCTTCATCTTGAGGCTTAATACTTGCTAAGCATGCAGATGGTACCCTTGTGCACAATTTTAGGAAGTCATTTCCTAAAATGTCATACTCGTGTGTCAGATGATACCCAGTGGCCTTTAGCTAACTTAGTATTTATGTACTGTTTTTGTAGTCCAATTTATTATGGGTCATTCACATGCTTTTTCTGTATCTTATGCATTTATGAACTAAAATTTATTTGATACATTTTAAAAAATAAAATATATCACTATTTATTGTAAGGCTGCCTGGGGATTTGGGTTCCCTCGTTCCCATGTCTACCTCTAACACCGACACATGTCCATGTCCAACACATGATGTCTCTATCCACAGGGATTAGTCTCACTTCAAAAAAGAGGTGGGGACACCCTGTGTCTTCAAAAAAAATAAAAATAAAAATAAAATACACATGAAGTCTCTATCCGAGTTACATGGACAAATATTGAAGATTTGGAATAACAACACGTCCAGATAAAGGCACTGGTGTGCGCTGACAGGAATCTCCTAGGATTGTTCCTTTATTTCGATGGTTATAAGTTCCAGAAATTGAATTAGAGTGGCTCATGATTTAGAGGTTAGGATGAAATAGGGAACATGAGTTTGATGAATGCTACATTACTTCTGTTCTCATACATTCAAGCTGTTCTGGATCTAAAGTTCATATTTGATATTCTAAAGTGAATTTCTTTTAAGAAATTATAGGATCGTCAACCAAGGATGTGTAGAGTGCACTTGGTTTCAGTTTATACAAGTAGTGTTCTCGTTTAGTATTCTTGGCCATTGGTCTGATGCTACCTGCTGTGGGCCGTTGCCTAAAAATCTTCTCAAGTTGGAGACCCTAGCCAACGAGCTTTGTCAGTTTTTCAGTTTAATGTTGACCCTTAGAGCTGTACACGAGTTGAACCAAGTCGAGCTTGGCCTAACTCGGCTCGGCTCGGCCAGCATTCTAACCCAGCTCGAACTTGGCTTGGCTCGGTCCTCGAGCCTGACTTGGACAGCTTGGCTCGGCTTGGTCAGCAGCTCAGGCCAGGTAGAGCTGAGTTCGAGCCGAGCTTGAGCTCGATCTTTCGAGCTGAGTTCAAGTTCGAGCCTACGAGCTGAGTTTGAGTTTAGGTTTTAGGGTTTTTAATATGTATAATATATAATATATAATTTATTTAAATATATAAATATTTATATTAAGTGAACCTGATCCGAGTCGAATCGATTCGAACTGAGTCAAGTTCGAGTTAAGCAAACTGTTTCATTTTTTCTATGTTCAAAGTTGTGCGTGTGCCATAAGAAGTGTAAATGAAATCAACACCCTAAATGAGATGGTCTGACAAGATTGGTTTTATGCATAGGACTCTTTGCTCCTTCCTTTAATGTGCTCTCGCCTATATAATATGCATCAAAAGTTTATGTTAATTATCAAAAAACTGTTGTGCATTTGCCTAGGACTCTAATATCATTTTCTTTCTGCAGCTCCCAGCAGAAAACTATCATAAATTCCATGGCAGTCAATGAAGATGGCGTGATGGCAACGGGAGGTAAGCTGAGTCTCGTTTACTCTGTTGAGTTGGAATCAACAGAAGTGTTTTGACCAACTGGGTTGTGATAGCACGTCTCACTGAATCTTAAGTCTAATAACTGGATTATGCAATCAAAGTAAAATGCAAATATAATTTTTTAAACCCTGACCGTACCTTAACCTGTTTCCATGGGCGGTTTGGTCCAACTGCTGGTCGGACCCATTCCAGCTGGAAATACTTGTGCTAGAATTATGAGAATCCAAGGAATCAGCACAGTAGTGGCCTAGGGATCGAGCCTTGACTGCTGAACTTTCATTTCATTAAGTAACAGCTAACCTCCTAATTAATCTGGGTTTAGAGTAAGGACAGGCATTAAGGCAGCCAGTTCGAGTCCAAACCAGTCCAACCAAGGTGGGACATGGCTATGAGAACGACGACAGGACCTTTAAAATCATGCTACACGTTAAAATCTCTCTCGGAGGAAGCCAATTTTAATTATTCTAAATTTTGTAGCCTTTTAAAAAAAAAAAAAAAATCAAACAAAAAGCCTATATGAATGAAGCAAGTAGTGGTTATAAAGATGGTAGTCCATGTCTTGGTGTTGCCCAAGGAGTATATGGTGCACAATGATATTTCAAACACTGATTTTTCCAGGGTCGCTGTCTGACACTGCAGAACTGTCTACTGACACTAAACCTTGTCATTGTATATTGAGAAATGCAATACACGAGAATTGGGCCATTCATCAGATGGTCCCACGGCCTAAAAATCAAGTCACTCTGCTCATCAGGTGAGCCACACTGTCCTTTTTCTTTGTGGACATGCAACCCACCTGTTAAATGGACTGGCTTGATTTTCTCCGCCAAAGGGAGAATGCTTGATAAATGACCCAGATCTCTTGCACGTGTTCCACTGGCATGTGTGCCCAAGAGTCGAAGCCCACTGATGTTTCTTATTCGCAAGCAGATAACTTTTTTGCTATGATTAATGAAGTTGCTTTTTTGAAGGTGACAATGGGAGCATGTGGTTTTGGGATTGGAAGAGCGGCCATAACTTCCAGCAGTCCCAGACGATCGTACAGCCTGGTATGCATCATACTACAAATGGACGATAGTTTCCGATATTGCTACTATTGCTGCAGCGGCAACCAATACATCTCTGCATGTTTTATTGCAGGGTCTTTGGACAGCGAAGCTGGAATCTATGCTCTATCGTATGATGTTACAGGTTCAAGGCTGGTGACATGTGAGGCTGACAAGACAATCAAGATGTGGAAACAAGATGAAATGGCCACTCCGGAAACCCATCCTCTCAACTTCAAGCCACCGAAGGATCTCCGCCGTTTCTGATGATCTGTCAAAGAGCAATTCCAAGTCTGCAATATTCGTATTGTTTTACACCGAACGGTATTGTAGTCAGAGCGATCTACGGTTATTCTGCCCATGTGTTTCATTGTGTCGTGTGCTTGATCCATGACGTTAATCGGTTGAGTCCTAGTGTATGCACCATGGCCTGGAAATCAGGCCTGCCGACAGGTGCTGACAAGATGAATGATGCAGATCTTAAAAGCATGCCACGAGTGAGGAGTGTGCCATGCTGGATCGCTAGTCAGAGTAATGAACCAATTGCTATCAGAGTTTGAGAAAATATGAATGGAGAAAGTGTAAAAAAGCATGCTTCGGGGAATTCTTTTAGCACCAAGTGTGGATTTTAATTGGATAGCTTTATGTTCTTTTTTTTAAAAAAAAAAAAAATTATTTTTGTGCTGTAAAAGATAGCTTTATATTGTTATTTTTGTCTCCATGTAAGTGTTTTATTTATATAGGCGAAAATAAACAATTTATCTGATGGTGCCATCATGGAACATAGTTCAAAAACCCAAAAGCTCATGTTCAGCCAGGTTGGATTGATTTGAAGACTAGACCTGATTGATGCAGGACATGAAAATTCAATATGATATGCAAGATTTCAGGCTTAAGATCACGTTAGTTCAGAAACAATTACACAAATTCCATATCCCACATGAAAGTCCACACATTCAATTAAGGGGAATCTATGCGGGTCTAGGCCTACACATGATAGGGTTGGATCAATAAAAATTATGAACCAAACGATATTCAAAGATAAGAAATAATCATCCACACATGCATAGTAATCAATTCCTGATCCAAGAGATTCAGAAATTCCAATTCGGAGAACCTTAGGGTAAGAAAATGGGCATACAATTGGAGATTTGAGTAATTTAGGGTTAGATTTAGGGATTTTGGGTGAAAGCAGAGTGAAAGAGAGGAGAGACGAACTAAAGAAGTACCGCATGCATGAACAACAACAATGGCCCAGACGCACGTGCGTGTGATCCCGGCCGCACGTGTGGCCCACTATTTAGAAAAAGGCCACCTTGTCGGCCAGGGATGGACTCCAAAACTCCTAAATCTCAGCTCGATCCGATATACAGTTTGTGCATGGTGCTCCGCCGAAGTTTCAGCACTCCTGTAGGGCTAGATTCTGAAATTTTGCTGTGGGGAGGAGAATTGTTGCAATAGATGATTAATTCGAAGTATAGATGATGAGGTGAGATGAGAAGAAGGGATGGTAGAAGAAGGGTAGTAGAGATGATGATGGATGGGGGCGAATCGGGATAGATGTGGCTTCGCACCATGGTAGTTAATCCTTCGATGAAGGGAGGGCTTCGCACTTAATTAGACTTCACAACTCAGAAAGTAGAAAAACGTAGAATTTTTATTAATCTTCAATTAATCAAAAGAACTACAAGGGGTGCCTATTTATAAGGAAAATCTTATACCCCAAAACTCGCGCCATGTACGCAATCTATTACTTGACGATGAAGTAAACTAAAATAAAAACTAATCAAAGAAATTTAAAGCGTTCACGATGTTCTAAATAATATAAATAAGCAAAACCTAAAATATGAAATCAATCTGCCTAGTGTGCCACCATCATGAGATTCTATGATGAACTTTTCTTGACTATCGAACCCACTCTCTTGAACCAAAACTTCGTCTTCTAACTAGGAGGTCCTCCTTGGACGTCGTCATCAATCCAAATCGACGGTGGGGCCCTCCTCCTCCTGGCGTACGTGTGTAGGGGGCGGCTTGAGTGCGCGTGATGTCCCCATCAATTCTCCCCAGCTGCGAAGATTTCGCCGCTGACGACATAAAACTCCTGAACCCCCACTGACGAATATTTGGGGATTTTGGGTGAAAGCGGAGTAAAAGAGAGAAGAGAGACGAACCAGAGAAGTACCGCACGTATGGACAACAACAATGGCCCAGACGCACGTGCGTGTGATCCCGACCGCACAAATGTGGAGCCCACTATTCAGAAAAAGGCCACCTTGGCCCTGGTCGGCTAAGGATGAACTCCAAAACTCCAAAATCTCAGCTCGATCTGATATATGGTTTGTGCGTGGTGCTCCGCCGGTAGGGCCAAATTCTGAAATTCTGTTGTGGGGAGGAGAATTGTTGTAATAGATGATTGATTCGAAGTAATGATGAGGCGAGATGAGAAGAAGGGATGATAGAAGATGGTTAGTAGAGATGGTGATGGATGGGGGCGAATCCGGATAGATGTGACTTCGCACCACGGTAGTTAACCCTTCGATGAAGGGAGGGCTTCGCACCCAATTATTAGGCTTTACAACTCAGAGATTAGGAAAACGCAGAATTTTTATTAATCTTCAATTAATCAAAAGAACTATAATGGGTGCCTATTTATAGGGAAAACCATATACCCCAAAACTCGCGCCGTGTGTACAACCTATTACTTGACGATGAAGTAAATTAAAATAAAAACCAATCAAAGAAATTTAAAGCGTTTACGATGTTCTAAATAACATAAAAAAATAAAACTTAAAATATAAAATCAATCCGACTAGTGGGCCACCATCATGAGATCCCATGATGGGCTTTTCTTGTCTATCAGGCCCACTCCCTTGAACCAAAACTTTGTCTTTTAACTAGGAGGCCTCCCTGGACGTCGTCATCGATCCAGATCGACGGTGGGACCCTCCTTCTGGCGTACGTGCGTAGGGGGGCGGTGTGAGTGCACGTGTGCGCGTGATGTCCTCATCACTGATTCAACTCGATATTTTATAATTACAGTTTAAAATGATAGGTATACCAATCGATGTCAGAGAGTTAAAACTATGTAGTTTTGTTCAAAAAGAAAGTCATAAAATTGTTAGTTGCCCTCTGGTTAAGAGCGTGCTTCATGTGAGACAGGTCGTGGGCTTGGTTCTCACCCTTCGCTATGACTCGCTGAGCGACTTCGCACAAGTCGTACGGAGTTGAATAGATGAGTCTTCTTGAGTCAGGATCGAGTCAGACCCAGAACCGAGTTTCCAAGAGACTCAGCTGGAAATCTTGCCAGGGAAATGTCCATAGTCCACATCTCCATTCATTGATTTTCACCATCTGATAGGGGTACTTTGTTTACATGAACTGATGGGACATGTCTATTAAGATGTTGGATAAACCTTCCACACAGAAGTCATTTTGGTGTTGGCAAAGCCAATGTTGTTGTAGGATGTGTCCATGGTTCGTTGATCCTGGGACATATCTGTTAAGATGTTGTGTTTGGATGTATGTATAGGCTGTTCATGGATTTTGACATTTTGGTGTTGGATGAACCTTCCACAAAAGTCATTTTTCTGTTGGCAAATCCAATGTTGTTGTAGGAGCATTTGTTGAAGAGGTGAGCTCTGGCATGTGCTTGCATGGCACAAGTATGCAAGATCTAAGTCGGAAAGTGGGTCTAAAATATGAACATGCTTTTTTCAAAGATTGGGGCCATGTACTGTTGGGTTGCATCTGTTGGAGCAAAGAACAGTTTTTAAGTCAGGGATGTGAAGTATTTTTGTGTAAGCATGTTTGTTTTTCAAGTCTCCCACATAGACGCCACAAATATTCGATGAGAAACGCATTTGGGGCAATTCGCTTTTGCATGCTGGTTGAGGGACACGACTTGCTTACCAGGGCTTACAGCAATCTGTTGTCAATGTACATCCACCTTGATTTTTGTGTTATGTACACATCCGTTTTGCCAAATAAGTTTTGGACGTGAGCCCAAACAAGAGGTAGTTCGAAAATTTAAGTGGGCCGCACCACAAGAAACTATAGGAATTGAACGCTCAGTGGGAAATTATATATCTACTGTTTCCTGTGGCGTGGCCCACTTGAGCTTTGGATCTCCCTCAATTTGGGACTCATGTTCTACAATTGGCTTGCAACATGGATGGATAAAGTGGATATAACACAAACATCACAATGGGCCTACAAAACTCGAGGCTACGGGGATTCTTCTCACCCCGGTTACGGGTGAGTTAAGTCCGTGGTTAAAATGAAAAATACTGGACTTTTGTGTTAGTTTCACACCTTAACATTTCTGCATCCACATAGAGCATAGTTATTGGCAATCTAGACCGTCTAAATTGTCGGCCCAATTATTCTTGCATCATAATAAAAAAATTATAGTTAATTTAGTGATATTTACCAACTAATTTTTCCTTGGTATTAACACTACTCACTATGTTTAGCCTTACTTGAGCAGTGTGATTTTGGAAATAGTCCATATGATGTCCCCAGGAATTAGCATGATCTGGATCATTCATGAGTGCCGCATTTGTTAAGGTTGAATAATCACTATTTCTCCCTCTAATACATTTGTAAGATGATCATCATGGTCATTGTCAACTACGCTTTGTCACAACTAATTAAGGTTGGATACATGAATTCCCTTCTACCTTTCTGCCCGATACTCTATCGAAGACCTATAACTTTAGTTAGATAATAGGTCATCAAGTCTTTGCTTACTACCTCCGCTCATGTCATTTTGGCATTCCTTTTATCCTTGTAAGCATTCAACTTGTACCGACTTAGTCTTAACTAGTACATTTCTTGATCTATCTTGTATATGCTCAAACTATCCAAGTTTACTTCCCTTTATCTCATTACCTATCCATGCTACTCGTAAGTTCTTTTGACTGCATTTATTTCTAATCATATCTTTTCTTACTTTGCAATTCATCCATTTGAACAACCTCATTTCAACTACACTCATCTTATGAATATATTGTTCCTTAATTGCCCAACATTTTGTCCCATAAAGCATGGGTAGTGATGCAAAATGAATAAAAGAAGGCTTTATTTGCAATTTGGATTGAAATAAGGGTTGAAAAGTTCAGTTAAAGGTAAGAACAGTCAAATGTGCACCAAGGGTTCTAAGGACTATAACTTTGTACTCTGTTATTAGGTTTTTATTCATAATATATCATTGGAAATGTCCCGACAAGAGCTTTATAGGCTTTTGATGGATTTTGTGAAAATGCCATTTACTGGGTTATTTTTGTCCTACGTCAGAATATACTTTTATTAAGTTTTGTGGTTGTCGATTCCTTTTGTCCGTTTGAGTGTTTTTAGTGTTATAACTTATGTCACTATAATTATTTTACAATTTTGATTGAGATTTTAGAATCATTGTAATTTTTATTATTTATTATTTTTATTTTTTGAAAAATTGTCCAGTCTAATTGAATTTGGGTTTTGGGTGTGCGTTACGCTTATTTACAGTTGCTATGTTTACCTTTTAGGAGTATTCAATTTAATAGAAAATTTTGTTTGCTTATAGTTTCATTTTGAAAGATTTTTTTTCTTTATAAATTGAATGATATATGCTCATGAAGAAGAAAGTGATCTCTTTCCTTTTTTTTTTTTTTTTTTTTGTGCATCGCTATGGTGGCATAGATGCATGAAGAATGCTTGGAGGGTTCGCCACAATAATCAATATGATAGATTTGCATTGAACACCATAACCACTTTACTACAACTGGCTTTAACATTTCTTACATATCACCTGGCCTATGTAGTTGATTTATTGGTATCGATTTCCTAGTGGCGGTGGCTAACAGTGAAGTGTGAACTCAGACTGGGTGTACTAATAAGCTAACAAAAAAATAAATAAAAATGTAGTTGATTTATTGCACTCTTCAATGTGCTCACTTAACTATCATCGATCAATGAGGGGAGCCATTTATATGTTAGCTAGTCAGGCTACTTCTCCACCGGACTTGCGTTGTTGGTATTTTATACTTTTCAATATGCTCACCCAATTGATTTCAATTAATGAAGGTCAAAATGATACTAATTTGGAGTTCATGGACTTTCAACTCAGGGGTCTAAGATGCCCCTACTTTTTATGCTTTAGGAACTTTCAACTTAAGAGACTTGATCGCCTCACCTATTTTTCCGGTGTTCTAAAATAGTTTACAGATTTTTAGAATATGCTACATAACTTTGATAAAAATAATCCCATGATCCTTATAAAATATCTAATCAATGCCAAGTTTTTCGTCATTTATTTATGGATCCAATGCCGTGTTAAAAGCCTATATAGGTATATGTGCATACAAATATAAAAATACATGTTTACTAGATTAGGACTTCGAAAAAATTATAAATGAATGAACATATATAGATAAAGGCTACTCTTGTACATTAAATGTACATCAATAAATAATATGGTTTTAGGATTCTGTAGTGAAAAAATAGTCACAAATGGATCGAGTTTAGGGATGATATTTAAATCTTTATTATATAATTATAATAATCAAACATGATCCACTTGAAGGTGCATTTTTGTGGATTTTTTATTGGTCCAAGTTTGAATTTATTTTATAGACACTAAAGGTCCAAAATTTTAAATATTCTAATTGGTACATTGTGGATGAAAATTACAAGATGTAAAGAAGTATGCAAGACCATATAACACCAAGTAATTTGTTAGATTTAGGTCTTTACACGATCTCCAAAGTTGGACAATTTGAACCCCTCTTAATGGCTATGAGTGGTTTAGACTTGTTTTACACAATGGTCCTTTTAGTAGGTTGGATTGGCCTAGCATGATTGGGCCATTTAGTCGGTTGAATTGGTTGTTCGATTGAGGTTCGACTTAGGTAGGTACGTATGTATAAAGTGCGACCCAATTTAATTACTCAAACAAGGCTCATCTTGTATATGATTGCGGTTTTAAACTTACCCAAGTTTACGGGCTTAAACCTACCCATCATAAACAAGTTTCAATAGGTTAGTCCCTACCCAATCTAACATATTTTCATGGTCCATGGACCATGATCAGGGTCTAATTGATCCCAAGCGTTGCTAAAGGAGATGTTATTTTATACGGGGGTTGGGGTCCCACAAGTGGTAAAAAATGAATATGTCTGGGCCCACATGCTGGATAGCTTGTGGGCCTCAGACGTTGTTCATTTTGGACAAGCTTATGAGCCCCATTAGATGACAACTTTGAAAATGTTTTTAACTCATTAAGATAGGCAGACATGTGGCCTATTGAACTCTGTTAAGTTGGACTTTAAGAGGTTTAAACTTGATATATAGACAAGACCATTAAGGGGTTCAGATTGGATTCACTTGTTAGACTATTTTAGGGTCTAGATTTAGTAATCGTAGATGCCAGATTGGAGGTTTAATTAGGTTTTGTTGTGTGTCTATTTTAAGGTCCATTTCGGTAATTGAAAGACGCCCATCCGATGATTCAATTATGTGATATTTCAGATGCCTAATCTGTAATCCTAATAAACGAATTACAATGTTCATCCATAAGCTCATAATGAACAAATTTACGGTTGGACAGTTTTGCATATATAATAATAATTTACACAAATACTACTAGACGAAAAAAGATAAATAACCATTTAATATCGTAAGAAAATATAAAAAATTCTTGAAACCTAAAGAGAATAAAATTGATCAGCAATAGATGGACATATTCTGTCCTCGATAATCACCAGATGAACAGTCCAAATCTACAACTTTTTAGACTTCAGATGATGGTTCATTTTTAGTATCTTGAGATACTAATTAATGAGTCTAGATTTGGATAGTGAGACGTTAACCCACATTTTCAGTCCAATCTACTATCTTGATTGGGCACGTGTGTGGTTCCATAAGACTCTCCAGATTGGACACAATCAAAGGTGTATGTCATCTCATGTGTGTTGAGAAGTGGAACCACATCTGGAGCCGCCTATTACCAGTCGAGGTTGCGTGGATTTCGTGTCGCAAGTCCTTTCGCAACTGGGATATAGAAAGGAGTTTCGCGGATTTCGTGTCGCAAGTCCTTTCGCAACTGGGATGTGGAAAGGAGTTTCGTGGATTTCGTGTCGCAAGTCCTTTCGCAACTGGGATGCGAAAGGGAAGTTGTCAAAACTATAAATTAGGGTCCCTAGGGCTATTCTAGGGTTAAGGTGAATATTGAAAAATATTTCTAAGGTCTGGGCAAGAGATTTTCTCTGTACTTCTAAGGGAGAGGTTAGTATATTGCCTTGTAATCTTTGTTCTTCATAGTGGAAGTTTGCATCCGTGGTTTTTTACCCTAGATTGAGGTTTTTCCACGTATATCTTGTCTTGTGGTTTGTTTTGGATTGCTTTGATCTGTTTCTAGTTTATATTTCTCTCCTGTTTATCGTTTGTGGGTGAGGCCTGAGATTGGATCTAGGCCCACTGCGTTCTTGGCATGCTGCGCAACAACTGGTATCAGAGCTATTGATTTAGTTCTATTGGGAGCGATGGTAAAAGATGAGAAAACTAGAATTGAGAAGTTTGATGGTTCAAACTTTGCCTTCTGGAAGATGCAGATGGAGGATTATCTGTATCAGAAGGACCTCTATATTCCTCTAGGAGGAAAAAAGAAGAAATCAGAAAAGATGACAGATGATGAATGATTTTTACTGGATAGGAAGGCTTTAGGAACGATCCGACTCTCTTTGTCTAAGAGCGTCGCCTTCAATATATCCAAGGTAAAAACGACAAAAGAATTAATGGAAGCTTTAGCCACCATGTATGAAAAGCCCTCAGCATCCAACAAGGTTCATCTTATGAAACAACTATTCAACATGAAGATGTCAGATGGTGGGAGAGTGGCTGAACATCTAAACGAGTTCAATACAATCACGAGCCAGTTGGAATCCGTTGAAATTATTTTTGAGGATGAGGTCAGAGCGTTATTGATCTTATCCAGTTTGCCAGACAGATGGGATGGTTTGGTGATTGCTGTGAGCAATTCTTCAGGGTCGACAAAGCTGAAATTTGATAATGTGGCCGGTCTAATTCTCAGTGAAGAATCTAGAAGAAAGGCATCAGGAGTTTCAGGGGATTCAGGGAATGCTCTAAACGTTAAAGGAAGAGGAAGATCGTTGAACAAAGGAGACAATAAATACAGGCGTTCTAAGTCGAGGAAGAAGTCCCAGGGATCGAAAGACAAAGATGGGTGTTAGCATTGCGGCAAGAAGGGGCACATGAAATGTGATTGCAGGACGCTTAAGAAACAAGAAGGAAGCTCTCAAGGCGGGAAAGATTCAGTGAATCTATCTGAGGAGAGTGACACAGAGGCATTGATCTTATCTCTTGATGCGAGGAATGAGTCTTGGGTTATAGACTCGGGTGCTTCGTTTCATGCCACTTCATGTAAGAAAGTTTTGCGTAACTATGTATCAGGTGACTTCGGGAGAGTCTACCTGAGTGATGATGAGTCGTGCAGTATTGTTGGAAAAGGAGACGTTCATATAATTCAGAAAGATGGAACAACGTTGAAATTGAAGGATGTCAGACATGTACCGAGTTTGAGAAGGAATCTGATCTCAGTAGGGCAGTTGGCCGATACCGGTTATGTGACGACATTTACCAGTGATTCCAGGAAGATTACAAAAGGTGCCTTGGTGATATCTCGAGGCAAGAAGGAAAATACTTTGTACGTGACTTCAGGATCGTATTGTTCACTCGCAGTCGCATCAACTGGAGTGAAGGCAGTTATGACATCAGAGGTTGGGACATATGAGTGAAAAGGGAATGAAAGTGCTATTATCAAAAGGGAAGCTACCAGGGCTGAAGTCTATTGACTTGAAATTCTACGAGGACTGCGTGTATGGTAAGCAGAAGAGGGTAAGTTTCAAGAAGACAGGACGTGTTCTAAAGACGCATCTGTTGGAGCTTGTACACACTGATGTGTGGGGACCGACACAGGTATCATCTCTCGGTGGCTCATGTTATTTTGTTTCCTTTATTGATGATGCTAGTAGAAAACTGTGGATCTATTTCTTAAAGCATAAATCTGATATTTGATTGATGTATTTAAGAAGTGGAAAGTTATGGTAGAAAATGAGACAGGTAAAACAGTAAAGTGTCTCAGATCTGATAATGGGAGAGAGTATTGTGATAAGAGGTTTGAGGAGTATTGTGCAACAAATGGAATCAAACATCAAAAAACGATTCCAGGGACACCACAGTAGAATGGTGTGGCTAAGCGCATTAACAGGACCATCCTTAAGCGCGCCAGAAGCATAAGGTTACATGTAGGGTTACCCAAGACTTTTTGGGCAGATGCTGTAAATACTGCCGCATATCTCATCAATAGAAGTCCCTCATCACTATTTGATGGTGGGCTACTAGAAGAAACGTGGACTGAGAAAGAAGTGAACCTAGCACATTTCAGAGTGTTCGGTTGTACTTCATATGTTCACATTGATGCAGAGCACAGAAACAAGCTGGATGCGAAGTCCAGGAGGTGCACATTTATAGGCTATGGGCAGCATGATTTTGGCTACAGGTTTTGGGATGCAGAAAACAGAAAAATCATCAGAAGCAAAGATGTAATCTTTAATGAAAAAGTGATGCATAAGGACAGTGTGCATGAAAATAAGGCTGAAGAGAAAGAATTTGTAGAGTTAAAGAGTTATCGGACACGGTTGTTACAGCATCACAGGATGATCATGCACAGGAGCATTATGAGGCAGGGCTATAGACACCGGTATTGAGGAGGTCTACTCGGGAGAGGAGACCCACGATCCGATACTCACCCTCCTTATATTATCTACTACTGACAGATAATGGTGAACCAGAGTGTTTTAAAGAGGTATTACAGTCAGATACACGGGTTAAGTGGGAGCAGGCCATGGATGAGGAGATGGAATCTCTTGAGTCTAATCGTACATGGTAGCTAGTCACTCTACTAAAGGGTAAGAAAGCTCTTCATAACAAGTTGGTTTATAGACTGAAGGAGGAGCACGATAGTTCGAAACGGTACAAGGCCAGATTGGTTGTGAAATGGTTTCAATAAAAGGCAGGTATCGATTTCACTAAAATATTTTCACCAGTAGTGAAAATGTCTACGATTCGTATGGTCTTAAGTATAGTGGCTACAGAGGACTTACATCTAGAGCAGCTAGATGTTAAGACAACCTTTCTTCATGGGGACCTTGAAGAAGAGATATATATGCATCAGCCTATAGGATACATGGCACCAGGAAAGGAGAATAAGATGTGCAGACTGAAGAAGAGTTTATATGGCCTGAAGCAGGCCCCGAGGCAGTGGTACAAGAAGTTCGACAGTTTCATGTCGGGAAACGGTTTTAGGAGATGTCATGCAGACCACTGTTGTTATTTGAAGAAGTTTGATACGTCGTACATCATCATTCTTCTGTACGTTGATGATATGCTTGTGGCCGGTTCAAGCATGAAGGACATCTCAGATCTCAAAAGACAACTGTCTAGAGAATTTGTCATGAAGGATTTAGGAGCTGCAAAACAAATCCTATACATGAGGATAAAGCGTGATAGGGAAAACAAGAAACTGGTGTTGTCACAGGCAGAGTACATAGCCAAGGTACTTGATCGATTCAATATGGGAGGTGCTAAGCCGGTTAACACTCCATTAGCCAACCACTTTAAGTTATCTAAGGAGCAAGGGGCAAAGACGCGGGAGGAACGGGATTACATGACTAAAGTCCCATACGCATCAACTATAAGGAGTCTCATGTATGCTATGGTGAGCACGAGGCCAGACATTGCTCAAGCAGTGGGAGTTGTTAGCAGGTTCATGAACAATCTCGGGAAAGAACATTGGGAAGCTGTGAAGTGGATTCCTAGATACCTGGTAGGTACTAAAGATGTAGGGCTATATTATGGTGGATCGGAAATCAAGCTACAAGCCTACGTGGATTTAGATTTGGCAGGAGATATCGACAGCAGAAGAAGCACTACAGGTTATGTCTTTACTCTGGGAAGTGCCGCAGTCAGTTGGGTCTCTCAGTTACAGAAGATAGTATCTATCAGTACGACAGAAGCAGAATATGTTGCGGCTACAGAAACATGTAAGGAGATGGTGTAGATGCAAGGTTTTATGGAAGAGTTGGGTAAGAAGCAAGCAGATTGCAAGCTGTACAGTGACAGTCAGAGTGCAATACACTTGGCTAAGAATTCAACCTTTTATTTAAAGACCAAGCATATTGCCATCAGATATCACTTCATACGTTCGTTACTGGAAGATGAATCGATTGCTCTGGAGAAGATTCATACAAGTGAGAATCCTGCGGATATGCTGACTAAGGTGGTCACAAGGGAGAAGCTGAAGCTCTGTTTAGCTTTGATTGGTCTTCAGGCTTGAAGACGGGGAGGTGGTGCACTCCAGATGAAGAAGACAAATGTTTATGGCGATGTGTCTCTAAGTGGGAGATTGTTGAGAAGTGGACCCACATCTGGATCCGCCCACTACCAGTCGAGGTTGCGCGAATTTCTTGTCGCAAGTCCTTTCACAACTGGGATATAGAAAGGAGTTTCGCGGATTTCGTGTCGCAAGTCCTTTCACGACTAGGATGTGGAAAGGAGTTTCGCGGATTTCGTGTCGCAAGTCCTTTCGCAACTGGGATGCGAAAGGGAAGTTGTCAAAACTATAAATTGGGGTCCCTAGGGCTATTCTAAGGTAAGGTGATTATTGAGAAATATTTCTAAGGTGTGGGCAAGGGATTTTCTCTGTACTTCCAAGGGAGAGGTTAGTATATTGCCTTGTAATCTTCGTTCTTCATAGTGGAAGTTTGCATCCGTGGTTTTTTTTTTTTACCCTAGATTAGGGTTTTTCCACGTATATCTTGTCTTGTGGTTTATTTTGGATTGCTTTGATCTGTTTATAGTTTATATTTCTTCCTGTTTATCGTTTGTGGGTGAGGTCTGAGATTGGATCTAGGCCCACTGCATTGTTGGCATGCTGCGCAACAATGTGTGGATCCATAATATTGTTCAAATTGGTCACGATCCAAGGTGTACATCATCCTATGCGTGAGTCTACAAGATTGTTTAGATTGGACACGATAAAAAGGTCAACATTATCTAGTGTGTAAAAAAAAAAAAGCGGCTATAGCATGATTTCATGTAAATAAAATAACAAAAAAATAAAAGATATTTATAGGGAGTTGCGTGAGAGATGATTTCATGTAAAAATAAATAATAAAATAATATAAAATTTTGCGAAACATCTAAAAAGATAAAGGGTGTCGCAATTGAAAATGAACGGTTAATCATGATCGAAACTACTTATTATTGTATATGTACAGTCAAAATTTATAATTACCAACTAGATTAGGGTTAAATAAATGATCTTGTGATTGAATGATTGATTTTAATAGAAAAAGAATGCATAGAAAGATAAATAAATGTGAGGATGATTAGCTGAATGATTGGATAAGTCACTGAATAGTTGGATTGGTAAATGAACCGTTAGATGGTCTAATACTTTAATAATTAATTGAGCGAATGATTAAATTTGATGAATAAATGCTTGATCACGCTAATCAGTGGATAGATAAATGTTTGGATGCCTAGAGATACAGACATATGATATAACTAGTTAATCTAACGGTTAAGTGTTAGGTTTAATGGATGAATCAATGTTAAAAAAATGCATGTTTAACCCTAAATTTTACTATGATTATTACATCCAACCATTCATTGATACATGCATACATACATTCATCCTTGATTAATTTATCCATCCATGCATACATACATACACACATACAAGAATATATTTTATTATATTTCCATGTACTTACAAAAAAATTATGATGATTTCTTTTAGTAAACAGATTTTTGGCGATATCGATACATTAACAAATATTATCAAAATATCACTAATACATTAGTGACACAAGTGACACATGGAATTTACATTATAAAAAACATTGGTGATACATCGGCTCATTGATACTTCAATTTCTTTTTTATACTACCAATGTTATAGATATCGCCGAGTTTGAGATACAAAAAATATTAGGGATATTATCGATAATATCACTGATACTTGAATTAATACTACACGCTTAACCAAAATGCAATAGAGAAGAGTACTTAGAGATGGGCGATCTCATTTGTAGGGAATATTCACACATGCACAATCATTAATGGTCTAAAAGGTCCGAACTAGCATTATATAAATTAATTGCCACAAAGGTAATATGGTTATTATTAGTTCAAACTAAAAGTTCCACTTATTTGATTGGGTATAGCTAGAATAATAAAAGTTAAAAGGATAATAAATGAATCCCTCGTGACAATAGTCAGATGACACTCACAATAAATATATCATATATAACAAATCTTAATAACTTTGTAATATACTAATGCTGTAGTTGTTCCCACCAAGCTGAAGCTCTGCATTTCAACTTGTAGGCCACAAACCTGACCTTTAAGAAAAAAAAAAAACTTCAAGGATGTCCATATAGTCAAAGAATCACTCAATTTCAGAAAGTTAATTGATGAATCCTCAATGTGTAGTTGGCTATTGAAGCTAGGAATATCGACCCTCATATTGAACTCCCGGTCTTCCGATCTACTCGATCGCCACCTTGTCTGAGATATTGGAGGACTATGTCGTCGACCTCCTCATCGTTGGATCCTTCTTCCTTAGGAATGATCCTTTGGGAGGTGTTTGGACGGTGGGATTAGGTGGGCGTACGTGGGAGTGGGTCTCGAAATCCCACTGTTCCAAGTGCCAGTTGTTTGGCGACGGGCTCAAGGCGGTATTGAAGGGTTTTATTGGATATTGTGCCAAGGATTGAAGAGGAGTGCCGTCAGATGCATGGGATTGCAAACGAGTGGAGGGGATGGAAGCAAATCCCACCAAATCCCGCCTCAGATTTCCTGCGTCGACCCTGCCATCTCCCTCTTCTCAGATCACCTGTTGAGACGTCTTGCTCTAGTGGCCAACGTGATTCCTGCCTGGAAACGCTTGTAGGGGGTAACAACTATAGCGGGTAGGGGATTCGAGGACCATAAAAATGGAGGTGGGGGGAAGAGGGACTTCCGCTTAAATCGTCTTCTCTCTCAGGTATCCCTTTTCCTTCTTCTCTCTATTTTTTTTTATTTTCATTACCCTTTTCCGTCCGTTGACCCTCTTCTGTAAACCCATACTACTAATTACAGGTGGGAAGTGGACGATCGGTGTTTGTAGTGTGGCCAGCTACCCGAACCGAATCAAGGGAATCCTCAAAACTCGATATGTTGCATGTAGATGATCTTGCGTTTTGAAAATGGCTGTGAAAGAGGGGGGAAATGCTGATTTGATTGGAATTTTTCGTTTTAAAAATGGTTGTATGTAGGCGTAAATGCTGATTTCATTGGAATCATTTTAAATTCTGTTTGTGATATACATTGGAATTTTATACAGGGATATGTAATATACATAAGAGCAGATTTGATACAATGATCGATTCTCACATCCATACATCCCAAAAGCGAATACTCCTACCATCCCCCAAGGAGAAGCCAACCCCTAACTTAGAATCACTTACAAACTGTAATTAGATGCACTTAGATGTACTTTATTATTCAAGCATGTTTCACTTGGATGAAATTGGACGCTCTCGCAAAACATATCTAGACGCACTTAGATGCTGTATTTAGACGCATTTGGATGTACTGTTATCCATTAAGCTCAACTTGCAAAGCTTTTTATTGCATCCAACCTCATGTAAATAATGTTGGGATGATCAGAACAGTTGATCCGATGAGCAACTTTATCATGGGCTGTTGCATAAAAATCGTAAATAATCAAGATCCAATATTAACCATCATTTAGTGGCATGCAATCACCCATCACAACATTTTATTTTATGTACTCCATTTTATTTTTATTTTTGCTAAAAATTAACAAGAACTTGAATTGAAAAGGAGAAAGTGCCATGGTAGTGCTAAATACAAATGAATAAACAAAGCAAAAAATAGCTACATCAAGTTATACCCAATCTGAGACAAGTGACTAATGGTCATTAGAGATCTTGATCTCTTAAATGAGTTAATTTTATTATACCCAACAGTAATTATGTATTAGAGATCTTGATCTCTTAAAAACAAGAAGCTCATATTAACAGAGAATATGTATTAGAGATCAAGATCTCTAATATATAAACTTTTGTTAACTAAAATTTGATCAACTCATTTTTATGTGTGAGACAGGGCTTTATAGTTTCCCAATTATTTATGTCCCCATCCCATCACTATTAGCCTACCATAATATCATATCATTTATCAAGTATTATATATTTTCTTTAAGATTTAAAAAATCTTTATGTCTGTATCTATGATAAAATAATATGATAAGCCATGATTCTTTAATTTATATCAAAACAATTCCTTTGTTTTCATTTTTTTTTTCGGAAGGCACTACATTCATTTTCCATATCTTATTTTTTTAGTTAATTTTAAATTCATATACAACTAAGCTGGGTCCACTGGTCGACGTTCCTAATTTTGACTAAGGGGGTCAATTGAGCCGAGTTCAAATTCTTGCTTTTCGAACAATAACATGATAAATTTTCTTAGTTTCTTCTTCTTCTGATTTTCTCATGAATTTTCTGTACTTGAAATTAATTTAAATACCACCATCATGTGGTTTTATGGGTTAGAGGGTTGAACTGGTGGTTGGCCAGTTTCGCACTGCATCAGAACCCAGGTGTAGTGAGTTAAAGTTGTGGCCATTGACAAAGCTGTATGGCCTAAAAGGATTTATATAGCCAACCTCAATTAGTTGGGATAAGGCTTAACAATGATTACTTGATTGGAGTATCCACATTGCAACCCATCGATTAAATGGTCATGTGCATTTGATCATTGTGATTTCGGCTTGGTGGGCCATGAACAGTGGGTTAGACTGATGTATGTTTTATATATGATGGTGGTGCAGATCCATGACTTTGGATGTTTTATATATGATGCAAGCTTGGTAGATGTTTGTGCTAGTGTCTTATGCTCTTGACAGGTACCTTGTGTGGAGATAGCTTGGAAGATGAAACGTTTAAACTATTGACTTTTATATTTGGTTTGGATGTTGGGGACATGTAATAACTATAATCCTTGAACTATTTATAGTTTGGCTTTATGCTGTGCATGGATGTTTGACATTTAGCTCAATTTGAAATCTCTTTTTAAAGATGCATAACGCAATGTATATTATTTGTTCACACACATGTCACTGTTTTTTTATGCAACATCTATGCATTATATCTTTTGCAGGTGTTCCAATTATCATCAGGGAAAGGTAGGTTCTTAAAATCCCAAAGAAGACTCGGGTGCTCTAATTAATGTAATATACCTAATTATATGACTTATTCCAATAAATATATGGAAAAAATATATACAATCATAATCTACTTGTTATAATTATCCTAATATTTACTTGTTTGGGTTTGATAATGTGCAGATGGCTAAGAAGGTATATGTCGTATTCATTGGTCGCAGACGCGGAATATGTTATGATTGGGAAGAGTGTCGTGCATAGGTGGATGGCTATTCCAGGGCACATTTCCGCGGTTACAGTTCTGTTGCGGAAGCATCTATAAATTGGTCAGCTTTCTGTCGGAGAAGTGGCTCCCCAAACGTACCAGGAGATGAAATTCCAGACGGCCGTGAGAGTCCAGTGGTAAAAGGTAGTGAGCATTGCAATGAGAATAGAACCAATCATCCTCTACGTCGGTCCCCAAGACTGACCTATATTTCTCCATCCACAGGTGTCACTAATGCACACAAAAAATGTGCTGAAGAAAATGGAAAAAATGATGCGGCGATCATTGTAAAGTTTGTATTTGGAATTTTTATTTTGGTTCTCTTTATTCAGCTCATGTCACTGTGCTGAATATGTTATGGACGGTAACATAACTACTTATGGACTTTTACATAACTATTAATTACATCTGCATGGAGACATCAGTGGCTTTTGAATATTGGAAAATCTGTTCAATTTGATTTATCTTGCATTCAATTCTCTCTCTCTCTCTCTCTGTTGTTTTTAAGATCAAAATGTAAAAAAAGAAAAAGAAAAAAATGTAAGTGCTATAGTTGATAGCCTCATTATATTGTCAAATTTGTGGTGCCAAAGACACTGTATGTATCTTGTTATGAAGTTTGCATACGGGAAGAACAAAGCACTACACATGATGAACAAAGCTCTACATATGATGTGCTAAGTCTCACATGATCAACTTCAATAGACAAGCAATGTTCACAAGTCAAGACTCGAGAATGTGAGCATATTCGACTTTCAAAACTCAAGATTTCATGATGCTTTCAAGTTTAAGCTACACTAAGATCTTAAGTTTCATTATGCTCAAGGTCACTCATCTTTAAGTTTCAATGTCCTTACTTCACTATTGAGGTTTGACTGACCTTAGGATTGACCTTTAGAGTAGGCCATTTTGGATACATAAGTCATATCTTTTATATAAGTGTGTTTGGTCTGTTCTAAGACTAGTCCTGGATGTTGTTCGACTAGTTCTAGCTCTGCTTCAACCAATCTTAGAATTTCCTGGACCAGTCGTAAGTTTGTTGCAAAATTCAGAAATTTTCTGTTAAGCTTCAACTAGTCCTTGGGTCTCTTCGACTAGTCATATGTACAATGTCGATTGATACTTCAACCAGTCGTAGACCTACGACTCAAACTCCAGTGATAAAATTCGACTTTCTTCAACTAGTCGGGAGCAACCTTCGACCAGTCGTAGACTATCTTCGACCAGTCGTGAAACTGCCTTATCCGATTGCGCTTGAATTTTCAAATATCAGTTGGTCCTACAACTAGTCGTAGCGACTTAAGACTAGTTGTTGAGGGTCAAATATTTTATATCAGACCCTAGTTATTTCCTGGATTTACGAACGTTGTACTGGTTAACGGTCCGATTTAGTAGTAATTGTGATGCAGGGTATATTTACAAGCTTGGATGGAAATATGGTGTTAAAAGCGTGGATTTAAGGCTTGGGCATCACCAAGGCATTGGATGGGACTCCATAGGACCAAGATCAAGGATTTACACGCCGGAGATCAGAGAAAATCCAGCCACTCACGATGAAGAGGCCCGAAAATGGTCCAGAATGCAAGATCACAGGGTTCCCGCCATCCATTCGGCCCGAAACTTCACACATGGTCCGAGAACCATAAATTAACCATACACGTCGAATTTCAGCCGTTGAATCTCAGTATAAGTGTCCCAACGAACAGATCAGCCTATAAACCGTCGATTTTGGGCCCACATGACATCTGGATATGCCTCAAATTTGGACTCAACACCTTAAATGATATGGCAAACTGGATGGACGGTACGGATTTCTCACGAACATTACGTATGGACCCCAGTGACAGCGCAAGTGCGCAATACACAGGTGCACTCAAGGTGCACTGTACCAGGAAATCGGGTCAGCGGGCGCTGACCAGATCCGTCTCGCACCCGGAAACAACGGACGGACAACATCCGTCCGTTTTCACGTAGTGGGCCCCATCTATTGTCCATATGGACAATCCGAACGGTCCATCAGATTCCCATGGAACTTGTTGTCACTGCCTAGGTGGCAGAGTTACAAAATATTGCAAGGAACGAAATCCAGCCGTTCAAACGTGAGACGGACGGCTGAATAAAAACTCCGTGGGCCGCACAAAAACAGACCCAAAATCATCCATGTCCGACCGGATTTTCGAGGGGAACCCAGTGGACGGACTGGATTTCCCATATGGAGCTGATCAGGGGCCCACCGAGCGTCACAGCGTAATGATTACGCAGGGCCTTGCTTCGCAGATCTTCGGAAAAACCGGCCGCTGTGGGCCATAGGGTGATCAAATACAAGGTTGGATTGATAATCCAGACCGTCCAAATGGTGGAGAAGAGAGTTGTTACCCTTCCTATGCAGTCGGAATCCACGGAATGGATGACCATTCATCTCAGATACAGTTCAAACGCAAGAAGTTGTGCGTTTCTGCTGCGTGAAAACAGTGGTTCGCGGATCATCATTCTGCTGGATGCTGGAACGCATAAAGAGGGTCGGTTCTCCGACTCCACGAAGGTCTGGAGCCAGCCGACCTCTCCACCACCTTGCTTGCTATAAAAGAAAAAGGAGAAGAGAGATCAATGGGCTTGGACGTGGAGGCAGGAACGTGAAGAGAGAGAGAGACAGGGAGTTCCAAATTTTTTTATTTTTATTTTATTTTTATGTTTTTTTTTATATATATATATATATATATATATATTTGTTTAAGAGATTAGCCTAAACATGTTTATGGGCTAAACCTCTCGGCTAGGGCCAGGAGGTGAAGCTTGTAGCATGATGGGGGATTCTATGCTTTCACTTTAATTTTAATTAGTGAACCGAATTTGATTTTGATTTAATTTTATTCTGGGAATGTTTTTAGTCTTTTATGGTCTGTTGTGACTGAAATTACAATGGGTCTGCGATGGCTTTGAGCATGTTCATCTCCCTTTTATGTTTATGACGTCAGGAAGCCTTGTTGTTCACCATCGTCTCCTGGGCATGGTCGGATGACGGTACCCTTCCTAACCTTCATGGCATGTTGATTGGTTGGTAATTAGTTTAATTCTATTGTTTGCTTTGTCTCTTGGACATGGTTTGGTGATGGAATCCATTCTAATTCATATACCTTTCATCTCTTGAAAATTATATCAATGTCAGTTCAGTTAATTTCCATGAATTGTGAAGCAGGCATAAGATCTCCCTGATCTCTACAAGTGGATCCTCTGAATCCCTAGTCTCCCTTCCTCTGAATTTCTTAAAGTTTTACATTACTATTTCACCATTATTCATCAAATCATAAATTGATTTAGATTGCATCTTAGTCTAGTTCTAGTCCTAGTTAGTTTCAGAATACGTACAGGTTTTAGTCCCTGTGGATTCGACCTCGGTCTTACCGAGTTTATTACTACATCACAACCCTACACTTGGGGAGTGAACACTAGTCGAAGACGTGATTTGTTCTCCTATAAATAGAGCACGAATCTCAGAATAAAATATGAAATTCAAGCTAATTTAATTCGGCCTTCTGAGAGATTCGTCTGTGCTCTATTTTAAGCTAAGTGTGCTTATTTAATATTCTCTTTCTTTAGATTTGTTAATTGATTTTGTTTCTTGCATTCCAATTTAATCTATAAAGAGGAAGTTTTATTTTCCTTTTACTGGAATCAAAATCAATTTAAGCTAGCCCATTTGTTTTAATTTAAAATCTATTAGAACCTAGAACCATTATAAAGTGAGTATTGAACATTGATCTTTGACATTCAAATCTCTACTCCGACTTGGTTCTTCCGGGCTACTACATCAAAGAAGAAAAATAGGTATTTTACATTTTGTAATTTACTGTCTTTTGGTTTTATTTGAGGTCAAACAAGAAAAATCTCAAAGTTGTTGGTTATCTGAGGAGAGCCAGAAAACTCAGAAGTGAGGGTTTTTGAATTGTGTAAGCCCTTTGAAAAAGACACAATTGTGAAGGTTTTGGGTGAACCTGTGAAAACCTATTTGATAGTGAACGCCAATATCCCCTGTGTGAGGATATTAGGAGTGGAGTAGCATTCTGAGTGGCTGTTGTTGAATAGTTGGTGTACACATACGCGAACCACTATAACTCTTTGTGTTGTGTGGATGTGTGCTTCATTTTCCTATCTTTAATTATTCAGTTGTGGAATGCATGTGGATGTGAATGTTGCAATCATTTTATTTCAAGCTCAGTGGTGAATGTTGTAGTAGTTGAAATTTATATTTTCGCAATTTATCTCTTGCTATTCCTTTATTTGTTTGAGCTTCAGTTTCTCTACTTGTTCTAGTAAGGTTGCCTTGCCATTTTTATGGTGCATGGTTGTCCTTCGAACAATCAATATTTGAGATTGCATTGTATTCCTCAGTATAATTTGAATATATTTATTCCTCTTTGGTTTGAGTTATTGATACAAAGACCTTTCCAGAAATAAGGTTGTCCTATCATAAACTTTTGTTTTTGGTGTAAGGTTGTCCTTAGAACAACTTTTGTATCAACCTCTCAATACTTGTTTATTGAAGTTGCTTTTCATTTCAGCATTGTGAATTGATTTACTTTGTTTGGCTATCTCTTTATTAAATTCCGCTGTAATTATTTTAAATTTGGCATTGTCCTATTCACCACCCCCCCTCTATGACATATAGCTTGGCCTTTTCAAGTGGTATCAAGCATAATAGCTCACTTTTATTTGTTATTCTTGGATTTATTTCCTGAGCTAATGATCTAAGCTATTTATAAGATGTCAAATTTTGATAGCCTTTCACTCACTAGGCCTCCACCCTTTGATGACTCCAACTATGCCTATTGGAAAGCCAGGATGAGGATTTTCCTTAAATCAATGGATGAAAACGTGTGTCTTGCCACAGTGACTGAATGGAACCCACCTACCATTGAAGTGACTGGTATCGATGGTTCAAAATCAATGAGAGTAACACCATTTTTCTCATGGACCACTCTTCAGAAAAGTGAGAGTAGTGCCAATGCAAAAGCACTAAATGCAATTACTTGCACACTATCACTGGATGAGTTCAAAACAATCATATCCTGTGATACTGCAAAACAAGCATGGGATATATTAGAAATGACACACGAGGGTACTTCAATTGTAAAAAAATCTAAAGTCCAACTCCTCACAACCAAATTTGAAGAAATTCATATGGAGGAAAATGAAATGTTTATGGACTTCTACACTAGATTAAATGACATTGTAAACTCTATGTGGGGTCTTGGTGATAAAATCCCAGAAAGTAAAGTGTGTACAAAGATACTACGCTCACTACTTGAACAGTTCAATTCTAAGGTAACCGCGATCCAGGAACTTCGTGATACGGACAATATGAGGGTAGAAGAACTAGTTGGTTCTTTACAAACCTATGAATTAAATTTTAAAGCTCCTAAAGGTAAATCTATTGCGCTTAAGTCTTCCAAATGTATTTCTCAAGAAAATTATGATTTTGAAAATTCCGAAGATGATATGACTTTTTTAGCGAAAAAGTTTTACAAGATTTTCAAAAGTAAAAAGATGGTTGATTTTAAAAAATCGAATGATAAGAAAAGATCTAAATCTAGATCTAAATCTTGGAAATCTTTAAAAGATAGTCAACGTTACAACTGCCAAGAATATGGGTATCTAGCAAACAAGTGTCCTAAAAAGGATAAACCTAAAAATAAAGGAATGTTGGCAACTTAGGATGAATCTTCTGGCACTGAAGCCTCTTCTGAATCAGAAGATTTTGAAACCAAGTCAGGCAATGAAGTTAAGGCCCTTATGACTCTAGCCAACTTCACTTTTTTAGATCATGATGATTCAACCAGTGAAGAAAATCTAAATAGTGATCATGATAATGAAAAAAATCTTTAAGATGCTTATAATGCCCTATATAAGGAAAGTTGTAAAATTGCCGTTAAACTAAAACTTCAAAACGAAAGGTTTTCAGGGCTTAGAGAAAGATTTGAGTCTCTTGTTTTAGAAAAATCTCATCTTTCAGATTGTTTTGAAAAATGCAAAAGTGATCTAGATTTCAAAACCACCCTTATTGAAAATCTGAAATCTGAAAATGATAACCTTAAACTTGAAGTCTCTTCTCTTTTGAGCTTAAAGGATACATGGAGGTATGCCCAAGGTGATCCAAAATTAGAAAAACTTTTAACTGGATCAAGAAAATGTGGCGACCGATCCGGTTTAGGCTACGACAAAAATATTTCTCCTAAACAAAAGAATACTCCTCCCAAGTTTGTAAAAGGGGAATCCTCTAATTCAAATGAGAAAAGTTCAAGTCAAAAGTTTTTTTCTTAAAATTTAACTCAGTGAGTCACTTGTACAAAAATTACAAATACAAGAAGACCAACTACACTCCTAAACCCAAAACAGTAATGAAATGGGTTCCTAAAGCTACTTGCTTTGTTGCTCACATTGCTTTCAAAGCTACAAGCCATTCGAAGTGGTACTTAGATAGTGGATGCTCAAGGCATATGACAAGCGACAAGGCTTTATTCACCGATCTTAAAGACATGACTGATGGTTCAGTCACGTTTGGTGATGGCAGCAACTGCAAGATTATGAGCTAAGGTACGATTCAACTTCATAACCTCCCTTTGTTCAAAAATATTTTATATGTTGAAGGCCTAAAACATAACTTGCTTAGCATATCTCAAATATGTGATAATAACCATAGTGTAAGATTTTCTAATCAAAGTTGTGAGATTCTAAATAACAAGGGTTCGGTAATTTTAACTAGACGTAGAACGTCTGAAAACTGCTATATTGTAAGTGAATCTAGCTCAACTAGTCAATCTTGTTACATGGTTCATACAAACGATACTGATTTATGGTATAAACGTCTTGGACATGTACACTACTAAAATCTATATAGATTGAGCAAACGAGAACTTATAAGAGATCTACCCAAACTACGAAAATTTGTTAAAATATGTGATGAATGCCAGATTGGCAAACAAACAAGGAACTCACACAAAAAGGTGAATTCCAATATCACATCAAGACCACTCGAGCTTCTCCATATGGATCTTGTAGGACCTACAAGGACGGAAAGTCGAGGTGGCAAAAGATATACCTTGGTAATTGTAGATGATTTTACCAGATATACATGGGTTGTTTTCTCAAGGGACAAATCAGAAACCCTTGAAGAAGTGAAAAAGGTTTTCAAAAGGATTCAAACTGAAAAGAGTTCTCAAGTCAGTAAGATTCGTAGTGATCATGGATCTGAATTTAAGAATAGCGGTTTTGAGAAGTTCTGTAGTGACCAGGGAATATTACATGAATTCTCAGCGCCCAAAACTCCACAACAAAATGGTATAGTTGAAAGGCAAAATAGAGTGCTTCAAGAAATGGCTAATGTCATGTTGAATAACATGAAGTTCTCGAAGAATCTTTGGGCTGAAGCAGTCAATACAGCGTGTCATATCATTAACCGAGTTTACACTAGTAAAGGTAATAATAAAACGGCTTATGAAATGTGGTTCGATAAAAAGTCTCCTGTCAAATACTTTCGAGTTTTTGGCAGTAAGTGCTATATTTTACGAGATCGTGAAAATATAGGAAAGTTTGATACGAAGAGTGATGAAGGGATATTTTTAGGATATTCTTTAAATAGTCGAGCTTATAGGGTTCTGAACAAGAGGACCGGTGTGATTCAAGAGTCCATTAATGTGGTCATTGATGATCACATAAACACACCAGTCTTAAGTCCAGATAATGATGAAGTTCTTGTAATTGATAAACCTGATACTTCATCTAATCAGCCAAATTCTGAATTGAGGACTGTTAAAGATCATCCAACCACACAGATTCTTGGAAACCCTCTCACTGGTGTGCGTACCCATAAACAACTTGAGGATATATGTAATTATGTATGTTTTATGTCCCAGATAGAACCATCTAACGTAAAAGAAGCTCATGCTGATGAAAACTGGATAGTTGCTATGCAAGAAGAACTTAATCAATTTGTTCAAAATGATGTCTGGTATCTTGTTCTTAGACCCAAAGATAAACATAAGTCATATCTTTTATATAAGTGTGTTTGGTCGGTTCTAAGACTAATCCTGGACATTGTTCGACTAGTCGCAGCTCTGCTTCGACCAGCCTTAGAATTTTTCGGACCAGTCTTAAGTTTATTGCAAAATTCAGAAATTTTCTATTAAGCTTCGACTAGTCTTGGGGTCTCTTCGACTAGTCGTATGTACAGTGTCGACTGATCCTTCGACCAGTCGTAGACCTACGACTCAAACTTCAGCGATGAAATTTGACTTTCTTCGACTAGTCGTGAGCAACCTTCAACCAGTCGAAGGTGTCTTTCAACCAGTCGTAGACTATCTTCGACCAGTCGTGAAACTGCCTTATCCGATTGCGCTCGAATTTTCAAATATCAGTTGGTGCTACGACCAGTTGTAGCGACTTAAGAGCAGTCGAAGACTTGATTTGTTGTCCTATAAATAGAGCACGAATCTCATAATAAAATATGAAATTCAAGCTAATTTGATTCGGCCTTCTGAGAGATTCGTCTGTGCTCTATTTTAAGCTAAGTGTGCTTACTTAATATTCTCTTTCTTTAGCTTTGTTAATTGATTTTGTTTCTTGCATTCCAATCTAATCGGTAAAGAGGAAGTTTTATTTTCCTTTTACTGGAATCAAAATCAATTCAAGCTTGCCCGTTTGTTTTAATTTAAAATCTATTAGAACTTAAAACCATTATAAAGTGAGTATTGGATATTGATCTTTGACATTCAAATCTCTACTCCAACTTGGTTCTTCTGAGCTGCTACATCAAAAAAGAAAAACAGGTATTTTACATTTTGTAATTTACTGTATTTTGGTTTTATTTGAGGTTAAGCCAGACAAATCTCAAAGTTGTTGGTTATCTGAGAAGAGCCAGAAAACTCAGAAGTAAGGGTTTTTAAATTGTGTAAGCCCTTTGAAAAAGGCACAATTGTGAAGGTTTTGGGTGAACCTGTGAAAACCTATTTGATAGTGAATGCTAATATCTCCTGTGTGAGGATATTAGGAATGGAGTAGCATTCTGTGTGGCTGTTGTTGAACAGTTGGTGTACACACACACGAACCACTATAACTCTTTGTGTTGTGTGGATGT
Source organism: Magnolia officinalis (assembly GCA_021015155.1). Lineage (NCBI taxonomy): Eukaryota > Viridiplantae > Streptophyta > Magnoliopsida > Magnoliales > Magnoliaceae > Magnolia > Magnolia officinalis. The sequence continues at coordinate 14,319,076 of JAJHSJ010000010.1, read as the reverse complement.
GTGCTTCATTTTCCTATCTTTAATTATTCAGTTGTGGAATGTACGTGGATGTGAATGTTGTAATCATTTTATTTCAAGCTCAGTGGTGAATGTTGTAATAGTTGAGATTTATATTTTTACAATTTATCTCTTGCTATTCCTTTATTTGTTTGAGCTTCAGTTTCTCTACTTGTTCTAGTAAGGTTGCCCTGCCATTTTTATGGTACATGGTTGTCCTTAGAACAATCAATATTTGAGATTGCATTTTATTCCTCAGTATAGTTTGAATATATAATTATTCCTCTTTGGTTTGAGTTCTTGATACGAAGACCTTTCTGTTGCGCAGCACGCCAACAATGCAGTGAGCCTAGATCCAATCTCAGGCCTCACCCACAAACGATAAACAGGAAGAAATATAAACTCTCCCTTGGAAGTGCAGAGAAAATCCCTTGCCCACACCTTAGAAATATTTTCCAATATGCACCTTAACCCTGGAATAACCCTAGGGACCCCAATTTATAGTTTTGACAACTTTCCTTTCGCATCCCAGTTGCGAAAGGACTTGCGACACGAAATCCGCGAAACTCCTTTTGCATCCCAGTTACGAAAGGACTTGCGACACGAAATCCGCGCAACCTCGACTGGTCGTGGGCGGCCCCAGATGTGGCTCCACTTCTCAACAATCTCTCACTTGGAGACACATCGCCATAAACCTTTTTTTCTTCATCCGGAATGCACCACATCCCCGTCTTCAAGCCTGAAGACCAATCAAAGCTGAACAGAGCTTCAGCTTCTCCCTTGTGACCGCCTTGGTCGGCATATCCACAGGATTCTCACTTGTATGAATCTTCTCCAGAGCAATCGATCCATCTTCTAGTAACGAACGTATGAAGTGATATCTGATGGTAATATGCTTGGTCCTTGAATGAAAGACTGAATTCTTAGCCAAGTGTATTGGACTCTGACTGTCACTGTACAGCTTGCAATCTGCTTGCTTCTTACCCAACTCTTCCATAAAACCTTGCATCCACACCATCTCCTTGCATGCTTCTGTAGCCGCAATATATTCTGCTTCTGTCGTACTGATGGATACTATCTTTTGTAACTGAGAGACCCAACTGACTGCAGCACTACCTAGAGTAAAAACATAACCTGTAGTGCTTCTTCTGCTGTCGATATCTCCTGCCAAATCTGAATCCACGTAGCCTTGTAACTTGATTTTCGATCCACCATAACACAGCCCTACATCCTTAGTACCTACCAAGTACCTAAGGATCCACTTCATAGCTTCCCAATGTTCCTTCCCGGGGTTGTTCATGAACCTGCTAACAACACTCACTGCTTGAGCAATATCTGGCCTCGTGCTCACCATAGCATACATGAGACTCCCAATAGCTGACGCGTATGGGACTTTAGCCATGTAGTTCAGTTCCTCCTGTGTCTTTGCACCTTGCTCCTTAGATAACTTGAAGTGATTGGCTAATGGAGTGCTAACTGGCTTAGCACCTCCCATATTGAATCGATCAAGTACCTTGGCTATGTACTCTGCCTGTGACAAAACTAATTTCTTGTTTTCCCTGTCACGCTTTATCATCCTCATGCCTAGGATTTGTTATGCAGCTCCTAAATCCTTCATGGCAATTTCTCTAGACAATTGTCTTTTGAGATCTGAGATGTCCTTCATGCTTGAATCGGCCACAAGCATATCATCAACGTACAGAAGAAGGATGATGTAAGACGGATCAAACTTCTTCAAGTAACAACAGTGAGCTGCATGACATCTCCTAAAATCGTTTCCTGACATGAAACTGTCGAACTTCTTATACCACTGCCTCGGGGCCTGCTTCAAGCCATATAGGCTCTTCTTCAGTCTCCACACCTTGTTCTCATTACCTGGTGCCACGTATCCTGTCAGCTGATGCATATATATATATATCTTCTTCAAGGTCCCCATGAAGAAAGGTTGTCTTAACATCTAGCTGTTTTAGATGTAAGTCCTCTGAAGCCACTATACTCAAGACCATGCGAATCGTAGACATTTTCACTACCGGTGAAAATATTTCAGTGAAATCGATACCTACCTTTTGTTGAAACCCTTTCACAACCAATCTGGCCTTGTACCGTTTTGAACCATCGTGCTCCTCCTTCAGTCTGTAAACCCACTTGTTATGAAGAGCTTTCTTACCCTTGGGTAGAGTGACTAGCTCCTATGTACGATTAGACTCAAGAGAGTCCATCTCATCATCCATGGCCTGCTCCCACTTAACCCGTATTTCTGACTGTAATGCCTCTTCAAAACACTCTGGCTCACCATTATCCATCAGTAGTAGATAATGTAAGGAGGGTGGGTATCGGACCATCGGTCTCCTCTCCCGAGTAGACCTCCTCACAACCGGTGTATGCGGCTCTGCCTCATCCTGTGGCGCTGTAACACCCATTTCCGGTAACTCTTCCAACTCTACGAATTCTTTTTTCTTGGCCTTATTTTCCTACACATTGTCCTTATGCATCACTTTTTCATTGAAGACTATGTCCTTGCTTCTGATGATTTTCCTGTTTTCTGCATCCCAGAACCTGTAGCCAAAATCATGCTGCCTATAGCTTATAAACATGCACCTCCTAGACTTCGCATCTAGCTTGTTTCTGTGCTCTGCATCAATGTGAACATATGAAGTGCAACCGAGCACTCTGAGATGTGCAATGTTTACTTCCTTCCCAGTCCACGCTTCTTCTGGTAGCTTACCATCCAATGGTGCTGAGGGACTTCTATTGATGAGATATGCGGTAGTATTCACAACATCTGCCCAAAAGGTCTTGGGCAACCCTGCATGTAACCTCATGCTCTTGGCGCACTCAAGGATGGTCCTGTTAATGCGCTCAGCCACACCATTCTGCTGTGGTGTCCCTGTAATCATTTTCTGATGTTTGATTCCATTTGCTACACAATACTCCTCAAACCTCTTATCACAATACTCTCCCCCATTGTTAGATCTGAGACACTTTACTGTTTTACCTGTCTCATTTTCTACCATAACGTTCCACTTCTTAAATACATCAAATACATCAGATTTATGTTTTAAGAAGTAGACCCACAGTTTTTTACTAGCATCATCAATAAAGGTAACAAAATAACGTGAGCCACCAAGATAATACTTGTGCTGGTCCCCACACATCAGTGTGTACAAGCTCCAACAGACTTGTCTTTGGAGCGCGTCCCGTCTTCTTGAAGCTTACCCTCTTCTGCTTACCATACACGCAGTTCTCGTAGAATTCCAAGTTAATAGACTTCAGCCCCGGTAGCTTCCCTTTTGACAATAGCACTTTATCCCTTTCTCACTCATATGTCCCAGCCTTTGATGCCATAACTGCCCATTCACTCCAGTTGATGCGACTGCGAGTGAACTATACGATCCTGAAGTCACGTACAAAGTACCTTCCTTTTTGCCTCGAGATATTACCAAGACACCTTTTGTGATCTTCCAAGAGTCACTGGTGAATGTCGTCACATAATCAGTATCAGCCAACTGTCCCACTGAGATCAGATTGCGTTTCAAACTCGGTACATGTCTGACATCCTTCAATTTCAAGACCGTTTTGTCTTTCTGATTTACATGAACATCCCCCTTTCCAACAATATTGCACGGCTCATTATCACCCAGGTAGACTCCCAAAGTCACCTAACACATAATCACACAGAACTTCCTTACACGAAGTAGCATGAAATGAAGCACCCGAGTCTATAACCCAAGACTCATTCCTCGCATTAAGAGACAAGATCAACGCCTCTGTGTCGCTCTCCTCAGACAGATTCACTGAATCCTTCCAGCCTTGAGAGCTTCCTTCTTGTTTCTTGAGCGCCCTGCAATCACGTTTCATGTGCCCCTTCTTGCCGCAATGCCAACACCCGTCTTTGTCTTTCGGTCCATTAGACTTCTTCCTCGACTTAGAACGCCCGTGTTTATTGCCTCATTTATTCAGCGATTTTCCTCTTCCTTCAACGTTTAGAGCATTCCCTGAATCCCCTGAAACTCCTGATGCCTTCCTTCTAGATTCTTCGCTGAGAATTAGACTGGCCACATCATCAAATTTTAGCTTTGTCGATCCTGAAGAATTGCTCACAGCAATCACCAAACCATCCCAACTGTTTGGTAAACTGGATAAAATCAATAATGCCCTGACCTCATCCTCAAAATCAATGCCAACGGATTCCAACTGGCTCATGACTGTATTGAACTCGTTTAGATGTTCAGCCACGCTCCCACCATCTGACATCTTCATGTTGAATAGCTGTTTCATAAGATGAACCTTGTTGGATGCTGATGGCTTTTCATACATGGTGGCTAGGGCTTCCATTAATTCTTTTGTCGTTTTTACCTTGGATATATTGAAGGCGACGCTCTTAGACAAAGAGAGTTGGATCGTTCCTAAAGCCTTCCTATCTAGTAAAAACCATTCATCATCTGTCATCTTTTCTAGTTTCTTCTCTTTTCCTCCTAGAGGAATATAGAGGTCCTTCTGATACAGATAATCCTCCATCTGCATCTTCTAGAAGGCAAAGTTTGAACCATCAAACTTCTCAATTCTAGTTTTCCCATCTTCTGCCATCGCTCCCAATAGAACTAAACCAATAGCTTTGATACCAGTTGTTGTGCAGCACACCAACAACGCAGTGAGCCTAGATCCAATCTCAGGCCTCACCCACAAACGATAAACAGGAAGAAATATAAACTCTCCCTTAGAAGTGCAGAGAAAATCCCTTGCCCACACCTTAGAAATATTTCCTAATATTCACCTTAACCCTAGAATAACCCAGGGACCCCAATTTATAGTTTTGACAACTTCCCTTTCGCATCCCAGTTGCGAAAGGACTTGCGACACGAAATCCGCTTAACCTTGACTGGTCGTGGGCGGCGCCAGATGTGGCTCCACTTCTCAACACTTTCTAGAAATAAGGTTGTCCTACCATAAACTTTGGTTTTTGGTGTAAGGTTGTCCTTAGAACAACTTTTGTATCAACCTCTCAATACTTGTTTATTGAAGTTGCTTTTCATTTCAGCATTGTGAATTGATTTACTTCGTTTGACTATCTCTTTGTTAAATTCCACTGTAATTATTTTAAATTTAGCGTTGTCCTATTCATCCCTCCCTCTAGGACATATAACTTGGCCTTTTCAAAAAGGAACTTGACTGACTGTAGTTTCTGATTATTTGTTGCTTGTAGATTCTGATTACTGCATAGGTGGATGCACTCAGTGTTCAGCGAGAATCTGTACACTCATATTTTTCACTATCTATAAGCTATGAGGATGGGTATCACAACACCCATTTTCAAAATGGGATATATTATAAAAATGCTTTCACTATGAAGATGCAGCTGATTCCTGCCAAACCATCTTTAAATGGTGAGAGAGGCAATGGATGCGCCTCTCGGTGAGCCCTGTGCTCGGTGAAGTCTCTCCGTGTGTGCGCGCGCTACAGGAGGATGTGGTTTTGCTGTAACCCCTGCCTACATGGAATGAATGTGGGCGGAAGCTCTATGTGACCCACCGTGCTACATCGATTCACTCTGTCCATCAGTTTTGCCAGCTTATGTTGGGACATTACTTCAAAAAAGAGGCAGATCCTGATCCAAGTATACTTTTTTTTTTCTTTCCTTCTGTCTAAAGCATGGTTATCCATTCACTGCTAGTGACGATCTAGACCGTGCAAGATGGAGAGTTTACTAGAAATGACACTAATGGAACTATCCTGACCATTTTGTATTTGGACCACTTTCCATTTTTATTTTTATCATCAAAATTGATAGCTACTAATGGATGAATGGTATGTATCATTATTTATGCTTAAACGCACAACTGTGATTTCTATATAATGGGTTGACTATTTTTATTTGGACCTGACCCTGATCCAACCTGAATTTGAATTTTATTGGGTTTGGTCATCACAAATAGAGGAAAGTAATTACAGGGAAATGTACCTTTCAAAGTGGGCAACGACACTTGTGTACCTTTTCACACGTGCATAAGTCCTGCCAAAAAAGTTGGATTGGATGATCATTGCCGTTCAATCTTTTACCTATGTCTCATATAATAAGCATATATATCTTGGATGATCGCATACAATTATAGCTTGCTTAGCTTAACAAGATCTCTGTAATTCCTGTGTAGGACATCCTGGCTGTTAAAAAGTGGGCCCCCATCACAAAGATCATCATCATCTTCTTAAAAATAGGCAAGAATATGTTATGATGGATGGTTGAAACTCTTCCACCCAAACATCCGGTGGGATGGGAGTTGTAGAAAACCTTCCATCCAAACATCCTGTGGGATGGGAGCTGTAAAAACCCTTCCATCCAAACATCATGTGGAATGGGAGTTCCCTAAACCCTTCAATCCCATGCCATCTAAACACCATGGCACGGGATCTGATGGAATTACAAAACCCATGACATTGAGACAATTCCCTGACAAAGCCCATCATTACATTTTTTAAAACCCATCCCATTTAATGCCATCTATGCCCACCGTCCAAACACCCCCTTGGTTCGTTGCTGGTACAATATTCATTCATCTGGCAGTTTCTTCAATCTTACAATCTTGTTGAACACCTTTATCAACCAAAATAACCCAATATCTCTCATACACTTTCAAAACTCTATTGGTATACCATTTGGTCTGAGGGCTTTTCCTATTTTCATCGTTCTTAAAGCTTTTTTCACTTTAGTTATCCTAATTCTACTAAAGTATCTATGGTCTTTAATGTCATTTGAGTTTATGATTCCTTCTATCCCCATGTCTCTCAGAGTGGTTCGCATTTAACAAGTTGGAAACTAGCTTCTATTTCATTGATCTCACTGGCCTTGACTAATACCCTCCAATCATTGTTCTTAATGCATCTAACACGATACTCTTCATCTCTCTCAATTTGCAAGTTTAAAGACGTCTTTTTCACCTCGTCTCCAATTTATTGTAAAGATCATCATAAACCTTAAGAATGTCATATTATCCAGGCTTCATGGTCGAAGTTATGGCAAAAATTTGACGTCATCTTGCAACCTGATGCCACCCTCCTTTATCCAGACTTGGGACTCCCATGGATGCTATGTGATAGACCATTATAGGTTGACTCCAATAAACCGCTATCTAATAGTCTATACATGGATTGATTACAATCAACTATTCGTGGGCACTTGTTTGTTGAAATGACTGATTGAATATTTTTCATTTCTTTCCAATAGATGTCCACCAATCTGATAGTCGGATAATCAAATGTGTAAATTTTTTTTTTTTTTTTTAAAATTCGCAAAGGTGCTACTAGCTTGTGGGTAACTATCACCATAATGCATTTTTAGATGTCCACAAATACCTAGGTCCTTGTTCTATCCTTGTTACCGTACTCTTGCATGCATGTCTTAATGAATTCCTATGATCCTATGAAGACTCATGTTTTCATGTCATATTCACTGTGTTTAGAAGGTCAATTTATTGTCACCTTTTTAACCTAGTCATGCATCATCTTTATTCTTTCTAGGTAGCCAAGATTCTAGAGATGCACAAAAAGCAGAGGGTCGGAATGCTATTATTGTTGCTCCGACTATGCAGCCAAAAGCATCGTATGCTTGCTATTCTTTTCTGTTGCAACTCGTTTTACTGTAAATTTATTATTGGGATGGACCATGTAAACATGCTCCACATTGTTGTGTATCCAATTGGAATGTTGGCTTTTGTGTATTTTTGCCAGAAATGATGCAGGTGTGCCAGGTAAAAGTGCCACCGGGCCTATAGTGTCTGTTCCTGGAACATCTGAAAGGTATTAACTTTTTGCATTTTCTATGCTTTTTCCTTGGGCCAATCAACTTCTTGCCTTTTCTATGCTTCCCTTGGGGTCCATTCATTGTGTAAAATGCAAAGATTTGTTTGTGTTTGAACTCCCTTATTCAATAAATTCTGTAAGCTTACTTGCCTAGCAACTACTTCCATGGATATTTCCTGATTCTTGAATGCTTAGAACTAGGCTTGTTATACTGAAGTTTATTGGAAAGAAAAAGTGATATGAAATGGTTAGGTCCTGGAATGTTGGGAAAAAAAGAAGAAATCATAATTATGCTATGAAAACTCTTCTTTTTTTTTTTTTAAAATTTTTTTTTTTTTTTTAAATTTAATTTTTTAAGTACAAAAAATGACACAAAATAACAATAATTATTATTTGATTGTACATGACATCACTCGATACATGATAAAAAATCATTACAAATTAGCGTGTTGAAAAAAGTGAGAAAGAGATCATAACGATGTTATGAATGCTTTACCAACAAAATTGCACACTTTTAGGAGGCTGTCATATGGTTCCTTTGGGAAAAAAGAAATAACTGATGTTTTAGGAACCGCAGTGGGCCTAGTAGAGGGTGTTTAAAAGTCTAAGTCGAATGTAATGGGGTGGGTTTTAGCCTTAAAGGTTCTAGGCGAGATTTCTTCCTTCTTGGTCTGATTTGTAGTTCCTTTTGGCTTCAGCATTCATTAATAAAATTCTCATCTTTAAATTTTTTTTTTTTAGTAATCCACGTGTCTTTTTATTTTTCATAAAGTTATCCAATTATCATCACTCGATAAATGATTATAAATCATTACAAGTTAGAACAATGTTGCCACTAACATGCTTTCATGCTTATATCTCCTGCAAAATGGCAAGAAAGTCATTAGGTAAAATTTTCTGGGGTGATACTGTGACATCCAGTGGTGGTTTGCTGCCAAAGGAACCTGCAGCCAGACCATCATTTTTAATCCACGTGTCTTTTTATTTTTCATAAAGTTATCCAATTATCATCACTCGATAAATGATTATAAATCATTACAAGTTAGAACAATGTTGCCACTAACATGCTTTCATGCTTATATCTCCTGCAAAATGGCAAGAAAGTCATTAGGTAAAATTTTTTGGGGTGATACTGTGACATCCAGTGGTGGTTTGCTGCCAAAGGAACCTGCAGCCAGACCATCATTTCCTGTACGTCTCTCTCCCTCTCAGTCAAATCTGAATCACCTGAATTTAAGGCATGTTCGCGAGGATCTATTTCAGTCCCAAAACTTGGTTTTGGCCCTTCGGGCTTGTTATGACTGAGTGGTATTGATTGATTGAACCAATCAGGAGTTAAACATTAGGGAAATTGAGATTGTGCAGTTGTTGCATTTCTTAAATTTCTTGAGATAATGGGAATTCCATTTATGGCAATTGGCATGGTTTTGATTCAGTTTGGTTGAAGCAACCCAGCAGATCTCCTCTTCTTTTAGGCTTGCTACCATGTTTAAGGTTCTTGTTGTAGCATTCATTTAAATCACATCCCAGGTGAATGCAGAAAGAAATAGATCATGTTGGTTATCAAAATCCATGCTAACGACTATTATGTAAATATAAATGGTTTGAACATACACTTTTTAGTCTTGTACTTTTTCTACTATGTTGATTCCAAACTCAGTGGTAGCAACTAAACATGAGGGTACCTTCCCTACTTTGTAGATTGGCAACTCAAGTTTGTAAAATTCAAATTAGGTTTTTCAATTTCTGGTTGGTTGTTACTTAATTACAACAGCATCAGTTCATTTTATTGTTTTTTTAGGCAATATATCAATGCATTCTTAGAAAAGAGTTGGTCTTCTAGTAGTTTCCTCTCACTTTTCTTTCATTGTTTGCTAGGCATCAATCATCGACCTCTGCTATTATTGAAAGGATTCCAAGCAAATGGCCTCGTCCAGTTTGGCATGCACCATGGAAGAACTACCGGGTATTGCAGAAGAGTGTTTTAGTTGTTTGATACATTAGTTCTATACTATATGCATGGCGGTTGAATAATTCTTCTGTTGATCATCAGCTGCTTTTCATTTTGTGTTGACTTACACATCTTTCATCTTTTGGGTTATTTATTTAATCTGCCAATGTTTAAAGAAAACATATTTAATCTGCCAACAATAATTGATATCTGATCTTCTTTCTTTAATCTTTTGTAGGTTATTAGTGGCCATCTGGGATGGGTGAGGTCCATTGCATTTGATCCAAGCAATACATGGTTTTGTACTGGGTCTGCAGACCGCACAATAAAGGTTTTTAAGCTCTAAAGTACAATACCTTAGAAGATAGTGCTTTAGTTGTTTGTGTACCATTGCTGAATTAAAATTGAAACCAAGTTCTACTTTTGATTCATCTTCTTTTGTTAAAAATATTTTGCAAGGATTAGAGAACAAGTGTATGTGTTTTTAGATCAAGTAGTGCTATCAAGTGATTGGGTTCGTTGGTATACATGATTTTTTGGAATACGTGTTGGGTTAGTTAAAGTTAAACGTTCTTCCCTTGTGTATTTTATTTTGCCCACATTAATGGATATCAAGAATGTAGCCAACACTAGTCTTTTGTCTCCATCTGAGTCGATTGAACTTTCATATTATATCGACTAGGCTCAATGGAACAAATTACTTGCAATGGGCCACATCGGTAGGGAGGTTTTCCTTACGAGAAAAATAAAATTAAAGTATCTGTCTTCTTCCAAGCCTAAAGAAAGATCAATAGAATATGAAGATGGTTGGCTGAGGATGCTCAAATTAGAGCGTTGTTTTGGAACAATATGGAGCCTCACATTAGTCTAATGTTATCTTTTTCAAGACAACAAAGGAAGCTTGGGAATAATATAAGAGAGAGGTGTTTGGGGAAACGAATTTAACTTTGATCTACGAGTTACAGAATATTTTCTCTCTTTAACATGGAGATAAGGGCATTAAAGAGTGTTATTTAGCCCTGTGGGGCATGTGGGGAGAATTGAACATATACCAGCCACTGTCTACTGATTATGAGATATGAGACGGTAGAGAGAAATTCTGTGTTGCTAAATTCCTCTTTGCTCTTCATCTTGAGTTCGAGCCTGTCTGAGCTCAGTTCCTTAGAGGCTGTGAGATCCCATCTATATCTGGGGCATTCACTTGCGTTTAGTCTACGGTTAATGTACAAAATTCACCTTCGTCAGGTCATTCTACATTTGTTTTTGCATCCGGTATAGGAGATGGGAGAAGTTTGGTGGCAGTCATTGTTGCGGTGGCCGTTTTGGTGGTAGAGATTCATAAGGAGGTTGCTTTAGATGTGGAAATAATTTAGGAGGATGTCATATAGATTTCGGTGGTAGCTGCAGTCGTGATCCTCGTAATCGGCAGTGCACTCATTGTGGTCTTAGTAATTATATAGCTGATGTGCTGGGACCTTATTGGTAAGCCTACTTGGGTGAATGAGGTTCGTTCTTTTGATGATGACATCGAGGGTTATGTCTACAGGCCTATCTCCTCCTTTTCTAAGCCCAACATTATAGGTGATACAATTACACTGTCTGAGGAATATGTTGGACTTCCGAAGGATCTTTCCACTCACGCACCATCAGTCACAACTACTCTCTCACAGTCAGGTATCGTGTCTTTCATTGTTTGATAGTGTTCCCCGGGTTAATGATTCGGGAGCTTCTGATCGTATGACCGGTAGACATATTGTATTGTCTCAGTTAGTATAGTCGTAATCCATTTCTTCTGTTATATTAGTAGATAGTATTTCAATATCCTTAGATTCCCTTTGAGTTTATTGCCAATGAGTAGGCTAACCAAATCCTTAAATTGTTCTATCACATTTTGTTATTCTTATTGTGAATCCCTGGACCTAAAGTCAAGGAGAATGATTGGTGGATGGCATGAAATGAATGGACTATGTTATCTTTATACATCAATGGCATTCCAGGCTTGGTCATCCCTCCTTAAGTAGTTTCAATAATCTCTATCGTTATTGGCTTATCACATTTGTCTATAATAGAGTGTGAGGCTTTGAGTTGAGTAGTAAGCTCCATAGAGTATCATTTCTTCCTCATGTGGACAAGAGAAGTGATAAATCTCTGTAGTTAGTACATTTTGATATTTGGGGTCCAATTCATATTATTGGTTTATCTGTTTTCAAGTACTTTGTTATTTTTATGGATGATTAGTCTCATATGGAAAGGCTATATTCAATGAAAGATTGCTCAGAAGTGTTTTCTTGTCTTAAAGAATTTCATATGGAAGCACACACTCAATTCAATTCCAAGGTTTGTGTTCTATGCTTATAATGCTAGGGAAAATTTATCTCATGACTTCAACTCATATCTTTCACCTCATGGCATTATTTACCAAATTTCATGTGCACACACACCACAACAAAATGTAGTATCTGACGAATGTAAGTACCCTCATTTACTTGAGGTTGCTAGAGTGTTGTTGTTGAATATGAAGGTTTTGAAAATATTTTGGGTGATGTGGTTTTAACTACATGCTACCGAATAAGTCTGATGCCTTCATTGGTCCTAGACAGAAAGTCGCCTCTATCTTTATTGGGGGCTTTATAAGATCCCAATGAAGGTTTGGCTTTGTGTGGAGCATGAGACTTGTGAGTTCTTCTTCCCAAATTAGTGTGGGAAGAATTTGGATTGGGATGTGATGGCTCTTGTTGTTGGCATCTCTGTGCATAAATATGATTTAATTGGGATCATTTCGAAGTCGGCACTTGAAGTTGTAGTGCCAGCTTCTAGTTTGTCTTTTGCTCTTTGACAGCTGTGATAGTAGCTAAAGTACGGGTCCCTGAAGCTACTGTGAGTGCTAGAAATATTGTTAATGGAGAAAGAAATTAAAGAGGCTGATCCATCATTGAATTGGAAGAAAAACCTAAGATATATTTTTAGTAGAATGGCAATCTTTCTAGAAAGGTGACGTGATGAGAGACCCTAAGATGGTGAGTAGCACGATCATAAGCCCAAGCTCCCTTTGATGTTTACCATAACCAAGGGATACTTCTCATTGTAGATTCTCTTTTTGAGTGTGGCACTCTATATTGAGTTTGTTTGGTGTGGCCTGGGCGATGCCAGAAGCGTTTAGCAATCTTCTTGAAGCTCGGAAATCTAGATATAAATTGGAAAGGGATGGCATTTGGCTCGTCCTGTGATCTGATTGTTTGTGGAGGAATTGTGACTACAGGGCTTTGAAGAACAAGTGTATAAACAAAAACATCTGTCAAGTCACTGAGATGGCCACCAAACGGTTGATCTTCTCATTTAATCCTTAAGACTTTGAAAGGGGTTAATTGTGACGACATGCGATGGTGTTGTGTATGTGTGTAGGGGATGGAAGCCCCGACTTCAGTCAATCTTGGTGTCTAACTGCCAAGTGGGACGTTGAAGCTTAATTTAGATGTTCTATGTCCTCGACAGGTATTGGAGCAATGTATTCAATAATGGCCTCTGTTGTTACTGTTATGATACGGCCATACGGGCCACCGTTGTGACCATTAAAAAGAAAAAAAAAACCCCGTATCGGCCCTGTAATGGCCGTTGTGGGCCATTTTTTCTGTAACGGTCGTTAGGGTTCCATAATGCGTAAAGTTACCTAATGGATCCCACCATTACTGGCCATTGCACAACCATTTTGAATACCTTGGATGGGAGGCATAATTAGGGATGATTGGGGAAAATTTGAAATGTTTTTACTGGCCCCATTGGGATTGCTGACTGTAGGGTGGGTGGGGTGGAGAGCAGAGGGAAGCTTGACTTCAGTCAATCTTGGTCTACCATCAAGTGGGATGTTGAATCCTAATTTTGATGGATGTTCTAGGGGCTCATGATGATCGAGGGAAAATTTGAGGTTTTTTGCTGGACCCATTGGAATTGCTGACTCAACGACGCTGAGTTTTTTATTTATTATTATTATTTTTATTTCAAAAAAAAAAAAAACGAGGTCGAAATATGTGCACTATGGCAGAAAAAAAAAAAAAAAAACGAGGTTGAAATATGTGCACTATGGCAGGGTCTCGGGGAACTTGTTTGGATTCAGGCCCCCTCTCACAATTATTAAAGGAGATCCAGCTAATGTTATGGGTGGATTCTTCAGGCAGCTAGCCTAAGAGCTCTGTGAGATGGGTGGAGGAGATTAGGGAGTCAAAGTAAACCATCTCAGTTGCCTTTTCTAATGTTTGCAAGGATGAAAATTTTGCAGCAGATGATTTTAGCTGATAAAAGATACAGTCTCAGTTACAACTTACAACTAAAAAGCAGATATTTGTCTTGCTAGAAGTAGAACCCAAACTCAGGAGAGGCACTATGAATCATAAAGAATGAGACGTCTCTGTGATTCTGTTGAGGTGGACCTGATATTTGAGAATCACATTTGAGGCATGATTATTACAACTGACAGTGGATATGTATTGACAGT
>JAJHSJ010000010.1:14221203-14304745 GCA_021015155.1 Magnolia officinalis | reverse complement strand
TTTTTCCACATCAGACACGTGTTTTTGTGATCTATATGGGCGATAAGATGGCCCACCATGGATGGATGACCTTAAAGTTTTCCAGATCGAATGATTCTAGCAATCCATTCTTTGATTCTTATCTCTAGGCCTCTGATCCAATATTGGAAACAATCTGAAATGGATGACTTTATAGGCAATCATCCATAAATTCACATCAATGGTCGTGATCACAAGAAATGGGCCCTATATCTACAATATGCGCATGAAGATACGGACGCGAATTGCCTGTGCACCCCAAATTTAAGTTCCTGTAGGAAGCTTGGAGGGGCCCACCGCGATGTCTGTGTGAAATCCACACCGTCCATCTGTTTATAAAGATTGTATCAGAATATTATACCAAAAATGAAGCAGATGTGTATCTCGAGTGGGCCACACGACAAGGAAACAGTGGGAATGGAAATGACAACCATTGAAACCTTCCTGGGTGCACCATGATGTTTATATGCCATCCAAACTGTTCACTGGGTTATTCCTACTGAGATTCACTTAAAATACAAAACGTATCCTGATCCAAAAATTCTTTTGTCCCATGGAGGTTTCAACGGTTGGCGTTTCCAAATCCACTTTCATGTCATGTAGCTCATTCGAGCTATGGATCTTCCTCATTTTTGGGCTTATGCCATGAAATGAGATGGAGAAACTGATGGACGGTGTGGATTTTAGCCGCACATCACGGTGGCCCACATAGTTTCTACCTACAGCAACTTCCTGTTGGCGCGCATCCGGAAGATAGAATCATAGAAATGATGTGATGCATCAGCAGCATGTTTTCCTTCGGCAATTTAATGCGTCTTTATTCAGAGATGATATGGTACAGCCGGAAGATTCTCTTCATTACACGTGGCATAATTATTCATCGATCTGAACCGTCCACATAGTGGGCCTCATTATTGATGGAAGATATATCAGAAATCATATTTATCACAGGATAATAGCCATCAATTCTCTTTACTTTCAAGCATTCAATGTTGCTTATTAAACATTTTTCTTTCCTACCGTCGATTTAAAGGTCACTTTTTAGATGGATAGGATCATCCAATCCATACATATCTTAAAAAAACTTCCATCCATAACGATGGACGATCCTGATTTAAACATAAATATGCCACGTGTAATGTAGCAACATAGTTCTACCACGTTCCGGTACTTCTCGCTCCACGGTATTACCTCTCCTGTTTATTTTGTGGTTATCTTATCTTATCTTTAGGAGTTATCTAAGCGCACAAGCGTGTGCAATAAAGGTCGTGTATGTGTGCCACACATGTGCCATCATGGTACATACGTGCGAGATCTAATACATTATACATCCTTCAGGTTGGTCCGATCTTGTACATGTTTTCCAATGTGGGCTCTAATATCGGAAACAGATGGATGGATTAGAAAAATTCAGCGAAGGCTTTTTACAGCCGTATTTGTTTTGTGAACTTTGGCCCACCTAACTAGTTGATCAACCTGATTATTTGGATTGGGAATGGATATAGTTCTGATGGACGGACTGGATCTTCGACCTATTGTTCCATTATGGCACATGTGTGAGCGTGTATATGAGCTTTTATTGCACACGCGTGTGCGCTTAGAAAAGCTCCACGTCCATAGTACGTTGAGAAAATATGGGCCTGAAAAGTTATATCAAAACAGTGTGCGCACCACTAAGAAGATAAATAAAGATATGGAAAACACCAGGTGGAGACCGTACATGTATCCTCCACCGTCCAAATGTGGTGGACGTGAATCCCAACATGCATTCCTAAATGGGGTTTTTAGAACTCCTATTTTCAAGTGGACGCGGATTGCGTACCGTATAACTAGTACGCTATAGCGTACCGAGTAAACTCTTTGGGGCCTACTGTCATATATATGTCTTATCCACGCCGTCCATCCGTTTTATAAGATCATTTTATGGAATGATACCAAAATTGAAGGAAATCCAAGGCTCATGTGGACCACACCTATGTTTAAAACTGCTTTGGGAAGATTAAGCTGATATTTGTTTTTTTTTTTTTTTTTTCCCTTCATCCATGTCTGCGTGACCTTATAAACAGGTCGGATGATAACTAAACATCACTGGCCCTTGGAAATTTTCAACGATGGAATTCATTATACCGACTGTTTCGTGTGGTGTGGTCCATTTGAGATTTGGGTATGCTTCGATTTTGGAATCATGCCCCACAATGAGCTGTTAAAGCAGATGGACGGCGTGGATAAGACATATAAGTCACTGTGAGTCCTGCAGAGTTTACTCAGTACGCTACTTTGTACTGAGTTACTCAGTACGCAACCCGCGTCCTTTTCAATAACTTTTCAGATGTCCACATCGGGAGGGTACGTGTAAAAAGGAATGTGGCCCAGAAATATTATAAATTAATGGCATAGATTTGTGGCAGGCAGACAACTAAAATAGCTGGCCCACCAACTATAATTATCTTAACTCTAGGACGCGGATTAGCTACTTAGAGGTTGAGTAGCGAGACTCGCTACTGACGTGACGTCACTAAGTTATGTAGGTCCCACCATGATGTATGTATTGTATCCACACTATCCATCCTTCCATTTTAAGACATGAACCAAAAAATGAGGCGGATCCAAATCTTTAGTCGACCCCACCACAGGAAACTGTGGAGAGAGTGACCATCACCGTTGAAACATTCATAAGGTCCACTGTGAAATATTCTTTGAGATCCAACATAAGTTAATAAAGACATTAAAGAAGGAAAACACAAATATCAGCTTGATCGAAAACTTTTGTGGCCCTCGTGAGTTTTTAATGGTGGGCGTCACTCTCTCCACTGTTTTCTGTGGTGGGGTCCACTCGAACTTTGGATCTGACTCATTCTTTGGGTCATTTTCTAAAATGGTCTATCCAAATGGATGGACGGCGTGGATACAAAACATACATCATGGTGGGATCCACAGAACTTGGTGACGCCACTAGCGAGTCTCGCTAAACCTGAAATATCTAATCCCCGTCTCGTACCTAGTAAATAGGTGGAGCCCACGGTTTCTAAAACAGGTGTTGATACAGTAGAGTGAGAAGAAGTTGAATACATGGTAGAACTGTATTTCTATACTACACATGGCATGGTCATCTTTCAATCAGGATTGTCCATCTAATGCTACTCACTATGGATGGAAATTGATTCAAGATATGGACAGATCGGATGATCCTATCCATCTAAACAGTGGCCTTCAAATCGATAATAGAAATTAATTTTTTAAGTTAAGTGATGGCTGTGGTCGTCTGATGCTTGTGATTTTCAAAACATCGTTCAATCCATGATGAGGCCCACTAGTAGGACAGTTGAGATCGATGGATAACTCTTCCATGTACCGGTTTCTGACAGCTCTAACGTGGGATGGGAACCATCTAATTCTATGATCTGCGGGCTATCATACTTTCCTGTTCCCTCCGGAGGTTTGGTTGTCCCACAGGAACCCTTTCCACACGCAACTACACACGAGATATACTTGCCAAATGAGCATGTTTTCTGGACATCAGAGACGTGAATAGTGTGGATCCAGCGGTGTAGATGACCTGATGAAAACATCAGGCTGGAGGGTCTAAATCAACAATGAATCTGGAGCGTTGGAAATATCTTAATTGTTCAGTTCTCTCCTTTAGGAGGGGTCCACCAGATTACTTGACAGACCTAGTTTTACAGAGATTATCTTCACGGCAGTTTTCACACTATGAACGGCTCGGATGTTCCATGCAGGTGCTAGGTTCGCACGTGTGCGGCGTGTAAATGTGCGTCTAGGGTTAGTAAAGCTCTCCCTACGGTGGTATTAAAATGATAGAGGAAATAATTTGATACTCTAGCAGTGTAGGACACTTGATACACACGCAATCAGAAATTATACTCTTAGAATATACTAACATAATACAAAACCAATTAAATTTTTTTAAACCCATTTTTACTTCGTCATAATCCAAAAATATGATTGGTTAACCAATTCTAACCTCTGATTCGTGGACGCTTGATTGTTGAAATACGACCACTCCATATTTTCATTTTAACCGTCCAATAAATGCACAGAATTCCAATAATCAATTAATATATCTATGATAATCCCGATAATTTTGACAGTTTAATTTGAATCACCTGTATACATGGTGTGCAACTTCTAAGTGCCTGTGTATCATCTACCATATTCTGCCAGAGTTCACAATATAGATTAGATATCTAAAACAACGGCGATGAATTACCGAGGAAGTCTGGTTGTCATTGCATCCTTGACAGCCTCGGACCGTTCTTATCCTCATTTCACAAAGAATCCGGCATTGGAAAAGGTCCACACGCATACACTCTTAAAAGTGAAAGGGATGCGCGAGTGAGATGGAGAAAGATCCTCGCGGCAAAGGCGTCAATACGTCACACGTGTGAGAGATCAGATCCATTCAAGAAAGGTTTATTATTAAATCTTATTTAATAAAAATTAAAAATTTTCCATCTAATAAGTAGACTACTAGTTTTGTGGAGTATGATATTCCAAGTCATATTTTTAAACATCCATTTTTTCTTATAATATATTGTATATCTGATAAATAGAATACCCTAAGTTATAATTATCCGATGAATGGTCCAGATTTCTTAGAATTATCCCACGCTGGAAAGCGTGTGACTGACCATCTCAGTCGCGCGAGTACATCAAGATAGGCCACGCGTAAACAGGTGGTTTTGTTACACTACAAAATCCTATAACGACCCAAACACAAAAGCCACTCTCTCTCTCTCTCTCTCTCTCTCTCTCTCTCTCTCTTGCCGTCCCTCTCAAACACTTTTAATATCCTTCAATTCCCAGCCTTCTACAAAAACCCAAATCATCTTTCCTGTAAGCAACGCTAATGCAACCAACCCACCTCAAAAAACAACCACACTAGGCTTTCATTTCGTCGTTGTTATTATTCTATCGTGGGTACAACATGAAGAACGAAACAAGCTCATCTAGCAAGTTAACCCGCTGCTTGAAGGCTCCTCTCAGAGTCTTATGTAGGGCAAGAGACTTTTATATCAAGAGCATGAACAACTGCTCTAGTAGGATCGACTACGGTGTGGCGATGGGCTGCCCCGCCGCTGTTGTCTACACACTACCGAAGAGCTTCAGCATGAATTCGACGCGGACGAGAGAGGACGAAGAACTTCGAGAGCTATTGCGGATTGTGTCGAAGCGGGAGAGGGTGGCGAAGTCGACAACGACAACGACAACTACAGTAAAGAATGCGGTGGGGGCGAAGAATACGAAAGGGTTGCCTAAGAGTTTCGGTATGGGGATTGGGAAGATTGATGAAGATGAGCCTTGTTATTTTCAAGATGATTTCAAGATGGGGAGCACGAATGCTTCGGTGTTCCCTAGGAGTAGGAGTTATGGTATGGGGAAGAGGAGAGGTGGATCGCTGTCTTAGGAATCTCTCTCTGTCTTTCTTTCTCTCCTGCTTTGGTTTTTCTTGTGTTTGTATTTGTAAAAGAGAGGAAAGATTGGATGGAGATGGGGTTATCAATGCATGTGGTTTGGTTTTTTATTTTCGTGTCGGCTTGTTTGTTTTTCCTCTACTTTCTCACGTTTGTGGAACATCCGAGCCGTGCATCAGGTGGGCCCCACCATGCCAAAAATTGGATCATTCATTGAATAGGGCCAGACGTTACTTGTTGAACGTGGAATGTTGGCAATCTTCTCAAGGTAGAAGACCATGATAGGGTCCAGGCATCAATAGGCCAAACCATCCAAGCCGTGCATAAGGTGGGCCCCACTCATTGAATTGGGCCATACGCTACGTGTCGACCGTCAATTAGACCATGATAGGGTGATGAAGATTGGAATCCGTCCAGGCATATCAATAGGCCAAAACATCCGGGCAGTGTATCAGTTGTTTCTCCCCACGGATCCTTACTCTTGTTCGGGTGGTAGACTCACAGGAAGGGTTCGAGCATCCATAGGTGGTGAAATCCCACTACGGCGTGAGTGTGTGGGGCTGTGTGTGCCTGTGTTAAAAAATAAAAAATAAAAAATAGGGCCCCACCATGATAGAAATTGGGTCACTCATTGAATATGGACACACGTACGTATGCGATGAATGTGGACTGCTTGCAATCTGCTCAAGGTGCAAGACCCATGACAGGGTGTTGCAATTGTGATGCATCCAGGCATCCATAGGCCTACCCATCTGAGCCCTTCATCAGGTGGGGTCCTTTATGCAGTGACCCATCTCTAATATCAAACGGTCCCACTCGTCAGACATAGTCACTAGCATACGTTGGATGGGAACTCATGACAATCTTCTCAAGGCAAGCATTGGAATCTGAATAGCAACTTGTTCATGTGGCATGTATGCATGGCAATCCTATCCGACCAAATGGTTGGGTCCAGCATGGATTGGAATATAAGTTGAAATTCATAATAATAAGAGCACTGTAACCGTCCAATTGGTGACCATCAAGTGGACAGTTAAAAGAAAGATTAGGGTTCCAACTTCACCTGGCAAATTCTGATATTTATTTTGGTAATAATAATTGTTGGTGCAAAAAACTGGTGAACTCTCCTTCGATCTATCTCCTGCGCAAGGATGAAACAAAGGAGACCCTAGCTAGAGCCGGGGACCCTCCAATGCTAAAGTCAGTAACTGGATAGTATAAGAAGGGTTTTGAGAAGAGTTTTCTGCGTACATTTGATCTATGAAATATCATTCTTGTTGAAAAATATTGATTTTAAATATATTTTAATAATAATAATAATAATAATATATTATTTTGTTTGAAAAAACACCATTTTGTGGGTTTTTTGGGAATAGTTCCACATGGGAAAGGGAAGAGAAAAATCTGAGATTTAAATGATAATAGTGGAGTATTATAATATTTACCTACCTAGTTCGTGGACTATGGATAGCGCTCGCGCTCGGGCTCGGGCTCGGTTTCGGGCACGGGCGTGGGCATGTGAGGCAGTGTGGCTGTAGAGGCGCTAGTGGCGCACTTCGTACGTGCGCATCGTGTCGCAGAGGGTCGCTCCCTTCGCGAACCGGAGCGAGACGTGTGCGAGTCGCGATGCGACTAGTGGCTAAGGCAGATGGTTGGCTGGACGAAAATCTAGAGGACTGAATGAGAGTCCCTCTAATTATATAGAGGCTGAAAAATATAGCTGTTGCAGCAGATCTGTAACAGCTGTGCCATTAGTACAGGGTCCAGCTGTGACTGCCGCATGGCTAGCCCAACAGCTAGAAAACGGCTAGCTGCTGTCTCACAACAGTCAGCATGCAGCAGCTTAATGGCCCATGTACAACAGTCAGAAAACGGCCATAAAACGGCTAGTTTTCTCCAACAGCTAGAAAACGGTCATGGGATTAATTTCCCTGAACCATAACCCCCAGCCACCATAGCCTATAAAAGGAGGGCCTGGATGGGTTTCCAAATCATCTCAAAAACCACTCTAGCAGACACATACGAACTGAGACAGCCCACTACTCATCTCCTATACTCCAGTAGTTCCAGCAAGACAGTAAGGGTTAAACCTTTACTAGAAGAACAGACCAACGGTGTGGTCTAGAACGATTCAACTGAACCAGTGGCTGAAGTACTGGCCAGTGCAGTGGTCTTAATCCAAAGAAACTTTTTCTCTTTCTTTTTCTTTCTTTCGAGATTTTTCTCTATGTTGTAATACTGTAAGAAATTGTGTAATTGAGTTCCAATAGGTGGGTCTTCGTGTTTGCTGAACGCAGACCCACACCAGACTCGTCGTATCTTAGAAGCAATTTGCCTGTAACCTATCAGCTTACTCAATTCACTTGAGTAGGGGCAAATAACGCTTTAAGGACAACGTTTTCAGACGTGCTTCAGCTTGTCCTTATTTCTGATTATCGTGATTTTTCGGTTTCCATATTATACTGAAATTACATTAATCTGTATAATTTTCAACAATTCTTTTAAGGGAGTGGGAGGTCTCGCCGTGTAGGGATTCTCTCCACAATCTTAGGAGATTTGATTTGATCATAATCTGCTTACGGATGCTTCCCGATCCCGAGATTTTCTGAATCGGGAATCCTTTCACAAGATTTTTGGGACGGTATTTATGCTTACACCGTCTCTTCCTCGCTCGGCTCAGCCTCGACCGACTCTAGTAATAGATGAGTCTCGGCTGGCTGCAAGGACGGCTTTTTATCTTCTATCGGATGAAACAGAGTCAGCTTGTAACCGATACTCCTTATTCCGATAACCGACACTACAACTGACTTAATATGAGTCGGTTTTATGATCGATCAGGCAACTTCTAGCCCTCGGACCTTAGTTGATTCCCTTTAGATGTTGCTGGCTCGTTATCCGAGACAACTTTATGTGTCTTATATATGCGGCCTATGGCTCTTGACTCTATATCTCTCGGTCGAATTTATTTTCTGCAATCTAAGTTAAGTCTCTCTTTTAGGCTTTACTGTCTTACCTCGGTCGGACCCGTTACCTCGGATCCTCGGGCAGTGTCAGTAAAGTTGGTCAATTCCATAACCGGGTCTCCAGACTTGTCATATTTTTCTCCAACAATAATAATAATAATGGGCCTTTGTTTGGAAAATACAAATGGGCGTGAATGTACGGCGGCTTTCATTAAACAGTCCATTGCTATTGCATTTGTGTGTCCCACTTGAAGAGTTGATCCACTCGATTGCTTGGACAGGTATCCACAAGGGCCCACCCGATGCACGGCTCTCATGGTGCACAGCAGGCAGCCGCCTATAGCCCGATCTCTCTCTCTCTCTCTCTCTCTCTCTCTCTCTACGGCAAAGCCTTCTTAATTAAGAGAGAACTTTGACACTCTGGTGGTGCGAAGGTTGATACACATGCACTCGGAAATTTTACACTTTCCATATGTGACTAGAAGGAAGCCGCCTAAATCGTGGGAAATAATTTAGATGGACAAAACGCCAATGTCCACTAATCGGAGGTAAAAATCATTTAAAAAAATAATCCATGTATGGTGATTCCTACAATTTGGACGGTTTGTATTGAACTAGATACTGCCACGTGTACAAATCGTGAGTGCGTGAATATTAACAATCATACTCTGCTAGAGTATAAACTTTTAAAAGGTGCTGTGGGGTACTTTGCCAATTGCCATTGAATGGAAGGATATTTTAAGGAAAGGGGGAGCTGTCATGCTCATAATCTCTTTAAAGGCAATAAAGAGAATTTCCAAATTGGGTCCCAGCAATCCAGTGCTTAGCCAAATTATCAGCCACCTGATTTGCTGACCATAGCATTGGAACCCATCATCAACTTAAAAGAATCCATATAAAAAATTTTCAATTATTGAGTCATCTAGTCATGCGTATGTACGTATGGATAGTATGGTGCAATCAGTGGCACTTCCACGTATGTGATTTGGACAACCTCCCATCTCGATCACACGGTTGTTCCATGTGGGCCACCTCCACTTGCCAGGCTGGTGAGCACCATGCCCAATCCTGATTAGACGGGTGTGAAGAGACCACCACAAGAAAAAAATTGTATAAGCAAAATCAGTGGGCCATTTGTATGTATAAGGAATGATTTGGTACATCCCATGTACAACATAGTTAGGTGTACTTGAAACGTTTCATAAAAATGGACCATCTAATCATTGATCCTAACCGTGCATCAAGCATATCCCAATCTTCCCAAACATTCCATGTCTCCCCATTATCACCATGCCCTGCTACGACCAATCAAAGTGAGTTACGTGCGATCTGTGCGGATATGCATAGTGCATTCGAAAATCTACAGATTTGTACACTCGAGATTTCTCGATAAGTATAGCCAAGACGTATCAAATAATGCCATGTGTTGCTAAAGCAGCTGATGGAAAAATGATTGTGCTCGAACGATAATATAACAGGTAGCAAGAAGATGAGCAAAGGAAGCTAGAACGTGGGAAACATTTAGAAAGCAGTAATGAAGAACTGTTCTGGTAACTGTTGAAACTTGAGAATGATCTATCTATAATGATTGGATCAAAGCTACAAATAACAAAGCAAAGTAAGAAAGAAAATCATCTCATACCAACCCAATCAAACTAAACAATTATCTTTTAATTATCCTTCAATTACACTGTTGATTTAAATTCCATAGTGTAATCTTTTACTTACCTTATTAAACAAGTTATATTTTATAGCGTAATATTTATTTTCCAAACCTGTTGTTTTACATTCCGTAGTGTAATCCGTACTAGTAAATGAGTAACTGATAATCTTTAGCTGTAATTTGAGTTTATGCTAGCACGCCGGACTCAGTTCATCCATCGAAAAAGTGTTCCGCAGCTAGGGCTGAAAGTCAGGCAGGTTGGGTCGGGTTGGTACTCAACCCTAGCCCAACCCAAGGTTCCTATACCTTAACCATAACCCAACCCAACCCAACCCAACCTCGGGTTAGAAATTCTCAACCCAAGCCCAACCTAAGTGGGCTTGGTCAGGTTGGGCAGGTTGGTGGGCAGATACATGCTAATATTTTCATTATTACATTAGTCTATTATATTTCAAGACACTTCTTATTTTTTGTACATATGATTTTATTAATTATATATGTAGTTATTTATGGTAAAGAACTTTATTTTTTCTAAACAAACAAGCTAAAATTTAGGACTACTCCTTTAAAGGTCGTGTTATGCAGTACACAATCTATTTGAGAGAGAGAAATCTGACATATCTTGTTAGCTTGAATCATTGGAAATAGCATGGACCAATGAGACCCGATGGTATTGGAATTTCCTATGCCTCCAACACAGATGATCCACACTCAATTACAATTTAAAACTTACATATTGATCGGGTTCGCGTTGGGTCGGGCAACTTGAGATCTCAACCCAAGCCCCACCCAACCTTTATCGGGTTGGTGTTTATATAGCTCAAGCTTCGAGACCAAACTCGGTACATCCTGCCCGAGCCCAACCCAATGTCGGGTCGGTCACGGGTCTGTCGGGTTGAATCCGCCTGACTTTCAGTTCTATTTGCAGCTGTTCTTTGTGATCGACTGTAACAATCTCTTTCTCGTTTCCATTTTGCCTGTATTAAAAAAGTCCTTTCGTACGGAAGATAAAAGTGTAACCCATCATCAGAGGATAAACCCTACCATTTCAATATTATCTGATCCGATTTTACACACTGAGCAAGTGGCTGAATAGGCAACTAATCTCTTTATATCTTAGTCATAAACTATGCGTCTGCCTATCTTAGCGCTTAGGATCATTATTATTTAATTTAAATTGAAGCCACAATTTCAATTCTAGCACGCTCGCGCACCCAATGTAAAAAACAACCGTGAACATAAACTAATGTAGGGTGGGTCGCAACATTTTGGTGCTGGAGAACCTACTTAAGCCAACATATGTTGGATTAGCAATGCCGGAATTGCGAGATTCCTTTTCCACATCATCGATGGTCAAAAGTATGAATTATTGCGAATTTAGTAAAAATTATTCATGCTTTTATTTGTGAGGAGTCCAAAGCGCCACGTAGTTTTGGAGTAGTTATGCATTGAGGAAGATGGTGATCGACCTCATCGCGTCCCTCCTTGGCACTACTTGTCTTCTAATACAGTGAGTAATTCTTGAAAACTGTGCGGATACATGTTGTGCGTGTGTACATCCTCACATGATCCTCACGTATACATATATTATTCAAAAGATGACACATGATGCATGTTGGGGTAAAGGAAGGAAACCCACGAGATGGACAGCATGAGATGCATGTTAGGTTGTCTTAATTCTTATAGTATTCAATCCATAGGCCTTACATTTGCTACTTTATGCCTTTTACTCCATCCATCCCCATTATGTTTTTAAAAAGTGATAATGAATAATCCACCGCCGTACACGTTGGGAAATCCAAACTGTCCAAATCAGTGGCTGCATCTTGGATAGACCATAACCCAAAATTAGCATTAAC
The DNA here is from genome assembly GCA_021015155.1 of Magnolia officinalis. Lineage (NCBI taxonomy): Eukaryota > Viridiplantae > Streptophyta > Magnoliopsida > Magnoliales > Magnoliaceae > Magnolia > Magnolia officinalis. Next base: position 14,292,810 of record JAJHSJ010000010.1, on the reverse strand, counting down.
GGGATGGTTTTACCCATCTGATTTCAACCGTCCAATTCAGACCCATCACCTTGTTGTTTTGATCTGCCTATTTGATGGCCACTAATTGGATGGTTAAGTTCGTGCTACTAAATAGATTTTGGGTCGACATTCCATCCATGAGCAAGCAACCTTGTGACTTGAACGGTCTTGATTGAAGTAGACGTGGGACGTGTCCCAAGGGTATTATTCACCATTGAAAATATAAGTGCGTAACCATATATAGTATTGTGCTCCTCGCTGTAGCTTTTGAAGATGAGATGTATTCCCATACATCATTGTTTGTCGACTTTAACCTACAACGTTTTCATTCTCTGTAAAGGCTTCATTTCAGTGGATTGTTCGAACTACGACAGTAGTGGGGCCTACCATAAAAATAGACTCGAGCGAAAATTGGAACAATCCACTCATTAGGTGGGCCACACTTAAATTGATTTATATAATCAACTGTCAATTTATTCTACCATGTAGCACGCCTAATGAAAGATTTGGTGATTAAGACAGTTGATGGATTTACTTCGGAGATTAAGACAGTTGATCTTATTGGATCTAGATTGGATGAGGGATTCCTTAATATCCACTGGAGTAAATGCCCTGAAGTGATGTAAGATGGGAAGAAGATGATTCAACGAAGGGCTATGATCCCACAAATTTGGGCAAGAGCCTCATTGTACAGCTGGTCCATAGCTTCCTATGATCATAGCTTCATGACTATCTTTTGGCATATAATAAAACATTGGAAAACTATAGGCCTGATGTACACCTTAGCTAATCATCTAAGGTTGGGTAGCTCCTAAATTGCTTTACAAAATTTAATAATTTTTTGGGTCACATTAGGGGTTTAAGTTAAACTTGTTATTCTTAATAAGTTTCATTTATGTTATTTTTAGAGTTTTAAGATATTAGTTGTGTTCTAAAGTTTTTGTTTTAATATATTTAATGTGCTTATTTAAGCAAAAGAAACCCTTAAAACCTAATTTAACTAAAAAATATAAAACTTTAAGTTTTATATTTTTTAGTTAAATTAGGTTTTAAGGGTTTCTTTTGCTTATATAAGCACATTAAATATATTATAAGCAACACTTTTTACCAATAATATGTCACCTTTATTTTGTTATTTTATAAAACTATCTTTTCATATGAATTCAAGGGCTATTCTCGAGAAGAATATGCCGATCTCATTTTTTCTCAAGTCATGGCTTGCTATAGAGTATCCGTCAACAACAATTCTTCTCATGGGTAATTTGGAGAATCAACCCGTCATTAGGAGGGATTTTGTGGTCATATAGCAAACCAAGTAGGAGCTACATGCGGTTGCTGCTCAGTTGACTAAGACCATGGAGCACTACAAAATCAATGTAGGAATAGTCCACGACTAGAAAAGGAGCTCGTGGTCGACCAATTCATGATTTAATAGGTCGTAACGCCCCGTACTTTTCAGTACTCGGGTGTTATCGTGAAGATGTAACTTAATAACATAAACCTAGTTCATTAATGTTCACCTTTTAGCATAAACCTAACCATACATCTTGGGTTTTAAAGCCTAAATAATCAGGACTACAACGTCTTGTACCTGACACGTCGCTTGATCACACCAATAGGGCTCCTTAGGAAACCATGGATTAATCGTAGTACCTCAGATCCACGGTTTAGCGGGTTTACAACTGCTAATAGACAACCCATCATTGTTACAATGATTAAATTATCTGATCACCTTATCTACGAAAGCTTAGATACTTAGTAAACGATATAGTCATCATACTTTGGGGCTATCTGTGTAAGTGTATCTAGATTAGCCTGGGAACATTTTAGGACATCGGAAATCAAGTATGGACATGATCTAACCATTGAACTGTCAGGTATCAATATATGGAATGCCAAATCATCACATGAGTCCCACTTGGGCTATGGACCTGCCTCATAGTCAGATTGGTGGCCCATCTTAAGCTATTGATGCTAAGGGATGGGCTAGATTTTAGGTAGACATCTTGGTGGACCACTAACTATCCTTGTTAAAGTAATCCAGCCATTCAAACTCACTATCGTGTGTTAAATTGAAATATAGGATCAACGAATCATTTTAATTGACAAATTCTCCCTAAATTGAACTATAAACCTTGGTAACTGCCGGTGACCACATCAGATACAATCTAACTGTCAGATTGATGAGAGTCAACAAGATGAATTAAAACCAATCTGTGAGTGACACACAAGCTAAGATTGGAATGCCTCGCTATAGGGGTTTTAAATCCCACTACTAATCACCATGGGGATAGCCTTTGGACCTTAGAATCTTGCCCAAAAGGGGTGGATCATGATCAGATAAAATCAAGCCACTAGGTCACTAGGAAACACCATTCTACCACACGAAACAGGCTGTAGGGCTCACCTAAGTCTTGGATCTGCCTGACCTTTAGTTAGAGGACCTTATTAGAGCCTCCAAAATGAATGGATGGAGTGGATCAGATCAAACACCCCTGTGGGACCCACTCTAGGGCAGTGTGTTTTCACAACCATCCTACACCCGATGTGCACCAGACCTGTCAACACGGTTTGACCGTGTTGACCCGAAACTTTCCAAGAAAGAGGAATTTCTCTCTTTCTCCCGCCATTCCCGCCTACGGGATTTTCAAAACGGATAACGTCAGTGTTTGCGGCTCACCATCCATTGATGGGATGATCCAGACCGTCAATCGGGTGTAGTCCTCAAATCCTACCGAAACCCAGCGTTTTGACGTGTTAAAATCCACGATTAGGCGCATGGTTTTAGCCAAGTCAAGCTAACGTACGAAAGGGGATGTGCTTCCAGCCTCTCCAAAATCGATCCATTATGATCAAGGTGGGCCACCTTGTGATGATCTGAACCATCCATCATGTTGGGAAGGTGAGTTCGAACAAAACCCGATGGATGGAACAGGATGTAACACATGTTCGTGCACATGCACACCAGCACAAGTGAAGTATTGCGTGCGGTTCGAAGCTTTCCAAGAATGGAAATGGTCTCCGTGTGTTTCGCTGCCAGCTTTGCAATCCATGTGCGACTATAGCACATAATCTCAGCCGTTCTTCCCAGCGTCAATCCTCGCCATTCGTTCGTTTCCAATAAAGGAGAAGCAGCCTGCCGACGGAAGAAAAGCGGTGGGAGTTTTCCTTTTTGAGAGAACGCAGCTGGCTCAATCCGAACCTCACACCTGTGCTTTGCCAGTGAATCTGGGCCGTTTGAGCTAGGGCAGCCTCGTCTAGGGCTGCCAGTCTCCCGAAGATATCGCCTTCACGCGATATATTGGTTGCGGCTCAGCATTTCGTTAGTTGTCGGGAGAACTACCATTGCGGACAGGAAAAGTGGGCGCCGCAATGATCAGAGGCCCCATCTGATCTGCCCAGGTGGCATGGATTGCCATCTTAGACCGTTGACGGAAATTCGCCATGAGAGGCAACTCCATCTTCCCCGTCCAGCCATGAAACCCACCATTTTATGATCAAGAACGCTCATTTGACGGGCTGTGATGGTGGGAATCAATTCCACATGCTGGATTAGCACCATACATATAGAAATAGTTGGTGCAGTCACACTATCAGGACCATTGCGGCAGGAAATAACGATTGTTGGATGCGGTCCGATTGCCCGTCCTAGCTCTATAAAGAGGACGCCGTTCTCTCGGGATTCACATCGAAAATTCAGGAAAAGCGAGAGAAAAGAGGATAGAAAATAGGTAAGGAAAGAAAGAGAAGTCGGGCGGGTTGTGTTGCAGCACCACGCAAGACCCGTCCGAGTCTCGTTGGCTAGACTAACTCGGGTCGAGTCGGAGTGCAACTAGGAGTCTCAAGAGAGGGAGAAAGAAGGAGAGAAAGAAGGAAGAGAGAGGAGGGAAAGAGCGGGAGTAGGAAGAGAGAAATCGAGTTCGTGCGTGACTCGGTGCTGCACCCCACTTGTCGGCCGGTCTGCTCGAATCGAACTAGGTTTGGGTTGCTTTGAATATTGCTGGAAGTCTAGCGAGGTACGAGAGAGAGAGAGAGAGAGAGAGAGAGAGAGAGAGAGAGAGAGAGAGAGAGAGAGAGAGAGAGAGGAGGGAAAGAGCAGGAGTAGGAAGAGAGAAACCGAGTTCATGTGTGACTTGGTGCTGCACCCCACCTGTCGGCTGGTCTGCTCGAATCGAACCAGGTTTGGGTTGCTTTGAATATTGCTGGAAGTCCAACGAGGTATGAGAGAGAGAGAGAGAAAGAAGGAGAGAAAGAAGGAAGAGAGAGGAGCGAAAGAGCGGGAGTAGGAAGAGAGAAACTGAGTTTGTGCGTGACTCGGTGCTGCACCCCACCTGTCTGCCGGTCTGCTCGAATTGAACCAGGTTTGGGTTGCTTTGAATATTGCTGGAAGTCCAGCGAGGTACGAGAGAGAGAGAGAGAGAGAGAGAGAGAGAGAGAGAGAGAGAGAGAGAGAGAGAGAGAGAGAGAGAGAGTGATAAGAAGAAGAAGATAGGACAAGAAGTGTGTGCATGTGCAACCTCGACTCTGCCCAACTCATGGGTTGATTGTTGAGTTGACTCATTACCAAAGCGATGGTTGGCGGGTTTGAAACCAAGTCCAGTTAGGTCGGGTTAGGCATGGGTCTGACCTGGTCATCCCTCGAAAGAGGAAGAAGAAGAGACCATGAAGGAGGAGTAGGAGAGAGAGAGTTAGTGAGTGAGTCGACTCAGCTAGAACCGAGTTGACTTGGTCAAGTTAGGTTTGGGCATAGTCCTGATGTTTCAGGATTCCCAGCATGTGGGAAACCAATAGAAAGATAAAAAGAAACAGTAAAGTGGGTGGCTGTGTGAGCTGAGTCAACTAAGTCTTTAAGTTAAGATGGGCCGAGTTGAATCAGTAAAGTTCACTGAGTCTAGCAACTAAATGGTTGCGCTGGGGCTGTTTAGGTCCAGCTATTGCGGTAAGCCAAGTTGGTGGCTAATTTCAAAAGAAGACTCGGGTTGGGGTCGAATTAACTTGCTGGACGTTGAGTTGAGCCGCACTTATCTCCTGCCGAGGATCCAAGTCTAATGGTGTGCGCACTTCCTAAAAACGTTAAAAGGAGAGTCGACAAATTAAGGTGATGGTTCTTCTCCTTGAGCTTTCCATCTTCTTATTAGCTTAAGTTATAGTTTTTATTTAAATTCATAATTGATATCTCCCTTTATAATCACATGTGTTAGCTGGTGGAAATTGAATTGTTATATTACATGCTTAATGTTCATCTTGCATATATATTCATGCTTGTGGATTGCTTATGGAACTTAAAGTGGTACATCATTGGGAAACCCCCACCTATATATGTACACTCATACTTGGGATGTAACCTGACTGGTTGTGATTGCAATGGACCTTCAATCTAGTGGTTATTGAGTGGTGGTCTAGAAGAATCATTGATGTGGGCCTACCATCCAGGGTTGTTATGCCCAATGGTTTTCAAGGATGGTCTTTTATCGCATGGTTCTGATACTCGCCCTATGTGGCCTACTTTGATATCGCCCTATGTGGCTTTGTTCTAGTATTTTTCCCTATATGGGTTAGATGTTTTATATTGTATAACCATGCGATGGTAAGCCCCACATACTGTAATATGATTGGCCACTTGTCGATGGGTTTCCATTAAACATCCTAAGGTGGTAGCCTCATGGGCCGGGGATGGTAGTCATGGGATACAATGCCTGAGCCGTCGGCCTGCGCTAGGCCATGTGCTCCTCGTAATGACTGTGAGCTTATTTAAATCGACTGATTGTAAATGGACAAATAATGACTTGGCTAATCATGCATACATAGCACAGACCAGTATCTATTGCTATCGTACGTGATGTAAGTATCGTTCCGTCTAGATGATGTGTCCTGGGTTTGATGGTTGCATTATTGATGTACGTATCGTTCTAGCTGGATGATGTATCCTGGGTTCGATGTTCCGACTGATGATGTTCCCAGGTTCGATGATTGCATGGGTGGCGGCCCACTGTCCGCACGGATGAGCATCCCCAGGGCGTGAACACATTTCATATATCCATGTACCTAATAAGACTGCATCTACTGTGTTTTGGTTGTCTGGATGTTTTATACTATTTCTTACCTAATGCGGCAGTGTGTAATCTTGAGGGGAGTTCACATTGAGTTGGCCACTCGTCCATTAAATAAATATAACCGTACAGGTAGCACAGGTGGCTTAAGCGACTTTCAGGTTCAGGCTGATGAGGAGCCGGGTACAAGTGCCAGGGTTGCATGACTACATCTACCTCGAGGAGCTGCGCGGTCTTGCGGCTTATGTTTACATTCTTATGTTATTTTTCTTATACTAGATCATGTGGATTATTGTATTTGTTATATTCGAGACATTGGTTTGTATAAGTCATTATGGGCACTCTCTTGTATATTCTAAATGATAACAGAATTTTTCTTTATGCTTACTTATCCATTCTACGCTCATCTGCTTACTCTGATAAAAGAAGAAAAAATTATATTTGACCATCCTTTAAGGTTAACACTCGGGTTTTTGGGAACCGGGTCGTGTACTTGGGTCCTGAAAAGTCGAGGTATTACAGTTGGTATCAGAGCATAGTTTGGACAAACTTGGCCTTGGGAAATGATCTTATACAAACTTTAAATGTCTCAAGTTAGCATGTTTAAATTTAAAAATTTGAACTTAGAATAATTTCCCTTAGACTTAGGAGAATTGTTGAGAACGTAGAAACCCAAACTTAGGTTCCCTTAGAAGTGACTTGGATAGCAATCCAAACTTATATAAAATTCCATCTGTGCAAAGGACACTTTGAGAATGTAGAGACATGAACTTAGGATCCCTCAGAAATTGTTAAGAAGCTTATTTAAATTAATGTGGAATTCCCTTATAAGTGGGAGGACATGAGAATATAGAAACTGAAATGTTAGGTTCCTTAGAGAATTGTTTGAGTAATTGTAGAACCTAAAAATGAGCTTAAGTCCCTTAAACATTTTAGGATTGGTCATTTGAACTTGGGACAAAGATTTTGGTTCCCCTACAAACCACTAGAACAATTATTTGAAACTTAGAAACAAAATTTTGCTTCCCTTGTAAAATATCAGTATAGTTGTCTGAACTTAGGAACAATCCTTAGAAAACTTAGAATTCGAACTTTTCCAAAGTTTTCTTAAAGTTGGAAATAATATCGTTATAAGATTTGACAAATGAAACTAATTTGGAATGGTAGGAATTTTCTTTAACCATCATATTGCATGTTAGATTGGACACAAGTGCTCCCTAAACTTAAGAATCGTACCAGGAATTGTAGCTTGAGTTCCCTAATACGTTTCCTTACTTAGAGAAAACATTTCATTCAATTCTCAATTCCACCACGTAAAAATTTATTAGAAGCAGAATTATAGAATTTTAGGTGAATTTCCAACTCTAGACCAAGTATATTGGAATTTGATTTGAAACCCCAAGTAGATTTAGCAAAATTTTAAACTTAGGCTTCATATAGGGATCCTGGTTCTGAAAGTTCTTGCACTGCGCTTAAAGTACCAGAGTGCACAGTGAAAACGTAATGGGCCACATAAACTTATTATTTATGAGAATATAAGATCTCATGATGTTCCCCATAGGTCTAGAATAATCGGGATCACGGACTAATGAAATCATGCTTAAGCGATGTGTGCGCTGTTTGGTCCAAGACTCCATATCTTAGTAAACTCTAATGGTCTCAATGCCTTGATCTGGTCTCAATGCCTTGATCAGGCAGAAGATCTAGGTTTACCAGGATTTGAAGGTGATACATAAAGTCCTCTGTTCTGCAGGCAAAGGATTGACGTATCGGGTTCAAACCTACTACAACCATCTATTCGTGGCAGCTCGAACACTGAAAACCAGAAAATTGTATTGTACTTTAGACAGCAGGGAACTATCATCAAAAGAAAAGGGAAATAAAAATAAAGATAAAATGACATTATTAGCCACCTAAACGAGCCTGACATAAATTCTGACGTTGATAAGCATTAGAATAATTCTTCAATTTTAGATAGTACTAGGATAACTTCTAACCTTTAGTGGAAAATCAATATGTTAGACTAGACACCTAAGGGTTTTAGCAAATTTAGATACATCTTGTCAAAAATATATATTGCGATTTCAAAATTAGGCACATATGAGGTAGGGTACGCCTTTAGACAATCGAACTACTTGCAATTTTGATAATCGAGACGTACATTACCAAATCCTGATAGTAAAGCCTTCTTTAAGGGGGGTAGATTGTAATGGCCCTCGTTCTAGTAGTAGATCATGAGTGCTTGCATATACAAATAAACTTAGGATGGAGAATTAGCGGGTGCATACAGACACCGTAAGATAGATTGATTTTCACATTCATAGTTAGAGTGCTGAATTTTGTGGGCGAAATTCTCTTTAAGGGGGGTAGATTGTAACGCCCCGTACTTTTTAGTACTCGGGTGTTATCGTGAAGATGTAATTAATAACATAAACCTAGTTCATTAACGTTCATCTTTATTTTAGCAAAAACCTAACCATACATCTTGGGTTTTAAAGCCCAAATAATCAGGACTACGACATCTTGTACCTGACACGTTGCTTGATCACACTAATAGGGCTTCTTAGGAAACCATAGATTAATCGTAGTACCTCAGATCCATGGTTTAGCGGGTTTACAACTGCTAATAGACAACCCATCATTGTTACAATGATTAAATTATTTGATCACCTTATCTACGAAAGCTTAGATACTTAGTAAACGATATAGTCATCATACTTTGGGGCTATCTGTGTAAGTGTATCTAGATTAGCCTGGGAATGTTTTAGGACATCGGAAATAAAGTATGGACGTGATCTGACCATTGAACTATCAGGTATCAATATATGGAATGCCAAATCATCACATGAGTCCCACTTGGGCTATGGACCTGCCTCATAGTCAGATTGGTGGCCCATCTTAAGCTATTGAAGCTAAGGGATGGGCTAGATTTTAGGTAGACATCTTGGTGGACCACTAACTATCCTTGTTAAAGTAATCCAACCATTCAAACTCACTATCGTGCGTTAAATTGAAATATAGGACCAACGAATCATATTAATTGACAAATTCTCCCTAAATTGAACTATAAACCTTGGTAACTGCCGGTGACCACATCAGATACAATCTAACTGTCAGATTGATGAGAGTCAACAAGATGAATTAAAACCAATCTATGAGTGACACACAAGCTAAGATTAGAATGCCTCGCTATAGGGGTTTTAAATCCCACTACTAATCACCATGGGGATAGCCTTTGGACCTTAGAATCTTGCCCGAAAGGGGTGGATCAAGATCAGATAAAATCCAGCCACTAGGTCGCTAGGAAACACGATTCTACCATACGAAATAGGCTGCGGGCCCACCTAAGTCTTGGATCTGCCTGACCTTTAGTTAGAGGACCTTATTAGAGCCTCCAAAGGGAATGGATGGAGTGGATCAGATCGAACACCCCTGTGGGACCCACTCTAGGGCAGCGTGTTTTCACAACCATCCTACACCCGATGTGCACCAGACCTGTCAACACGGTTTGACCGTGTTGACCCGCAACTTTCCAAGAAAGAGGAATTTCTCTCTTTCTCCCGCCATTCCCGCCTACGGGATTTTCAAAATAGATGACATCCGTGTTTGCAGCCCACCATCCACTGATGGGCTGATCCAGACCATCCATCGGGTGTAGTCCTTAAATCCTACCGAAACCCAGCGTTTTGACACGTTGAAATCCACGATCAGGCGCGTGGTTTCAGCCAAGTCAAGCTAACGTACGAACGGGGATGTGCTTCCAGCCTCTCCAAAATTGATCCATTGTGATCAAGGTGGGCCACCTTGTGATGATCTGAACCATCCATCATGTTGGGAAGGTGAGTTCGAAAAAAACCTGATGGATGGAATACGACATAACACACGTGCGTGTACACGCGCACCAGCACAAGTGAAGTATTGCGTGCGGTTTAAAGCTTTCTAAGAATGGAAATGGCCTTCGTGTGTTTGCTGCCAGCTTGGCAATTTGTGTGCGACTACAACACATAATCTCAGCCGTTCTTCCCAGCGTCAATCCTCGCCCTTCGTTCATTTCCAATAAAGGAGAAGCAGCCTTGCTGACGAAAGAAAAGTGGTGGGAGTTTTCCTTTTTGAGAGAACGCAGCTGGCTCAATCCGAACCTCACACCTGTGCTTTGCTAGCGAATCTAGGTTGTTTGAGCTAGGGCAGCCTTGTTTAGGGCTGACAGTCTCCCGAAGATATCGCCTTCACGCGATATATTGGTTGTGGCTTAGCATTCGTTAGTTGTTAGGAGAACTACCATTGCGGACAGAAAAAGTGGGCCCCGCAATTATCAGAGGCCCCATTTGATCCGCCTAGGTGGCATGGATTGCCATCTTAGACCGTTGATGGAAATTCGCCATGACAGGCAACTCCATCTTCCCCGTCCAACCGTGAAACCCACATGATGGTGTGGGCCCCATTTTACGATCAAGAACGCTCATTCGACGGGCTGTGATGGTGGGAATCAATTCCACACACTGGATTAGCACCATAGATATAGAAACAGCTGGTGCAGCCACACTATCAGGACCATTGCGGTAGGAAATAACGATCGTTGGATGCGGTCTGACTGCCCGCCCTAGCTCTATAAAGAGGACGCCGTTCTCTCAGGATTCACATCGAAAATTTAGGAAAAGCGAGAGAAAAGAGGATAGAAAATAGGTAAGGAAAGAAAGAGAAGTTGGGCGGGTTGTGTTGCAGCACCACCCAAGACCCGTTCGAGTCTCGTTGGCTAGACTAACTCGGGTCGAGTCGGAGTGCAACTAGGAGTCTCAAGAGAGAGAGAAAGAAGGAGAGAAAGAAGGAAGAGAGAGGAGGGAAAGAGCGGAGTAGGAAGAGAGAAACCGAGTTCGTGCGTGACTCGGTGCTGCACCCCACCTGTCGGCCGGTCTGCTCGAATCGAACCTGGTTTGGGTTGCTTTGAATATTGCTGGATAAATCAAACCACCTTGAGTAACTATTAACTTCTTAACGTAGGAATTCTCAGAGAAACCTTGGATTAATCACTGCACATCAGATCCACAACTATGATGGGACAAATAGTTACTTAATTAAATAAGTTAGCCATCAGGTTATAAATACTATTGTCAAAAGTTTCCTACATTGGTATAGAAAATTCTAGATGTGCTAACGAGCAGTTTTGGAATTACCTGATCGCTAGATTAATGAGAGTCAACAAGAGGACTTAAAACTCACTATATGTGACACCTCATTAGGTGGAATGAACCAGCATTTTGTCAATTTTGAATTGTAGGTAGCAAGATCCACCATTTATCAGGGCCTACAACACTTGGGACACACCACTCGGCCATCTCAACACGAGATCTATTCTGGAATTTCACTTAAACACTCCTTAAGAACCTTTTGTCAGCAATTATTAAACTTGGAAACCATCCAATTGTTGAAAGAAACTCCCACCTATAGATCAAGTAATCCATCCATTATTATTCGAGATGGAACATCACACCATTAGAGAAACCAATTTTAGGATTTCAATCACTTTGATAAACAAATTAGACCGTCCACATTGAATTCTAAGACTCGGATAAACAAATTCATTGATCATCTAGGTTTCGAAACTCCTATAGACGGTACATCACTTAATCATTATGATTAGGCCACTTGATCACTAAACTTACCGATGATTTTCACCTAAGCTAGGCTAAGAACCCTAGGAATCATCAATGATTATATTTAGAATTGATTTGACCGTCAGATCTTCATAGATCGTAAAATAACCATGTTTAGAAAGTGTGGCCAACCTAAGGTTTTGATCTATCTCATCTTTAGTCCAGGTCCCCACATTAGAGAACAAAGTTGATGGACAACATAGATTGCCCCATACAAAGGTGTGGACCCCACCTTTTCATTGAGTGCGCATGGAGCTTGAGTGCACCCGCTGAGCATCGAGCTAAGATGCCCAAAGAAGAAGGATTCTTCTTATCTTTTGGTTTCCTGCCTGACATGATTCGAACGAACGACATACGTTTGCAATGACGAAAGCCCACCATCATGTCCCACCCGCACGATCGGAACAGTTCATCTGGTAGGGGTAGGGCATCCTCGTCCGACCAAAACCATGCCATCCGTGCGCATTCATGCACACGACAACAAGTGCAAGGGAGGGGCATGCGGTCGAAATTTTTTGAAAATGAAATTTTTTGTTTCTCCCATGTGACAATGATATACAACGAGTCGCAGACATTTTCATGTATGAGATAGAACAAAGAAGGTCTGATCAGAGGCGGAGGTGATCTGGATCGTCAAAACCTTACAACAGGCGTATCTAGAAAACCAGAATGAGTTACTCGACGTACGATATATGATTTTGGGGTAGGAGAAGCTACTTTAGCCAACAAAACTAGCTAGGCTAGGCTATCCATGTCGAATTTGCTAGATTCCATCAGATCGATGGTCGAAAATACATTTTATTTTCATTTTTACTATTTATAGTAAGTTTTAGTTTGATTATAACTCTTTATCCTTTGAGCTTTAGGAGTTGTGTCTAACATCAAAAGTTCTTAGAAAAATTAGGAGAATAATGTGGTTAAGCTAAATAGGACACTCACTGTAAATAGTAAATTTAGTATTTATAGTACGTTACAAATTTTAGGGAGTTTGATTCTGAAACTTCTTCCGAGGTTTAGTATCACTATTTAAAGGGTTATAAATTCGTTTTTGTTATCTATTAATGAAATTTCGAATTTATTAGAATTTATTTCTATTATTTCCTATATTTCCTCATGGATTCGAGGTATCTCTATGAGGAGTCCAGAGAAGCTTCATGGATTCGGAGTAATTATCCCCTTGAGGAAGACGATGATCGACCTCATCACGTCCTTCCTTGTGTCAATTTTGGTATAAGAGCAAGTCTGTCTAATCACCCACATTATCAGGAGGAACGATCTTGCAGGCACAAGTGAAGGAAAATTAACCCAGAAGATCTATGATGTATTCATAGATGGAGGCATCAGGAAAAACACAACGTCCAAGGCATTAGTAGGCTGGTAGGCAAGTTGCAGTTGAAGGTAAAAAAAATACCATTCTTTACAAACAATCTGCTGGATTAAGAAGATCAACAAAACTAAGGTACTTGAGCAATGCTCAATTCCATATTTGATTGGTGAACATTAATAAAATGAAGTAGTGCATGATGTGGTTGATATGGAATCATGCTATATGATACTTGGAAAACCATAACAAAATGATGTTGATTGTTCTTATGAAGATCAACATTTATCTTTTACAAAGATAGAAAGAGACTTACCCTTCATTCTATGAGTAAGGAAAACCGAACCGAAGCTTCCCTACTATTGGATGTCATAGAGCCTATGATCAATCTAGAAGAATTAGCACCATTAAAGAGAAATCAAGGAGATTATTCCATAAGATTCCCTAAATATTTTTTCACTTGACGTTTCGAGTATTTAATTGTTCTAGGAAGGTAGTCTAGTGATGGATCACATGCTCACTCAAGTTGGATCACGCACTCACTCAAGATCCTCCTTCACCGCCATCTAATAACAATACAACGGAACAAATTCAAAACCGGCAAGATTGAGAGCATAACGACTACCTATGCAAAGGTCATATGTTCAATGCTCTTTCTGACTCGTTGTATGTTGTTTACCGTCAAAAGAAGACTGTTAAGGATTTGTGGGAGGCGCTGCTCACCAAATACATATTAGAGGATGAAGAAAACAAAAAATTGCTTATAAGTTAATTCAAAATGTTGGATAAAAAACTATCCTTGATCAAGTAAATAAGTTACAAGTTATTATCCAATAGATTATTGTCGATGACACTAATTTCGACGAATCCTTCTAAATATTCACCATTATAGCTAAACTTCCACCTAAATGGAAGAATACTAGAAAATCTTTGAAAAAAAAGAAGAGAAAATATCCTTAGATGACCTCTTAATGTTTCTTCGAATAGAAGAAGAATATATACTCCGTGACAAAAAGGAAGAACAACAGGAGGCTCTACATAGTGCCAATATAGCCAAGAATAGTGTGAATCGGGAATCCGAGAAGCCTTATTTTAATAAAGATGATTGGCTAAAACCTAATAACCAAGGTGTAACAGCCCAAATTTTCACGGCCAGAATTTATACTCGTGCCCGAGAAAACCGGTGTTAATAATTGAATGAATTGGATGCGTTAAAAATCACACTTTTTTTTTTTCATTTAGATCACATCCAAATACATTCATGAAGGTAACATTCACGAGAATAAAATCAATTGTATTGATTATTTCATCAGAGTAAAAGAATTTAATAAATAATCAAATGCCCTCTCAATGGGAGCTTATTGCATTTATCGAGTTTGCCGCGGAAGTATAAAACTAAATCATAAAACTATCTTCTTATTCTTTCAGTATAATCTTCCATAGGGAGATGGTCCTCTAAGTCTTCAATTTGTATATCACCTGCATCATCTGTATGGTTAGAGAGGGTCAACGCCCTACTCATAGTGATGGTTATCCTATAAGATTAACAATAATTTAAGAGATTTATAAAGGAATACAAGGGTTCTGATACATCCTATACTCCACAACTACGAGGGGTATCAGCATGCGCAAACAACCTACATGAGATGCATGCCTAGCAAAGTGTGTGCGGCTCATTATACGTAGTGATCATCACAATGTGAAATATATTTCATAGAAAAATCGACTTGACCCGCATCCTGTAACTACGGATATTTGTTGGCATGGCTAACACTACCATGGATTTACGTGAATACCTCAAGGCGGTACAATACATGAGTCAGATGAATTACGTGACACGATTTGTTCATGTAGCAACTATCTGCGATATCCATTCCTGAAAGTGATGTAACACACATTGCGAATTACTTATATCGATTTGTGCACCACTACCCAATACCTATGAAATTACACATCGACCAAGAGGGCCTCTACCCAGAGCGCATTACGTCCATGATAAAATATTTGAATCACTAATTGTGATACCTCTTAACACATCACTGGCACTTATAGAAGGATAAATTGAATTATGAGGGTTTTGGAATAACAAGATACGTGCCCAAGCCTTAAAGATAAATAGCACAAGGCCAATATAATAAAGAGAAGATTGACAATGGTCAACTCAATAAAAAGAAAAGTAGCAATGACCAACTTAATAAAGAGGAGAGTAGCAATGACTAACTCAACAAATAGGAGAGTGACAAGGGCTGACTCAATAAAAAGAAGAGTGGTAGGACCAACTCAATAAAGAGAAGAGTAGTAAGGGCTAACTCAATAAATTTGGTGATTAAGACAGTTGATGGATTTACTTCGGAGATTAAGACAGTTGATCTTTTCGGATCTAGATTAGATGAGGGATTCCTTAATATCTACCGGAGTAAATGCTTTGAAGTGATGTAAGATGGGAAGATGATGATTCAACGAAGGGATATGATACCACAAATTTGGGCAAGAGCCTCATTGTACAGCTGGTCCATAGCTTTCTATGATCATAGCTTCATGACTATCTTCTGGCATATAATAAAAATTGAAAAGCTATAGACCTGATGTACACCTTAGCCAATCATCTAAGGTTGGGTAGCTCCTAAATTACTTTACCAAATTTAGGTAAACTTGTTATTCTTAACAAGTTTCATTTATGTTATTTTTAGAGTTTTAAGATATTAGTTGTGTTCTAAAGTTTTTGTTTTAATATATTTAATGTGCTTATATAAGCAAAAGAAACCATTAAAACCTAATTTAACTAAAAATATAAAACTTTCTGTCGAAAGTTTTATATTTTTAGTTAAATTAGGTTTTAAGGGTTCCTTTTGTTTATATAAGCACATTAAATATATTATAAGCAACACTTTTTATCAATAATATGTCACTTTTATTTTGTTGTTTTATAGAATTCTCTTTTCATATGAATTCAAGGGCTATTCTGGAGAAGAATATGCCGATTTCATTTTTTCTCAAGTCATGGCTTGCTATAGAGTATCCGTCAACAACAATTCTTCTCAGGGTAATTTGGAGAATCAACCAGTCATTATGAGGTATTTTGTGGTCATGTAGCAAACCAAGTAGGAGCTACATGCAGTTGTTGCTCAGTTGACTAAGACT
This sequence comes from Magnolia officinalis, assembly GCA_021015155.1. Taxonomy (NCBI): domain Eukaryota; kingdom Viridiplantae; phylum Streptophyta; class Magnoliopsida; order Magnoliales; family Magnoliaceae; genus Magnolia; species Magnolia officinalis. Next base: position 14,276,647 of record JAJHSJ010000010.1, on the reverse strand, counting down.
ATGGAGCACCACAAAATCAATGTGGGAATAGTCCACGACTAGAAAAGGAGCTCGTGGTCGACCAATTCATGATTTAATAGGTCCACCCAAACTAAAACATAGATCGTAATCACTTGACAATGCGTGTAGTGATGGAGAGGTGGGTAATATAATCCGTTAGCATAAGAGGTAAGAAAGAATTGGACAAGATTGAGAGATTTAAGATAGATCTCCCTTTCTTCAATGGCCAACTCCATATCAATGACTTCCTTAACTGGCTCATGTAGGTAGAGCAATTCTTCCATTATATGGATATTGTAGCACTCCATACTTTTCAGTACTTGAGTGTTACCATGAAGTCTAAATTAATTTACACGTCTGTGGGAACATATATAGTTTACATTACACATTATCCTTCAGCAATTCACAATCTACCTATCTTAACCATTTGATATGGACTATGATGACTGACAATGAACCCTTAAGAGTTGAGTTCAATCCGCCCTAGGCCCCTAATGGATTTACAACCATCGGAATTTGGGATAGGACAACCCACAATGCAATTGTAAGGTCTAAAGTCAATCCACCTTCAATTGACCCTTGATTTACTAGTAGTAGGGTTGCATCATGAATAATCATCTTACTCGTGATCTAAGCTGGCAATTGAAGCTTGCGGTATCATATTTATTTGATCGCAAGGATAAATCAAACCACCTTGAGTATCCATTGACTTCTTGATGTAGGAATTCTCAGAGAAACATTGGATCAATCACCGCACATCAGATCCACAATTATGATGGGACGAATAGTCGCTTAATTGAATAAGTTAGCCATCAGGTTATAAATACTATTGTCAAAAGTTTCCTAAATTGGTATAGGAAATGTTAGATGTGCTAACGAGCAATTTTGGAATTACTTAATCACTAGATTAATGAGAGTCAACAAGAGGACTTAAAACTCATTATATGTGACACCCCATTGGGTGGAATGAACCGCCCTTTTGTCAATTTTGAATTGTAGGTAACAAGATCCACCATTTATCAGGGCCTACAACACTTGAGACACACCATTCGACCATCTGAACACTAGATCTATCCTGGAATCTCACTTAAACACTCCCTAAGAACCTTTTGTCAGCAATTAGTAAACTTGGAAACCATTTGACTGTTGAAAGAAATCCCCACCTATAGATCAAACAATCCATCCGTTATTATTCGAGATGGACCATCACATCATTAGAGAAACCTATTTTAGGATTTTAATCACTTTGATAAACAAATTAGACTGTCCACCTTGAATTCTAAGACTTGGATCAACAAATTCATTGATCATATAGGTTTCGAAACTCCAATAGACGATACATCACTTAATCATTATGATTAGGCCACTTGATCACTAAACTTACCAATTATTTTCACCTAAGCTAGGCTGAGAACCCTAGGAATTATCAATGATTATATTTAGAATTGATCTGATAATTAGATTTTCATAGATCGTAAAATAACCGTGTTTAGAAAGTGTGGCCCACATAAGGTTTTGATCTATCTCATCTTTAGTCCAGGTCCCCACATTAGAGAACAAAGCTGATGGACAACATACATTGCCCCATACAAAGGTGTGGAACCCACCTTTTCATTGAGTGAGCATGGAGCTTGAGTGCATCCGCTGAGCATCGAGCTAAGATGCTTGGTCGCTCGGTCAAACTGAGTTTGACCAACGAATGCCCGAAGAAGAAGGATTCTTCTTCTCTTTCAGTTTCCTGCTTGACATGATTCGAACAAATGACGTACGTTTGCGATGACGAAGGCCCACCATCATGTCCCACTCGCACTATCAGAACTATCCATCTGGTAGGCCATCCTCGTCCGACCAAAACCATGTCATCCGTGTGCATTCATGCACACGACAACAGGTGTAAGGGAGGGACGTGTGGTTGAAAATTTTCAAAAATGGAAATTTTCGTTTCTCCTGTGTGACAATGATGTAGAGCAGGTCGCAAACAGTTTCATGTCCAAGATAGACCAGAGAAGGCCTGATTAGAGGCGGAGGTGATCCGGACCGTCAAAACCTTACAATAGGCGTATTTAGCAAACCAGAATGAATTACTCGACGTACAATATATGATTTTAGGGTAGGAGAAGCTATTTTAGTCAACAAAATTATCTAGGCCAAGTTACCCAAGTCGAATTTGGTAGATTCCATCAGATCGATGGTCGAAAATCCATTTTATTTCTGTTTTTATTATTTATAGTAAGTTTTAGTTTGATTATAACTCTTTATCCTTTGAGCTTTAGGAGTTGTCCAACATCGAAAGTGCTTAGAAAAATTAGGAGAATAACGTGGTTAAGTTAAATAGGACACTCACTATAAATAGTAAATTTACTATTTATAGTACGTTACAAATTTTAGGGAGTTTGATTCTGAAACTTCTTCCAAGGTTTAGTATCACTATTTAAAGGGTTGTAAATTCATTTTTATTATCTATTAATGAAATTTCAAATTTATTAGAATTTATTTTATTTTTTCCTATTTTTTCATTTTGGATTCGAGGTATCTCTGTGAGGAGTCCAAAGAAGCTCCATAGATTCGGAGTAATTATCCCCTTGAGGAAGACGATGATCGACCTCATCACGTCCTTCCTTGCGTCAGTTTTGGTATAAGAACAAGTCTGTCTAATTGCCCACATTATCAGGATGAACGATCTTGCAGGTATAAGTGAAGGAAAATTGACGCAAGAGATCTATGATGTATTCATAGATGGAGGCATCAGGAAAAACACAACGTCCAAGGCATTGGTAGGCAAGTTGCAGTTGAAGGTAAAAAATATCATTCTCTACAAACAATCAGCTGGATTAAGAAGATCAACAAAACTAAGGTACTTGAGCAATGCTCAATTCCATATTTGATTGGTGAACATTAATAAATGAAGTAGTGCATGATGTGGTTGATATGGAATCATGCTATATGATACTTGGAAAACCATAACAAAATGATGTTGATTGTTCTTATGACGATCAACATTTATCTTTTGCAAAGATAAAAAGAGACTTACCCTTCATTCTCTTCGTAGGGAAAACTGAACCGAAGCTTCCCTACTATTGGATGTCATCGAGCCTATGATCAATCTAGAAGAATTAGCACCATTAAAGAGAAATCAAGGAGATTATTCTATAAGATTCCCTAAATATTTTTTCACTTGACGTTTCGAGTATTTAATTATTCTAGGAAGGTAGTCTAGTGATATATCACATGGTCACTCAAGTTAGATCACATGCTCACTCAAGATCCTCATTCATCACCATCTAACAACGATACAACGGAACAAATTCAAAACCGACAAGATTGGAAGCGTAACTACTTATGCAAAGGTCATATTTTCAATGCTCTTTCTGACTCGTTGTATATTGTTTACCGTTAGAAGAAGACTGTTAAGGATTTGTGGGAGGCGCTGCTCACCGAATACATATTAGAGGATGAAGGAAACAAAAAATTGCTTGTAAGTCAATTCAAAATGTTGGATAAAAAACTTGTCCTTGATCAAGTAAACAAGTTACAAGTTATTATCCAACAGATTATTGTCAATAGCACTAATTTTAACGAATCCTTCTAAATATTCACCATTATAGCTAAACTTCCACCTAAATGGAAGAATACTAGAAAATCTTTGGAAAAAAAGAAGAGAAAATATCTTTAGATGACCTCTTAATGTTTCTTTGAATAGAAGAAGAATATAGACTCCTTGTCAAAAATGGAGAACAACAGGAGGCTCTACATAGTGTTAATATAGTCAAGAATAGTGTACATCGGGAATTAGAGAAGCCACATTTCTATACAGATGATCGGCTCAAACCTAATAACCAAGGTGTAACAACCCAAATTTTCACGGCCAGAGTTTATTCTCGTGCCCAAAAAAATCAGGTGTTAATAATTGAATGAATTGGATGCTTTAAAAATTACACTTTTATTATTATTATTATTTTCATTTAATCACATCCAGATACATTATTCATGAAGGTAACTTCCATGAGAATAAAATCAATTGTATTGATTATTTCATTAGAGCAAATGTCCTCTCAATGGGAGCTTATTGCATTTATCGAGTTTGCAGCGGAAGTATAAACTAAATCATAAAACTATCTTCTTATTCTTTCAGTATAATCTTCTATAGGGAGATGGTCCTCTAGGTGTTTAATCTGTACATCACTTGCATCATTTGTACGGTTAGAGAGGGTCAACGCCCTACTCATAGTGATGGTTATCCTCTAAGATTAACAATAATTTAAGGGATTTATAAAGAAATTATAAGGGTTCTGATACGTCCCGTACTCCACTACTATGAGGGGTATCTATCACGCCACGAAATTCGGGTATAGACTGTGTACCCTCAGACCCAAGTTTTAGTTTGTAACTCGTACACAAAGTGTACTAATTTTCCTTAATCAGTTTAATCAGAGATGATAATTATATTCAGTGTAAGTTCCACTATAATCTCAATCACACATACATAACACTTTGCACCAATCAACTAGACATATATAAATCTTGACAACCCTTAAAATAAAATAAACCTTAAAAATCATTCATTTATTATATCATCGTACTATAATTATGTTTATTCCATACTAACATTGTTTCAATGAAATAAATCTAAATAATTTCTTAAAATCTCAAAATCAATACCGATATTCATTTTATGTTAATCAAATTATGCTAGCAAGTAATCAGAAATGGTCTAATGCCACCACTTCATCTTTAGATAAGTATGACCATGTTTCACATGGATCGCGTTTAGGTACGGTGCATCCTTCCGGTTCTTACGCCACATCATCTGCTAATGGCTCCTTTATATGGTTTTTCTATCAATAAAAAGGTAAGCTAGCCGGGCTTAGTGAAATAACCCAGCATGGTTCATAATTGTAGCAATTAAAATAACATAAAAATAGATGTACAATGATATGAATGCATCAGATGAGTTGATCATCCATCTGCTTGGGTTGGAGGTCGTCAACCCGCATCCATCCATTAGGTAGGCTTCCACCTTTCGGTAGGCTTAGGCATAGCCCGTATCTGGTAACGCTCTACCAGGATCGACATTTCTTCTAAGGAGGGCCCGTAGGATCGACCATACATTATGTAAATGTAATGAATGATGAATGATATGTAAATGCATATTTTTCATATTTAGCATAGTTGTCTTGATCAGAATATTTACATATGAATTTAGTATACAATTATCATAATAAAATACTCAAATCAGTATACCAATCAATCAAACAATCACAAACAATTTATTTTAATTTTAATAAATTATGAGAGAAGTTAGGTTACTCACCTGAGTCTGGTAGTGTAGAATACACAAGGTAATTAGGTTGGTTTGAATTCAGAAATCCTATCAGTTATATCAACAACATTATTAGTCATTTAGTTATTTTACATGGTGGGGCCAACCTTTGATATACATCCTAAATGGCTAAACCCTAAATGATTAAATAATTAAAATTATATGTTTATTAAATTTAATTATCAAGATTTAGATTTTTTTTTAAGATCCTAAAATTGAATGTCAAACAATTAATCGAGGTGGCCCACCGGATAATTGGATCATTCAGATTTTTTTAGGTCTTACGATATTTTGCCTCTACACATTAGATGGATGGTGTGGATCTAACCATACATACACCGATGACCCATCTCGACCTTTTACGCCAAGTGATACCAACACTTGCGCAAAAATCTAAAATTCCTTTATTAAACACTTCTAGATCTGACTAATTGAAAAGGCCTAGCTATATGTCCTAGAGGGGGGGTGAATAGGACTATGCCAAATAAATGTTATAACAGCGGAATTAAAAAAACAATATGATAGCCAAAATAAATCACAATGCAGGAAAGTAAAACAACCTCAAAATTTTGATCTTGAGGGATTGATACAAATGTTATTCTAAGGACAACCTTTCACCAAAAACTAGAGTTTATGGTAGGACAACCTTATTTCTAGAAAGATCTTTGTATCAAATCTCAAACCAAAGAGGAATACAGAATTAAGCACAAACTGAATTGAAATAAATTGTAATCACAAATGTATTGTTCTAGGGACAGCCATACACCATAAAAATGGCAGGGCAACCTTGCTGGAACAATTTTTAAAGGAAATTGAATATCAAGCTGATAAAGGAATAGCAGAAAATAAATTCTAAACTATTACAAAATTCTCACAATGCTTGAATTAAATGATTACAACATTCACCACCATACATACATCCCATAAAAGAATATTTAAAGATTAGAAATGTAAATCATTCAACCACAACACAAGGGATTATAGTGGTTCGCCTGTGTGTTCACCAACTGTTAAACAACAGCCACACAGAATGCTACTCCACTCCTAGTATCCTCACACAGGGGATATTAGCGTTCACTCACAAAATAGGTTTTCACAGGTTCACCCAAAACCTTTACAATTGTGTCTTTGTCTGTGGGCTTACACAATAAAAAAAAACCCCACTTCTGAGTTTTCCTGGCTCTCCTCAGATAACCAATACAACAAGATTTTTCTGGCAAATCTTGAAAGAAACCAAAACAGAAAGAATTTTACAATTAAACGTAAAATACCTGATTAACTCCTTCGTTGTAGCAGCCCGGTAGAACCAAATCAGAGTAAATGATTGAATGTTCAAGTTCAATGTCCAGTACTCAATTACAATGGTTCTAGTTCTAATAGATTTTAAATTAGACCAAATAGGGCTTGTCTTAATTGATTTTGATTCCAAAGAAAGGGAATAACAATTCCTCTTATCAAATTAGATTGGAATAGCAGAAATAAAATCAATTAAATAAAGCTAAAGAAAGAGAGTATAAAATAAGCACACTTAGCTTAGATGGAGCACAGAATTATCTCTCAGAAGTTCGACGAAGATTGGCTTGAATGGATTAATTAATTCGATAATTTCTTCTGAGATTCATGCTCTATTTATAGATGAGCAGATCGCGTGTTCGACTGGTTTAGAGAGCTCTTTGACTAGTCGAAGCAATAACAGATATTTGAAAAATCAGGCGCGATAAGCTTTGACCGTTCCACGACTGGTCGTAGGTCACCTTCGACTGGTCGAAGGTCTCCTTCGACTGGTTGAAAAACTTAAAATTCATCACTGGACTTTGAGTCGAAGACTTTCGACTGGTCGAAGATGCAGTCAACACTGTTCCTTCGACTGGTCGAACAGATTCCTGGACTAGTCGAAGCCTAACAGAAATTATCCGATTTTTGTAACAAACTTACGACTGATCGAGGAATTTCTTAGACTGGTCGAAGCAACTCTAGGACTAGTCGAAGAAGGCCTAGGACTAGTCGAAGAACAGACCAAACTTATGTAAAATAAACATTCGATTTATGTATCCAAAGTGACCCACTTCTAAGGTCAACCTAAGGTCAGTCAAACCTTAACCATGAAGTAAGGACATTGAAACATTAAGAACTAGTGACCTTGAAGTATGAGCCTTGAAGTCTTGATGTAGTTCAATCTTGAAATCTTGATGTAGCTCAATCTTGAAAGTGTCTTGAGTTCTTTATGAACAGCCTTGTACTCTTCTTGAAGTCTTGCAGCTTGAGTCATGTCTTGTGAGTAGTTCTTGCATTCAAGTTTGATCTTTGTACTCGTGAGCTTTGCTTCTTGTGAGCTTAGCTTGTTCATGAATGTTGATCTTTGAGAGAGCTTCACTTATGCAAGATATATAACAGTGATTTTGGCACCACAAATTTGACAACAAATAGGGATATAAGGGATATAAAATATAGCACTTACAATCTCCCCCTTTGTCAAATTAGTGACAAAACACATAACCAAGATAAACATAAAATAAAACAACTGGTTAAAGAGATATGAACCAGTTCATATCAACTAGCTTACCTACCTGCAAATCAATATTCAATATTCAACATTCAACATTCAACCAGTTCAAACATACTCCCCCTGAGTAACATAACCAATGCTACTCCTCTAACAATCATATCGTTAAGAATAAACCATTCTCCCCCTTTTTGTCACAATATGACAAAGGAAACAACATTAAAGGAGAACTAAATAAAGGGATATATGAGAGTAAACATGAGGAGTTATGAGATTATAGCAAAACGGAGATAGAGATACTCAACATAGAATAAATATCCAACATAAAACATAGATAATATCCTACTCAAACTCAGTCAACCAAGTGCTAAATTAAAAAGTTATTACAGACCAGAAGTCTCATATAAACTAATCAGAACTAGAACCAGATGACGGAGCAGGAATAGAGGGATCAAGTTGGTGCATGCCTTTGTTCAATCGCCTAAGATATTTGCGCATGTACTTGAATTGCAAATCATGAGCAACAGACATGTTTTCCATCTTTACATTTATATTCTCAACTTTATCCTCTAATGCACTCAGACGAGCATCAACATCAGATGGTTCAAAATCTAGATCATTTGTCGAGTCAGAATCCAGTTCCTCAAAAATGTCATCCATATTAATGTCATCACCAGCTTCTTCATGACCACCACCACCACCACCACCTTGTTCAGGAAGTAGATCCAGCTTCATCTTATTGATATTAGTATTGTTGAAGATCAGATGATGGATTGGTGCCTCATCAACCGGCATATCGACTAACATGTGTGTAGCCAATACAGTCATTAAATAGGTAAAAGGAATGTCACTATGACCAGGATGGAGTCTAAATTGAAGAATGAAATAACAGATTAAGGATGGTAAACAAATCTGAGTACCTTTGGAGATAGCATGGATAACACGAACCATAAACGAAGTCAAGTCAGTTTTATTACCCGAACGAGGATACAGATTAGACACAAAGATTTTGTGGAGAATTCTGTACTTGGGTAACAAATACCTTGCGGGAAGTGCATTCCCTTTTTGTGTCCATTGAACATCCATGTTGCACAAGTCTCTAGTGAGCATGCGTTTTTCAGACATTGAGGGTTTATCAGTTAAGTTATGGATAGGAATACCCTCATCATTCACAGGACTGTTCATAAGGGCTGAAATTAAATGACGATCAATGTCAAAAGGCCCTTCTCTAGTAGATATTTTAAAAGTTAAATTATCCTGTGAAAAAGCACTAATACATGTAAACATGGATTGGGCAATGGACCGGTATGCAGGCCCACCCCAATGTAATAAGTTAACCCAACCTACAGCTTCAAGCATAGGAAGGATGTCAAAAGGTGCAATATGATTAACATCAACAGGATGTTCAACAATAACATTACGTAATCTAATGTCCTTAACATAAGATGGATCATCATTGGTAACAAGAAGATGACGCTTAGTGATAATGGTCGATCTAGAGGAAGAAGAAGGACCACGGGAAGTAATTTTTCTACCTCGAGAAGCCATTTGCAACAAGGATATCAAGGAATTAAGAAGTTGCAAAGGATTGAGAAGTGGGTTTACACAAAACAGATTTTTCAAAATCCAAACCCCAAATCTCAATGAAATACAAAATTCAAAGCTTAAAGCTTGAAAAGTAAACAATCTAGACACAAATCTGCAAGAAAAATGTGATTTGGAACACTAACCTTGAAGAACATTAAAGATGGGTTCGACAAGTCGAAGCTCGGCTCCTTAGAGAGGAAAAACGAAGTGAGGAAGAAAGCAAAGATCCCCAAATTTTAAGTGATTTCCGAGATCTACGACTGGTCGTGGATATCTACGACCGGTCGAAGGTCGACTGGTCGAGTATACTCACGACTGGTCGAAGAATGTCCAAAAATTCATATTTCTTGCAAATTATTCAAAGATTAGAATTCAATCTAGCAAATATATATACTATGATACAAGTAGGCATAAATAATCATTTCAAAATGCACATGCCAAGATCAAATTTCATCTTTTTGAACCTGCTTTTATCGAGAGGTTTTGTGAAAATGTCAGCTCGTTGATCTTCGGTAGGAATATATTCTAGAGATATAACTTTTTCTTCTACTAATTCCCTTATATAATGAAATCTAATGTCAATGTGCTTAGTACGAGAATGCTGAATAGAATTTTTTGAAATATTTATTGCACTGGAATTATCACAATGCAAAATCATAGAATCCTGTTTAATTCCATAATCACTTAGCATTCGTTGCATCCAAACAAGCTGTGTACATGCATTACTAGCTGCGATATACTCAGCTTCAACTGTTGAAAGTGATATAGAATTTCGTTTCTTACTAAACCAAGAAACTAAACAATTTTCAATGTAAAAGCAACCACTACTGGTTGATTTTCTATCATCTAGATTACCAGCCCAATCAGCATCTGAGTACCCAACAAGTTGGACACTAGTCTCATGAGGATACCAGAGACCAAGATTTATAGTACTTGCAACATATCTAATAATCCGCTTAACAACAATCAAGTGAGATTCTTTTGGATTAGATTGAAATCTTGCGCAAATACCAACACTTAGAGAAATATCAGGTCTACTAGCAGTTACATATAACAAACTACCAATCATACTCCGATAAAGTTTTGAATCAATATTTTTACCATTATAGTCTTTTGAGAGTTTCAGGGTAGTACTCATAGGAGTATCGAAATTCTTGCCATTCTCAAATCCAAATCTCTTGATTAGATTCAAGGCATACTTAGATTGAGAGATGAATATTCCTTCAGGTTGCTGCTTAACTTGCAAACCAAGAAAATAAGTTAATTCCCCAACCATGCTCATTTCAAACTGTGATTTCATCAAGTCTGCAAACTCAGTAGTCAAGTTAGTACAAGTTGATCCATAGATGATATCATCAACATAAATCTGTACTATTAAGATATGATCATTATGTTTTTTAACAAATAGAGTTTTATCAACAGATCCCATTTGAAAATTGTGACTTAAAAGAAATTTTGTTAGTTTCTCATACCATGCCCTAGGTGCTTGTTTTAATCCATAAAGTGCCTTTTTAAGCCGATACACATGATCAGTATTTTTGGGATCTTCAAAACCCATTGGTTGTTCAACATATACTTCTTCATGTAAAACACCATTTAGAAAAGCACTTTTCACATCCATTTGATATATTTTTATCTTTCTAAAACATGTAATGGATATAAATAGCCTGATAGATTCAAGACGTGCTACTGGTGCAAAAGTTTCATCAAAATCAATTCCTTCTATTTAAGTATAATCTTGTACCACTAGTCTAGCCTTGTTTCTAATTATATTTCCACTTTCGTCCGACTTATTTTTGAAAATCCATTTTGTTCCAATGATGTGTTTGTCTTTAGGTCTTGGTACGAGATACCAAACATCATTTCTTACAAATTGATTAAGTTCTTCTTGCATTGGAACAATCCAATTCTCATCAGCAAGAGCTTCTTTTACATTGGATGGTTCTATTTGGGATGTAAAACATACATAATTACATAAATCCTCAAGTTGTCTACGGGTGCGAACATTAGTGAGAGGGTTTCCAAGAATTTGAGTGGTTGGATGATCTTTAACAGTCCTCAATTCAGATTCAGTCTGATTTGATGAAGTATCGGGTTTATCAATGATTAGAACTTCATTATTATCTGAATTCGAGATTGGCTTATTTAAGTGATCATCAATGACAACATTGATGGATTCTTGAATCACACCAGTCCTTTTGTTCAGAACCCTATAAGCACGACTGTTTAAGGAATATCCTAGAAAAATCCCTTCATCACTCTTTGTATCGAATTTTCTCCAAATTTTCACGATCACGTAAAATATAGCATTTGCTGCCAAAAACTCGAAAGTATTTGACAGTAGGCTTTTTGTTGAACCATAATTCGTAAACCGTTTTATTATTATCTTTGCTAGTATAAACTCGGTTAATAATATAGCAAGCTGTATTTACAGCTTCAGCCCAAAGATTTTTAGAGAGCTTCATGCTATTCAATATGACATTAGCCATTTCTTGAAGCACCCTATTATTTCTTTCCACAATTCCATTTTGTTGTGGAGTTTTGGGAGCTGAGAATTCATATAATATTCCTTGGTCGGTACAGAACTTCTCAAAATTGCTATTCTCAAATTCAGATCCATGATCACTACGAATCTTACTGATTTGAGAAGATTTTTCAGTTTGAATCCTTTTGAGAACTTTTCTTACTTCTTCAAGGGTTTCAGATTTATCCCTTAAGAAGACTACCCAAGTGTATCTGGTAAAGTCATAAACTATTACCAGAATATACTTTTTACCACCACGACTTTCCGTTCTAGTAGGTCCAATTAGATCCATGTGGAGAAGTTCGAGTGGTTTTAATATGGTATTTGAATTCACCTTTTTGTGTGAGTTCCTTGTTTGTTTGCCTATCTGGCATTCACCACATATTTTATCTAATTTCTGAAGTTTGGGTAAACCTCTTATAAGTTCTTGATTGCTCAATCTATATAAATTTCGATAATGAACATGTCCAAGACGCTTGTGCCATAAATCAGTCTTGTCTGTATGAACCATGTAACATGTTTGATTAGATGAGCTGGATTCGCTAATAATATAGCAATTTTCAGACGTTCTACGTCCAGTTAATATTACAAAATCCTTATTATTTAGTATCTCACAGCTTTGATTAGAGAACCGAACACTATGGTTATTATCACATATCTGAGATATGCTAAGTAAGTTATGTTTTAGGCCTTCAACATATAAAACATTTTTAAATACAGGAAGATTAAAAAGTTGAACCGTACCTTGGCCTATAATCTTGCAGTTGCTACCATCACCAAATGTGACTGAACCATCAGTCATATCTTTTAGATCCGTGAATAAAGCTTTGTCACCTGTCATATGCCTAGAGCATCCACTGTCTAGGTACCACTTTGAAGGACTTGTTGCTTTGAAAGCAATGTGAGCAACCAAGCAGGTGACTTTTGGAACCCATTTCATAACTATTTTGGGTTTAGGAACATAGTTGGTCTTCTTTTGTTTATAGTTATAAGAATAGCCTATAGAGTTAGATTTTAGGAGCTCCTTGAGTAAATCTACTATCTTTTCAGCTAGTGGATTTCGTTTCTGATTAAAGTTGACATGACTGCTTCCAGATTTTTGAAGAGTTTTTGGATTTTTAGAAAAACTTGATAAGTATTTTTCCCTTTTGAGTTTGAGGACTCTCCTTTCACAAACATAGGAGGAGTATACTTTTGTTTAGGAGATAAATTTTTATCATAGCCCAGCCGGATAGATCGCCACATTTTCTTGATCCGGATAAGAGTTTTTCTAACTTTGGATCACCTTGGGCATATTTCCATGTGTCCTTTTGACTCAGAAGAGAAGATACTTCCTTTTTGAGATTTTCAATCTCAGATTTCAAATCAACAATTAAAGAATTTTTGAATTCCAAATCGCATTTTGTTTTTTCAAAACAATCTGAAATTTGTGATTTTTCTAAGACAAGTGATTCAAAACATTCTTTGAGTTTAGAAAACTTTTCTTTTTGAAGTTTAAGTTTGACAGCAATTTTACAACTTTCTTTGTATAGGGCATTGTAAGCATCTTGAAGATCATCTTCATTTTCATATTCACTACTCAGATTTTCTTACTTGTTGAGTCATTATCTGAAAATGTGAATTTGGCTAGAGTCATAAGTGCTTTAACTTCATTTCCTAACTCAGTTTCAGAATCTTCTGATTCAGAAGAAGTTTCAGAATCAGATGATTCATCCCACGTAGCCAACATACTCTTCTTCTTGGGTTTGTCCTTTTTGGACATCTATTTGCCAAATGCCCATATTCTTGACAGTTGTAACATTGACTATCTTTCAAAGATTTTCGAGATTTGGGTCTAAACTTCTTTTTATCGTTTGATTTTTGGAAATCAACCCTTTTCTTGCTTTTAAAAATCTTGTAGAATTTCTTAGCCAAAAGAGCCATATCATCTTCTGAATTGAATTACATTTAGAGGATTTTAGAGCAATCGATTTACCTTTAGGAGCTTTAAAGTTTAACTCGTAGGTTTGTAAAGAACCAACTAATTCCTCTACCCTCATATTATCCGTATCACGAAGTTCCTGGATTGCGGTTACTTTAGAATTGAACCGTTCAGGAAGTGAGCGTAATATCTTTGCACACACTTTACTTTCTGGGATTTTATCGCCAAGACCCCACATTGAGTTTACAATGTCATTTATCTAGTGTAAAAGTCCATAAACATTTCATTTTCCTCCATATGAATTTCTTCAAATTTGGTTGTAAGGAGTTGGACTTTAGACTTTTTGACAATTGATGTACCCTCGTGTGTCATTTCTATATATCCCAGGCTTGTTTGCAGTATCACAGGATATGATTCTTTTGAACTCATCCGGTGATAGTGCGCAAGTGATTGCATTTAGTGCTTTAGCATTGGCACTATACACACTTTTCTGAAGAGTGGTCCATAAATAATAAGCAGGTACAGACATAGTTTTTGAACCATCGGATTCAGTTACTTCAATGGTAGGAGTTTTCCATTCAGTTACTGTGGCTCGCCACACACTCTCATCCATTGATTTTAGGAAGATTCTCATTCTGGCTTTCCAATAGGCATAGTTGGAGCCATCAAATGGTGGAGGCCTCGTGACTGAAAGGCTATCAAAATTTGACATCTTTTTAAATAGCTTAGATCGTTAGCTCAGGAAATAAATCCAAATAAATAGCAATAAGAACGAGCTATTAGGCTCTGATACCACTTGAAAAGGCCTAGCTATATGTCCTAGGGGGGGGGGGGGGTGAATAGGACTATGCCAAATAAATGTTTATAACAGCGGAATTAAAAAAATAATATGATAGCCAAAATAAATCACAATGCAGGAAAGTAAAACAACCTCAAAAATCTGATCTTGAGGGATTTATACAAATGTTATTCTAAGGACAACCTTTCACCAAAAACTAGAGTTTATGGTAGGACAACCTTATTTCTAGAAAGATCTTTGTATCAAATCTCAAACCAAAGAGGAATACAGAATTAAGCACAAACTGAATTGAAATAAATTGTAATCACAAATGTATTGTTCTGGGGACAGCCATACACCATAAAAATGGCAGGGCAACCTTGCTGGAACAATTTTTAAAGGAAATTGAATATCAAGCTGATAAAGGAATAGCAGAAAATAAATTCTAAACTATTACAAAATTCTCACAATGCTTGAATTAAATGATTACAACATTCACCACCATACATACATCCCACAAAAGAATATTTAAAGATTAGAAATGTAAATCATTCAACCACAACACAAGGGATTATAGTGGTTCGCCTGTGTGTTCACCAACTGTTAAACAACAGCCACACAGAATGCTACTCCACTCCTAATATCCTCACACAGGGGATATTAGCGTTCACTCACAAAATAGGTTTTCACAGGTTCACCCAAAACCTTTACAATTGTGTCTTTGTCTGTGGGTTTACACAATAAAAAAAAACCCCACTTCTGAGTTTTCCTGGCTCTCCTCAGATAACCAATACAACAAGATTTTTCTGGCAAATCTTGAAAGAAATCAAAACAGAAAGAATTTTACAATTAAACGTAAAATACCTGATTAACTCCTTCGTTGTAGCAGCCCGGTAGAACTAAATCAGAGTAAATGATTGAATGTTCAAGTTCAATGTTCAGTACTCAATTACAATGGTTCTAGTTCTAATAGATTTTAAATTAGACCAAATAGGGCTTGTCTTAATTGATTTTGATTCCAAAGAAAGGGAATAACAATTCCTCTTATCAAATTAGATTGGAATAGAAGAAACAAAATCAATTAAATAAAGCTAAAGAAAGAGAGTATAAAATAAGCACACTTAGCTTAGATGGAGCACAAAATTATCTCTCAGAAGTTCGACGAAGATTGGCTTGAATGGATTAATTAATTCGATAATTTCTTCTGAGATTCATGCTCTATTTATAGATGAGCAGATCGCGTGTTCGAATGGTCTAGAGAGCTCTTCGACTAGTCGAAGCAAAAACAGATATTTGAAAAATCAGGCGCGATAAGCTTTGACCGTTCTACGACTGGTCAAAGGACTCCTTCGATTGGTCGTAGGTCACCTTCGACTGGTCGAAGAACTTAAAATTCATCGCTGGACTTTGAGTCAAAGACTTTCGACTGGTCGAACAGATTCCTGGACTAGTCGAAGCCTAACAGAAATTATCCGATTTTTGTAACAAACTTACGATTGATCGAGGAATTTCGTAGACTGGTTGAAGCCACTCTAGGACTAGTTGAAGAAGGCCTAGGACTAGTCGAAGAACAGACCAAACTTATGTAAAATAAACATTCGATTATGTATCCAAAGTGACCCACTTCTAAGGTCAACCTAAGGTCAGTCAAACCTTAACCATGAAGTAAGGACATTGAAACATTAAGAACTAGTGACCTTGAAGTATGAGCCTTGAAGTCTTGATGTAGTTCAATCTTGAAATCTTGATGTAGCTCAATCTTGAAAGTGTCTTGAGTTCTTTATGAACAGCCTTGTACTCTTCTTGAAGTCTTGCAGCTTGAGTCATGTCTTGTGAGTAGTTCTTGCATTCAAGTTTGATCTTTGTACTCGTGAGCTTTGCTTGTTGTGAGCTTAGCTTGTTCATGAATGTTAATCTTTGAGAGAGCTTCACTTATGCAAGATATATAACAGTGATTTTGGCACCACAAATTTGACAACAAACAGGGATATAAGGGATATAAAATATAGCACTTATACTAATGTGGCCCATCCGATGGTCAAATTGATATGAAAATTAGGGCCCTTGTATATTTTGGCCTTAGAGATCATATGATCCGTACCGATCTATCTTAACACAATCAAATTTCATCCATTCAATTTTTTCTAAAATATTACTAACCAGATCTGAAATCATAAAAACATCACTTTATTAAAATTGACTCTACACACCTTTACAATGATCGTATGGATGATCCACACCATCCATTGTATAGATTAAGAAGAAATTAACAACATAATAAAAAATTAAAAAGATTTAATGATTAGAACTTACCTGATCGAGGCTTCTTAGAATCTCCTCTCCCTTATTCTCTAGGGCTTCCTATTTTATTTTTTTTTTCTATTAAGCAGAAACCTCTCGTATCTCTTTTTTTTTAAAAAAAAGAAACTTCTCTTGATAAGATAAGATGAGCACATCTTCCCTTATCTTGAATTTGAATTTTTTTTTTATGACATTTGATATATATATATTTTTTATTAATACTACTCCAAGAATCGATCCCTAAAATCTTTCTCAATTAAGAATGTTTCTACCAACTCAACTATTGACTTGTTTTTATTTTTTATTTAAAAATAAAATATTTAAATATTTATTTTAATTTTTTTAATGCACCAAAATTTAGGTTTGTGACATTCTACCCCCCTTAAAATAAAATCTTGTCCTCAAGATTTAGAAACTAACATCTCAAAATTTTCTGATTTTAATGGCGTTGGTCACGCTTATGTTATGGATGATTTTAGATACTGGATTGGTCTCTTAGTTTTTTTTTTTTTTTTCTTTTCTTTTCTAGTAGTGAATTTATAAGTGTGTAAAATTTTGTCAAAACTAAGGTTTATAGAAGATTCAAAAATTCAGACACTGAGGGTTGTCTAGAAATAAACGTTTTTTTTTTAAAGTTAAAAATTAAATTTGGTTTTAAAAATATTTTAAAATTTAAATTTCTTAATTATTTTCTTTTGAACTCGATTTATCAATTTACGATATGGCCTTTAATCACCGTAATTGGACTCATACGTAATTAGTTATGAGTTTCTCAAATCAGGTGATTTTCATTATTTAACAAAATATAAGGGGCATTTTTTTAAAAAATATTATGGGGTCCTAGGTTGGGTTTCTAAGTTTCAGATATCATAACAATCGATGATATTATGTATTGCATCTCTCAAAATAACCAACAGAATATTTTAAATTTGGACCAACAGACACAATGTTATTTACGAAATTTTAACATTCAAATAAAAAGTTAGAATGACTTAAAATTTGGAAAGTATGTCATTAATTATATAGTAAAAAAGAGAAAAGAAAAATTGGATTAAAATTATTGCTTTTACTAAGGTTTTCATCGCTGCTAAGGGAAAAATTTTCTATTGTGCCAGCAGTCGTTTTATCGTTTATAGCCTAACGCTTAAATGTTTATAATTTCTTTACAACTTGAATCATCGTAAAATTTTATGGAGTTGTGTAGGGGTATGTACATGACTAAAAAAAAATATTAGCAAATTATTTTGATCAATTATTTTATCTGGTTTGATCAGGGATACTAATCTGGTCCAAAATTTCACTTTATAATATTGAAATTTGTTAGAAAATTTAAAATATTTTTTCCATACCTTGAAATTTGGGGAAGACGTTGTCCTCTACTTGAAAAAAAGTTCTAGTGAGTTTGATATTAAATTTTATTTTTTTTATACCAAGTATGGACTTATGATCCTATAAGGAGGAATTTTAAAATTTAATAGAGATTATGGTTTATTATATATATATATATATATATATATATATATATATATATATATATATATATATATATATATATCTTTAAATAAAGTACTTCAAATAAAAATATTTATTTAACCAAAGGTAATTATTAAAATGAAAAATTCTATTAATTAAATCTATAGAAAGTCAGTATGAGCAAATTGATTTTTGGTTTGATGAATGTTGTTTCTATCACATTTTATTATACTTTAAATTTCAGATTACGTTCAAATTTTTTTTGAAGATCTTATTATAAGTTTATTACGTCTCTATAAAATCTTAGCTAAAAATTTCCAACTGCAAAATTTTTTAAAATTCCTGCAGTCAGTTCTGTTTAGAATTTGATGATTTATGACCAGCCCGTACTAACTCACTGGATCAGTATAGTGAATATGAGATTCAAAATTTTTAATTATTTTGATCTTAATTTAGACTTGTCTATCTTCGATTAGGCTTTATAATCGCCTCAATTGGAGTAGTACTTTTATAGTTATGAATTTTATAAGTTGGGTAATTCTTGCTGTCCATTGTTGTCCAGTAGAATTTTGTGGATTATCTTTAAAATTCAATTTCGTTATATTAATCTATCTTAATCTAAATTATATTCAAATAAGAGTATATGAAATCTAACTTCTTATTTCTATATTCAACAAAAACTAATAGGAACTTAGTTTTGCATCTCTAAGTTCATCAATCCATACATCAATAAAGAGGGATATCCTGATGAAATGTTTCTAATTTGAAGGGTTTACAATTTATGAAATTTAGTGGGGTACATAACCTACATGTCACTCTAGGTTTTAGAAAATGTCTCTCTCTGATACCATTTTGTCACGCCCCGAAATTCAGGTATAGAGTGTGCACCCTCAGACCCGAGTTTCAGTTCGTAACTCGTACACAAAGTGTACTAATTAATTTCTTAATCAGTTTAATCAGAGAGGATAATTATATTTAGTCTAAGTTCCACCATAATCTCAATCACACATACATAACACTTAGCACTAATCAACCAGACATATATAAATCTTGACAACCCTTAAAATAAAATAAACTTTAAAAATCATTCATTTATTGTATCATCGTACTATAATTATATTTATTCTATACTAATATTGTTTCAATGAAATAAATCTAAATAATTTCTTAAAATCTCAAAATCAATACCGATATGCATTTTACGTTAATCAAATTATGCTAGCAAGTAATCAGAAATGGTCTAATGCCGCCACTTCATCTTCAGATAAGTATGGCCATGTTTCACATGGATCGTATTCAAGTACGATGCATCCTTTCGATTGTTGCGCCACATCATCTGCTAATGGTTCCTCTGTACGGTTTTTCCATCAATAAAAAGGTAAGTTGGCCAGGCTCAGTGAAATAACCCAGCATGGTTCATAATCATAGCAATTAAAATAACATAAAAATGGATGTACAATGATATGAATGCAAATGATGTATGAATGCATCAGATGGGATGATCTTCCATCTGCTTGGGTTGGAGGTCGTCAACCCGCATCCACCCGTTGGGTAGGCTTCCACTTTTCGGTAGGCTTAGGCATAGCCCGCATCTGTAACGCTCTACTAGGATCGACATTTCTTCTAGGGAGGGCCCGTAGGATCGACCATGCATATGTAAATGTAATGAATGATAGATGATATGTAAATGCATATTTTTTATATTTAGTATAGTTGTCTTGATCAGAATATTCACATATAAATTCAGCGTACAATTATCATAACAAAAATACTCAAATCAGTATATCAATCAATCAAGCAACCACAAACGATTTATTGTAATTTTAATGAATCATGAGACAATGAGACAAGTTGATTTACTCACTTGAGTCTGGTAGTGTAGAATCCATAAGGTAATTAGGTTGGTTTGAATTCAGAGATCATATCAGTTATATCAACAACATTATTATTCATTTAATTATTTTATATGGTGGGGCCCACCTTTGATATACATCCTAAGTGGCCAAACCCTAAATGATTAAATAATTAAAATTATATGTTTATTAAATTTAATTATCAAGATTTAGATTTTCTTTTTAAGATCCTGAAATTGAATCTCAAATAATTAATCGGGGTTGCCACCGGATAATTAGATCATCCAGATTCTTTACGTCTTATCATGTTTTGTCTCTACACATTAGATGGATTGTGTGGATTTAACCACATATACACTGATGGCCCATCTCGACCTTCTACGCCAAGTGATACCAATACTTACGCAAAAATCTAAAATTTCTTTATTAAACACTTCTAGATCTGACTAATGTGGCCCATTCGATGGTCAGATTGATTTGAAAATTAGGACCCTTATATATTTTGGCCTTAGAGATCATATGATCCGTACAAATCTATCTTAACACAATCAGATTTCATCCATTCAATTTATTCCTAAAATATTACTAACTAGATCTGAAATCATAAAAACATCACTTTATTAAAATTGACTTTACACACCTATACAATGATCGTATGGATGATCCATACCATCCATTGTATGGATTAAGAAGAAATTAACAACATAATAAAAAATTAAAAAGATCTAACGATTAAAACTTACTTGATCGAGCCTTCTTAGAATCTCCTCTCCCTTATTCTCCAGGGCTTCCTATTTTTTTTTTTTCTATTAAGCATAAACATCTCGTATCCATTTTTTTAAAAAGAAACTTCTCTTGATAAGATAAGATGGGTACATCCTCCCTTATCTTGAATTTAAATTTTTTTATGACATTTGATATAAAAAAATTTTACTACTCCAAGAATCGATCCCTAAACCTCTTTCTCAATTAAGAATGTCTCTACTAACTCAAATATTGACTTATTTTTATTTTTTATTTAAAAATAAAACTTTAAATATTTATTTTATTTTTTTAATGCACCAAAATTTAGGGTTATTACAGTATCAGTATGCGCAAACAACCTACATGAGATGCATGCCCAGCAAAGTGTGTGCGGCTCATCATACGTAGTGATCATCATAATGTGGAATATATTTCATAGAAAAACTAACTCGACCCGCATCATATAACTACGGATATTCACCAGTATGACCAACGATACCGTGGATTTACGAGAACACCTCAAGACAGCACAATACATGAGTCAGATGAATTACATGACACGATTTGTTCATGGAGTGACTATTTGCGATATCCAATCCATGAAGTGATTTAACACGCATTGCGAATTACTTACATCTATTTGTGAACCACAACCCAATATCCATGGAATTACGCGTTAACCAAGAGGGTCTCTATCAAGAGCGCATTACATCCATGATAAAATATTTGAATCACTGGTTGTGATACCTCTTAATACATCACTTGCACTTATAGATGGATAAATTGAATTACGAGGGTTTTGGAATAACAAGACACATGCCCAAGCCTTAAAGATAAATAGCACAAGGCCAATATAATAAAGAGAAGAATGACAATGGTCAACTCAATAAAGAGAAAAGTGGCAATGACCAACTTAATAAAGAGGAGACTAGTAATGGCTAACTCAACAAATAGGAGAGTGGCAAGGGCCGACTCAATAAAAAGAAGAGTGACAGGGCTAACTCAATAAAGAGAAGAGTAGTAAGGGCTAACTCAAAAAACTAATAAAGGCAAGGGAATGGATTGTATCCATCACCTCACATAAATTCATGAAGATCACGCTTTATAACATAGTTCCCAGAGGATAAGTAAATGATGGTGGTAAATCAATCAATTGAAAGGATAATTTACAATAATATGGAAACATGAAAAAGACATGATAATTCATATCAATTTAAATCAAAGTAAGCTTAAAGGATAAAAACCCTCACCTTGGGCTATCTGATCGTCCACTCCTATGGTTAAATGTTGAGATGTACTTCAACCCTTATCTAATTCACCTGGTTGAATTTGGTTAGAGTATATGTCAGACTTAACCTAATTCTAATGAGTTTCAGGAATCCTTATTGATAAACTGAGTCGACTCGAATCGACATGGTGGTGTTCTTTTGAAAAAGAAGAAGAAGGAAGGAATAGATGGGGACGTGGACCTGATTTATATATGGGGCAACAACTTTATGGCGTTGTATGTGGCTGATTCCTCTTCTTCGGCGCTGATGGCTGATCGGAATAATCCCGACAAGCCGAGTTGAACTCAAACGTCCAACCTTCTTCTCTCCTTCTTTTCTCTTCCTTTCTTTTCTTTTCTTTTCTTTTCATCCTCTTTCTTTTTCTTTTTCTTTCTCTTTCCCTTTCTCTTATTCTTTCCTTCTTTCTTTCTTTCTTTCTCTTTCTTTTCTTGCTGATACATCCAGCAGGGGGTTGGCTATTGCTCTCTCACTCTTTCTCTTTCTATTTCTTGTTACAGTCTTGCAGTCCCTGCTCCCATCGTCGAACGATAGTTTTTATAGACGAAAGAGTCTCCAGACTCTTTTGCAGAACTCCTTCACACAAACTCGTTTGCGCAACAAGAAAACATACTCAACTTACGCCATTCTCGGCTTTCTTGCGGAACCACGTCTTTTGACGTTTACAGTCGGTGATCTCCTTCCGAAGGATATGGATTGGCCTGCTCAAGGTTGATTAGCCCACCAGATCACGACCCACGTCTAATAGTTTCTCCGGCTTTGGCTTCCACTGGTTGTGGTGGTTTGCGTCCGTGAAAAACGGAGGGTGTTGAACTCCTTTCGTAACTCTCTCTTAATCTCAACGTGGGTGTGGTCGAATGCGTTTTTGCTCCATTTTGAACGACTGGGATGTAAGAGTGGCCTCCTGCGTGGAAGGAAAGAAAGACGGAAGTTTTTCGTCTTTCCAGGAGGTTCAGTTGCGCATGCCCGATCTCGCTGGCGATTGTGTATGCACACGTGTGTACCAATGTGTGGGGCCTACGTGTCCCTGGTCGATTTTGTGTGGCCGTTAAGATGAATGGATTGGATCATCCAGTCGGACGATCAAGGTGGACCACAACATTTCCAAACAGATGTTGTTTGTTTACGTTGTGAAAGGTACCTCGACTTCTTGAGACTATTGCTATGGGCACGTGTGCGTGTTTGGGTGCACATGGTCAACAAGTTTTGATCAGATCAAGTCCCCCAAGGTGATGGACAGTTTGGATCAGGGAGAGAGTTCAAGGTAGTAGCCCACCATCCCAAACATGGAGGGTCGTCCGTTGTTAACACATGATGGGAAGGATTTCCTTCCTTCAGGATTTTATCGGGTCAAACCTAATTTGACCCAATATTTAGTTCAGTGCACCGCCGATGTATGTGTAACATGCACATCCGGGCTGATTGTGGGGCCCACAGTGATATTTTTTGAGTAATCTACTCCGTCCATTCGATTTGTCAGTCCATATTAGGGTCCAAATGGGCCCCTGGTCAGAGATCAGGCAGGTCCAAAGCTCAAGTGGGCCACCCTCAGGTGAATATTCATTTTAACCATTGATCTTGCTGATCCAAGGGTTGGAATTTGGCATGTATGGTTATTTTATGATAAATTGGCATGGTGTAAGGTTTCCCATTAAATGGATCATGAGAACCTCGTGATCTAGAATTCAGGGTCCACTTTAATGGTATTTTCGTAATTATTGTTAATCTAAGAGTTTTGTGAAATCTAATGGTTCGGCATAGTTATATGCACATTCCCAAATAATTCTTACAAAAGAACTTACATCTAAATCATTATGGTTAAAGAGTTATTCGCCAATTTGTTTAAGGGAAGGTATATATGTCAAATCAGGTGATGGATGATCTCGTCTTAAAATCAACGGCCAGATGGTTTAATCTATGAATGAAGATCATTCCCAATGGTTAGATTCATTTCAAGGAGTAGATGTAAGGCTAGGATAGTTAGATTGGTATCATACACATGTACAAATGAGGGTTTTTTTTTTTTTTTTTTTTTTTTTAGTAACACTCGAGAACTTTCAATACTAAGGTATTGAAATCTTCGGGTGTTACATAAGGGTTAACAAAAAAACATCCAAGAAGGGTGCATGCTTCTTTTGCAAAATTTTCAATCACTTTAATAAAGACTGCCGAAAATATAAATATAAAATGCAAGAAAAGAAATGACAAGTCAATATGACAGAAGACATGAATCCAGTAGTTGTCGTCTCTAAAGTTAACATGGTAAATGAGGATGTTGAATGGTGGGTAGATTTTGACGCTACTAGACATGTTTGAAGAAATCATAACATGTTTAATTTCTACGAAATAGTGGGGGTTAATCAAGAACTATATATGGGAAATGCCTCCACATCCAAGGTTGTAGGAAAAGGGAAGGTAAGGCTTAAGCTAACTTTTGGAAAAGTCTTTACTTTAAATAACGTGTTGCATGTTCTAGATATTAGGAGGAATCTTATATCAACTAATCTACCGATTAAGTTTGCCTTCAGACTCCTATTTGAATTCGATAAATTGGTTCTGTAAAAAAATGGAGCATATGTGGGGAAGGGCTTGTTGGGGATTGGGCTGCAGATTCGCACAAAGATGAATCTAGGATAGCAATCCAAGAGCGCCAAGCAAACACAAGAGAGCACAAAGATTTAATGTGAAAAATCCTTTCGGAAAAAAATCACAACACAAACCGACATAAATCCACTATGAAAGCATAAATTACAAAGAGAAAAGACTCACCTGATTCAAACAACCTCGAACCTCACCCTTTCTATACCCTTTGAAACCCTAGAACCCCTTTTAGAAACTCTTTGAAATACTTTAGAAAGCCTTAGCATTGTTTTAGAAAGGCCCCAGGAATTCCTATTTATAGTTTAAGAAACTCTACTTTCGCACCGACTTGGAATAGTCCATAAACCGCATCAAATTTACACAGTTTGCGTAACCTTTAACTAGTCGAGCTAGAGCTTGGGCTAGTCGAAGGGGCACCTTCGACTGGTCGAAGATCTTAGAAATTCCAAGATACATTATTGCTGGACTTTAAGCCGAACTTTTTCTGGGCTAGTCGAACTTTTTAGATTTAAGACATCTGTTAACAACAGGGCTATGTATTTAATGGAATGTTCAAGTTAAACCTTATAAATGAAAATTCTTCTTCCGTTTATATGATTGATTCATATGATATTTGGCATGCTATATTAAGATATATTAGTTATCATAGTATGAATAATATATCTAGTCTTAATTTAATTCCTAAGTATATAAAACTTAACGGCAAATGCAGTATTTGTGTACAATCCAAAATAACTAGAAAACTATTTCCTAGTGTGGAAAAAGAATCATAACTCGTAGACCTAGTTCATAGTGACATATGTGAAATGTTTGGTCTAATCACAACAGGGGGGAAAGATGTATTTCAAAAATTTATATATGATTTCTCCTGTTATACTCTAGTATATCTATTGAAGAATAAAGACGAAGCATTACAAAAATTCAATATATATATATATATTAATATATATATATATATATATATATATATATATATTATATAATAATTATATATAATAAGGCAGAAGTACATAACTAGTTAGACCAAAAGATTAAAATCCTAAGGTTAGAAAGGGAAGGAGAATATCTATCCTTATAATTATCAGAGTTTTGTAAAAACTCATGGTGTAATTCACCAAATTACATCTCTATTCAACCCAACAAAATAGGATAGAAGAAGAAAAAAAAAAACAAGTCTCTTATGAACATGGTAAACTCTATACTCAATAATACATGTTTAAGTTCAGAATTTTAGGGAGAGGCCCTATTGACCGTCTGTCATATCTTGAATAATATACCTCACTCTAAGACTCGTAAGATTTCATATGAAATATAAAAGTAGATGATTCCAAACATCTCATACTTTAAGGTATGAGGTTATAGAGCCTTAGTTAAGCTTACTGATCCTAAATAATCTAAGATAAGGTTGAGATCTCTTAAGTGTATTTTCATATGATATGCACAAAATAGTAAGGCATATGTGTTTCTAGTTGTATAATCTAATCATGCGATCCCAGTAAACAACTTAATAGAATTAGAGATGTTGAGTTTTATGAAAACTCATTATCTTCTATAATTAGAAAAGAGACAAGATCTCAAGATCCTAATACAAGCTGTAGTTCTCAGATACCTCAAAATATCAGTAGTCTCGATAAAGAGGACATAAACCCTAAAAGGAGCAAGATGATTAGAACAAGTCCATCTTTCAGACCTGACTTCTACCTTCTGCTAATAGAAGGAAATAAAGAAAACATGACAGAGGAAACCATGTTGGTATGTAGCATAGTTAATGATCTGGTAATAATAGATGATGCCCTTAGATATCAAGATGCTTCTTTTTGGAAGGGAGCTATAAATGATGATATGGATTTTATATTGCAAAATGGAATATCAAAACTTGTGAAATTGCCCCTAGGATCAAAACCAATAAGTTGTAAATAGATTTTCAAAAGAAAACTAAGACCAGATGGAACAACAGAAAGTTTTAAGGCCTTATTAATAGCTAGAGAATTTACACAAAAAAGAATGTATTGACTTTTTCGATACATATGCTCAGTAGCAAGGATATCAATTATCCGAGTTTTAGTTGCTCTAGCATCCATATAGAAGTTAGAAATCCATTAAATGGATATAAAGACAGTTTTTTTTTTTTAAATGGTGACCTTAATGAAAATATTTACATGGAGTAAACAAAATGTTTTATTGTTCTGGGACATGAAAATAAAGTATGTAAATTGATCAAATCAATATATGGACTTAAATAGACATCTAAGCAATGACATAAAAAGTTCGATAAAGTAGCCACCTCATATAGTTTTATGATTAATGAATATGATAAATGAGTAATCATGTGTCTATACGTATATGATATGTTAATCTTTGGTATATATTTAAAAGTTATAAATAACACTAAAAGATTCTTATTATCTAGCTTTGATATGAAGGATATGGGTGAAGCTAATGTGATTCTAGTTATCAAGCTATTGACAAATAATGATGGTATAACTCTATCTTAGTCACTTTATGTTGAAAAGATACTTAAAAAGTTTGATTACTATGATAAAAACTCAGTTTCTACTCCTTTTGATTCTAATATCAAGGCCGTAGTCTATTTCAGTTAAAGTATTCGAAGGTGATTGACAGTCTTATGTATGCTATGATTTCTACTCGATCTGAGATTGATTTTGCAGCGGGTGAATTGAATAGGTTTACAACTAATAAGTTTAGATCATTGTAATGTTGTCTTTAACATACTTAGATACTGGAGGAAAACAAATAACTATGGTCTACATTTTCCTATTTACCCTACTGTGCTTAAAGGGTATAGTGATGAAAGTTGGGTCATTGATTTTGATGAATCCAAGTTCACCAGTGGATAAATTTTTACATTTGAAAGAGCTGTCATTTCTTGGGGATTCAATAAGTAAACTTGCATATCTCCCTTAACCATGGAATTTAAATTCATAGCTTTGGTAGCTAGTAATAAAGAAGCATCATGATTGAGAAATCTGTTATTAGAAATACCATTATTGGTAAGGCCTTTGCCATCGGTCTTTATCTACTGTGATAGTGAAGAGATACTGTTAAAGGCATATAACAAGACTTATTATTGAAAATGTAGACATATCATTCTCAGGCATAGTTTTGTGCTGCAACTACTTGATGATGACATTATAATAATACAGTATGTGTGATTCTTCAAGAATCTAGCTAGTGCACCAGTTCACCAAGGGACTAGTAAGGGATGTTGCCAGTTGAACATTAAGATGAATGAGACTTAAGCCAATTTCATAGACACTAGATGAGAGAAACCCAACCTAAGTTAATAGGTTTAATGGGAAAAGTATCTCCCAGGAAGTGGCTGGAGCAGCACTGTACGTTTTCTATCTGTCTCATTGCTAAATGTATGTAGCACTGTACGTTTTCTATCTGTCTCATTCCTAAATGTATGTATAGTGTTGGGCACCTATAATGATTAAAAGGAGGATGAACATCTGCTTTTAATGAGTCAATTCAAGGGTGATATAGTTATAGGAGTATTCATAAGGATTCACTAACATGAGTATTGGAAGTGGGGCCGCTTCCTGACGTTTGAAAGTTTTGGCTACTTTTATGAACTCATGAATCCATAATAGAGCACAATGTCGTTAATGTGCCACAATTTTATAACACATGACAATTGAAATATGTGTGTGTAACATGTCTGGTTGTATCATATAAAATACTTAGTTTAAGACCATGGTTACTAAGGATTTTGATATCATGTCACTGTTAAGTTTTTTTTTTTTTTAAATAATAATTAAAAAAAGAAATGTTGGATTTTTTTAACATATAAAAGAAAATATAAGAAAATGGTTATGGGTTTTGGTGATTGTTGATGACCATTCATTTGTGAATGGTGGTGCCTCTTGCTAAATGGAGCATCCTTTGAATTCAAAATGGTGGTGAAAGGACGTCTTTAATGGTGAAGGGATGCCATTGTTGAAAAGACACCATGGAAGAAAATGTATTTCCATGAAAATGATCTTAAAGCAGCTCTTATGACTCTATATAAACTCATCTTTAGGTCAATCCAAAAATAACAATTCCAATAATCTCATCTTCTTCTTCTTCTCCATTTTTGTTTTTGGGTGTTTTTTGAAAAATGTGCAATTTTTCAGGTAGTAAACTATAAACAATTTTCAGGGGGTAAGCTGCAACAGCATAGAAGTTAGGGGTGCATGCTGTAAAAGTGTATTCGGAGTGCAGTTTTACAGGCCAAAGCATACATTTATCCGGTTTTGGAGAGGAGGCCGCTTATTGTATCCTGGAAGGAGATTTGTTGTAACCCTCTTGCAAACTGGTTTAATCACCAGTAGGGTGCAAAAATCGCTTTAAAGATAACGACATCATAACGCACCTTAAGCTTATTTTTAAGTGATTGTTCTTTCTATCTTTCTCCTTCGACACTTGGAATCACAAAGCTATGAATTATGCGATAAAGTTTCAGATTTTTTTTATTTTTTTCTAATTTAAGGGTTAATCTTTAAACCATTAAGAATTTTATATGACAATTCGATTGCATTCAACATATTTAATAATAACAATATTTATCCAAGTTGAAGAATATTGAAATAAGGCATCTTATTATGAAAGAGATGGTACAAAATTGTCAAGTGTCTATACGACTTATCATCATAAAGCAGTTGATGGTAAATCCACTTACTAAAGGTCTTTTTATCATGTTGTTTAATAACCATATGACTTCTATGGGAGTAATCGATCCGAAGATTTGCTTGACAAGTGGGATTTGGTTTGATCCAATTCATGTATATATATTTAGATATCTCATTTATTTTTTACTGATGATTCTTTTATCCAACTTATTTTTGCATCTTTGTCACGCCCCAGACTCAGTAACCGGACTCACAAGGATTCCGATGACCGGTTCTGAACGCAACAGCCTCCATAGTACCCCATTCTCGGCTCCTGAGGCAGGTTCCGATCCTGGGATCCTACAAGGAGGATTTTCATAACAGTATAATCATTCCAATACGAGCATACCCAAGATCACAGCAAGAACATCTGAGAATAACAAAGGCACACATCGCAAAATCCACTATAAATTTAAACTTTTACAATCATCCATAAGGTCCAAAAGGACATACATGAGATAAAAGGAAAAGAGAGAAAGGTCAGCAACACTTGAGTCCTCAAATGCTCAGCTCTACTCCATGCTCTACTGCTGTGTCGCCTGCCTAGAGTATCCTGCACGCATCAATCATGCATAAGCTTATAGAAGCTTAGAGGGTGGTGTAGGTGTGTGATAATGGTGCACAGAGGAGTAGTAGGAGATACAAGGAGAGAAGCATGGTCAATGAGGATATCACTAGCCTTACCCAGGCTTATCATGAATAAGATGCAATGAGTACTGGGTGCCATGCCAAGGCAATGCATGAAGGGGCTTGTACAACCAATGCTAATGCAATGCAAGTAATGTCAGTGCTCATATCCAAACCACAAGTCATGTACATTTTCGATCATAAGGAAATCACCGGGGTCCATTACACTGCTGAATGACTGCCGCTCTACAGACCCCGCACAGTCAAACGAGCGTAAGAGACCTCACTACCCGCCTGTGGACAGCCAATCACCAACAAGGCCTGAAGGTAGCGGACCCATTTACGAGCTGGTCAGACTCAGCCTAGCAATGCCTCCTCACATCAGGCAGGTAAGGCCACACCCCTATCCAACCGACTACACGACAGTGGGAGACGCGGCCTAATGGTATAAGGCCCTCGTGCGCTCATATATTCCACCCGGTCACGGCGTTGGAGCAGATCCTTGGTACCATGGAAGTTTTGGGAATTTCACCCATGGGCATCCTATGCACCCGGTATGCTCAACTAATATTTCCGGTGTCCACATATACAGCCATCCACGAATACCCCTGTGGAGGCAAGGCCCTGATGAAGTAAGGGCGGATATCCATAAGCTATGCAATGCCAGATGCATGAATCACACAATCACCCATGCATCAATCCCAAGCATCCATCTCTCGGGGAGATACCAACATGTCCTACACAATGACACAACCATGGCCAATAATACCTCAACCAAGCATGCATATGATGCGTATGAGAGTGGGCCATGAAGATGAATAGGGGTGCCAATGAGGTGAAGATGAACTCTCTACCTAACCATGAAGGGTCTAGGTACTTAACCAATTCCTCATAAGGAATACAACCTCTAGTGGGGGCCCATATACCTGGGGTAGCCCATGAGACTAAGGAGAACAATGATATGGGCCTAAATAGATGAAACGAGCCTAGCAAGGGTCTATGGTGGGCCTTTAACCACCCATAGAAGCCCATGGGCCTACCTTAGGGCCACCAATGTGGACATCCAACCACAATTGGTCCCCAAGAGGTAGCCCATCTCTAATTGATTACGGATCAAGGCCCAAGGCCCACATAACATTAGAAATAAGAAATGGGCAGCCATTACATACCACATACATTCATGTTGGGCTTCAGAAAGGCGGCCCAAGGCCCATCCAAAACATGGGTCCAAGGGGAACACACATAGCCCAACCCATATATACCACTATGGGCCCATAGGGGAAAGGTTAGGGCCCAACATAAAGGCTACTAATCCCATATATTGTGGTGGCCTAGTGGGCAGCCCATTGCTCAAATCACATGGGCAAATGTCATGTTCTTAGTCAAGTAAGTTGGGCCTACAACCCGGCCCAAGTATAAAGTTGATTTGGTGGGCAATCAAGGGCCCATATACTTGTGTAATCTGGCCACTAATCCAACACAATAGTATGGTAAAAATGGCCCAAGAGTTCAATGGGCCTATCTAGAAAGTTCCAGCCCAATTGGGCTCAAAAGTTCAACAACTAGCCACATTCATGGACCCAATTAAATTCAACTGTGGTGGGCCTCAAAAGTGCATTTATTAAGCCCAACATTTAAGGAACTAAATGTATAAATTATTACCTCTAAGATTCTTCACAATGTGTTGGGCCCCACTCCTCAAAATTTCAGCCCAAAGGCCAAACATAATTATAACATGTTGCTGTCCTAAATTTGGGCACTCCATTGGAGTGGGCCCAGGACCTTTAAAACTCTGGAAATTGAGGGCCAAGGTCCCTCATCATGCATACAATGAGAGAAAACCCAAAAAGGTGGCCCACCATCAGAGGAAACATTTTTGAATTATAATTTTTATCAAGGCATATTGCTGGACTGCACAGCAGAAAATTCTGGCAAGCCAACTATCTTGGCCCATTCTTTTGGATGCCCAAATGGGGTCAGTTGGGGTTGAAACTTTTCAGAGTGATACTTTAATAGGTAGGACACACTCCCACAAAATTTCAGAATTTTTAGATATTCCTAAGTATTTTAATTAATTTGAACAAAACAGTTTGTCCAGAAAATCGGACAGACCTGGACGTCCCAATGTGGTGGGCCAGTCCGGCCCTCGCCACGGTGTGCACGGGGGTCCATTGGCTCTGAAACTTGGTAGGTAGGTCCCAACATAGGTGAAAAACAACTTCAAAAATTTTCAGAATTTTTAGAGATTTAAAAATATTTTAATTTATTTAAAGAAATCAATCTATCCTGAAAATCGGACTGATCTGGACACCATATTGTAATGGGATGGTCCAGCCACCACCATGGTGTGTACAGGTGTCCGTTAGCCCCGAAATTTTGTAGGTTGGTCCTAACATGAGTGGAACACCTCCATGTATGTTTTCATAATTTTTAGACACCCAAAAGTATTTTAATAAATTTTAGAATTCCAACCTGTCCAGGGTAGAATGTTGCTGGAACAGTGCAGAAAATCCAGACTGTCCACCTCATTTGGGCCACACCTTTGGGACCCCAATGAAGGTCAGATGGGGCTGAAATTTGGTATGGTTGTAGGTGGGTCATAAGGCTATAAGAATCACATATTATTTTGTTTCATTATTCCCACCAAAGACCCATAAATCAAGCCCCAAAGTGGCCCAAAAATCTGTCCAGGCAGATTTGGACAGCAACATGTAATAGAAATGATTAAAATATAACATGGTTTTTCATGGGATTTAACCCCAGGAATTTGTGTGGTGGATCACCCCAGTGGGCCCAACAAATGTCCAGACCTTCCCCATCATCAAATACCCCTTGCATGTGTCCTATCTAGGTGGATTTTGGGGCCACATGTCTAAGGATGGACCGCTATGGGCATCCAAGCTCCATGGTTGGTCTGGATTTTTGTTGCCCTACAAGGTGGGCCACACATGCAAGATCAACATTTTATCATAAAGAAAAATAATAATAATAAAGAATCGGCCACAAGAGGAGGGGCTCCGCCACATTGAGGCCCTCCCCTTCATCAATCACACCATACATCCCTTTTATTCATATGTTACAACATAGATCTACCACATGCATGTTCTAGATTCAAGATCAATGGTTGAAATGTCATCCCAACCATGATTCTAGGGTCTAAATGACCCATCATACTATGAAATCCAAGTAATCCTCCATGATGGGGACCTATAGAGGGGAAACCCCATGCATGGACATGCATGCATCAAAAAGGCCATTTGGCCACAACTAAGGGATGATGTAGGATCTCCACCATGGATTGGTGGGCCCTACACTTCCCACACAAAAAAGGAGATCTAAGAATATGAAAATAGAAATCCTAAATCCTAGGAGTACACCCACCTTAGATTGCTCCAAACTTGGACCTCCTAGCTCCTAGTGCACCAAGGGATCCATATCAATGGGTGAGATTGGATTTAGATGGTTGGATTTGGAAGATTAAAGGGGAAATGGGGCTGGAGAAGAGAGGGAGATGAGAGAGAAGTTGCTGGAGAAGAAGAGAAGAGAGAGAGAAATGAGAGGGAAAGAGAGGGAAAATCTTTTAAGGGAAGTAATAATAACCTATGGTGACAATAACAATGTTGCTAGGGTAGGCTAGGTATGGGTAGTGTTTAGGGTGGGTAGTGTTTATTCCATGCAA
Organism: Magnolia officinalis; assembly: GCA_021015155.1. NCBI lineage: Eukaryota > Viridiplantae > Streptophyta > Magnoliopsida > Magnoliales > Magnoliaceae > Magnolia > Magnolia officinalis. The sequence continues at coordinate 14,242,777 of JAJHSJ010000010.1, read as the reverse complement.
TAGTGTAGTGTGTGTGTGTGTGGTGTGCATGGGAAATTGTGGCATGGAGGTGGTCCACATGTTTTTGTACACAAAAGTGGGCCACATGATGAAATGCTCATAACTTTTGATCCATAGGTCGGATTGACACACAAGACGCGTCGTGGGAACCGCAAAGACGATACGAACGAGATGGCATAGGTCTTGAGTCGATCCGAGTCAGGTCTACGTGACTAAACTTAAGGTGACCGTAAACACAATTCGAAGGTCGTGGGTCGCCGGAATTCGACCGGTAGGACCGCGAGACCATGATGAACAAGATGCATACTCACACACATACATGCAAACATGGAAACTAGGGTCGGGTCTCACACTCTTTTAGTGTGCAATGTCATGAGTAAACAGAATTTTTAATCTCAATGTATACATATAATGCTCTTAATAAAGACAATTAAACCATTTAGAGATATTCATATGTGATCACATTAGGCTTGCAATTTTTATATCTTACTTCTATATCTTTGCTCTATCTCATTGAGATTACTGATATTCGTGATCATGATTTGTTTCACTTAGTCAAAATTAAATATTATGATGACTATTATGATAAAAAAAACTAATAATTTTAGCAGATGAGATTTGAAAAGTGTTGCTCATATCATCCAACAATAGTGATTTAAAATTTTAATAGGCACCTATTAGAAGGTTGCTAATAAATATGTTTTATAAAATGCTTTAAAAAATTAAAAGCATGACATTAATTAATGTGACACAAATAGAAAAATATAAGATTTCTATTGGGTGTGCCTTATATGATCAAAATAGTTTAACCAAACTTATTTTGGCCATTGGATTATTTGCATTTGACCGTACCAATGGACCCCGTGCTAGTTGTGATTGATTCAAATATATAAGGGGTGGTGGTGTATTCCTTATTTCAATTTATTAAGGGTATCTTAGATAGACACAAACTCTTTTAAATATGTAGACATGTGGAGGGAGAGTACATGTGATGGATTAAACTACTTCGAGGTAAGTCTTGGTTTAATCATGTATATCTAAAAATAAGAGGGAAATAAGTATTTTTTTTTAAAATTATTATTCCCATTAAAGATCTCTAAAATATATATATATATATATATATATATATATATATATATATATATATATATATATATATATATATATATATAAGGTGCATAAGATCAAGATTCATCCTTGTCCATCATCACCAATAGTTACCTGATGTGATAGTCATCATAATGTTTATTTGTGCCACATATAAGGAAATCTCAAAGGGTATTAAGCAAACCTATGGTCTGGATTACTGAACCATGGGCCACACTTGTATAATATGCACAGCCTCATTCAAGGTTGGAAATTGGTGTTGCCATGTCAATGTTTTCAGTGCTCCTCAGCTCTCGGGAGGGGATCGGCTGGTGTACCAGACACCACTGATCTGGCTAGTGGGTTGACGTTACCAAGTTCTATGGTTCCCACCCTGAGGTATGTGCTAAATTGGCGAGCTCAAAATGCTTGAGCCAAAAAAATAAGACAGAAGCAAAGAACAAGTGGACCACACTGCAAAATGCACTGGGGGTTTGAACATCTATCATTGAAACCCTTGTGGGGTCGCAGAAGTTTTGGATTAATATGGTATTTGTTTTTTCCTCTTCATGTAGGCCTGTGTGACGTCATGAAAGGATTGGATGAAAAATAATTTTTACCGTGGGCTCTAAACTCAATTCCCTAAACCTTAACCTATAACCTAACCTAAACCTAAACCCATAACCTACACTTATAACCTAAACCTAAACCTATAACCTAAACCTAAACCTAAACCTAAAACCTAAACCTAAACCTACACCTAATCCTAATCTCAACTCCCTAACCTAAACCTAAACCTAAACTTGAAAACTCAAACATAAACTCAATCCCGAACCCGAACCCGATTTCCTAAACCTAAACCTTAACCTATTCTCAATTCCCTAAAGCTATAACCTATAACCTATAACCTATAACCTATAACCTAAACCTAAACCTTAACCTTAACCTAAAACCTAAACCTAAACCTTAACCTAAATCTAAACCTATAACCTTAACCTAAATCAAAACGTATAACCTAAACCTTAACCTATAACCTATAACCTAAACTTATAACCTATAACTTAACCTTAACCTAAACCTAAAACCTAAACCTAAACCTATAACCTAGAACCTAAACCTAAATTTAAAACCTAAATGTATTCTCAAATCCCTAAACTTAAACATACACCTAATCCTAATCTCAACTCCCTAACCTAAACCTAAACCTAAACTTGAAAACCCAAACCTAAACTCGAACCCGATTGATGTAATAATGTAGCCCAATCACAACAAATAAGAAAATCTTGCTTTGTTGGCAAGCATACTCGAACTCAAACATCACAATGCATCTATTTCCATCTCCACTATCTATCTCTTATAGCATAGATTATTTGAGATTTGATTTATCTCATTTTTAGAGTCATGTCTTAACACAATATGATAATATTAATAGACAAGGTGGATTTGTCAACAACATTATTCCAAGACCCATATAACTTCTCCTTATATGAAGTTGGGTAGGGCACATGCAGCTTGAATCCATCAAAGGAGATAAGGATCACCTCTCATATGTTCTCTCTCTTTTCATTTGTTTTTTTCCATAGGATTGTTTATTTTGTGGTGTTTACTCAAATATACGTACAACATGTTATCATGTTAATATAATTATAAGTGGCCTAATCTCACCTTTCTAAAAACAACTAATAATAATTTCTACCTGATGAGAAATCACCAAGTACTATTAGGCTCAACCCAAAAGATAAATCAGCATTTTCTTTCTTTCTTTTTCTTTTAACACACACTCACACACCAAAGTAGCTTACGGCCATAATGGGTACTTAAACTCGTGACCTTGTATTGAAACTATTTTGAATCTACCATGAAAGCATAAGTAAGGACCTAGGTATGTGTGCACAGTCGGCGATGTGTTCACCACACTGAATTTTGTGAGCCCCACCAGGAAATAGGCTATGGATAATTTTTTGAATTTTATTTATGATGTTAAACTTATACGTATTTATGCATGGATGAATGTGATGTGGATAAGATTGTTTGTATTTGGATGGATATAGTTTATGTTTGGATGAATGTAGTTTATGTTTGGATGGATTTACGTAGTTTGGGTTTAAATGGATGTGAATGTGAATATAATGAAATATATTATATAACAGGTGTATATCATGAAGAATATGATGAAATATAGTGTAACAGGTGTATATCAGGAATTTTGTGCCAGAAGATTGAAAAAGAAAAAAGACTTTTACCTACGAAACTTTTCGTAGGTAAAAGTCTCATCCAAGTTTTTACCTACGACAATTTTCGTAGGTAAAAGTTTTGTAAATATTTTTACCTACAAAATTTTCATAGGTAAAAGTATCATGAATTATTTTTACCTACGAAAAAAATCGTCAGTAAAAGTTTTTTACTTATTTTTTACCGACGAATTTTAAATATTTTTACCTACAAAACAATTCTTCGGTAAAAGTTTTGTAAATATTTTTACCTACGAAACAAATCGTCGGTAAAAGTTTTTTACTTATTTTTTACCGACGAAAACATTCGTCGGTAAAAGTTTTGTAAATATTTTTACCTACGAAAAAAATCTTCGGTAAAAGTTTTACACTTATTTTTTACCGACGAAAAAATTCGTCGGTAAAAGTTTTGCAAATATTTTTACCTACGAAAAAAATCATCGGTAAAAGTTTTTTACCGACGAAAAAAGTCGTCGGTAAAAATCTTGTCATTGCCGACGATCGAAATTTTCGTCGGTAAAAGCCTTTTCCGTCAGTCTTTTACCGACGAAAGTTTTCGTCGGTAAAACGTTTGACCTATGAAAAAATCACTTTTAGCGACGAAAATTTTCGTCAGTAAAAGTAGGTTTTCTTGTAGTGATACTAGGATTATGCCCCTTAGATTTCTGTAGAGTCTGACAGAATTCTGATCCGGGACTTATCTTTTCTTTGTGATTCTTCACTTTGCTCATTGCCTTGACTTCCTCTGTACCTGCAGTTTTTTGTTTTTTGTTTTTTTTTCTTTTTTAGCCATTTTTGCCCATAGTGTCTTTTTAGGTTTTAACCACGACCGACTTTTCCATCATTTTTGCCCATGGCGTCCTTTCAATTTTCGCCACGTCCCGGGGCTTTGCTCTTGCCTGCCCCTTGGCAGCTGTGCTCTCTTTACCCTTAGTGCCTTTTCAAGTTTTCACCAAGTCCACTACATGCCCGTTGTTTTTACTCGAGGCACCCTTTCGGGTTTTCACCTCGCCCGTTTTGCTTAGGCACGTTACTTTTCTTTTGATTTCTCTTTTTCTTCTACAGAGGCGGGAGGCTAGATTCCATTCATTGTTGGTCGACTGGTGAGCTTCCTGACTTTGTTTCCAATCACGACCGTGAAGTTACATACATTAGGGTAAACTATCTTGAAGGAAAATGGGTTGGTGACTTGTGTTCTCACTCATTGGGTTTGACTCCTTTTTTTCTTTTCTTCTTCTTCTTCTTTTTTGACTGTGCACTTTTATTTGTCTATTTTTTTTCTTAATTTTTTTTTTTTTTTTAACCCTTTATTTTTTTTAGAACACTTATTGGAGGAAGGAATGATGATGGATGTACCTCAAGATTTTAACCGCTTGTTGTTTGTCTTTAGCTTTACGATTGTGGGTGTTAACATAATCAGGTAGGATTACCCGTGATAAATCTTCACGTTGCTAGTGTTGATGGACTCTGGAAGATCTTTGCCCCTAATGATGGTGAGACGAAGAGCACCTCTCAGAAGAACTTTGTAAACGATCAACGGATCATCCTAGGATGGCTTGGACTTGCCCCCTGAATCTAGTAGGTGCAATGATAAGATGTGCAATATTAGCATGTTGTTAACTTTTTTTTCAGACTTGCTTGTCATTGGTCCCAGCGATCGTTGTGTGCTTTATGTCTACGAGATGTAGTTGGTTACATCAAGCTTACCACCAATCATTTTCCTTGATTTCTTTCTCCATTCGAACCCATGATGTAGGATGTTGTCGCTACCCACTTTGTCTGCCACGAGAATGCATGTAAGACCCGTATCCTATATTGTATCGTTCCGTAGGCTTTTGCGGTCCTCCCGATCGAAGTTCAGCGATCCGCGATCTGTTATCGGCAATTGTGCGTGATCTTGAGTCACGTCCAGTATATCTGAGTTGGCTCAACTCGAAACTTGTACCGTCATGACCGCATTGTCACCGCGGTTCCAATGTCGCTTCTCATGCGCCAATGCGAAGCTTAAATCATAAGTTGTGGCCCGCGCATTATAATGGTTGTGGACTACACATTATGGGACTCACCTGCCCCTATGGACCATTCCCTAGGCAGGTGATGTCATGCCCTTACACAAGTAATAATGAATCCTCTTCTTAAGTTAACACCTCCCCTTACCTAGGCATTTATGATGGCCTTCCATCATTATGACAAGCCATAACTTCTTCCTCTCTCTTTCCTTCCTCATTTTCTCATCTCCCCTAGCAACTAAGAAGCCATGGACGTCCCAACCCATCTCCATGGCCAGCCCTCTTTCACCTTAAGTCCCCTTCAATCCAGCCATTAGAAGCCCATCTCCACCATTAATAAGGATCATAAAGGCTTGAGGACCCGAGGGATTGAAGGAGTAGATCTAGAGGTGGGTGCTTCTCTCTCTCTCTCTCTCTCTCTCTCTCTCTCTCTCTCTCTCTCTCTCTCTCTCTCTCTCTCATTTTATGTGATGTGTGGCCCACTCGGATGGACCCCACCTTGATGTATGTCTTATCCAAACCGTCTAAGTCATGTGGACCCTACCTTATGGATGATGAGAAAACACAAATATCAGACCCATTAGGTGGGCCACGTTCATGTGGGACCCACCTTGATGAAACGTGGGCCACGTATATGTGGGACCCACTATGATGCTGTGTTTATCCATGCCGTCCAGCATCCCTGGACACTGGACGTGAAGCAGGGTATGGCTAACATGGAGTGCGTGTACTGACATGGGTGTGTACTAACAAGCTAACAAATAAAAAATAAAAATAATATATATATATATATATATATATATATATATATAACGTCAGTTGGTTTTTAGATTTTTAGGTGGGCCACTCATACAGGCCCCACCTTGATGCATTAATTTAATCCACGCCGTCCATTCCATTCCCCAGCTTATTTTAGGCATTGAGCCAAAAAATGAAGTGAATTCGATTTTCTGGCAGGCCATACCATAAAAAACAGTATTTTTTACTATTGAAATCCACCCTGATGTTTCTATACACCAAAATACCCCAAATATTGGGCTCGTTCGGACTGTCTCGAGCCCTGGAATGCAATGGCTGGAGTGGATTCACCTAATGTGGGCCCCACGTATGAAAAACCCCAAAAATATATAATTTTAAAAAATATATATATATATATAATATAAGCAACAATAGTGTCTGTTGTTGCTGCTGACAGAGGACGCCAACAGCGTCCTGTGCTGCTGCGTGGGTGGATAGCCAGGGACGTGGGTCCCAACCGTGGGACCCACCGTGATGAGTGTTGAACATCCATGCCGCGCATTTGGTGGCCCCCCTCCTGGCTATGGGCCATCCCAAAAATCAGCCGTAGGTGGAACTCATGTGGCCCACGTCACAAGAAACAGTGTTGATTAAGCATCTGTCATTGAAACCCTTTTTGGGTTGTCACAGAAGTTTTGAATCGATATGAAATTTGTTTTTCCTCTTCATCTGGGTCTGTGTGACCTTAATAATGGATTGGATGGCAGATAAGCGTTATGGTGGGCCCCATGTGGGACCCACCTCTGTCTAGTGGATTGGCTGGTGCACCACGCACCAACTAGATAGTTGTGTATTGATGTCAGTAGGTCCGTGGGACCCCGATCATGATGTGTATATCCCTCCACCCATGGCAGATGGGACCCACCTTGATGTATGTGTTTTGTCCTCACACCGTCCATCTGTTTTATATTCAGACCATCCGTCTGATGGACAGTGGGCTAGCACACTTAGCTAACTGAATGTGAAGAAGTCAGCAAGTCCAGTGGGTCCCATGCATGATGTATGTGTTGTTAAATTTGCACCGTCCACTTGTTTGGACAGTTGATACCTCCATGATATTTGTGTTTTATCCTTACCGTCCATCTGGATAGTGGGATCCACCCTGTTGTACGTGTTTTAACCATACCGTCCGTTTGGGACGTGGACCCACCATGATGCATGTGTTGTATACAAACCGTCCAACCATTTGTGAGATCATTTTCTAGCATGAGAAAAAGAATGGGACAGATCTAAAGTTCAAGTGGACCCCCACCATTTGCAATAATAGTGGACCGTGACATCCACCGTTCAAACTCATAAGGGCCACAGTAGTTTGTTTTCACTTCATTTATTGTTATGTTAACTTATGAATTGGTTGGATCTCAAATACATTACAACGGGCCACACCATGATGTGATCATCCATTGATCAGGTGGACCACACCACAGAAATAGTGGAGGATTGAACATCTATCATTGAAACCCATTTGGGTCACAGAAGTTCTGGGTCAATGGGGAATTGCTCTCCCTCTTAATTCAGGTCTTTATGACCTTATGATTAGGTTGGTTGGAAAATGAACTTTATGGTGGGCCCTGATCATGAGGCGTGTGTTATATCTACTCCGTCTATCTATGAGGGCCCTCCTAGATGTATGTATTTTGTATTCACAACGTCCATTCACGTGGCCCCCACGTGATGTACGTGTTGTACCCAAGTTGTCCATTTGATGGGCCCATTTGGAATGAGCCGGACCCACCCCATTATGTTGTATATAAGGCCCATTTAAGGAGGTCCACCTTGATATGTACAAGGCCCGTTGTTGAGGCCACCTTGATATAGATGAGGCCCATATGATATGGCCCACTCATTATATATGAGGCCCAGCGTTGAGGCCCATGGGCAAGGCCCATTATAATGCATTTGTGGCTTATTGGCAAGGCCCATTGTGATATGTATTAGGTCCATAATGCATGACCCATTTGATGCATACGAGACCCATGTGTAGGGCCCACATGTTATGTATTTGAGGCCCATGAGCAGGGCCCACTTGTTGTGTGTATGAGGTCCATTGGTATGGCCCACTTGATGTATTTGAGGCCCACATGATGCGGCTCATTATCATGTATTTGAGGCCTATTGTGATGCATTTCCAGTCCATTTGGTAAGGTCCATTGCGATGTATTAATAGCCCATGTGCAGGGCCCACTTGTCATGTATTTAAAGCTCGTGCGATAAGGCCCATTGTGATGCATTTCCAACCCATAAGATGCGGCCTATTGGGATGTATATAGGCCCAGGTATTTGGTCCATTGGATTGTATTTGTGACCCATTTGGCGAGACCCAATGTGGTGTATATGTGGCCTTTGAGTGAGGCCCATTGCGATGTATATTTGGCCTTTGTGTGAGGCCATGGGCCACTATATGTTTAGCTCCATGTAGGTCACTGCTTGGGAGCAATGTTGGTTGAATGTCCACATTGATGGGCGGTGATGGTTAAATATCTACATTGTGACCTTACCTTAGGCCTGGATAGGCCCATTCTGATCGTTCTCTAGTGGGTTAACCCAAACGCTTAGGCCCCATTGATATTGTTTGTTCCATCATCGGCCATTCATCTATGGACTCCGCCTTGCGATGAGATCGATTACCGATTCTGATTATGGAGGCCGATTCTGATTTTCAATTTCGATCGTTGATTCCGATTGTCGAGGCCGAGTCCGATCGACGAGGACGGTTCCGTTAGTCGAGGTCGATTATTGGCCGATTTCGATTGTCGTAACCGATTACCGATTCAGATTATTGAGGCCGATTATCAATCAATTCCGATTGTTGTGGCCGATTGTCGATTTCGATCATCGACGCCGATTATTGATCGATTTTGGTTGTTGTAGCCGATTGCCCATTCTGATTACCGAGGTCGATTATCAATCGATTCCGATTGTCGTGGCCGATTGCCGATTAGCGATCGAGGCTTATTATCGTGACCGATTGTCGATTCTAATTGTCATGGCCGATTGTCGATTCCGATTATCGATCAATTCCGATTGTTGTGGCCGATTGCTGATTTCGATCATCGAGGCCGATCATTGATCGATTTCGATTGTTGTGGCCAATTGCCGATTTTGATTATCGAGGCCGATTGTCGAGGCCCAATGTGATGTATATACGGCCCATATTTGAGGCCCATTATGATATACATTTGGCCTGTGTTTGAGGCCCAATGTGATGTATATGCGGCCGGTATTTGAGGCCCGTTGCGATGTGTATTCAGCCCGTGTTTAAGGCCCAATGTGATGTATATCAGGCCTATGTGATGAGGCCCATTGTGGTGCATTTGAGGGCCAGGCGATGGAGCCCATGGTGTTATACATTAGGCCCATGTGATAGGCTCATCAGGATGTGTATTAAGCTCTTAAATGAGACCCATGGTGTTATATATTTAGCCCTTGTGTGAGGCCATGGGTCCACTATATGTTAGGCTCTATATGGGTCATTCATTGGGGGCAATGTTGATTAAATGTCCACATTGTCGAGGTCGATTGTCGATGACGGTTATTGATACCTATGATGAGTATGTGATAACATAACATCATGATACATACCTATACACATCATTTGTATATTTGTTATGAGATGTGGTTGACCATTGCATATGTCATTAGGCAGGTTGTTATGAGACTCCTTGATATGCGGATATTATCTCACATGAGCGCACGGTATGTGCCGGATTGATGCATGACTGGATGTATGACTCATGTATCTTACATTGTGATTACTGTACGCCCTAACGACATCAAGGCAGTAGCCTCCACAGACATATCGTGGTGGCCAGATGGGACACCGGAAATCTGTTACTAACATCGGGCTACCATAGATGGCCCTGGGTGAAAATTCTTAAACCCTCTTGGTACCAGAGCATGCCCCAATGTCGAGACCGAGTGGATATATATGAGTGTATGAGGGCCGAATACCAGGAGGCCACATTTCTCACTGTGTCGTGGTCGGTTGGGAGGGAGTGTGGCCTTACCCGCCCGAGGGTAGGGGACATTGTTAGGCTGAGTTTGACCAGTTCGTGAATGGGTCCGCTATCGACGTGCCGAGTAGATATTGGCTGACTACTAGCCAAGCGGATGGTGAGGTCTCTTCCACTTGCATGGTCATGCGTCAGTGGGCGGCAATTTGCATGTAGAGTGTACTGGACCCCGATGATGATCCCAAAGATGAACTGTACTGATATATGGACTTATTGAGCAAGAGTTGCATACTCATTCATTCATTTACTATCCACTCGGGCTGGTGGTGCACAACTATTTGTTACGTGTACCTTCGTAATGGCCAGGATTTCGGTTGGGGCGCGTGATTAACTTGAGATAAGGAGTTTACCACATTGAGTCTGACTATCCAAATTTAGGTATGGGACTGGTTTGGATAGAAGTCCCTTGTGATAAACCCCATAGCTTGTAATACTACGTACTATCATCCCGACTTCACACTTCAGCATGGTCATTCCATTCAGCACCGCATATTGCATTGCATCATCGACATCTGATATTGGCTCTTATAACCGCATGCATAGTTGATCTGGCATACTCTGATATTGACTCATGGACATTTGGCATCTGTATACTCGCCATTATCTTGATATGATATGTGTATCTATGATACTGTCAGTAGTTACTCATGGACTTTCTTAGCTATATATTGATGTATGATTGATATATCTTATATTTATTATTTATTATGATATGGTGTTGAATACTTGACACTTACCTTGTACCTTCACCCACTAACTTTCTTCATCCACTATCGATGCAGCTTAGGAAGATGTAGATAGGGTTAGGAGAGCGAAGTGGCTATGGGTGAAAGTATTTCTTAAGTTATTTTACATATGTATTTTTTAGTGATATTGTTAAATATTATGTTATGTGGATTTGTGATGTTGCCTTTGTGTATACTTGTGGTTATGCTTATTATGAATTAAATGTACATTGGAAAATCCTCCTTATAGGATCCCGGATCGAAATCTGGCGTATGGACGCTAGGAGCCGAGAATGGGGTACTACGGAGGCTGTCGGCACCGGATTCGCCGATCGGGATTCCTATGAATCCGATTTTCAGATTTGGGGCGTGACAATGCACTCATGACCATTGGATGCCTTTGGGTTTATTCTTTCGATGATGTCCACACACCATAATGAAAAAGGGTTAGAGTGTTACCAAGTTATAAAGATTCAAAGCATGCATATAGATTTGTTATACATGTTTTAGATACTTGAGGCATTTCCTGACATGCTGCAATAACTTATCTCCATCGTTCATCAGTAGGACTCCATTGTAGACTTCAAACATGATCTTAACAGCTTTGGTTAATGGGCTTGGCTTCAGGCTTCATAGTAGATAATGTATGATTGTTTCTTCATTTGATCTAAGCTCCCATAGAGAACCTAAAGTTAGATAGCCTAGGGCCTCAGGAATTCTGTCATTATCTGCTTATATTCAAGAGGTAAGGATCTCTTGATGAGTACTTTTCTGGGGAGCTCGGGGGATCCCAAGTTCACAATTTCAAAGTCGTCCGCAACGACATTAGCCTTTGTTTCGAACCTTTTGAGAGAATCCTCTAGCTCGAGAGTCGAATCATTATTTTTCACATCCTGGGCTTCGTTCAAACCCATGAGTTTGAAGTCTAACTCCAAATCGAAATCATATGAGTCGATTTCAAACTCAAGTGTTTTGACAGACACACCTGGCACATTATTGCTTGATTTTTAAAAGACTTTCTACTGTTTTATGTGTTTAATAAATTTATATTGTTTTTGGATTTTGGCAAATATATGATTTTTTAGCGATTTTGAAATATCTAGTGTTTTTGGCTTTTGAGATTTTTTTTTTTTTTTTTTTTTTGTGAAAGACGGCGATGTGAACTAGGGATTGTCTGATTTGGCTCAAGGAGCCAAACACTACTTTCTTTTATTGTGTCGTCATGGGGACTACGAACTAGCTACTACCCTACACTCCCTCCCCTTAGGAGGCAAGGCCAAAAGGATCAGTAAGTGGGCTCTCATTGTTGTGCCCAAATGTCATGATGAGTTTGGGATTGCGCTTTGAGTTGGTGTTGGATATCACTTTTCTCAGCTCATCCCCGATGCATTGTAAGTCTTTGGATTCTTTCAACTCAGGTGGGACCCAGACTGTGGTCCAGTTAATTAGGGGTAATTATTGTCCCTTGCCCAAGTCATTTTCAAACAGCATAGTTGGGTTCATTTTGCTCATTTGATCTTCCACGGTGGATCTCAGCCTGCTAACTGGATAGATGATCCCTTCTTTTTTGGATTTGATTGATGTGTGGATGAAGGGATCATCCTCCTCTTGCTGACTTTGCCCTCCTCCGATACATTTATGCTTTTGTATCTTGCCCATAAGAGGCTGATATCCCAATCATCCCATACCTGTATTCTCTTGATATTCGAGCTAATAAAAAATTTGGCGCTCAATTGGAGGGAAGATAGTTTGATCCGATGGGGCATGCAAGAGGCATGTAATTCACAATCTCAATCTGGAGATTATGGTATGGGATGTCCTCACCGGAGCATTGTATGCCTATAATTGGGATATGTAGCTCTTGATGATTAGCTGCTTTTATCAGAAAGATTTCTTCGAGATCATCCAAAATGACCAGCGCCTTGTCTCTGAAAATGTACTTAGCCTTTTGGTGAAGAATTGAAGAGATAGTATTGACTCTATGGACCCAAGATCGATCAAGGAGCATATGAAATGAAGCTGTGATGTCAAAGATTTGAAAAGCGATGGTTGATGCTTTGGGACTAATCAAGATCTCGACGTTAATCTCTCCCTCGACCTATTTCCTAGAGGCTGGAACCACCCGTCCTAAACTCGTCTCTAGAAGGATTAAAGCCTGAGTAGATCTAGACAAATCCTTTTAAGCAACAGAATGTCCTTTCTAGAAAGTTACTACATGATTAAACCCAGCCCTGATTTTGTTAGGGCATGCATTATGATGATCGGGGAAGGGGCATTTTCATGGAGCATGACGGTTTGAGTGGGGATCAGATAGGAAGATGGTGCCCCTTGCAAGACAGAGGATGCGTGGATTAGATTGATTGGGAGTGGCTCTTGTAGACTTGGGGGTGGATTTTGTAGACTTGGGGGCATGGAAATTCAATTGGCTGGGTATGCCTCTTGCAGAATTGGGGACATGGAGATTGGACTGGCTAGAGATGCCCCATGCATATTTAAGGGTGCTGAGATTGGACTGGTTGGGTGTGCCACTTATAGAATTGGGAATATTGGTGTTGGGTTAGTGGTGGAATGCATGGATGGATTGAACTGGATGACAATGTGATTCCCCTTAGATGATATTAGTGGTAGGGGTAGTAGGGGATTCTGGAGGATGTAATTGGTGGTGGCAACAATAGGAGAGGTAACCACAATCCTTTGGCTATCAATTAGATCTTGATCGCATGGTTCAGGGTGAAACAACGGTCTATCATGTGGCCTTGGGATTGGTGGTATGTACGGTACTCATTCTCATTATAGTTTGGTGGCAGAGGGTTTGATGGGGGCCCAGGCAGTAGCGGTGTAAGTATTTTCCTTTGGACTAGCGTGGCTAGTATCTCACTGTAAGGCTATCGGTATAAACTGCTTAGGATCCCGGACCATCCCCATCAACTGACCATGATTGGGGTATTGTGCATTACATCTTGATTGTTGTTGTTGTTGTCCTTGTTGATGGGTGAATGGTGTGCCTTGGGTAGAGGCGACAAGATTATCTTCTTCCGTTGGATGGAGGACAGGAACACTTCCATTATCATTTTCGTATTCAACATGCCTTCCTTCAATTATCCATTGTACCGTGGAGGCCTGATGAGGCCACCAAGGGGAGATAGTCTCAGCCCTTATTCCGGCTTCAACTTGTTCCCCGACGCGGATAAGTTGGGTAAAGTTGTCATATGAATACGAGACAAGGTATCCTGAGATACTCGGGTTTTCCGAGCGGATGATCATGTAGATTTGTTCCTCATCATCAATGGGTATTTTCATTCTGGCGGCCATGGCCTACCACCGTCCAACATAAGTTAATAACGACTCATCATTCCTCTACCTTATGGTAGCAAGATCCGCCCTTTTGGGTGCTACATTAAGATTGTACACAAAACGATCAATGAAAGCTTGAGAAAGTTTTTTTTAAAGTTTTAATTCGATGATAGTTTAATGATGTGTACCAATCTAATACATCGCCTTTGAAGGATTTTTGAAACAAACGGATCAACGCTCCGTCATTACCTGCCATAGTATTAAGCTCTCCACAGAATGCTCTTAAATGGTCTATAGGACACCCCGTACCATCATATCTTTTCAATTTTGGTACCTCAAAGTTTTGAGATACCTTTACATCAGGGAAGGGACAAAGATCCATGAACTTGGTGGGTGGGAGATCCACCCCTTGCTGTTTCTGTAGCTTCTTCTGCATCTCTCATAATTACTCCTAGAGCTCTTCAATTTCAGAGGGACCAGTCGAGAGGGGTTGTGCCCTTTGGAATTGATTGGATCTCCTATTAGGATGAAGATGTTGGAATTGGCTGGGATTCTTGACTGTGGGAGGTTGTATTTGATAACGGTTCTCATCAATGAGAAGTTGTTGGAAAGGTTTCTCATTTGTGAAAAATTAGCCTTGAAGGTGACTCCCATTATGAGGAGGATGCTGGAAAGTTGAGATGACTAGGGCACTAGGTGATGACACTTGTATAGTTTAGATAGTCTCTCTTTGAATACATTGGGCGAGAAGGTCCTGCAAAGCCTTAAAATTTTGGGCCACATCGGCCATGGATGCAGTGGTTGCTGTATTACTAGTTATGAGCTTAGGTGATCCAGGGGGTGCCTTTTAGGTGCAATGGTTTCTTCTTCTTAGTTTGTTGTGGCATCTCTAGATTGAGTAAGCATGAGGTGAGCAGAAGCCTTGAATCGGTGCGAGCTAAAGATCGATGCTCATTTTTTTATGTGAAGAAAAATGCAAATGTTTTTATAATGAATATCCCTTGAGATTGGATTACCATACTCTTTTAAGTCGGGTCTCAACTAGCGTTGACTTAGTAAGTCCCTAGTGGAGTCGCAATTCTTTGAATGTTGAGAATCGGCGCCCACGCTGATTCAAGTTTGTTTTGGGAGTATGTGGACTAATTTGGATTGATGATGCAATAGACTTGGAGTCGCCACTATCCACTTAACTTAAAATTCCACAGTCGGCTAGAACCTGTAGAATCTATAAAAGCCAGAGTATCCGAAGACTCTCTTGTTTTAAGTTGACTCCTGATATGCGATTTGAGATTCTGAGAAAGGGATCTCAGTTACAGAGAATGAAGGTGTTATAGATATGAGATGCTATAATGATATGTAAGAGGACCAGACTGTCATGAGTTTTTAATGTGACATGATCCAAAGTTCTGGCAAGTCACAGAGCATACATTCAATGGAGACCTAGAGAAGCAGGGAGGTTGAGAAGGGAAGTAATTATGCGATTGATAAAATATGAATGCTAGTGAAGATTGCATAATCTTTGGCTTGTACATGACATGGCTTAGATGTTTAGATGCATCATGGTTGGAAGGATTGACCTAAATGGGATTGAGAGACTAACAGATGGTTGGATGAGGCTTGAGAGGGCTAGAAACGATGGGAGCTTGAGAGCTCAAGCACTCCCTCTCACTCTCACTCACTTTCTCTCTTTTTCCCTCACTCTCCTTCTCTTTATTGGTTTTTTTTTTGTGAAATGAAGAGAAGTGAAGGCTATTTATAGCCTTTTAAGATGCCATTGTAGTAATTCTAGGGTTTATGGAGGGTAAACGCTGATGTGGCAGCTTGTGATTGGTTGAGGAAAGGGTAGTGCCACATGGCACGCTTTTATAGACTCATGGGTTTGGTGGGATGGTAAATAGAGTGAATGTTAGGGGTAAGTTTATAAAAGAGTTTGATTTTTGGAGGGGGGACAGTTGTATGCTCAACGGGCATGTTTATCGAGAGAGGACAGTAATCTGATTACCATCGGCGGTAGTCAGACTACCGCTCGGGTATGGTTGTTCCCGTGGTTTGGGCTGGTGGGCCTACTTCTGGCCCTGAGAGCGTCCCGAAGCCCCTTTTTGGATATTTGGCTCAAAATTACTCGAAATTGGCTAAAAAATGGCTTGGAAATGGCTCGAGAAATGGATCGATTTTGGGCATGCTCTGGCTTAGATGATGGCTCGAGTTAAGTTAGGGTTTATGGTAACTAATGGCTCAGGTTTGGTTAAGATTTGGATCAGGTTTGGGAAATGGCTGCGGTTTTGGGTAAGGTGTGAGGTTTAGGTTTAGTTCCTAAGGATCATTCATGCCTTGTCAAGTTGCTAGGTAGGAGTTGTCTACAGTATCATACAACATCCATTCCCTTCTTAACCTCATGCTCATCTCATCCATTCACATTACATTGCATTGCATTGTGCACCTAATTGACTTGGGCGTATGCTCTGTAGCTTGTCAATATATTTGGGTCATGCCCATCAAAAACTTTGAACGATTAGTAATTTCTTTGGCAAATGGGAGAGTTAATGTAGATTTATCCAACCCAAGGTACAACTTGTCATAGGCATTACATCCAACAGTACATCGCATACACAACATTATATAACCCCACATACATGATACTATATATATAGCACTTAACACCCAACCATTCAAACATATGTTATGGCTTGTTAAGATAATTGGATCTTGCCCATCGGAAATTTAGACTAGTTGGTTAATGCTTTGGCAAGTCGAAGAATCAATGTAGATTTATCCAGCCTAGGCTATAGCCTATCATAGGCCTTGTGTTGAGTGTGAAATATTACATATGTGCCCACAATTATGCATTGGTTTTATAAGCATAGAAGTACTAAGTTAATCTAATTACATGTGTTTTACTATGCGGGGTAATTTGGAAAGCTAAAACAAAAATATGAATAAAGTAATGATTTAAAGCTCAACAAATAATCAAGTAGAATATTAGATGTTTGAAAAATAATATTGAAGAATTCAAGTACCAAAGATCCAAGAAAAGCAAGTAATGAAGGAAGGTTCGATATGACCGAAAGCACCTATAAACTGTGAATTTTAAGACTAATCCAGCTCGACTGAATGGCTATTCAGTGAAACCAAAGTGGTGTTCGGTGCGATCGAAAGGTGGTTTAACCTGACTGAAAGGAGACAGAGAGTTCAGATAAGTTTTAGAGAAATTCGTTTCCATCCGAAAAATGTTCAACTAGTTTCAGTGCGACCAAAGCTCCTTGTTGGTGTGATTGAATTGTAACAAAAGTGTACAATTTTGAAGTCAGTGCGGGATTTTTCAATTTAAGGAGATGTTTTAGGCCATTTTAAATATGAATTAGGCCTTGGGAGAGAGTGCAAGAGGTGGCAAAGCTTCTATGAAGCCATTTTTCTTCCTTAATCTTTCAGTTCTAATTTATTATTATTATTATTTAAGTTTACCTTAAATATGACAATGGTTGGCTAAATATCCTAACTAGGGCTAAGATGTGAAGCTTCTATTTGTTTTTAATATTCTAGTTTACTTTGATTCAAATTTTATAATTCGAATGTTGAATAATTTATTGATTTTAGTTTGAATAAAGCTCTGGTTTTAGTTTGATCTATTATCGACTTTAGGCATTTTGGATGCTTAGAAAGACTAAGATTGTTTGCTTATCTATTTTGCAAGGGATTGATCTATAAAATCCATTGATCTATCGTAGACCATGGGCACAATAGATACTTTAGATTCTCCGCGATTAATAACTTGGTACTTCATGTGGGAACTAAATCAATTAAAGTTCATATCTATTTTGGCTTGTGAATTTTGAATCAATCGCTCTATTATCCGGCTAGATAGGATAAGACTTCGATTCCAAATGCGTTATCTAATTAAATAAAGTAAATTAGCCATTGAGAATGGTTAAAAGTGGATCCTTGATGCTTTAGTGTTTTATCGTATTGATTTTCTCTTTATAATGCTCAAATTTCTATTGTTTCTTTACTGTAATTCAAATTTCATAAATAGTTCTAGTTCGAGTTCTAGTTCTAAAGTATTTTTAGAATGTACTAATATAAGTCCTTGAGGATTCAATCTCAGTCTCAACGAGTTAAAATTATATTGCAGCCCTGCACTTGGGGTTTCATCCTTCTAAATTGATTACCTTGCATCTAACATGGCATCACCTACACTTCACACCACTAGTATTAATTTTGATCATCAATAATTAGTCAGATCCTATGAAGTAGAGACCATACATTTATACGGGTAGAGTGGGTGCCTAACACCTTTCCTAACCGTAATGGTAGTCCCTCACCCAGAATCTTTATTCGCAAATCAAAGAGTTATTTTAGGATTGAGATCCTTCCGACTCTTGACTCATAATGTTTCTACTAGGTCTAGCCAACTGTAGGAATGGAGTAATTGGCTAATGATGATTTTAGTCAAATATAACCCCCTCTTTATATACAACAAAAATTAACCTGTGAGCATGATCCACCCGTAATCCAGCATCGATAGAACAACGACTCTGTTGGGGACTTGCTGTTAAGGGTCAAATATTGCATATTGGACCCCATTTATATCTTGGTTTTATGAACATAATACTGCTTAATGTCCTATTTTACTCATGTTTGTGTTGCAAGGTGAATTTAAGAGCTTGGATTGGAAAAGGTGCTAAAAGCATGGATTTGACGCTCAAAGATCACCAAGGTAAAGAATGGATCTTAGGAGACAGATTGAAGATTTCAAGGTCTCAGGATTCAAGAAAATCAAGTGGAGAAGGAACGAAGCCGAATGAACAAGTTCAGAATACGCATTGACTATGTCATCGAGCAGCGTTTGATGACATCGAGGACACTTTCGATGACATCGAACACGAGTCGATGACATCGAATTTATGAAGGAAAATTGAGTTGGTCGCTGGATAAATTGAAGACGTTTTTCGATGACTTGAGAACTTGTTTGATGACTCGAAGCTTTGCTCGATGACATCGAAGACCTGCTCAATGATATCGAATTTTCTATGAAATTTTGGTAAAACTCGCTGGACATATTAGGCACTATTTTCAATTACTCGAAGCACTACTCAATGACATCGAAGGTCTCTTCGATGACATCGAATTTATTGAAGAAATTGGTTAACTCTCTGGACTGTTTTGGACACATTATCGATTCCTCGAACAATGCTCGATGACATCGAAGATAAGTTCGATGACATAGAAGGTCGCAGAGTCCGGTTGAAGCTACAAAAGCGCGAAAAAAGCACATACAAAAGACACCTTCGAGGACATCGAAGTCTGTTCGCTGTGATCGAACGAATCGTCCGAAGTTACGCAGAGTGCGTAAATTTGAGGCAGTTTCCTGATTTTTCCAAAGAGGTGCGAAAGGAAGTGTTGCTCAACTATAAATAGGAGTCCTCAGGGCATCCCTGGGCATTAATCTAACCACTCTAGGGTTTGGAGGAGCGAAGCATAAGGGCGGAGAGCCGTCGCCAAGCATTTTTTCTTCTTTCTTCCTTTGTTTTTTTATGTTTTCTTCTAGGGTTTTAGATCCAATCATGTCTATGGTTGGCTAAACCTCTTAGTTAGGGCTAAGAGGTGAAGTTTGTAGCGTGATGGGATGTTTTCTATTACTTTGATTCATGTTTATGATTGAACTCTCTTTGATTCTAGTTTAATATTTAAGAAATACTTTCAGTTTTTAATAGTTAATTGTGACTCAAATTACAGTAGATCTGCGTTATCTTTGAGTATCTCTTTTCATGTATTGCAATTGTAAAATTAGGAAATCTTATTGTTCACCATCGTCCCATGGGCATGGTTGGATGATGGAATCCCTTCTAATCTTCACAATCCTCTTATGTTTAGTTATGAGATTGGAATATCCTATTGTGAGCCATTGTCTCCTGGGCATGGTTTTATGATGGAATCACTTCTAGTTCTCACAACTCTCATCCATTGAGAATTAGGTCAAAGGAAGTTCAGATTTGGTTTTACTGAGATATCTTCTAACTGGATAAGATAGGACTCTGATTCCAGTTGTGTCCTTGAATCAAGAATAGATCTCCCTGATCTCTACAAGTGGATACTTGGAAACCCTAGTTCCCACCTTTGAATTTACAAGTTTTAGTTAAATAATTCACAATTACTCTCCCTTAATTTTCAGATTTAGATTTGCATCTTCTTCTAATTCTACTTCTAGTTGCTTTCAGAATTACTTGTGAGATTAGTCTATGTGGATTCGACCTCGGTCTCACCAAGATTATTACTACATCGCGACCCTACACTTGGGGTCGTGAACACTTGCTAGTCCCACTAGTTGCAACCGGAGTTTTAAAAAAAATAAGATCTCATAAATTCTTGAAGATTAATAGTTCTCGCGTGCCTACATTTGCATTTGTCATTCATTCCAAATCTTGAAAACCCAAAAAAGAACAAAAATCACAACAAAAATTAAACCATTACGCCCCTTTGAGCAATATGTCCCTAAAAACCCTCTCTTTCATAGTATAGTTCGTACATGCTTCCAAATAGCAATGTCCAACCACAAGGAAGAAATCCATCCCTTCCTCATCCTCGACATGCCAAAAGAACAACCCATGTGACCACAATAAGAAGGCATGCCAGTCACCCGCATCTAGGAATTGGCGTAAGAATGAAGGCCATACAAAAATGTTTCTCTAGTTCAAGCATGTTGGACAAACATCATGGTGGGGTCCACACAGCTCGACCTCATATGGGAAGTTCCCATGAGGTCGACCGCATAGAACCTTTTCCCACATATAATATATATATTATATATATATATAGCTCTGTGTGTGTGTGTGTGTGTGTGTGTGTGTGTGTGTGCAGGGGGGGGGGGGGTTCTATTCGGTCGACCCTCATGGGAACTTCCCATGGGGTCGAGCTGTGTGGGCCCCACCATGATGGATGTCGAACATCTACCCCATCAGTCAGATGCACCATTCCATGGTGGGCCTAAGGATTAAAAATCAAGTCAATCTGTGACTCATGTGGGCCACACGACATACAAAAGTTGAGAGGGGTTACCCTCCATTAAAACTTTCATAATCATTTGTTAGGCCCACTGAGATGTGGTTCACAAATCCAGCCCATCCATCATGTGTGTTCCACTTGGATGCGGGGTCAGACCAAGTTTCAAACGCATCCAAATTTCAGGTGGGCCCCTCCAAGTTCTATTATATGTTTTAGGCATGTCTTCGCATGATTTTAGATGGTATGGCCCACCTGAGTTCCATATACGGCTGATTTTTGGGATATCCCATAATTTAAAGGAGACCCATCAAATGCACGGTGTTGATGTTCAACATAAATCATGGTGGGGCCCACACAGCTGGACCTCATGGGAAGTTCCCATGAGCTCGATCGCATAGAACCTTTTCCATATATATATA
>JAJHSJ010000010.1:14098137-14221103 GCA_021015155.1 Magnolia officinalis | reverse complement strand
TCAAATAGAAAACATAAAACTCATCAATAAAATATCTAGATGGAATGCAATTTCTCAAGAAATGCGAAAGCTTTGCATCCAAATTGTTGTAGTTAGTAACCTAAAAGTGGGAGTAATGCGATTTACTAAAAACAAACAAAGGGCAGTTCGACAGCTGAATATCTTTAAAAGAAAATTGACTTAATTACATTAAGGGTCTACTTATTTCACCAGTTGTCACAGTAATATAAAGGGAATGGGCAATGATTACAAATCACTTTATATGTCTCCTGACAATGGTTGCATTTGACTGTTGATTACCATGTTTGGTTTATCTACGGTAAAAATGTAATGATGACATTTTTACATTACTTCAATATCAAATCATCACCAAAATAAATTGATGTTGTTGTTTGGATTGGAGATTTTCATGGTAATACCATGAAAAAGTGCAGTGATAACACATTCTTTTACTTGTCTCCTAAATATATCTACATTTGACTAATGCTTCCAGTGTTTGGTTTGGCAATGGTAAAATCATAATGATGATACATTTCCTTTGCATTACCGGGGCAGTTGGCGAAAAAAGTAGACCCTCAATATCAAAACCAGCAGCACATTAGGTCAATGATTATAGTAACAAGACATACATTGAGATTGAACTATTAAAATGACCTTCTCTCCCCGTCTCATCGTCTTAACAACCCTTGGCAATGCCGGACAGAAATGACCTGCACAAAACAAGAATTGTTCTTGTGAAATCAAAATAAGGTATGCAAGATGTGATTTAAATATCAGTGAGAGATAATTCACGGTTTCATATCAATGAGATTTAAAATGCATAGTTTGAATATGAATGAGAATGGACTTCATAGTTCAAATATCTATGAGATTACAGTTCAAGGCACGTTACCATCTTTGATATAAAACTCAAGTCCTTCTTCAGGTGTTTTAGCAACAACCGACCCATCAGCCAGCTTCACTTCATATTTCACTGAATGAACAACGACAAGATCACTCAATCCAAAAGAATTTTCCATAGAAAAAAGCAAAACAAACTACAGTCAATAACAACCAATTTCACAAAATCAATGCACTAAGTTCAATTCAACTGAATTCAGATAAACTTGAAATGCAAAACCGTTGTTTAAAATACCTGTGAGTTGTTTAAAATACCTGTGACTTCATCCAAATCACCCGGCTGCTCGTCTCTCTCCCCTTTTGATAGAATCTTCTTGATAATCCCACCATCCTTGCACACATCCATCACCCGAATCCAAGAAATAAGTTCAACCTCAAATTGGAGAACTGAGTCAGGCGGAACGCCATTCACACCGGTACTTCCATAACCCAACTCGGGAGGTATAGTGAATAATGCACACTCCCCCCTTTTCATAGTAACTATCCCATGATCCAATCCAGTAACAACTTCACCTGATAAACCCAACAACACAAAAATAACAAATGAAAACAAGAACAAACTAACACAGAAGGGCGTGTTTGGATAACTGAAGCCATGCAGAAATGGAAGTTGTGTTCCACTGACAAGACAGTTGAGCTGTTTGGATGTGAATTCCACACAATTATCATTACTCTAATGACTAATCTATGATCATAATTCTCTGGCACAAGAAATAAGGTGACCATTGTCTAATGAATTTGATGATTCCACTTGTTATCCAAACAGGCACCCCATTTTCGGAATCCTATTTTCTACAATGACCATGGAAATTATCATTGGGTACGGAATCCAAATGGTGAATCCACATATCCAAACAAACACATAAGAGTAAACATCAAAGCTGCATTTGGATGCACAGGTGAATTGAACTACAATCATACAGTTTAAATCAACAGTGCATCAATTTCAAGCTCAATTCAACAAGTGCATCCAAACAAACCCGTAGAGTAACAAATCCTGAAAAAATCGCCCAAAGGAAAATTAAAAAAGTTCAAGAACATAAGTGAAATCTCACCTTGCCCAAGCTTAAAAGTGAAAGGCTCCCCTCTATCTTGACTCGAATCACACTTGCTTCCATCAGGTAAAGTGCCCACAGAATGAACTGCATTCACATCGAATTTTCAATACAAGAAAAAAAAAAAAAAATCAGAAAACCCAAAATTTACCAGAAAGAAGAGAGAAACATGGAATTGAATTTCTTGGGTCGTCTTAGATTTGCTTATTTAATCCATAATCCTTTCAAGCAGTGAGACATGTAGTAGGACCACTTAAATTACACTACACACAGGCCTCCACCATACATGTGACCGACACTTGCTGATCAATAACCATTCATCCAATGGGCCCCACACCTATGGTGGTGCAAAATCAACATCCATTAGGCAATTAATTGGAACCCACCACATTATGCAAATAGAAGGTTAAAACTAAAAAGCCAAAAAAAAAAAAAAAAAATGCAACATTTAACAGTAAGATTGTTAGAATCATCCAACCATCAGGATACTAGCACACTGGCTCATCTGCAACAAGGTCTAGCAGATGAACAAATCTGATCACTAAAATTGCCCAATTGAGCCCTCTGCCATCCTTGGGTCCCACACTTGCTGATCAAAAACCACCCAGTGGCACCGCATTGATGTATCATAGTGAAGAAAAAATAAAAATAATTGACTGGTCAATCTGGCATGCTGCACTATGTCGTCAAAACGACGGCTAAAACTAAAATTAGAAGCAGCATTCAATCAACTGGATGATTAGGAACTAGGATTCTCCAATCAGTGCCATTTCCTCACACTAGGCAGTCCAAGATGGGGCCCACCAAATAACCAGTTCCAATCGCTTCTGTCATTACCACGCGCAGCAGAAGCCAAAATAGACAACAATTACGGTCCATGTCCGGCACACTACTAACCAGAATCTCCATTTCTCAACACAAAACAAAAACCCCCAGGAAACCGAAAATCAGGCAGAAAAAGGTAGGAAGAGAAACATGGAATTGGATTTCTGGGCAGTATTCGGTTCTTGGATACTGACCGGTAACTTCGTCACCAAGCTCGGGAGTCTCCCAGCCAAGGCCGGTCTTGAGGAGCTTCTTCTTGAGTCCTGGGCAGCTGAGGATCTCCCTCTCTTCTCCTATTTTCAAAGGGGGAGCTGACTCAATCTCCTCTCCTGCTTCTTCTTCCACCTCGTCTGAGTCTACAATCTCTGAGACGTTGGTGCGTCTGGCTTCCATTGTTGAAATCTTCATTTTTCTCAATCTCAATCTCAATCTCAATTCCCAAGCAGAAAAGCTTTTTTTTTTTTTTTTTGGGATGTTCGCAGATGGGAATTTAGATATTTGAATTGAATTGCTTTAGAGAGAGAGAGAGAGGTGTTTTGGTTTTTAAGAGCGACGGCAAGTATTAAATTCCGGTCACTATACACGTGGCATACATGAACGCCAATCCAGGCCGTCAAATATTTGGGGCCATGATCAATGTTGATGAAAAATCCCGTTCACCTTCGCAGAGCTGGGAGCACCTACACAGCAGAAGAACAGAGGAAACGCTGGCTATAGGAGGGTACCCTCCGATGCCAAAGTTATGCCTGAAACATGGGTCTAATGTGTAGAGGTGTTCCGGGTTAGAGATTCTGCGTACCTCCCCGTGTAGATGGTTCCTTATTTATAGTGGCAATGGTCCGTCAATTTAGGCATGATCTCAACCATTAGGTGAGAAGCGCGCCAGCGGTGATGTCGTCCCTTACTCTATAATTGTGTGTAAGGTAGTTATTCTCATTATGCATTACTAGAGTGGATTTAGCTTCGCTGGTCAGCTGAAGATTATCCAAGCCCAGCTTACCTTAAAGGGCTTAATTAAGCTACCGAGGATGACCCAAACCAAGCTTATCCACGCCAAGCTTCGTAGATTGACTAAGGACAGCACAAACTGACTTGGTCAGGATGAGACTAGCAGGTAGGGCTGTTCACGGGTCGAACTAGTTCGAAAAACTTACTCGACTTGACTCGAGTCAGAACTTGACTTGAATGGTCGATTCAGGCCGAGTCAAGCTAATTTTTGAAGCTCGAGTTGAGTTCGAGCCGAGTTCGACCATAGGACATTTCAACTCGACTCGACTCGAGTAATATATTTTAATAATAATAATAATAATAATAATAATAATATTTAATATTTAACTTTTTTTTTTAAAAAAAAAAAAGTTAACTAAAAAAACTTTTTAAAAAAAAAAAAAAAAAAAAAAAAAAAAAACCCTACTCGACCCATTCTCTCTCTCCCTCTCTTTCTTTCCCTTACTCTTACCGTAACGCTACCTAGCCCCCACACACCCGCAGCCTCGTCGGCGTCGCCTCTCTCACCCCTCTCTCTCTCTATCTCTCTCTTTCTCTCATTCTCCTGAAGTCCCGATCTCTCCAAGCCAACCTGCATGACCACGCCCAATCCCGACTCGGCGACTTCGAGCAGCCCACACGGCCACATAGCCCACCCAGCCCATTCGGCCACCACAAAGCACAAAGATAGGTAATTTTGATTAATATTTTTTTATTTATTTATATTAATATAATGAATATATGATTGTAGATTTTTTTTTTAATATGATTAATTGGGTCGAGTTGGGCGATGATGATCGATGGGTTGGGTCGGGTTGGGCAGCAGTAGCAATAGGTTGAGTCGGGTTGGGGTTTGGTCATTTGGGTCGGGTTAGGTGATGGGTTTAGGTCGGGTTAGGCGATGGGTTTAACATATGAACAAGCTCGAGTTCGATTCGAGGTAAACTCGACTCGACTCAAACCACTAGCTCGACTCGATAACTTTGGCAAACAAGCCAAGCTTCAATGTTGAGTTCGATCTCAAACTCGAGTACAGCATGGACGAGTCAAGCCGAGCTTGGCCCACCTCGACTCAACTCGGCTCGATGTACAACCCTACTAGCAGGGACTTCAGTTCGGGTGCAGTTCTTTGTCTAGCCTGCTTGTTCTAGGCGGCTTCTTAATTTTGACGAGCCACTTGGCCTTTGGCGGGTGATTCCGAGCAGGAGCTTGGTGTTACATATTACTCGGAACTATTCTCGAGGGGTTGGATACTGGTTTTATAATACTTCCTCCAGACCTGATATTGTTGAGCCGACCTAAGAGTGGTCGAACTACATTCCCCATAACAGAAGCCTCCTACTCCTTGAGTCTGCGGTGCGGACTCGAGGAGTAAATTAATAGATGAATAAGTAGTCTATTACACTTCTCCTGACGGTTAGTGCTGGTAGCAGAGTTGAGGAGGATTTACAATTATGGCATGGTGTTATCGAGGCATCGTACTCTGCAGCGACAGCTTTTCAACTGTAGGCCTATGGTGGACGGACATGTGGCAGAGGTCAACAACACGTAACGTTGGGATGAGTAGGAAGTTGTTGCATGTAAAGTAGTGGGTGAGGAGGCAGCTCCTTACTCGTTACATTCAATGTTATTTATTAAAGCTAGCGGGCGGCTCAGGAATACGTATTGGCCGAGCTAATCAATTGTTGCCACGTGTGCTCGATAGGACGGCTCTTCGTTTCCACTAATTATAGCTTGTCGTGATTATTTTCGACCAAGCACGGTATAAAAGCAAGTGGGCCCTTCGCTGACTCTATTATTTGCTCTTGCCTTGCTATTGACAATCCTGAAACAGGCGATTTTTGGTGAGTCCTCAATTTTCGGCTCCATTTTCGGTCTTCTTTTCCTTGCTTTCGCACTACTTTCTGTCAGAGTTCTGATGTCGAACGGCTCTGAGAACGTGCGCGAGGTCTATGCTTTTCAAAGTGATACTGACCAGAGAGCACAAGCTCCAGGGTCGAGGCCTCAGAAGGACAACTTACCGTTGTGCCCGTGTGGCCTGGTAAGACGATTGTCCAACCTCGGGACAAGCAATCCAAGGGCTCAAAGGCGACTGCTCGGCCTAAGGGTACGAAGAGAACTGCTTAGTCTAAGGGCGAGAGAGTAATCGTCCAACCCCAGGCCGAACGACCTATCGAGCTCATTCTCGGGGGGTCAATCATAACCGAGGCCGAAATGGCTGAAGTTCGCTCTGAGTTCCGGATCCCGAACTTTTGTTGCTATCCGAGCTCCAGCACCGCTCGACGTTCTCGGGAATCCGGCTGAGGGGGACGTCGTTATTTTCATTTGCGCCCTCTAGTGCGGGCTCCAACTTCCAATCCATCCGTTTATGAGGGCGATGACCGTATATCTGAAGCTAGCTCCAAGGCCGCTCATCCCCAATGCTTAGAGGTCACTGTTTGGGGCCTACATCATCCGGTATCAACTCAAAAATAAAGAGCTAACACCAGATGAGTTCATGTACTTGTACCAGGCCAAGCACAACCCTGTGGAGCTGAGCTGGTACTATTTCTCGACGAGGACAGATCGTGATCCGGGCCTCATTGCCAACCTCCCAACTTCCAACGAGGATTGGAAGAATAAATGGTTTTGGGCGTCGGAGGAGTGGGAAGTGCCTGCCACCAAGCTTGTTAGTCTTATGGTTAGAATGCCCACTAGGTTTAACCTCCCAGGTCGGATTTTGGGAGAAGTTCATTTCTCTTTTTCTATTCTCTTCTTACTTTTGTAGGGTACCAATCTGACCTGTTTCTTTGTGCTGCTCTACAGTTTATCCAAAGGGGCTGCCTGAGCTCTCTCCCTTCCTCCAAGCCCAGGTCGACAAGGCGAGAGTGCTGAAGGAGGAGTTCCATTACTGGTATAATCTCATCACTCTGGATCTCCTTCACCAATCCGAGCTCTACATATCCATTCATTCCCTCTCTTCTCTTGGTAAGTGTTTGTTTACCACTTTGAACCTTAGTGTTGGTGCCTTGCTGATTCGAGTTGCGCTTTGCGGGTATGGTCGAGCCTCAGAAGCTCGGGAAGAGGAAGCATCCCTCTATTAGGGAGATGCTCCGGTCGAAGACTACTGCTTGGAAGAGGGCAGATCTACCCGCTATCCAGGTGATGGCTCCCATTGTGGAGCTTCGACCTAATGTCGTTGCTGTGGGGCCTTTGGCAAATCGGTAATCCCTAGCTTGTCAGAAAAGGAAGGAGATCCCTGAGCCTGTCGTCCCCTCCCATTCAGGAACTAAGGGGGTCGTTTAAGCGAACGTGGAGGTCATGCCTCCCGTTTTTAAAGTGTCAGAGGAGAATGTGCCCACTTTGACGCCCGCAGAGGTCGCCTATCTCGTGTCTAATGAGGTTGATCCGTCGGCCAGGAGTGCCGAGGCACAGCTGTCGAGCCTCACACCTCAAACACTAGTGGTGTTGACGAAGCTGCTAAGTCTGCCCCCCAGACTTCGGATGGAGTAAGGACATTCCCACCAGGCTACCACATGTCCTGCCTAGTTGATTAGGCGACGAAACATGCTTCGAAGGTAGAGATCGCAAAGCTCTTGACCTTCCGCATGGAGTCTTTCTTGACTGATTTTGCATCAGTCTGCTACAAGGTAAATTATTCCCTTACCTCATCCAACCCTCATTTTTCTAGTCATTGATTTATTCATCCTTGATCTCTTGTCCAGAGTGTCCCTATTGTATTGTCACTTTGGGAAAAAAGTGGTGCAACTGACTAGGGAGAGGGAGGCAGCCGAGGTGACTCTCCAAGAGAGGGAGACCAAGGTTGCAGCTTCGGAGGAGATGTTGTGGTCCACCAGCGAGGAGCGGGACACTCTGAAGAACCAGCTGACAGATGCCTAGGAGAAGGAGGACCTGGTGATGGCTAAGCTTGGTGGGACAAAGTCTCACCTAAGCTCGACGAAGGCTGAGTTGGGCAGGGTGAAGGCTCGCCTTTCGTCTGTCATTGACGATGTCGCCAAGTTTTCGGCCTAGTTGGAGAAGGTGTGGGCTGATTCTAAGGCATTGGCTGATCGGCAGGTCAAGCTCGAGGCGTCCCTTCCATTGATCCGAGCAACAGTTGTTGAAGAGTACCAAGCTTCAGTGGAGAGATCGGCCGAGGCTGATATCTTCTACAACTGTGGGTAAGATGCTTGCGTCAAGGACGTAAAGCGTTTGTATCCTGACCTGAACTTGGCCATCCTTGTTGGTGATGACGTCACAGAAGGACCTCCCGAGCAGACCCCTCCATCTAACCAGCCCCCTCAGCAGGTGGATTAGAATTTTTCTCTCTCTTCCTTTATGACATACATACTTTTTTTATTTATGATGGAGAATTTTTAAGACAATTTTATGTTTAATGTCTAGGAGGATATTTTTATTTTATTGTTTTAATATTCTCATTTGGTAGATATTCTATGCCATGCGTTTGTTCATATTTGTAGAATGATTGTGCGTTGTTTTGCTTTTCCCATTTGTCGACATAGTTGACTAGCCGACCACTTCTTTAAGGATCGGGTCGTCAGGGGATTGTTTTCCTTGCACTTGAGGGAAGGTCCTTGGTAGAACGCATAATCATAATTAATGATCTGACCACTTCGTTAAGGGTCATCTCATTGTAGGGTCGGAAGCTTTTGTGTCAAGGAATTATTTTATTAAGGAAAGTAGGAGTTTTACAAGTAGGTCCTATCCTTAGTCGCTTTTCCTTACAATCTTTTCTATGCATAATAGATTTTCAAATGCTCGGCATTCCACGGGTGTGGTAAAGGTCAGCCCTCTAGATCTTGAAGCCGGTAGGAACCAGGCCTGTTCACACTAACTACCCAGTAAGGCCCCTCCTAGGTCTGCCCTAAGGTCTCTGTCCCGAGACCCGCAATATTCTGAAACGTCCTGCGGATGACGAGATCCTCTGGTCGGAATCGTCTGACCTTGACTCTTGAGTTGTAGAATCGAGCAACTTGTTGTTGTGAAACCGCAATTCCAAGTTTGGTGGACTCTCTCGTTTCCTCAAGGAGATCGAGGCTCGCAACCATTTGCTCAGCATTTTGATCCTCCACGTAAGATCGTACACGTACCGTAGGGAGCCCCACCTCGACAGGGATAACTGTTTCGGCTCCGTAAGAGAGGGAAAATGAGATTTCTTCGGTCGAGGATCGATCTGTAGTTTTATACGTCCATAGCACGAAAGGGAGCTCCTCGGCCCAGGCGCCCTTCGCTTGCTCGAGCTTGGTCTTGAGATGATTTTTTATTATTTTATTGATTGCTTCAACTTTCCCATTCAACTGAGGGTGCCGAGGTGATGAGTAGGCGTCTCGAATGTCGAGCCTTTGGCACATGCCTCGGAACTTATCGTTGTTAAATTGTCTCCCATTGTCCGACACAATGGTATGCGGGATACCGAATCGACAGACAATGTTTTTCCATACGAAGTCGGTCACCTTCTGCTCAGTGATCTTAGCCACGAGTTTAGCTTCCGCCCACTTCGTGAAGTAGTCGACTGCTACAATTGCATACTGAGTTTGTCTTTTGCCTTGAGGCAACAGTCCAATGATGTCGATGCCCTATTGAACAAATGACATGGTCCACTCATGGGGATCAGCTCTTCCATGGGCTGCCTGGGGATGGTCGCGAATCTTTGGCATTTATCACACTTTTGAGCAAAACACTTGGCATCCTCCTGGAGCCTCGGCTAAAAGTATCATTGCCAGATGACCTTATGAGCTAAAGCTCGACCACTAGAATGGTTGTCACAGATCCCTTCATGGATTTCTCGCAAGCATAATCTGCCTCTTTTGGTCAGAGACATCTGAGATAAGGTAAAGAGAATCCCTTTTTATATAGAATACCATTAATGATCGTGTACCGGGTTGATCTAAGTCTCAGTCGCCATGCTTCCAGTTTATCCTCGGGGAGTTTTCCTTCCTTAATGTACTCCACAATCGGGTCCATCTAACTTGGGATCGTGTGCACAGGCTGAATGACTTCATGGTCGATTCGATCGATACTCTACCCAGCGAGAAATTCTATTGTGATGATCCTTGGAGTGTCTCCATCAGTTATGGAGGCTAGCTTCGCGAGGGTGTCTGCCCATGAGTTGTCTGTCATTGGGATCTAGCTGACACTGCGCTTCTGGAATTTACCGATGAGCTTCCGACCTTCGTTGAAGTATGCAATCATCTGAGCTTCCTTCGCCTGGTATTCCGTTGATATTTGGTTGGAGATGAGTTGTGAGTCGCATCGGACCTCGAGTGCTCGGACTCCTATGGCAGTTGCCATTCTGAGCCCGGCTAATAATGCTTCGTACTCAGCCACATTGTTAGAAGCGCGGAAGCCGAGCCTTATAGCGTACCGGATGGTTGTCAAGTCAGGGGCTAGGAGGACAATTCCTACTTCACCGCGCTTAGAGTTGGATGACCCATCCACATATAATGTCCAATTATCTGGATCCACCTCTTCTACTTTAGAGTCCTCGACCGACTAGAGAGATTGGAGGACCCCAACATCTTGATCGAATTGCTCGATGGGGCCGGAAGGTTCTTCCGAACTGGACGTGTCAGCCTCATTCCCTTGTGCAGAAAGCTCCACAATGAAGTCGGCCACTACTTGGCCTTTGATAACGCTCCTGGGCTGATATTTAATGTCGAATTCGCTAAGTTCGATTGCCCATTTGGTCAACACTCTTGATACCTCGGGCTTCTAGAGCACTTGGCGAAGAGGCTGGTCGGTAAGGACCACTATAGCGTGGGCTTGGAAATAGGGCTGAAGTCGTCGGGAAGAAATTATCAGGGCTAGAGAAACCTTCTCTAAGCTCGGATATCGAGTTTTGGCCGCGACTAGGGATTTACTAACATAGTACACCGGGCGCTGCTTCCCCTTGGATTCTCGGAGAAGGGCCGAGCTTACTACTGAAGCGGATAGCACTAAGTAGAGCAGCAGGGGTTCTACTTCCTCTGGCTTCGACAGTAGTGGGGGTGCCCCAAGTACTGTTTTAATTGTTGGAATGCTCGTTCGTAGTCCGGGGTCCACTCCGCCTTCTTATTACCCTTTAGTTGTTAGAAAAAGGGGAGACACTTGTTAGTCACTCTAGAGACAAAGCGGTTGAGAGTGACTATTCTCCCGGTGATGTATTGAATATCTTTCACAGTCTGAGGAGACCCCATGTCCAGTAGGGCCTTTGTAAGGCCCGTATCCTAGTCTGTATCGTTCCTTAGACTCCGACAATCCTCCCAGTCAAATTCCGACAACTCGTGACCTGTAGACAACATTTGCACACGACCATAAGTCGCATCCTATAGATCAGTGTCGACTCGACTCGAAACCTATACCCTAGCGACCACGCCATCGTCGCAGTTTGAACGTCGTGTCTTGCGCACCAATGCGATGCCCAGGCTAGGAGTAGTGGGCCCTTGTATATCTCAAGGAAACGTCGCGCGTTGCGAATTCTGAGAGATTTTAGAGAATCTCTACCCAACCTATCACATTAATCAATCAAGTACAATCATTATTTCAACCCATACCTAGCCCATCCCTCTCTTACCAACAAAGCATGACACTCATCCCTCTCTCACCCAAAAGTCAATAAACCCATACCTCTCATGTCACTTCTCTTACACACCCATTCCTCTCATCACATCCCTCTTACATAACACCACTCCTCTCTCATTTCACTCCATCCCATCTCATTCTCTACCATTTCCAAGCAACCAAGAGAGAAAAATTCTAAGGAGAGAAAAAGAACCCAAGATCAAGGCCCATCTCCCTACCCCCAAGATCTCACCATTCAACCATCCAAACTTCATCATCCTCCATTAAAGAGAGAGCCTAGGAGCTAAGGAGTTCAAAGAACTAAAGAAGAGGACCATAGGTGGGTGTTTTGTAGGATTAGATTGTAATTTTAATGATAAGCCAAGTGGGGTCTCCCGTTTGATGGTATGGATCCCATTTTGGACCCAAGGTGTGGCCAATGGCCCACCATGATTCATATGTTTAATCCATGATGGGGTCATTCTCCATGGACCCCACCATGATGTTTATTTAATAATCAACATGTAGTAGTCATCTAGACCCTTAATCTAGTGGTGGGGATGGTATCCCCACCTTGATTTCATATTGTAGGCCCACATGTGGTGGGACCCAATTATGTATGTGTTGTAATGCTTGGAGGGGAGCTCATAGTGGCGGAGCTCCTCCCTCACACACATGTTCTCATAGTGGCGGAGCTCCTCCCTCACACACATGTTCTCTCTCTCTCTCTCTCTCTCTCTCTCTCTCTCTCTCTCTCTCTCTCTCTCTCTCTCTCTCTCTCTCTCTCTCTCTCTCTCTCTCTATCTCTCTCTCCTCTCTATCTCTGTGTCATTGCTCTCTCTCTCTCGCCCTGCCCGCCTGATGATGAGATGTTTACTCGCTGTCCCATTGTGGGCGCACCTTGTTGCCCAAACCGGGGCCCACCTTGCTGCCTGTTTTCAAGCCAATCTGGATGAAGGGAAAACACAAATATTAGCTTGATCATTGTGTGGGGTGGCCCACTCACGTGGACCCCACCGTGATACATGTACTGCATACATGCCGTCCCATTCGTGGGACACCGGACCGTCTAGCAGGCAGGCCCACCTACTGGACGGGCCTGATTGAAGGGAAAAATACAAATATCAGCTGGATCTCCCGCTGGTGGGCCACATGCGTGGACCCCACCCTGATATATATGTTGTATCTTCACCGTCCACACGTGGGACGGTGGGACCGACCGTGATGTATGTGGTATCCTCACTATCCAGAATCTAGACATGGGACCCACTGATGTAAGTGTTTTATCCACACCGTCCACCGTCCAACAATGGGATGGTGGGGCCTTGTTGCACGTGTGGTGTCCACACCATCCAGCTGGGACGGTGGGACCCACCATGATATATGTGTTCTATCCTCACCGTGGGATCCACCATGATGTTCGTGTTTCATCCACGTCGTCCAGTGTTTATGGACGGTGGGATCCACCCTACACGTGATGCACGTGTGGTGGGACCCCCTATGGTGTGTTTCATCCAGGTTGTCCATTTGTTGGACACCCATCTGGGCCAGGGCGCTGGTGGGCTGATCGCCCACCAGCTGGCCCACCTGACGTATGTATTATATCTCCACTGTCCATCTGGTGGGGTCCATCTTATAGGCTCATCGTGAGGCCCACTTGATGATGTATAGACCCACTAGCTGTATATGCAGGGCCCACCAGTTATATATGCAGGGCCCACCTGTTGTATGTGCAGGGTCCACTTGATGTATGCAAGGCCTATTGTGGCCATGTATGAGGCCTATGCGTGAGGCCCATTACGATTGTATAAGGCCCATTGTGATGTATATGAGGCCCATGTGATGAGGCCCATTGCGATGTATATGAGGCCCATGTGATGAGAACCATTGTGATGTATATGAGGCCCATGAGACGAGGCTCATTGTGATGTATGAGGCCCTTGTGTGAGGCCCATTATATGTGTGAGGCTCATTGTATATGTGAGGCCCAATTGTGAATGTTTAAGGCCCATGAGATGAGGCCCACCATGTGTGTGTGTTATATACACACTGTTCATCCATTTTTTAAGGGTCGTGGGCCCCATTACCTTGAGAGGCCCACCATGAGGTGTATGTATTTCAGGTCGTCCATCAGTAGGACGCCCAGCTAGGGGCAATGAGGCCCACCACGATGTATGCGATCTTGTTCTCGCTGCCCATCCGTTTTCCAGATAGTGTAAGGGGCCGAGGGCCCCGTTGTGACTTAGATTCAAATCCCAAGTGGATCGCACCTTAGGGGTAATAATGGTTAAATGTCCACCATTGCAAACCTCCCTAGGGCCCACTATAAATCCACTACCTATCTTTCCCTTGATTTAGGCCACCCCAAACTGTTGGGACCCATTGATGTTAGTACTACCCATTTTTTTTTTTATTGGGCTAACCCAAATCATTGGACCCCCATTGAAGTAGAGGTAACCACCTTCTCTTATTGGGCTAACCCAAACCGTTGGGCCCCCATTCATGTTAGTGCCTTCCACCACACCTTGTAGGGAAATCCAAACCTTTGGAGCCCACATTGTGTGCCTACCGGGCCTCCATAGGGAAGCCTAGTTTATGGTATAATAGAGAGGGTGAGGAAGCCCACTGGTTATACATATTTTCACCATCTTACCTCACTTGTTATATACCCGTTCAACGCACCCCATGAGGCCCACTCTTGATGTAAGTATGTCATGTAGGCCATTCGTGGTTTGTATGAGAGTTCATCATCACCCCTTGCCATAGATGAAAGAATATGTGGTATCAGATTTGGTATATCCACTGTTGAAGCTTATCTAGATTCGTGGGTTAAATTCACCATCTTTTCGATGGACCCCGCCTTAGGATATATGATGTATTAGTGCCTTGAGAAGGTTAGGATAATTTAACATGGGCCATACCATATAGACTGCTTTATTCCTAGTGGGGCGTATCGTTCCGCTCATACTCTTTGTATGTGATATACCGGTTAGGGCTGGTTATTGTCTGCTACATCTGATAATCGTGGTAGTGTACTTAGTCTAGTAGGACACACTGAGAACATGCTTAGTATATGACTCATGTATCTCACATTTTGTGTGACATGATCACTTTGCGCCCTAGCGACATCAGGGCTGTGGCCTCCACAGGCATATCGTGGATGGCCAGATGAGACATCGAAAATATTTGAGACTCTCTAGACCGAGTAGATACATGAGTGCCTGAGTACCGAATACCATTATGCGACGTCTCCCACTGTGTCGTGGTCAGTTGTGAAGGGGGTGTGACCTTACTCGCCCGGGTGAAGGGGGCCCAGCTAGGTTGAGTTTGACCAGCTCGTAAATGGGTCCGCTATCGATGAGCCGGTTAGGTATTGACAGACTACTGACTAGGTAGGTAGTGAGGTGTCACACCCCAGACCCAATAGTCTTATACTACCACTATATCTACTGGATCTGGCGCACAACAAGCCGAACTCCGGGATTGGTACCCAATGCCCACACACTAAGTCCTAAGCTTGGCGTCTGGTAAGGTAATGTAAAGGATAAATCTCACCATTCATTCTTCTCAAAAAGGAACATCAGAGACAAGATAAGTAACATCTGCATAAAAGTAAACTGGGTACTACAAAATTCGAAAAGTACATCATTTGTCTGCGCGATACATATATACATCATATACAATTCAAAATTTCCAAAAGTCAAATTAGTCCCCTTGATGTGGCACCTAACTCGTGGTCGCTACTTGTTTTTCTTCTTTAGATCCTTTACTTAAGTGGTTAAAAGATAAGTAAGTCTTATAAATTAACAAGTGCAAAGTCCTCATGATAAGTATGCAAGATAAATTAACATAAAAGATATAATGAAAGAACCGCCAAAAGTAATAAATTATGCAAAGCAATGTCTTAATGAATGATGGAGTGTGATCATGTGTGAAATGAATAAAATAACTGTATGCTAACTGTAGAAACACCTGCCAATAGTCCTCTCACCACGGATTTGACCGCACTACTCCTGAACATCATCATATCGACTATTATCAATATATAGTTGGAACTTAGGATACACCGACGTCGATGCCCATGCACTAGACACAAGCAATCAAACTCGCTACTCTCCAATGGGGTTACAACCTCCATTGTGTATACTAGTAGTGGACCTCGTTCGCGCTTCTCCTCGCCAATGGGTCAAACCGGTCCACGTTTGCCACCTCAGCCCTAAGGCGGGTCGAACATACCCCTTCTCAACCTGGCCTTGTTAGTGGGAGTCAAATCCATGGCCCATGTGTCCACCCGGCCCAATGGTGAGGCATCCCAAGGAACCATTGGGGTTTAGAGTCTCTCAACCCAAGGGGCATATCATCCCCTACTATTTTCATATTTCTGGTGTTCATGATTCAATATCATCATCCTTATCGTAATACGGTCAATCCGTGATGTTGTAAAGAATTTGGTTACTATTTCTCATCATATATCATGCCATGGAATGCATAGTGATGCTAATGACAAGCGACTCAAGGATAACTAGAACTCAATGTATACTAATATGTAGGGTGCAAGATTATTAAAGAGCCGCATACCTGGGTAACCAATTCCTACATGATGCTGTCAACTTGTGGCCTCGTAGCTTGGTACTTTTGACTACAAAATATTTTTCTTTTCTTGTTTTTATCATGACTAATTGAATTGTAGTCCTTGTAATTTCTAAACTATGGTACTTGATCGTAATTTTAGTTATGACTCATTTTTATAAATTAACATCCCTTCTTATGTATGAATATCCTACTAACAATCTAATTGCATACTCCACGATTTGATCATTGCATTGTATTGGGTGATTTAGATGCCTAGTATGACTATTTAAGATAATTATGAAATTGGGCCACAAATTCCTGTCATCTAAGGTGACCGTAAGTCTAATACACAACGAAGTATTCATGGTGGGCTTATATGGGCTTTGGATTAGGCTTTAATGAGGAGAACATATAGTTATTGAGAGGCTCAAAATTTAGTTCCACCAAATATGTATTATGTATATACATGTATTATGTGATATATACCTCAAGTGGCTCAAGTGGTAAACTGAGTAAAAGATACCTCATTTCAATACTTAGGTCTTGGTATGGATCCCTAGTGGGGGTGGCTAACAGTGAAGTGTGAACTAATAGTAGGGCGTACTAATCAGCTAACAATTATATGTCGATACCGATTATCGAGGCCAATTCTGATTATCGAGGCTGATTATTGAGGCCGATTCTGATTGTTGATTCCGATTGTTGAGGCCGATTTCGATTCCGACTGTCAACGCCGATTGTTGAGGCCGATTTCAATTTCGATTATCGAGGCCGATTCTGATTGTCGAGGCCGATTGTTGAGGCCGATTCTGATTCTAATTGTTGAGGCTGATTCCAATTGTCAAAGCCGATTGTTGAGGTCAAACCAATTCCGATTGTCGAGGCTAATTATCAAGGCCGATTCCGATTCTGATTGTCGATACCGATTTCGATTGTCGATACTGATTCCGATTATCAAGGCCGATTATCGAGGCCGATTCCTATTGTCGAGGCCAATTGTTGAGGTCGATTCCGATTCCGATTCCGATTGTCGAGGCCGATTGTTAAGGCCGATTTCAATTCCGATTGTCAAGGCAGATTGTTGAGGCCAATTCCGATTCCAATTGTTGAGGCCGATTATCGAGGTCGATACCGATTCCGATTGTCGAGACCGATTATCGAGGCCGATTCTGATTGTCAATACCAATTCTGATTGTCGATACCGATTTTGATTGTCGATACCGATTCCGATTGTCGAGGCCGATTCCGATTCCGATTGTTGAGGTCGATTCTGATTGTCGAGGCCAATTGTTAAGGCTGATTCTAATTCTAATTGTCGAGGCCAATTCCGATTATCGAGGCTGATTGTCAAGGATGATTCCAATTATCGAGGCCGATTATGATTATCGAGGCCGATTCCGATTGTCGAGGCCGATTGTATAGGCCGATTATCGATGTCGATTGTCGATACTGATTATAAGTATGTGACAGCATAGCATCATGTACATGCCCATACGCATCATCTGCATGTTTATTATGAGATGTGGTTGACCATTGCATATGTCATTGGGCAGGTTGTTATGAGACTCCCTGATAGGCAGAGATTGTCTCACACCAGCGCATGATATGTGCAGGATTGATGCATGACTGATGCATCTCGTATTGTGTGTTGTTATTACTGTACGCCCTAGCGACATCAAGGTCGTAGCCTCCACAGGCATGTCGTGGATGGCTAGATAGGATACCGAAAATGTTTGGTTCGAGCATCTGGGCACTTTGGATGTCCGTGGGTGAAAGTCCCTAAACCTCTGTGGCCAGGATACGCCCCAACGTCTAGACCGAGTGGATACATGAGCGCCCGAGTGCCGAATACTAATAGGCCTCGTCTTCCACTGTGTCATGGTCGGTTGGGAGGGGATGTGGCCTTTCCGCTCGAGTGAGGGGGCTGTAAGCTAGGCTGAGTTTGACCAGCTCCAAATGGGTCCGTTATCGACGAGCCGGGTAGGCATTGGTATACTACTGACAGGCGGGTAGTGGTCTTTTCCACTCGTTGGGCTGCGCGGCCGGCTGGGGCGGTAGCCAGCTTAGAGTGTACTAGACCCCGGTGATGATCCTAGAGATGTACAATATTAATATATGGACTTATTGAGCAGGAGTTGCATAGTCAGCATTTTAACCACTCATTCATTCATTTACTATCCACTTGGGCTGGTGGTGCGCAACTAATTGTTATGTATACCTTCGCAATGGCCAGGATTTCGGTTGGGGCACGTGACTAACTTGAGATCAGGAGTTTACCACATTGAGTCTGAAAATCCAAATTAGGTATGAGACTAGTTTGGATATGAATCTCTTGTGATGGACCTCGTAGCCTGCGATACTACGTACTATCATCCTGACTTCACACTCCAGCTTGGTCATTTCATTCGCACCGCATATTGCATTACATCCGCGACATATGACATTTTGGGTAGCTATGTTT
This sequence comes from Magnolia officinalis, assembly GCA_021015155.1. NCBI lineage: Eukaryota > Viridiplantae > Streptophyta > Magnoliopsida > Magnoliales > Magnoliaceae > Magnolia > Magnolia officinalis. The sequence goes on along the minus strand of JAJHSJ010000010.1, from coordinate 14,202,764 downwards.
CTGCATTTATATGGCCTAAATGAGGCTGATGGTATTCGTAGCTCTGAAGAATTGTATATTTTATTGTATCCTCGGTATCTGATATTTGGCTCATTATGTCTCCGTATTGCATAGTTTACTTACATTACTTTCTCAGTATATGTCATTGACTTATTATGTTTTTACATCGTATATCCTGGATAAGGTTGATGATATTTTATGGACTTTTTAGTATTTCCACTTGCTCTGATATATTGTGTGCTTGACACTTATCTTACACATACACTTACACCACCCTCTGAGCTTTCTATAAGCTTATGCAAATAGATGCGTGCAGGTGGCCTTAGGTCGTGGCAACATTGAGCTTGGAGCGTGCAGTGGACTTCTGGAGCTTCTGATATTGTTATTGTATTTCCTTTTATACATTGTACTTAAAAGTTTGATATTGGTGGATATGTGATGATGATGTTGTCTTTGTGATTTGGGTAAACTTGTGGTTATGCTTGTTATGAAATAAATTTACATTAAAAACCCTCCTTGTAGGATCCTAGGATCAAAATCTGGCGTATAGACGTTGGAAGTCGAGAATGAGGTATTACGGAGGTTGTCGGCACCAGATTCGGCGATCGGAAATTTTATGAGTCTGGTTTCCGAGTTTGGGCCGTGACATGAGGTCTTTTCCACTCACCTGGTTGTGTGCGATGGGGTGGCAATCTGGTGTGGAGTGTACTATACCCCGGTGATATTCTAGAGATGTACGGTACTGACATGTGGACTTACTGAGTAAGAGTTGCGTACTCAACATTTTACTCATTCATTCATTCACTATCCACTCGGGCTGGTGGTGCGCAACTAAATCATTATGTGTACCTTCGCAATAGCCACGATTTCGGTTGGGTACGCGACCAACCTGAGATTAGGAGTTTACCACATTAGTTTAGTTATCCAAATTTAGGTATGAGACTGGTTTGGATAGAAGTCCCTTGTGATGGACATGTACTATCATCCCGACTACACACTCCAGCTTTGTCGTTTCTTATGCATTGCACCCTCAGTATATGACATTTGGTTTATTATGTTTCTATATTATATGGCCTAGATAAGGGTGTTGGTATTCATGGACTCGTTAGGATTTGCATATTGCATCCTCAACATAAGACATCTGACTTATTATGTCTTTACATCGCATAGTTTGGATAAGGCTGACAGCATTCATGGACTTGCTAGTATCTCCGCTTACTCTAATATTGTACGATTTATGGATTGCCAGTATTTTCGCTTACTCTTGTATTGTACGATTTATGGATTAACAATATTTTCGCTTACTCTGATATTGTATGCTTGGCATATGCGTTGCGCACACACACACACACACCCCCTAAGCTTTGTAGTAAGCTTATGCATGACCATTGGTTGCAAGTGACGATTAGGTCGCAATGGCATTGAGGTAGGAGCTTGTGCTAAAGCTTTGGAGTTTTTATTTCATATATGTATTTCCCTTTCGGCATTGTACTTGAATGATCTTATTAATGGATATGTGGTGATGATGTTTTTGTGACTTGGTTATGTTTGTGGTTGTAACGTCCTGGAAAAATCCGTACAAAAACCCGAGTACCACCTCAGGCAAAAATCACTCAGGACCAAATCCTTTAGAAATCAAATGAAAATAACTAAGTGTTAAACTAGATTAGCTGTGAAATTCACTTGAACCACTTTAAATATGAACTGCAAGACCCAAAACTTGTAGAATCATTAATGCTACATTACCCTATAATCTAGGATCAATCTCAAAACCCATTTGCTCTCGAGAGCATATTGAAACTTCATATCAAACTCGGACCGCGCGTCGAAAGTCCGATTACTGCGAAACTAAACGATTAAGACCGACTTGCTGGGCTTGACGACCATCTCGGAAATCAAGTCCTAATGATACCCAGAAACGCACAACTTGAGCCCGGAGCGAAGTGTGTGAGAAACGCGAATATTTTTAGAAATTGAGCTCAGATTTAAGTAAACTGAGCCGTTCACTTGCGGGCCAATTCTAAGATTTCAGACCGTCAGAATCTGACCCAACTACACCCTCGGATCAGGAAAAATTTCTAACACACGTCAGTGTACTTGTGGCCCTGATCGAGTACCGGTGACCGTTGAACTGAAATTGGTCCACCATGGTCGATATGTAAATTCGATCGGTCCGAAAACTTAACTTGACCTAGATCCAATGTCAGGGAGCTTAAGTCCGACTGCAGACAGAAAAGGAGCCTCCAGAAGTGCTCCGTTGGATCGAAACAGCCCCCATTTAGCTATAACCTAAGTATACAATGACCCTGGGGCCATTCCGGTCAGTTCTGGGCCTATATAAGGGCTTTATACTCTCTCTCTCTCTTATTCCATATAAATTTGGAAAACCTAGGAGAGAGAAGAGAGCAAAGAGAGAAGGAAAGAGAGAGAAAGTGAGAGAGAAAGTGGGAGAGAGTTCATGCGATTCAATCCCATCGCTCAACGGGCTTAGCTATCGCTTCTGCATCGTTATTCTGGCGATTTAGACTCCGTTCGTAGGTAAGAAAACCTAACCCTAATCTGTTTTAGGGTTTCCAATAGTGTAAGTGATGAAGTAGCTAACCTATTTTATGCTATAAGTGAATGTTGTGCCGTAGACAAAGGATTAGTGTCTAAACTGAGTTTGTTATGAGTCTATCGGCGAAAGGTGCGGACTATAAACGTTTAGGTTGTGGTTTTCAAGGATTTCAATGTCAGTAATGGTTTATGACTAACTTGATTGCTACCATATACCCTTAAATACGATGTTTTCCATATATTACATGTGTATGAACTATGCTTATTAACTATGCATTCCATGTGTTTGTTGAAATGTTTGAATGGGTATGGAATTTGGATTCATGCTTGCCATGATTATCCGTCATGGATATATGCTTGTTGTGTTTGTGGCAACTCCTTTGTAAAAGGGCTTGCCAGGATATATGTCATAACTAGTCTAATACATGTATGATGAAAGGAGTAGTTTAAGTGTTTGTAAAAATGTTTGAATGAAAGTAAAGAACCAGGATTGGCATTTGCCATGACTTGTAACCTAGGATACATATTTGTTGTATGTAAGGCGACTCCTTTATGAATGGATTTGCCCTAATATACTTTATAACCAACATATGTCATGTATGTTGAAGTGCGTAGTTTAAGCGTTCGATAAAATGTCTGAATGAGTAATTGAGTTGTGAAATGCTTTTATTAAAGGTGTTGAGACGAGATCCTCAATTACCTTAGTTATGTGAGTAAATCCTTTCTCATAACTTAAACCCAACTACGTGATTTAAGTATGAAATGCATATGTGTGATGTTATGTTTATTCTGTTTTTCATAAAATGCTCAAATGATTGTAGTGACTGAATTGTATGTTCAATACTGTCATAACTAGCACATGTGATTATCTGTTACATTTGGAGTGTGAATGGGACTACACGGTAGTCTAGGCAATCAGTAGTGGTTTCCGATCGAGTGATCGAATCGTTTCGCCACACGAGACACGTTCGGTGAATCCGAGTCGTACAATGATCATCGACAACGGTACCTTGTCGGCTAATTCAGCGTACGCTCGTACCAGTCGAACTTGTCTAATAAACTGATTGACCTATTATGTGTTTACCATGTGTGGACGCTCCTGCTTGAATCTAAGATACGAACTTACCAGTGAAAAGCCCATTTAACCATGGTACCACGATCTGCTAAGACTCATGAGCTGGGCATGGTAGTACGGGACACCGTGGTCAAGCTGTTGGCCTACGCTGGGGCGATGAGCCTCCCCGTAGTGACCAGTGAGCAACCCAGACTCGTGAGCCGACTACGGTGGTGTGGGACACTGTATTCGAGCTGTCGGCTTCCATTGGCGCAGCCTGGCTGTGGTCCCCAGTCGGGTCGGTGACGAGCTTTCGAAAATAGATTGCCAGTTGGTAGGGCAACCACCAACCAGCATTTTACTAGTCCCCAGCAAAACATGCGAAAAATAAGTTGAGAGTTACAAGACAATCTCTAAAAACTCAAGTGATTTTTGAAAATAATCAAGATACTATAAGTCTAAGATTCATGAATGTTGGCCATTACATTCCTTATACTCAAGTGCTCTGTAGACGTCATAATCAAGATCAAAGCATTAATCTATCAATCAGAAAAATTCTAAACATTGAGTTCCATGAGTGTATAGTGTAATCTCAGCTTATCAACATTAAGATTCGATTCATTATTTCATGATATGATTGGTAACCAACAAGAGGATTCAAGACACCCAAAACCTAAACTAAAACATGCCTCATAGATCATTCTTTTCTTTCTTTCGGCTTTTGATTTTTCTATTAAAAGTCACGCCAAGGAGAGGTATTAAGTCCTTACCTATAGGGAGCAAACCTATGGTAAAGACCAGTCGTCCAATAATTTTTAAATGTCAACCTTGGGGAATTAAGTCCTCACCTGTAGGGAGCAAACCTATGGTGAAGACCGTTCACTCAATCCTTTCCAAAGGTATCTGGTTTTTTTTTTTTTTTTTCAATTGATCATGATGGGCAAATTTTCCAGGCTGGTTCCTTACATGCTTAGTGATTACCAAGTTAACCCTTCAATATCAAACTGAAACCTTAATGTGAAAGCGAGATGTGACATGTGGAATCATGACTCAATCAATGTTTAAAACTTTCTAATCATGGATTAACAGTTCGAACTTAGCTGTGAAATCAAATAAATGAATCCAAGAGTTATAAATTACCAACCTCACTTATCTTATAATTATGAATCAAAGATGACCATCAAAATCACTTCGAATTTACAAGAATTTTCCAGAAAAATTTAAAAATTTTCACAATTTTTGCTCAAGACCAAGAAAATACTGATTAGGTAACCTAATTTCCCACCCCCAACCTAAAATCTACATTGTCCTCAATGTAAAAGATGTAAGCATGCAATGCACATGGGATAACAAAAGTAAAGTGATGGGAAGATAGTACCTGGATAACGAATCGAGAGGGAGACTTTCCAAGAGATAGCGGTATAAAAGTTGGTCAGTACGAGAGTGAAGACATGAAAGCAAACTATATATCCTAAAACAATACAGGAAGCAAACTAACCTAATGACATAAAACCATTTAACCTAGAACAACATAAAGAAAACTACTCTAATCCTATGAAAGCAGGGAAAAACTACTCAATCATGCTATAAGGTTCCTCTTCTGGCCAGTATCTTGACAAGTTTCTCAGTAGGTTTCTTAACAAGATCATCCAAATGCCCTTTTTACAATAGGCTTGGGCGCCTTGGAGCATGACTTTCCAGAGAGACTTATGTACCTCATAAGAAATTCTTCCTTGAATTACTTGAGGTATCCAGAGTATATACGATTCACCTATGACAGAAGAAGTTTCAACGTTAGTATCCCATGGTGAATTAGAGACTATGAGTAAATAAAGTTCAGAAAACTTCTTAAGACGTGATGTAGTCTCAACACATTCTGAAGTATCAGACGTCGGTTCCATTGTCAGCTCTTCCTCCTTTAATAGTAGACATTTAAGATCAGGGGAAGAAGGGGCTTCAGAATAAGGGTTCTCTCGGTCAGTGATAACTACCAAGATGTTGTCTTGCAAGGCATCCACTTTATCTTTTGACATGGGATCGTTTGAATCTACAAAGTGTGCCAAGCAATCCCAAGAGTTGGGAAGTTCAGCTAAGTGTGACTTATTTTCCACATTGTAGCTCGTGATGATCTGCCTAAGGAATTCATCATCCTTGAAAGTAGCCGGATGTACGCTCTCTTCCTCTAGTCCTGCACAGACAGATTGAAAATCAATAGGGGAAGCATCGATGTGATCACTTTGTTCATTGAGACTACTTAATTGAGGCATGGAATTGTCAAACGTGTACAACTCAGATGGTGGCCTCAATTGAGTGGTTTCAAATTCCAGGGTTGTAGCGAGCAACTTGTCCTTCTCCTGAATCACATCATCATTTCATTCAGAGGAGTGGTCCAAACATGTTTGACAAGAATTAGAAGGGTCGGTTGTAAGGGGCTCATCCTCTACCTTTAAATCAGACATGTTAGGTGAGGGGAGTGGCTGATTATGACCAACCACTTCGTGTACGTCTTGAGCATTGACCTGGACCAAACTTGAGATGGATTCTAGGGGAATTTAGGTTACACGTTCATGATCATCATCCCAATACTCATCATCTAATTCCTGCAGTGCACACTTGGGATGTGATCGCTTTCCTCACATTCTACACCTAGAATGGGTTGAGGTTCGCATAAACTAACCTCTTCTTCATCATTGGAATCTAGTGTGTCATGTGAGTGAAGTGTGTCATCATCATTATATTTGAAAGACAACCATGTCTCTTCCCCATTCTTTTGAACAGTCATCGAGGTTGACTCATCGAAAAATTGAACCACATGCTCGTTAACGTAATTCAACTCTTCATTCCAAATTCCAGAGTTTTTCAAAAGCGATTGAGGATCACTTTCCTTGCATTGTATTTCTGGATTGGGTTGTGGCTGAGACGAACTAGCTTCCATTAACCTATTAAGGCGTGATTCAAGTGCTTCTACTAATTTCCTCATACCAGTAATATAGTCTGTGTAACTCGGAGATAACTCCTCTTGGATCGTTTCTGGTGGATATTCAAAAGTGGATGATCCACGAGGGTTATTACCATGATGTTTTACTGACTCAACTTCAAAATATTTCAGTTTCCACTGGTCAAAATCATACGGGTCATCTGTCTGGAGTTGATACGCGTCATCATTCCAATAATCACGTACTATTTTCTTAACTCGTGGAATGCAATTATTCTCCCGTAGATAATCACCGAAAGACTTCTTAATCGGTGGAGCATCATATTCCGATTGGTTCTCGAAGATATTTTCAGAAAAATTTTGAGGCATAGGCTGTTTTCCATAAGCTATCTCAACATACGGACGTGCCCACTCATTCATATACATGGTGAAACCTTAACTTTGAATTTAATTTTAAAAGAAGAAATCCTATAGCAATATAAAAAGTAAGTAGAGGAGAAGTTAGAAAGAAGTTACCAGATTGGAGGTCGTTAAGATCCTGTAAAAGAAAACAAAACAAGTTAGTTTCTAAAAATAGTAAGTTTAAGATTAGAAAATTTCTAAAAATAAAACCATAATTCTAAAAATAGAAAAAGTAAAGAAATTAGAAAGATATCACCAAATTAGAAGTTTCTATCTCAGAATCCTATAAAACAGGAAAGTTAGGTTAGTTCCTAAAAATCAGAAAAACATAAACCTAAAGTTAGAAAACCCTAATCTTAACCTAATTCTAAAACTAGTCAATTTCAGAAAAACGCAACTGTCAGTCCCCGGCAACGACGCCAAAAACTTGTTCACTCCCCAAGTATAGGGTTGTGATGTAGTAATAAACTCGGTGAGACCGAGGTCGAATCCACAGGGACTGAAACCTATACGTAATCTGAAACTAACTAGAACTAGAACTAGAATGAGATGAAATCTAAATCGAGTGTAAATTCAGGAAATAATGATGGAATATTTATCTAAAACTTTGGAGAAATCAGAGGTAAGAAGCTAGGGATTCAGAGGATCCACTTGTAGAGATTAAGGAGATCTTATGCCTGCATAAAATAACTCAACTGGACTTAGAGTCCATCTTCATCCAGTTGAAAGGTGTAATCATGAAAATCAATTGAACTGCCTTTGATATAGTTTTCAAGAGATGAAAGGTATATGAATTAGAATGGATTCCATCACCAAACCATGCCTAGGAGACAAAGCAAACAACAGAATTAAACTAATTACCAACCAATCAACATGTTATGAAAGTTATGAAGGGTACCGTCATCCAACCATGCCCAGGAGACGATGGTGAACAACAGGTCTTCCTGACGTCATAAACATAAAAAAGGAAAAAGAAATACTCAAAGCCATTGCAGACCCATTGTAATTTCAGTCACAACAGACCATTAAAAACTAAAAGTATTCCCTTAATTAAACGAAAATCAACATCAGTTCAGTATAAACAAAAGGCATAAAATAGAGTCTCCATCACGCTACAAGCTTCACCTCTTAGCGCTAGCTAAGAGGTTTAACCATACCTAAACATGGTTAAGCTAATCTCAAGAAAGACAAAAGAAGAAAAAGTAAACTAAATGAATAAGTAAAAGAAGGGAAAAAAACTGCTCTTCTCTCCACGTTCCTGAATGCCCCACGCTGCTCCCCCTGGTCCTCTCTCTTTTCTTTGCTCTTTATAGGCACTGTAGTCGGTTGGCTGGGAGAGCTTTCGCAGCTCGTTTCTTGCGCAGGAAGAGTCCCGGACGCGCACCTTGTGTTTGTGCCGCGGAAACCCTTGCGCTCGACCCGTGTTTGGAAGGCTGATCATATATATCTTTCAAAAATGACTTCTTGGAAGGTGTTATGGCCACCTTCTCTCCATTATGGACGGTTCAAATCTTCGAAAAGATTGATGATCGTGGTCCACAACTCCCCCGAATCTACGGATTTTTCGGACGCGCGTAAGGCTTACGCAGACACGCTGACGTGTTCAGTGGGCCCCATAGTGATGTTTTTGATGCAATCCACCCCGTCTATTGCAATCACGTCGAAAAACCAGTAAGAAATGGCTGGTTTCAGATTAAGTTCGGTGTGGCCCACAGAATATTTTGCTCCACCGTCCGAAGTGCGTTTAAAGGGCTGAAAACCAAGATTCGCGATATTTTGCAATTATGCCACCTAAGAGATGGTATTGGCCATCCTTCGGAATGAATGAATAGTTTGGATTGTCCGTATGGACAATGGGTGGGGCCCACTACTCAAAAACGGACGGATGTTGTCCGTCCGCTGTCTCTGTGTGGGAGATGGCGCGGGTCAGCGCTTGTGTTGACCGGGCTCCAAGTCTGGTGTGGCGCGCGTGGAATTTCCATGGTGCACATGCATCTTGCGGTGTGGGGTCCACTGCGACGTTTCTGAGAAATCCGCACCGTCCATCTACTGTATCATCGAGTTTAAGGGGTAGAGACCAAAGTTGAAGCATTTCTAGATATCAGGTGGGCCCTACTTAAGGATTTAATAGGCTGATCTGTCTGTTGGGACACTTACACAATGATCCAATGGGTGAAATTCGACGTGTACTGTTAATTTATGGTCCTCAGGCCGTGTATGAAGTTTCAAGCCGAACAGATAGTGGAAACCTTGTGATCTCGCATGCGGGACACCTTTCTAGCCACCTGAGTGTCAGTTTCTCGATTTTCTTGGATCTCTGGCATGTAAATCCGTCGATCTTGGTCCCTTGGAGTCTGTTCCTTGCTCTGGTGAATTCTGAGAGTTAAATCTTAGCTTTTAGCACCTTATTTCGATCCAAGCTCGTAAATACACCCTACAACACAAATATGATAAAACGGACCATTAAACAGTATCATGCTCGTAAAACCAGGTAATAACTGGGGTCTGATATGCAATACTTGACCCTCAACATAGGGCGTTGGTGAAGTGACTTCGAGTATGAAATAGGCTTACCCCAGTGCAGCCTGGCTGTGGTCCCAGTCGGGTTGGTGACGAGCCTTCGAAAATAGACTGTCAGTTGGTAGGGCGTTGGTGGTAGTGACCTGAACTTGCCTATCGTATGAGATTTACTAGGACTGACGACCCTAGAATGGATCATTGTTTTGGAATTGATATAAGGGAGGTACCTTAGCTTCCCAAATCCTACTGTATGAAAATGACTAATAAGAACTCGGTAATCACGCTCATGCACCGCATTGCATGTGCCGTTTAGCGTTGAGTAGAGAGCACTGAGGAAGTGACTGACATGCGCGACCGTTAGATGAAGATCGTAGAGGGAGTGCAGGCGAGGGCATGCATCATTTATACATACCATTCCTGCATTAATCAGAGTACTTAGGGATGTTTGATTGTATTGTTTTATCATTACTACTTGATTGAATTGATAACATGTTAACATTTGCTTTATGGTTCCACTGAGTTGATCACTCACTCCCACGTTATGGGACGGTGTTGTACACACCAACCAGATCCTGTCTTACTTGCAGGTGGAGGCGATGCCTACGAGGCGGAGCCGGACTATGAGGATGACGAGGAGGCATTTTCTTTCATGCAGTTTTCAGGCGGGTTAATGTGAGCCGTGGCCTGATCGACGGGGACTTCTGAGATGTTGATTAGATGTCCTTACACTTGCTATTTTGTCTTTTTGAATCACACATGTATATTCATTTTTGGTTCATTTTGGGAAGTATACATATATCTATTTAACCTGGTAACATATTTACACTCTGGAGACTTACAACAATTTATATACTTTATATATCTATCATAGTTCTTCCGCTTGCGTAATTTAACTGTTTTTGGAGTATGATATGCTGTTTTGGTGTAATCCCACTCATGTTTAATGCACTAACACGGACAACATTTAATCATTATTATCTATGTTGCATAAGTGATGCATTGGAACTCGGGAGTGGAGCTTATGCTCGACCCTCGATTTTCAGGCGTTACAGTGGTTATTCTCCTTTACAAGAAAAAATTCACACTGAAAATCCTCCTTGTGGGATCCCAGGATCGAAATATGGCATATGGGTGTCGGGAGCTAAGAATGGGGTACTACGGAGGCCGTCGGCGTCGGATTCAGCGATTGAGAATTCTGTGAGCCCGGTTTCTGAGGTTGGGGCGTGACAACGTTGATCTTGTCAGGGTTCGCTTCGATCCCTCTCTGGCTAACTTGAAAGCCGAGAAATTTACCCAAGCTAACACTGAATGCGCACTTGATCGGATTTAACTTCATCTGGTATTTTCTCAAGATGGAGAAGGTCTCGCTGAGGTCAATCAGGTGATCGACTGACTTAACACTTTTCACTAGCATATCAACGACATAAACCTCCATGGACCATCTAATCTATTGAGCAAACATGCCGCTGATATGTTACTCATGCGTTCTTCAGCCCGAAGGGCATGACCTTATCTGTAGATGCCTTCATCTGTGAAAAAGGTCCTCTTTTGCTTGTCTGAGGAGTGCATTGCTATTTGATTATATCCTGAGTCTGCATCCATGAACGTTATGAGCTCGTGTCTGGTCATGCTGTCGACCAGTTGGTCGATTCTGGGGAGGGGAAAGCTGTCATTGGGGTAAGCTTTGTTCAGATTAGTGTAGTCGACGCAGACTCACCATTTTCCGTTGGACTTCTTCACCAATACCACATTGGCAATCCAATCGGGATAGTACACTTCCTCGATGAACCCTACATCCAGGAGTTTGCCGACCTCTTCGACGATCGCGACGTACCGTTTTGTTTCGAACATTCTTCTTTTTTGCTTGATTGGCTTGCGATTTGGGTCCACGTTCAATTTGTAGACCATTACTTCGAGGTCGATGCCCGACATGTCTTGATGAGACCAAGCGAACACGTCCCTATTTTGTCGGAGGAAGCTCATCATTCGCGCATGGTGGTCGAGGGTCAATAATGACCCGACCCGGACTATTTGGCCTTGTCAAGAGGAATGGTTAGGTGATCTTCTATTGGAGAACTTCTCTCCGAGGAATCTTCCCTGAGATCGAGCGGGTTAATCGTGAGGGCTTGCTTGGGCATTCCTTTCCTCAATGCCATCGAATAATAGCGCCAAGCCTCACGTTGATCTACTCGGAGGTAGCCGACCCCATCTTCGGTGGGGAAACTTCATCATGAGGTCGTATGTGGATACCACAACTCTCATGGAGTTGAGGGAGGGTCGCTCGAGGATGATGTTGTAGGTTAACGAGCAATTTACTACCAAGAAATAAACCATTATGGTGACCTGATTCTGGCCTTCTCCGATTGTGAGGAGGAGAATGACACCCTCAGAAACGACCTTGTCTCCTGCAAAGTCATGCAGTGGGGTTTGGACGGGTCGAAGGCATGATTTGTTGACTCCCATCTTATCAAATGCCTCAGAGTAGAGTATGTCATCTGAGTTTCCTATAGCCACGAGGATGCGCTACATTTTGCAGTTGGCTATAGTTATAGCAACTACCAGAGCATCGTCGTGCGGGTGTTGGATACCACGGGCGTCCTCCTCGGAGAATGTTAAGCTGCATGGATGCATTCGTTATTCCTTGCGTGGCCTGTTGGCAAGTAATCTCGACTTATTTTCGACTTATTAGTGGTAAGTAATCTCCACATCCATCTTTCGACTTATTTTCGCTCACTCATGCAATTATCGCACCTTTGAAAGTTCATGGTTTACAACATAAAAAATACCTCATTGAGGAGTATCTCCAACCTTTACAAATCGCTTGATATTTCACTCGATAATTGGCTGAATAGACGGCTGGTCACACTCTCGACCAAGCACCACTCTATCTTCGTGCCACAGGTCAGTGGTTTCGGTTTGAATCAGACCAACCAGTTCTGGCACAATTGTAAATCTTACGCATGTACCACGTGGTCGAATTCCAAACCAACAATTACAAAAATCTACTTATAGAGCGGGAAGTGGCCATTAGAAGGGGAAAGAGAGAGCAACATTGAATAGGGGAGAGAGAGAGAGAGAGAGAGAGAGAGAGAGAGAGAGGATTAGCCGTTGGAGAGAGAGAGAGAGAGGGCTTTGAATGGGGGTGGGGCCAAGGTGTATATTGGGCCCCACTCCAGATGCTACTGCATCAGTTAGCATATTCACAAACGATGGACCCGCCGTAGAAAACAATGGGCAAACATTTAGACCATGATGGTTTCTGGGTGATATCGAAATTTACAGTGGGAAACGTTGATGGAAAGGTTGGATGTATTTACACCTTTGGTGGGCCCCACCCAGAGTACTTGGACAATAAGATTTGTATACGATGTAGAAGAGTGTGCGCTTTAAGAATAAATGAAAATAGTATCAATTACGGACGGATCAACGAAATAATAATGGACGGGTCAAAGAAATAATATAGAAATTGAGGCTGTGATGAAGTGTTTATCCTATTATTATTATTATTATTATTATTATTATTATTATTATTTTGTGGCATATGAAATTCCAATGACGGTCGCTTCTCATTCAACCACGTCATTTTCAATGACGTAGCTAACAAGATAAGGTGGATTTCTCTTTCCTAAATAAATTACTAACTTTAGAGCACAATTTTAATGTGTAGAATTTTTTCAGGTCCGTAATTTTTGTGTTAGAATACACAGTCCATCAAAATTTCCTGATAAATTTAGAAAAAGATCTTAAAAATTAGTTACATTCGAAGCCCAAGTGAATCACGCCACTTAATACAGTGGGGATTGAACAAACTACCGATGAAACTTTCTTAGGGCTAACAATGAGGCTTATTTTCCATATGACATATGCATACGATCACACATATCTGGAGATGAAATTAAAATAAAAATATCATCATGATCAGAGCCTTCGGTGGCCCTAAGAAGTTTTCAACCCGAGCATAAATTCACATTCTAAAATGATATGAAAATAATGGATGGAAAGTGTGGATCTAAGAAATATATCAGGGGCACATAAATTTTATATTCCAAGAATTTTTTTGTTGCTTGTTGTGTGGTGTGTTGTATTTTGTTTTAAAATAATATTAAATTTTGATTTTTCAAAGTTTTGGTGGTTTCCCTCCACATTTAAATTTTGGTGTTTTTGAAGTGTGAGTTTTGTCCCACATCGGATTTGACAAAGGAAGTTCTCTTGTTTATAAGATAGGCTTTTTGCCTTAGGCTTGAGCCCTATTCAGGGGGCATGTGAATTTGGTCTTGTGGGGGGGATATGTCAATAGCTCTAATCTATGCCATTGACCACACACGCGCGTGCGCGCCGAGCCGTGCCGTGCCGAGCCGAGTTCGGGTCCGGGTCCGTGTGTGCGACGCGACGGGATAGGACGGGCTGGGCTGGGCGTGGGTGCGGTGTGAGTGTACTCGCGTGAGTGTGTGTATGGGTACTCCCGGAACTTTATTTGCGAGAGTGTACTCGCACTTGTGCCTTTTCGTTTTAAACCAGAGAAAATCATTTTCTTTTATAAAACTCTCTTTGCTATTCTGATTTAAGAATTTTACTGAGTTCATCGCTGAGTCAACTCAGCACTTTCGGATTAAACTACAAGTGGTTCGAGACCGCGTACAGTGAGTACACCGCTGGGACCAGGTCATAGTCGTTGTATCCTAGAGGTCGATTGCTCTGGAAACCTATTGCACTTGGGACGCTGTCCAATGGGAGCAAATTCGATTTCAAGCCGAGTGACTCAGTCACGCCTCGACACAATTCAATAAGTTCTTCTTTCTCAATTTTTTTTTTTTATTTTTTATTTTATTATTATTATTATTTTTTTTTTGGTTCTCGATATTAATAGTCTACTTAATTCAACCAAACATTTCCAACATGGTGCAGGTGAGAGGATTAGGTGAGACCTGGCCTCACCCAAGACGGTGCAGACCTTACCTTGGGTCCCATCTTGATTTGTGTATTCTCCCTCGGTTCATTTTAGAATAGAGCCTGATACCAAAATTTAAGAAGATCAAAATATCAGGTGGACCATATTCTAGGAAACAGTGGTAATTGAATGCTATCATTAAAAAAGTTATAAGACTCAACTTAACGTTTTCATAAGTTTTATTTTCCATCCAATCCGTTGATAAGTTCACATAATCCCGGATGAAGAGGAAAAACAAATATCGGTTTGATAAAACTTTTGTAGCCTATTAATGGTCAATCACCACCATTTGCTATAAAATGGTCCACTTGATAAGTGAATCTGCTTCAATTTTAAGATAATGCTCTAAATTTTTCTGAAAAAACGAATGGACGGGATGGATACAGAAAGGTAGACACTATGGTGAGTGTCGCACTGTCTTGGGCGAGGCTAGGGTATCACGGACGCGGATTGCATCCTACCGGGCAGGGCTCTGTGCAGCCCACATATATGTAAGTGTTTTATCCACCCCGTTCATCACTTTTATCAGACAATTTTAAGTTATCTTCCTAAAAATAAGGCAGGTCCACAGCTCTAGTGGACCACACCAAAGGAAGCTGCAGTGATAATGACACCTCTTGTTGAAACCTTTCTAAGGGCCACTGTGACATTGTTTTACCATCCAACCTATTAATAAGGTAATGTAGACGTGGATGAACTGAAAACACAAATATAAGCTTGATCCGAAATTTCTCCAACTCTCAAGAACTTTTTAACGTCGGACGTTCAATCCCCACTTTGTGGTCCATAGGAGCTGTGGACCTGCCTCATTTTTAACAAGAAAACTTAAAATGGTCTGATAAAAGCGATAAACGGCATGGATAAAACACTTACATATCTGTGGGCCCACAGAGCCCTGCCCGGACCGATTACCGTCCGGGCAGGGGTAGGACGCAATCCGCGTCCGGGTATTACTTGATCCGCTCGGGGAGCAGGTCATTCCAGTTCCATGGAAGAAAACTGGTATTGTTGACGTGTGGAACTTTGTTGGGCTCATTATGACATATGTATCAGATCCACACCGTCCATCCATGTTTTCATACCATTTTATGGAATTATATAGAAAAAAAAAGATCCAGGGCTGAAGTGGGCCACATCACAGAAACAATGGGAGTTGAATGGCTATTGTTGAAAATTTCTTGAAAACACGGAAGGCCTTGATCAAGCTAGTATATGTGTTTTTCCTTCTTCCTGCTCTGTGTGACCTTACGAATAGGTTAGATTGCAAATAAAATCAGCAGTGGACCCTAGGAAGCTTTCAATGGTAGTGGTTCAAACTACGTTGTTTTCTTTGGTGTGGTCCACTTGAGCTTTGAATGTACCTGATTTTTTGGATCCTGTTATAGAATGATATATATAAATTAAAGGTCAGTATGGATCTAAAACATAACTCGTTCTGGGCGAGAAGTTCCATACGATTAGAAGCCATGTTGTTATGTACCACGTAATCTATTGGGAGAGAGTAATCCTGCGTATATTGTTAGGCGGAGTCTTTTGAACTGTTTAGGGTATACGTTCAATTCAACTGTTTCCTGTGGTGTGGTCTATTTGAACATTGTACATGTTTTATTTTTGGGCTCAACCTCTAATATTATCTTGCAAAATCGATGGACAGGGGGGATAAAATACATAAATCACGGTGTACTTCACAAAGTTTACTCAGTACCCTAAGGGCCGTTTGGCCAGGCAGAATGGATGGCATTGGAAGGGATTGGAAGATAGATACCGGGATTAGCCAGGCGTGCCAAACAGACATGAGATCCTGATCCCAGGATATAGCAATCCCATGGATCTTAAGGGCCTGTTTGGCCGGGCAGATCCCATGGTATTAGGAGGGGATGTGATCAATTTTAAGGTAATGATGATGGTGTCAGTGGATTGTATTAAGATCTATGGGATTGCTTGTATCCCGAGACAAGTTCACTGGGTCTGTTTAGCATGCCATGCATATCCCGGGATTTTACCTTCCAATCTATCCAACCAAGGGATAGGATCAATTTTAAGGTAATGATGGTGATGTCAGTGGATTGTCTTAAGATCCATGGGATTGCTCATATCCTGGGACAAGTTCACCGGATCTGTTTGGCTCGTCATGCCTATCCTAGGATAATGCCGATCTCATCCCTCCTAATACCATGGGATCTACCTGGCCAAACAAGCCCTAAGACAATCCACTGACATCACCATCATTACCTTTAAATCTCATCCAATCAATCCACCCTAATCCATTAAAAATTGCCTAGGACGTATTTGGTTCGAGGGATTGAAAGGGATTGAAAGGTTTAATCCCGGGATTGGCCAGGCATACCAAACAGACCAGATATAACAATCCCATAGATATTGCACCAATCCACTGACACAGCTATCATTACCTTGAAATCCATGAAATCCACTCTAATACCATCCAATCTACCCAGCTACACTGGCCATAAGGGTCAGTTTGGGCAGTGGGATTAGAAAGGATTTGGTGGGATGGGATTTAAAAAACACAATTATTACCCATGGCTGGGATTGTTCCCTATTGTCACGGGCTAAAATTAATGCCATGCTTTGTTGATGATACGGTGGTACATTGAATGGATATACCCACCATCATTTGAAATTACTGAGAATAACACACATGTGTTATATCTAAACCGTTCATTTGTTTTGTAACCTCATTTTATGGCATGGGCCTAAAAATGAGGTAGATCCAAAATTATGTAGCCCCAAAGAAGTTTTCAACGGTAAGTATTCAATCCCTGTTGCTTTCTATGGTGGGGTCTACTTGAGCTTTAGATTTACTTAATTTTTTGGCCCATGCTCTAAAATAATCTTGATAAATGGGTGGACGGTGTGGATATAGCCCACACATCATGATAGGAACTACACAACTTCCCAAACATTAGTGAAATTGGCACGGACCCAATGCAATTTCATTTAATGTAATTCCACGCTTTTCCATTCTTCCCAAACATGGGGTGGAATTGGCATAGGACCAGATGAATCCTATCCCACTTAATCCCTTCTAATCCCACCGCCCAAACTGTCCAATCCACTTCCCAGTGCGAGTCATCGGCAATAACGTGGAACAATGATAACCACATCGCCGTATTTTCCTGTGCCACACAGATAATCCGCGCTCAAATATTTTTTGTGGATCCGTCACGAAAGAATCGTAAATTGTGGGGATATGATTGTGCCTGCTCATAGACACCGCAAACGTTGCATATATATCACGTGTCAAATTAAGTCATCAGCAATAACGATGATGTCTGCAAGTTGTTCCGAGGTACATCAGCAATAATGCCCACGTGATATCTGCGAATTGTTCAGAGGTCTGTCGGACGTTCGTACTGATTAATCATACCCATGAAAGTCACTATAGTTTAATCCTGACCTTTCAAAATATGGACGCTAAATAGATGGTTAAGAAGATAGTATATGCATTGTAGATTAACGGTTTAGATCAATGGACCAGGGTCCACCGTAGGTTACTCCATATCAACGGTTTAGATC
Organism: Magnolia officinalis; assembly: GCA_021015155.1. Taxonomy (NCBI): domain Eukaryota; kingdom Viridiplantae; phylum Streptophyta; class Magnoliopsida; order Magnoliales; family Magnoliaceae; genus Magnolia; species Magnolia officinalis. Next base: position 14,184,812 of record JAJHSJ010000010.1, on the reverse strand, counting down.
ACTTGACCATGACCCCATTTGTATAAAATACTATCCATGTCCTTGGGTGGATAAGTCCGGATCCTCTGTTACCAGGTAAACAGGGATTTCCTGTTACCCTGATCCTCATTGGTCCACGTCAGCACTCACTAAAAAAAAAAGAAATAAAAGGAAATTTCGGACTTCAAAATATTATCAAATAAAAAAATAAAAAAAAAAACAAAAAAAAAAAAACAGAAAGCACCAGAGCTGAGGAGCCATTCGTCTCCCGATCGAACAAGCTTCTTCTTGAAAACTTCGACTATCGAATTTCAACTCTCTCCTTTCCTTTCACAAGAAGAAAAAATAAAAAACAATCGCTTCTCCTAAGAAACGAATCCAATCTCGTTTTCCTCTTTCGATTCGTTGGCGTTTTCCTGTAAAACCCAAGTGAAGGAAATCCTCTTTTTGGTATTTTTCAGCATAAAATAGCATCAACAGCTACATAAAAATGGAGGAAATTGTCAAGGTACTTCTCTTCTTCTGCCTTCCCTTTTCTCTTTATTGGGTTTTTCTCTATTGGTTTTTAAGTAATAGCGTTATTTTCATTGTTGGGAAATTGCAAGGTTCTGAGGGGTATTTTGGTCCTTTTGGGTGGGTGGGGAGTATACTGAATTTGTAATCTTAGATGCTTGTGTTGTGATATATGATCTCATGCATTCTCAATGATAGCCATGATTGATTTTATTGCCTTCTGTAAGGGTAGTAGTGGAATAATTTGATATGATCATGGGGCTTTATATTGTACTATTCTGGAAAATGGGATACCATCGCATGCGGCGTTGTTGATGATGCTGATGATGCACGTATCGGCCTTAATCGGACGGGTTCATATAATGGGTTTTACTGCCAATTGAGTATATTTTGGAAATTTGAGTGATTGGATGACATTAAATGTCTGATTGATGGACATTTGTTGGATAACTTTGAATTGTTGATTGTATTTCTATTTTAAAGTGTCTGTATGATGGCTGCTGAACAGTTGGTTAGGATGGTTTGTGAAGTGTTGTTTCTGGGTTAAGCACTATCTGCAGTGTGGCTCATAATTCCAACGGTTTGGATTCAGTTACATGCATGCCATGTATTTGTGTGCACGTGGTGTGTATGGTACAATTACTCTAGTAGTATTGTTGCTATGATGGGATCTAGTCCTACCAGATGGATATGACCCACTAAGAGAAGGGAAAGGGCATCCTCCTGTGCGTACACAAGTTAATGGCAGAATGCAATACCTTTCTATTCATCAGAAAACTAAACACATAGCAAATCTCTAAATTTACTTTACCAATCTTGGTGACATTGAACTACTAGTTAGGAAACTGAAATATTCTCCTAATATCAACGAATCCATAACTACTAGTAGAGATAGTAACAATAAGGAAATTTAAATTTTAATTAATTATTGGGAGGGGCAGGGGGATGTAACATTGCCCCCTGCCTCTAGCCTTATCCTCATGGCGTGAAAAGAGGAAAACATTGTTGGAGATCATGCCATAGCTTTCATGTATCCTCTTCGCATGGCATGCCAGGAAATCTCCATTGTTGAATCAGGGTCATCAGTTACTCTTTAGCTCATCAGTTACTCTGTATGATGGTCCTACGGCCAAGGATTTGTATACTATTGTTAAGGCTTTTTTGTGTAAATAAGGCCCACTGATTGAAATCCCTAAAGTTGGAATGATGAAATTACATATTGAAATTTCACTTATGGATGTAATAGAATGCCATTTACATATTGAAATTTCACTTTTGAGATGTGATAACGATTAAGGAAATTGAAGTCATATAAGAGACAAGTTTGGAGATTGTTAGGTGGACCTTTCAGCAGAATATATCAAATTCACTTTTGAAATTATCACTTATGATTGCATTTGGATGTGCCCCAAATTGCTAGGTGGACCTTTCAACAGAATATATCAAATTCCTTTCTAATAGCAAGGACCATAATGCGCAGTTGTTCTTTAATGCATTTATTTCTTTGTGATGTTTGTTAGGGGCTTGTTTAAAAGCAATTTAAGGATGCATCAACTAAATTTTGCAGGTTTCAAGAACTCTTGGTTTCTCTATAAAATAAGAAGGTAAGTCATTCAGTGGTGAGGATCCATGTGATTTCTTGCTTTACTTGTTCTCGGATGCTTGAATATGACTGTAATCTCTTATGGAGCATAACTGCTTTATATTTCATTATATTTGATTCTTGCACTGTTAGTTCATCGATAAGACCTCTTGAAAAGGTAACACTATTCCTCTTCTCTTTTAAGAGGTTATATGTTTACAAGTAAACAGATTCTGCATTTGGTTAGCTTGTAAAGTGTTTACAATGGATAAAGAATTTCATACAGTTGGGAATAACTTGGATTATCTGATTCATGAAAGTTGTTGTGCATGTTTCTTTTATTGTTGAATTCGGAATTTTTAGATGAGTTGATCTATCAGGGCATGCACTAGCAATGGTAAGCCGTTTATTTATTTTTTTAAAAAAATAAAATTAGAAGCAAGCTACGGCTAATAGCTGTAGCCTTAGATCTAACACCGTAGCCATACGTCTATAGCTACGGTTTTTATCCGTAGCTTTTTTCTCTTTTTCTGGTACTGATTACTTTTGCTTTATCACCTAACATTATTATTGCTTCTTTTTTATTTTTACTTTTTGCATCTCTTTTTTTTTTTTGGCTATTTCTTTTGAGGGTTTTAAATGAATGAAGATTGAAAACTGTAAATAGAAGAATAAATTATAATCTTTACCAAATAAACAACCATATCACATTTCTAAGTGAAATTACTTCACACTCACACAACCATATCATATCCTCAAGTGTAACCTCATCATATAGTCTATCAATCGTATCACATTCTCAAGTGGATCCACCACACCAACTGTTAAACAACCATATCATATGATGATTTACAAACACAACATACTTGTGTAATGAATATCACATTTCCAAGCTTAGGTGTTGAATTGCAATTTTAGTCATCTTGATTGTTGGGTATGATACTTACTACCTTAATTAGTATTCGAGAATATCACATCTCCACAGCATATTTTGAGAATATTTTAAGTTATTTCCTATTTGATAGAGTTTTATCCATATTGTGGGAGATATCCTATTTTATAGAGTTTCCCACCTTTTTTGCATGAATACGTGTTTAATACTGGAAAATAGCTTGTAAATATTCTAAAATTTGTGTTAGGTTGGCAAGTTAAAGGCTCTTTGCGAGAGCTTCTTCAAGCTGAAATCCATCAAATTGAAATTGTTTTCTCAAGAGGAGGCATGCATTTACTATGTCAATTTATACTCATGATAGCCCCAGAGATGGGTCATTAAGCAGAGTTGAGAAGGTACATTAAAACATGGTATGGACTGTTAGCCATCTTGGGCATCCCCATTGTAGGGGAGACTTGGAGGCTCAAGACCCACTAATATACTGGTTTCTGATTGCTAGATCATGCAATACACTTGTCTCACTCATCATTACATAATGTTTCCCTCTTATTTCTCAGGTTAAGGTTAGGATGAGGCATATTCCACATCCTCCTATTTATTCTTCTCTTTCCTTGTTATCGTGAGTTTTCTTAGTCCTATGAAAAATGTTAGAATTGTTGGTTATTTATTATTTAATGGTAAGCCAAATATTAATAATTCAGTACCATAATAGGTTGTCATGGTTGTAGATGCTTCTCTCATCTCCACTTTTTCCATCAAAACAAATGAGAAAAAAAATCTTAGAAGCATAACTGAGTATTTTGATATCCCTGCTTTCTCATCTTAATCTTTGTAGCAGAGAGGAAGAAAAACCCCATAAAGCTTTTGTGGGTTTTGCCTCTTGTTGGGCTGGTGATGATGAGATGGGCTTATGGTTTTGAAGAGTTGAATGTGACTGAGATTTCATATGTGGAAGCTTATGGTGTTTCCATCAGGCCTTTGATGGTGGGCCCCCCTCTTCTTCAAGGAGTTGTTGCAAAAGGAGCTGGTATAGTGCATTTCGATATTTAGATTTATTAGCAATAATATATTGGTGAACTTTTTTTTTTCTTTTTCCATCCCATGGATTGTTGATACTGGTTTTTTTTTTTTCGGTGTGTGATATTTGCTAATGGCATTGATTTTACAGTCATGAAGTGATTGTTTTAATCCATTTTTTAGGACCATTTGATTTAAAAATTTCTCCCTCATCCATCTTTGCTTGTCTATGTGAAGTTGAAGTTAGTGCATTAGAATTTAGTCTGCATGCAGGTAGATTTAGTCTCTTTTTCAACACAAAATGGTTTTCATGTTGAAGATCCAACCATAATGGGCACTCTGACATTCAGCAGATCCAACCATAATGTGTGCACATGTACAATTCACTGTTAAAAAAATGGATGGTTATGCATGCAGTGACTGACCTAATGGATGGGGCCAACCACCCATTGGAGTATTCAATAGTGAATGTAGGGCCACAGCATTTGAATATGTGGCCTGATTTTTGTAGGTTTGCAAAGAGAAAACTAGATGAGTTTGTTTTCCTCGGGAATCAATTACAGGTTTCGTATGCTCCTCAGTTCGAGTCTCTTTCTGATATGAAAAGGTAACACTACTCCGCTTCCCTTTTAAGAGGTAATCTGTTTACAAGTAAACAGATTGTGCATTTGGCTAGCTTGTAAAGTGTTTACAATGGATAAAGAATTTCATACAGTTGGGAATAACTTGGATGATCTGGTTCATGAAAGTTGTTGTGCATGTTTCTTTTATTGTTGAATTTGGAATTTTTATATGAGTTGATCTATCAGGGCATGGACTTGCAATGGTAAGCCATTTATTAAAACATTTAAAAAAAAAAAAAAAAAGCTAGCTACGGCTAATAGCTGTAGCCTTTGATCTAACACTGTAGCCATTAGCACGTAGCTACGTTTTTTATCCATAGCTTTTGCCCCTTTTTGGTAGTGATTACTTTTACTTTATCACCTAATATTATTATTATTATTATTTAACTTTTTGCTTTTTTTTTTTTTTTTTGCCTTTTCTTTTGAGAGTTTTAAATGAATAAAGATTGAAAACTGGAAATAGACAAATAAACTATAATCTTCACCAAAATAAATAACCACATCACATTTCCAAGTGAAATCACTTCACACTCACACAACCATATCATATCCTCAAGTCTAACCTCATCATATAGTCTATCAATCGTATCACATTCTCAAGTGAATCCACCACACCAACTGTTAAGCAACCATATCATATCCTCAAGTGCAACCTCATCACACAATCCATGAAGTGTTTCACATTCTCAAGCGGAAGCACATCATACAATCACACAACCATATCATATGCATCCTCAAGTGTAATCTCATCATATAGCCCAATTGTATCATATTCTCAAGTGGAATCACATTACACTATCGTCTCAACCATGTCATGCGCTCAAGTGTAACCTAATCACATAGTCCATCAACCATATCATATCCTCAAGTGTAACCACATCACATTATCATACAATCATATCATATCCTCAGGTGCAAACTCATCACGTTGTCCATCAATCCTTCAAAAGAAATAACGAAAAAGAAAGAAAATAGAAATTCTTAGGTCCTAGAAAAAAAGTAGCAACTACCTTTTAGTTAAATGTAGGGTCTATCACTTGGTGAATAAAATGCCATATTTAGATGTTCAATTGAATTATAACAATGCAATACAATACAATAAAGTAAATAACGAAAGTGGGTTCCATTCCATTCACAGTCGATGTTGTTGTGGTAACTAAACAATACAATACAATAAAGTAAACAACAAAGTTGGAGCTAATAGTTATCTCCATTCCATTCGCATTCAAGGACTTATACCTTACTATGGTTACTTGCATGTTCAACTATAAAAATGGACTAAACTATTTAGCTTACCATTTTGCTGAGAACCATTCTATATTAACATCTTAACAAACATCACCCTCAGCTCGCATCAATTGCAATTCAACACTTAAGCATTGAGATGTGTTTGTAAATCATCAAAAGTAAGCACCGACTTATTTTAAGAGCCTCAAGAGCCTCCAACAATCTCCAAACTTGTCACTTGCATAACTCAACTTCCTTTGTCATTTTCACATTTTAAAAGTAAAATTTCAATATATGAATGACATTCAAATGCATCAATGAGTGGAATTTCAATATTTAATTTCATCAATTTTCAAATTTACTATCCATGAATTTTTTTGTACCCACGAAAAAAACATAAGCCTCACCTATCATATAATGCACCTAAATAACACAAAATGTACATGAATTCAAGCGGGCCCAATAAAAAAAATAAATGGGGTTCACCTTTCTCGCTTATCGTATTATGCACCTAAAAAGCACATAATGTACATGAACTAAGAAATTTTTTTCTTTTCTTTTCAATTATTTCTTTTAAGAGATTTAAATGAATGAATATTGAAAATTAAATATATAAAAATAACCATATCACATCCTCAAGTGCAACATCACCATGTAGTCCATCAACCGTATAGCATTCTCAAGTGGAATCACATCACACTGTTACAACCATATCATATCCTCAAATGCAACATCACATAGTTCATCAACCATATCACATTCTTAAGTACATATACCTCATCACACAATCACACAACTATATCATATCCTCAAGTACAATCTCATCACATAATTCATAAACCGTATTACATTTTTACGTGCATATAATCACACTATCACACAACCATATCATATCCTTAAATACAACCTCATCACATAATCCATCAACATCATCATATTCTCAAGTGTAACCACATCACACTATCACTCAACCATATCATATCTTCAAGTGTAACCTCACACACATAGTTCATCAATCGTATTACATTCTCAAGTGAAGCCACATTACCCTCACATAAGCATATCATAAATCCTCAAGTACAATCTCATCACATAGTCCATTAACCATATCACATTTTCAAGTGAAACCACTTCACATTGTCATACAATCATATCATATTCTCAAGTTTAACATCATCATATAGTCCTTCAATCATATGACATTATTCAATTTGAAACCACTACACACTGCCACACAACCATATCATATCCTAAAGTGCAACCTAATCACATTCATCAACTGTATCATATTCTCAAGTGTAACCACATCGTACTATCACAAAGATAAATATTATATCCTCGAGTGCAACCTCATCACATAGTCCATCAACCGTATCATATTCTCAAGTGGAACCACTTCACACTGTCACACAACCATATCATATCCTCAAGTGCAATCTCATCATATAATTTATAAACCGTATTACATTTTTATGTGGATATACTCACACTATCACACAACCATATCATATCCTTAAGTACAACTTCATCACATAATCCATCAACATCATCATATTCTCAAGTGTAACCACATCACACTATCACTCAACCATATCATATCCTCAAGTGTAACCTCTTCATATAGTTCATCAACTGTGTCACATTCCCAAGTGGAGCCACATCACTCTCACACAACTATATCATAAATCCTCAAGTACAATCTCATCACATGGTCCATTAACCATATCACATTTTCAAGTGGAACCACTTCACATTGTCATACAATCATATCATATTCTAAAGTTTAACATCATCATATAGTCCTTCAATCATATGACATTATTCAATTTGGAACCACTACACACTGCCACACAACCATATCATATCCTAAAGTGCAACCTAATCACATTAATCAACCGTATCATATTCTTAAATATAACCACATCGTACTATCATACAACCATATTAAATCCTCAAGTGTAACCTCATCACATAGTCCATTAACCGTATCATATTCTCAAGTGGAACGACTTCACACTGTCACACAACCATATCATATTCTCAAGTGCAACCTCATCACGTAGTCCATCAACCATATCACATTCTCAAGCACAAATACTCATATTTTTGGTAAGGCTAATTTCCAACTTTAATTAACCTCATCACACTATCACACTACCATATTACATCCTTAAGTGCAACCTCATCACGTAGTCCATCAACCATATCACATTCTCAAGCACAAATACTCATGTTTTTGGTAAGGCTAATTTCCAACTTTAATTTTTGGTAAGGTGCAGGTTGAAAATGGACCCGTTGGTTAATCGAGATTCGGCTATAATGAATAGGGAGTGGATGACACTAAGTTTCCCACACCCACGTTTTATTTCTGGAATAAGAAGTTTTTCAAAGTTTGCACAAGAAAATTCTCCTATTTGTTAATAAAAATTTTGAGCATGTCATAGTGAGACATTTCTATGCATCATAACAGCTGAAACCTGAATTTGGGGACCGCCAAATGGACTCCATTTTTGCTTGCTTTGTTGTCCCAATAAATCTTTGTGGTGGGCTGAGTTTCATGGGTGCACTCCTGCTGAATTTTAGGGCAACTTGTATGGAATGATAGTCCTAATAAAAAACACGACTAATCTAGAACACTTGGTGTATATTCTATTTCACTTATTATCCAAATAAAGTGTTATTTCTGATCTCGTGAAATTCCCACCTGAATTCATCTTTTGTTGCAAACTTCTCTAGAAAGTAGAAATCAACTATTGTTTCTAGCTTTCGATGCATTGATTATCTAAAAAAATCTATTCTTTATTATTATTATTTTTTATATGGGATATGATTGTAGGATGTGCCGCTGAGGTTCATATACTGTGCAATAGTTGACTGCAGGTCATTAGATTTTCCTAGATTTGAGGGGTTCTCACACAGTGGTAGTTTGGTAATTTTGGAGTCCTTGGTTAGGGTTTAGGTTGAAAGTACGAGTGTTGGAGCTGATGCTTTCGGAGTCCGAACTCACTTTTGAAAAATAGAAAAATGGGAATATTAGTAAATATGGGTTTTCTTGTTAAGAAGAAAATGGAAGATGGATTGAAAAAACATAAAACAGATTTTTTTTTTTTTTTTTTTTTTTTTTTTTTTGCTTCAAGAGAGAGAGACAGAGAGTCGAGAGTGGGGAAATCGAGGGAGAGAGTGGGGGAATGAAGTGGCCACGTGAGATTTGAAAATAACGAGTGTAGTTTGGTTTAAAAATGACGTTTCGCATGCGTGGCGTGCGTGCCTATGAGAGGTGTCTACGGATGCGGATTAGCTAATGAACGCGACATTAGCGAGTTTGCAATAGATATTTGTTGGACGAGTTCATCATTTGGGGTCCCACCAAGAGCCAAATCGGGTAGTGATATGATTAGGAAGGTTTCCAGTTTGGGCTTTGGCTTGGAGTTCTTGTAATTTTCTAATGTAGAGTTCCAAGATCTATTTAAATTAGTTTCTTTGTAAATTCAAGTCAAAGATAGCTTCTAAGTTTTGCTGCGTTTGCAAGTTACCTTATTGAGAAGTTTTTCTTCTTTTTTTTTTTTTTTTTTTTTTTTTTTTTCTATTTTTTAACAGCCAATCTAAGTTGATTTCTTTCCAATTTTAGATTGTGTTAATTTTCTGATTTCAGGAAAATTTTACATTAATTTATTCATGTTCTGGGATGTTTTATGTTTAAAAAGTCATGTTATGGCAGTAAATTGAGTACGGGTTGTTTTAGACTCTGACAATTGGGCTTTGGGAGGTTTGCTAATTGCACATGCATCTGGGGCCCTTCGCCCCTGCCGATCCACATGCAGGTGCACATGCTTAGCCATTCTTGCAAAGAGTGTGCCAATCAAGACGGTGAACCGGCAATGCGCATCTGGACTTCAAGCAGTAGCCGATGTTGTGGCAGCAATAAAGTCTGGTTTTTATGAAATTGGTAAGTTCATTCTCTGGCCCAAAAATCAGGCCAGTCAGCTCATCAGGTGGGCCACACATGCAAATTTAATGTGGATTGTTGCTTAACAATGCAGACCCAAATCCATTTCCTAATGCGTTAACAATGCAAAAACAGGTCAGCCCATATCTTTATGGAGACAACAACACAAGGCTCTTCACTTATTGGACTGTAAGTTTATACTTCTTTCATTTTTTTAAAAATCTTTTATTGCCCTTTATTATGATTCATGTTTCCTTTACAAGTGATGAGCTCTCTCAAATGACATGGGTTATTTGTATTTTATTAGTTTCTATTGGAAGTTGGGTCTCAAGTAACATGGAATTTTTGTGTCTCTCATTTTCTTTTTTGCTCCCTTTTCTTCACTCCCTGTAGTAACATGTGCATGTACTCCTTTTCTCCTTTTTAGAGGATTCCATGCTATGACAGTAGCAACGTCGACGGTGGCCTATGGCTCCCACCATGATCATGATATATGTGTTTCATCCCCGCCGTCCATTCATTTTTGCATCTTTATTTTAAGGGTAAGCCCAAAAATAAAGCATATTTAAGCCCAAAATAAAGCATATTTAAGTCTCATATGGATCACGCCATAAGAAAACAGTGGTGATTGAATACCACCATTAAAATCTTCCTAGGCCTATCATGATATTTATTTGCCATGAAATCTGTTGATTAAGTCACACGGGCCTAGATGAAGGGAAAAGAAAATCATCAGTTTGATCCAAAATTTTCATAACCCCACAAGAACTTTTTAATGTTGGACATTCTATTACTGATGTTTCTTGTAATGTGGTCCACCTGCAACTTTTATCTATCTCATTTTTAGCCTCCTACCGTAAAATGATATGGCGTCTGTTTAGGAAGCCGAAATAATTTTCTAAGAACCTAAACTTCCATCTAGAGGACTGACCTGATTGGATTGTTTTAGTCGGCCACACTTTAATATGAGATCTTGATCGTATGTTCAGCAAGGCCCCCACTTTGAAAAATGGTAGCCCAGAAATCAGGACGGTCCACTCATCAGGTGTGGATTGCATTGTATGTAGAATATGGATAGTTTAGAAGGATCTCTAACGGTCTGGATTTGGTAGATGTATTTGGTCACTTGATGGGCTGAGTGGGTCACTGATGAACGGACTAGATCTAATAAGGTACGTTGACCTGTGGACTGTACTGTTTGTCAAGACAACCAACTTCAGATGGATTATCAAATAGCAAGACACAGGGAAATAGTTTGATACTCTGGCAGAGGGTAATAATGATACACTGGCACTTAGAAATTGCATACGTGGCATGCAAGTAATTAAAATTAAACCGTCCGAATATGGGTCCATGAACCAAAATTTCTGTGCTCCTGCGTATCAAGCGTTACAAGGCAGCCGGAGTATCAAATAACTCTGTTGTTTGTATTGTGCTTTGTTACGGTGGGGCCATTGAATCAGAGGTAAATACAAAATCAGACCTTTCAAATGGTATGCCCCACTTAAGATGGAGCATAACCTGAATTAACTTTCATTACATTTGTGACTTGTTACTCTCTCTGTCTCTCTAATTACCATATTTAGCTTTGGTTTTGTATATCTTGCATTTTGAATGTTTAGCTTTGGCTTGGATATATGAAAGCTTGAGCTGATTCAGGAGATGACAGCTACTATTTCCAAGGCAAGGAAATAGCTAGGAGTTGTAAGTCAAAGGAAATATTAAAGAATGATGTGGTTGCCTTAGAGGGGAGTTGCATCAAGTAAGAGAGAATCACGATCTCCAACTAGCACAGGTGCGGACCTTAAAGGCTGAAATAGATAGATACACCGAATATACTGGAAAATCCTCTATAGAGTAGGAAAAGTTTAACTGCAATAACAAATTTACTTTGAGGCATGTTGGTATCTTTTACTAAATTTTTATCTTGTTTAAGATCTGGCAAATATGGTATGTGATTTTGATCTTCTTTTACAAAATAGATGCGCCTCTCAGAAAGAAGAAATAAGAAAAATAGATGGTTCATTATGTATGAAACTGTAACTGACATTGAAATGGGTGGTGTTCAATTGACACAAGGAAATGTTACTGATTCATGCATCAGTATAACTATAGATTCTGTCATCAAGTTACAATCAAATTCTTTAATCTCACCCATTACTATTGCAAACAAAGCCACCATATCTCAGAAATTCCTATCAGTTTCCAAGCGCCACAAGAAATGTGGAAGTATTCCTCACAAATGAATATTCATCATGGCTTAAGGGTAAACAGGCAAATGCTCTGTTATGGCTAACCAGATCAGAAATCTTCATTTTGCACATTACAAATGCAAACATAATGTAATCAAATTCCTTTCAAGTGGGACATCCATTGCTTGACAAAAGAAAAAAAATGTATTGGTCCTGTAAGTATTTATGGACTGACAGCCATGATCATAAGTTAAAACAAGGGGATACATGCATGATCCCACTTTTTTTTTTTTTTTTTTTTTCCTTCTGTATTTGCAGATTCTCACATAAGAAAACTGTTTGTAAGAATGACATTCTCGATGTCCAGCTATCGGGGCCCACATATGATGGATGAACCATTATTAGCAACTGAATTGAAACATATACAGGCTATCTATTTCACTGGCCATTTGTTGGATGGTTAGGATTGTCTTATAAGAGTGATTCCTAAAGGATATGGACAATCCAACGTGGGACTTGTATGATAGAAAGTCTAGACCGACTTGATTTTATAAATTTGATTTAGATCAAACATTGTCATGGTCATTGATATCATGGTAATGAACTAATTATGGTCATTAAATCAAAATGATTGTCAAGAGGTCTGTGGAATGGAAGATGGATGTCAAATGATCTCCGTTTCAAAGTGACAGAAAATACTGAGAAATGCTTATTTGTATGCAATTTGCCACATTAAGGTGTATGAGATTGGAGGTTCTGTCTTTCTTGACTCTTTTCTTTTTTCTATTTTGGTTTTCTGCAAATCAGAGTTTGGCAACTAGTCTTGGATTTCTGTTATTTTTAGGGGAAGAGGAAGATGATCTATGTTTCTACTTCGTTAAACTACATATTATGAAGGTTAGGCTATTGCAAGTTTTTTCAAGGTATGTCCTGTACATCTGTAAATGCAAATTCCTTTTTCTTCCAGACCTTTCTTAATGTTATAGGCTTCATTGTATGCCCACCATTTAAAAATTCCTATGACCCACCATAATGTTATAGGCTTCATTGAATGCCCACCCTAAGAAGTTTTTAATGGTGGGCATTGAGTCCCTATTGTGTGGTCCACTTGAGGTTTGGATCTGCTTCATTTTTCAGACCATGTACTAAATAAATACATTGGCCAGTAGCTGATTGGAGTTTGTTGTGTTTTGTGGTTTTTTTGGTTTTGATGGTAACAATGCAATGTTTGGGTGATGATGAATAAACGGACTAGAAGATTGTCCCAAATGCCAGAAGAAGTTAGAGGGGAAATAGAACCTTATTTTATTGAGCATGCTGCTATCTTGGATGAGGACAGCCGAAAACTGCCAAAGCTCAACGGTAACTCTGCGGATTACATGAGGCGAGAGTGAGCATATAATTTCTTCTATTTCCGTTTTTCCTTTTTTGTCAGGTGGTCAGTATCATCTGTGTTTGGGTAAACCATATTCCGGCAATATGATTGGTATTGGAAACATTTGAAAATCATGTATGCTCCTACTGATTTTATATTAGATTTTGATTTCCTTTGAATATTCTCGTGACACGTGGTTTCTCTCTGGTAGTAGTGAAGCTAGGAGAGTATCTTAGTACCATAATTACTATATTGATTTGCTAGAGCATTTGATTTAAACATGCATGATTTCTATTTTAATGATTGTCTGAGGTCATTTCATAATTGCTTCCCAAAGTGCAACCTAATCACATAGTTCATCAACCGTATCATATTCTCAAGTGTAACCACATCGTATTATCACACAACCATATTAATGAAAAAAGTGGTAGACACCATGTAAGAGAGTACAATCTATATCAGAATAGGTACATGCATCTGTGGAAGTGATACAGTTGATGGACTATGTGATGAAATTATACTTAAGGCGTTGATATAATATTGCCCTCGGTATGATGGGGTTACACTTGAGAATGTGATACAGTTGATGGACTAAGTGATGAGGTTACCCTTAAGGATATGATGTAGTTGTGCGATAGTGTGAAGTGGTTCTACTTGAGGATATGATATGGTTGATAAATTATATGATGAGGTTGTGTGACAGTGTGATATGGTTCTACTTGAGAATATGATATGGTTATCGTACTATGTGATGAAGTTGCACTGGATGATATGACATGGTTGTATGATAGTATGATGTGGTTACATTTGAGAATATGATATAGTTGATATACCATGTGATCATTAGGTTGCACATATGCATATGATATGATTATGTGACAGTGTGAAGTGGTTCCAGATTGAAGAATGTGATACGGTTGATGGACTATTTGCGCTTGAGAATATGATATGATTGTATTATAGTGTGATAAATGATCTCCACTTGGGAATGTGATATGGTTGATGGACTATGCCATGATGTTGGATAATCTAAAATTGTGTGATAGTGTGATCATGTTACACTTGAAAATATGATATAATTGATGGACTTGAGATTACACTTGAGGATATGATATTGTAGTGCGACAATGTAATGATGTTACACTTGAGAATGAAAGAAATTGAAGGACTATGCGATGGGGTTACACTTGAGGATATGATATGTGGTTGTGTGAGTGTGATGTGTCCACTTGAGAATGTGATACGGTTGATGGACAACGTGATGGAGTTGTACTTAAGGATGTGGTATGGTAGTGTGATACTGTGATGATGTATATATCTACTTAAGAATGTGATGCGATTGATGGACAACGTGATGAGTTTGCACCTGAGGATAGGATATGGTTGTATGATAATGTGATGTGGTTACACTTGAGGATATGATATGGTTGATGGACTATGTGATTAGGTTGATATTGAGCACATGACATGGTTGAGACGATAGTGTGATGTGATTCCACTTGAGAATATGATACAGTTGATGGACTATATGATAAGGTTACACTTGAAGATGCATATGATATGGCTGTGTGATAGTGTTTATAATATTTGATTGTAACCTGCATTTTTATTTTTTTTTACATATTTAAAATTTAAAAGATAATATTATATAAATTACACATTTTCATAAGTGCGTAATGTGATGAGGTTACACTTGAGAATGTGAAACAATTGATAGACTATGTGATGAGATTACATTTGAGAATATGATATGATTGTGACAGAGGTTACACTTAAGAATGTGATACAGTTGATAGACTATATGATGACGTTACACTTGAGGATATGATTGTTGTATGATGTGCGAAGTAGTTGTGCTTGAGAATGTGATATGGTTGATGGACTACGTGATGAGGTTGCACTTGAAGATGTGATATGGTACTGTGATAGTGCGATGAGGTTATACTTGAGAATATGATACGGTTGATGAACTATGTAATTAAGTTGCACTTGAGGATATGATATGATTGTGTGAGAGTGATGTGGCTCCACTTGAGAATGTGATACGGTTGATGAACTATATGAAAAGGTTACATTTGAGGATATGATATGGTTGAGTAATAGTGTGATATGGTTACACTTGAGAATATGATATGGTTGATGGATTATGTGATGAGGTTGTACTTAAGGATATGATAGGGTTGTATGGTAGGGTGTAGTGGTTCCAAATTGAATAATGTCATATGATTGAAGGACTATATGATGATGTTAAACTTGAGGATATAATATGACTGTATGACAATGTGAAGTGGTTCCACTTGAGAATGTGATACGGTTGATGGACTATGTGATGAAGTTGTACTTAAGGATTTATGATATGGTTGTGTGAGAGTGATGTGGCTCTACTTGAGAATGTGATACGGTAGATGAACTATATGAAGAGATTACACTTGAGGATATGATATGGTTGAGTGATAGTGTGATATTGTTACACTTGATAATATGATATGATTGATGGATTATGTGATGAGGTTGTACTTAAGGATATGATGAGGTTGTATGGCAGTGTGTTGTGGTTCCAAATTGAATAATGCCATATGATTGGACTACATGATGATGTTAAACTTAAGGATATGATATGATTGTATGACAATGTGAAGTGGTTCCATTTGAGAATGTGATACGATTGATGGACTATATGATGAGATTGTACTTGAGGATTTATGATATGGTTGTGTGAGAGTGATGTGGCTCCACTTGAGAATGTGATATGATTGATGAACTATATGAAGAGGTTACACTTGAGGATATGATATGGTTGATGAATTATGTGATGAATTTGTACTTGAGGATATGATATGGTTGTGTGGCAGTGTGTAGTGGTTTCAAATTGAATAATGTCATATAATTGAATTCGTTCATTTGATCGCTCATATTTTCAGGGAGGGGAACGCCCCAGCGGATGTTTTAGCCCGCTAGGGAAGTGAAAGTGAGTCCTCTACTTCGTTTGATCGGCTCTATGATCTCCCTCCCAGAATCCGTAGTCTCCTCTTCCTAGACAAGGTCGGGCTGGGGTCGATTAGAGGAATTTAGATCGTCGGTGGCTTTGTCTTTTGCGTTCTGTTTGGCGCCTCCTGCTTTGTATTTTCTTTTCACATGATAGGCCTCCCTAGGTCCTTTTTTCCAGGGGAGGCCTGAAATCTGTCTCTGTAATTTCCTGCTTTTCAATGGAATATTTTTTTTTTAAAAAAAAATGTCATATGATTGAAGGACTATATGACAATGTTAAACTTGAGGATATGATATGATTGTATGACAATGTGAAGTGGTTCTACTTGAGAATGTGATACGGTTGATGGACTATGTGATGAGATTGTACTTGAAAATTCATGATATGGTTGTGTGAGAGTGATGTGGCTCCACTTGAGAATGTGATATGGTTGATGAACTATATGAAGATATTACACTTGAGGATATGATATGGTTGAGTGATAGTGTGATATGGTTACACTTGAGAATATGATATGGTTGATGGATTATGTGATGAGTTTGTACTTAAGAATATGATATGGTTGTGTGATAGTATGAGTATATCCACGTAAAAATGTAATACAGTTTATGAATTATGTGATGAGATTGCACTTGCGGATATGATATAATTGTGTAATAATGTGATAAGGTATATTTACTTAAGAATGTGATATGGTTAATGAACTATGTGATGATGTTGCATTTGAGGATATGATATGGTTGTGACAGTGTGATGTTACACTTAAGAATGTGATACGGTTGATGGACTACGTGGTGATGTTGCACTTGAGGATGTGATATGGTTATTTTTATATATCTAATTTTCAATATTCATTCATTTAAATCTCTCAAAATAAATAATTGAAAAGAAAAACAAAGTTTCTTAGTTCATGTACATTATGTGCATTTTTAGTGCATAATATAATAAGCGAGAAATATGAACCCCATTTATTTTTTTATTGGGCCCGCTTGAATTCATGTACATTTTGTGTTATTTAGGTGCACTATATGATAGGTGAGGCTTATTTTTTCGTGGGTTTGTAAAAATTCATGTACAATAATTTTGAAAATTGATGAAATTAAATATTGAAATTCCACTTATGGATGCATTTAAATGTCATCCATATATTGAAATTTTACTTTTGAAATGTGATAATGACAAAGGAAGTTGAGTTATGCAAGTGACAAGTTTGGAGATTGTTGGAGGCTCTTGAGGCTCTTACAATTAGTCGGTGCTTGCTTTTGATGATTTACAAACACATCTCAATGCTTAGGTGTTGAATTGCAATTGATGCGAGTTGAGGGTGATGTTTGTTAAGATGTTAATATGGAATGGTTCTCAGCAAAATGGTAAGCTAAATAGTTTAGTCAATTTTGGTAGTTGAACATGTAAGTAACCATAGTAAGGTGTAAGTCCTTGAATGTGAATGGAATAGAGCTAACTATTAGCTCTAACTTTGTTGTTTAGTAACTACAATAACATCGACTGTGAATGGAATGGAACCCACTTTCGTTATTTACTTTATTGTATTGTATTACTATAATTCAATTGAACATCCAAATATGGTATTTTATTTGCCAAGTGATATGACCCTACATTTAATTAAAATTTGTCACTTGAATCTACTTAGGTAGTTGCTACTTTTTTTTAGGACCTCTGAATTTCTATTTTCTTTCTTTTTCATTATTTCTTTTGAAAGATTTAAATGAATGAAGATTGAAAACTAGATATATAAAAATAAACCACAATCTTTGCAAAATAAACAACCCTATTATATTCTCAATTGGAACCACATCATAGTACCACACAAGCATATCACATCGTCAAGTGCAACCTCATTACAAAGTCCATCAACCGCATCACATTCTCAAATAGAATAACCACATCATGCTATCACAGTGTGATGAGGTTACACTTGAGGATATAATATTATAGTGCGACAGTGTGATGGTTACACTTAAGAATGAAAGAAATTGAAGGACTATGTGATGAGGGGACTACGTGATGAGGTTACACTTGATGATATGATATTGTAGTGCGACAGTGTGATGGGGTTACACTTAAGAATGAAAGAAATTGAAGGACTGTGATAAGGTTACACTTGAGGATATGATATTGTAGTGCAACAGTGTGATGAGATTACACGTGAGAATAAAAGAAATTAAAGGACTGTGATGAGGTTACACTTGAGGATATGATATGTGGTTGATGTGGTTGTGTGAGTGTGATGTGTCCACTTTAGAATGTGATACGGTTGATAGACAACGTAATAAAGTTGTACTTAACGATGTGCCATGATAGTGTGATAGTGTGATGGGGTATATATTCACTTGAGAATATGATACGATTGATGGACAGTGTGATGAGTTTGCACCTGAGGATATGATATGGTTGTATGATAATGTGATGTGGTTACACTTGAGGATATGATATGGTTGATGGACTATGTGATTAGGTTGCACTTGAGCGCATGACATGATTGAGATGATAGTGTGATGTGATTTCACTTGAGATTATGATGCAGTTGGACTATATGATGAGGTTACACTTAAGGATGCATATGATATGCTTGTGTGATAGTGTGATGTGGTTCCACTTGAGAATGTGAAACACTTTATAGACTGTATGATGAGGTTGTACTTGAGAATATGATATGGTTGTTTAACGGTTGGTGTGGGGGATCCATTTAAAAATGTGATACGATAAAGCGGTTATGCTCTTCCCACTACACCAAAATCGTCAATTAGGAACGGTTTTAAACCGTTCCTAAATTCTTCAGGAACAGTTTTAAACCGTTCCTAAATGAGGCGTCGCCATAAAACAAAAATGGTTCCGAACCGTTTTGGGTACATAATTTCAGTAATGGTTTTGAACGGCTCTAGTGCCAACGGTCACATTTTAGGAACAAAAGTTTAGGAACGGTTTTAAACCATTCTTAATGTTGCAAACGGTAAGATTTTAAGACGGAATTTTAGGAACAATTTTAAACCCTAATAAACACAAAATTTAGGATCAGGGGAAATAAATTAACAGAGGTTTATTGCATTACATCAAAATAGAGATTAATCCAAATAAAAACATAAGAAAATAATGTGTTTGAAGATGTTTGCAAAATCAAAATAGGACTACTATTCCTGCTGATCTGGGAGATGGGTTTGTAGAGTCTGGTGTCATAGATTTTAGATACAACTTTTTAACGACTGGAGGTGAAGTAGAAAGGTTCCTTGCATTTGGGCTCTCGAAATTGGCAGCAAGCGCGGTGAAGGCAGGGGACCTGCCTCTTACGCGAACTCTATCAGGATTGAAGGACATGCTTCCGGAACGCTGGGATTTGCCTAGCACGCTAGACCTTCCTCCATGTGATGTGGGTGTTCGCCTTTTGGGCTTCTGATCATGTGACAAATTTCTAATTCAGTAAATAAATTATATATAAAAAAAAGACATTCAAAAAAAAAATTCAAAGAAAATAGTCATTTAAGAAAAAGAGAAGGAAAAAAAGAGTCTAGAATGATTCTCTGCTTAAAATGGGATGCATCATTGAAGAAAATATGAGCATAAACTAGAAAAGGGAAAAAGGCACAAGCATTCCATTGGATAGATCAAGCCCAGGTTAGCCTTATACCACACTCTGAATGATCCACAGGAAAGATGTAATATAAATGATAAAGAACACAGTAAAGTGCTGGAAAGATGAAAAAAATGCGGGCATCCATGATCGAAATGAACAATTCCACAAGAACTTTGAGGATCACTTTTATGTAGTTCTTATATCCAGAGCTAACACCACCCTGTGAAGTTTCAAATCTACCAGTGTTTGAGAAACATCAAAGACCTATCCAGAAATAAAAATAAAAATGGAGTCCGTTTACACATAGTACATCTCAATATTTTAACAAACCTTACATAACATAAAGCTCAGAAAGATAGAAAAGAACTGAATAGGTTCCTTGCCTTCGAAGATGCGAGCCTGTAAATGCAGATCCAGGAAACATGAAGTACCAATATTAAAAAAAAAAAAAGTTTTAAAAGTTTTTGTTTGTTTTGTTTTTTTATTTATAAATATTAAGCAAGACATCCTATGCAACAGAAGATAATACCTGAACAGGCTGAAACTACAGAGATTCAACCATTTTGCTGGCCAGTGAGATTGCTGCAGTCCTTTCTTCCTGTATATTTGAATTGTACATGATTATTCCAGGTATCAAAGATCTCCACTGAGCACCAACAACCATGATCACGGAAATATGCATATTTAAGGCACCCAATACCTAAAGAGCTGAATGACTTTGCTTAGAACCCCGGCAACCACAATATTTTTTATTACAAAAGCATTAATCATTCCTCTCCCCCAAGGAACCACGAAGTTGCCAACAATACGAGTCTCCATCTTTTCCTCTAAAGATCTTCAATAGAGCAAGACATAACCCAGTAGACAGACCAGACTCAGATATCACCATTTCAACTACACAAGCTAACTATTCCTAGGAAAACCAAGTCAAATAAATCATGGCTACATAATTATCCACGCCTTATTCTAACTACTTGGGGTCGGCTAGCCAATCCTTTTCTGCCATTCCATTCTATCAAGGGCCATAATTTCAGTTAGACCATAGGCCATTGAGTATTTTCTTACTACCTCCACCTACATCCTTTTGGGCCTTCCCTTTCTCCTTTTAGAGCTTCAACTTGCACCAACTCACTCCAAACTGACGCATTTCTTGGTCTCCGTTGCACATAACCAAACCTTCTAAGTCTACTTTCCCTCATCTTATTACATATTGGTGCTACTCCTAAGTTCCCACAAATGCATCCATTTCTAAGTCTATCCTTGTCTTTGCACTCATACATCTCAACATCCTCATTTCAGCTACACATCTTATGAACATGTTGTTTCTTAACTTCTCAACATCTGTCCCATAAAGCATGGCTGGTCTTATAACTATCCTATAAATATCCAAATTATTGAAAAATATACTGGTGCATGTGGCTGCATTTGGTTAGGCAATGCTTCACACACATGTTAGTAAAACTTACCCACAACCTATGCTTGGTCCAAGAATCAGGTTGGATGAGCAGCTTGGTCATGCGTATGTGTAAACTCTCTCATCAATCGCCTGAAATTTGCAAGCAGCATCACCTATAAAATCTAGAGAGTACAAATTAAATCTCTGGTTAAAGCCTAAAAATGATGTGCAATTATTCATAGTAAAGTAATTCATCAACAAAATAGAAATACATAAATGCAAAAACTGTGATGATGCACTCATTCCATCCAAATGGGGCAAGTGATAATCCATAATATAAATCTAATGAATCTCAGTGTGGATGGAAGATGCACTCTGATAGAGACGTTCCTGATCTTTCATTTTATATCCCTAGAGTAAACGATCAAGGAAAAAAAATACAGCAATAGTCTGTAAAAAATGCCAAAGAGTGGATGGTTAGGAACTTCCACTTGGTTCAGGTTCCAATAAAATGAGAACTTGTGAGATTGTTGACAAATTACAAATGCAAATCAGATTTTATCCTAGATCTGAAATCACCATTTTCATTTAATATTGGCTTGAAGGTTTGGACTGACTGCACAGTTCAGACTTCTTGGTTCATCAGTGTTCTCTGCTAACAAGAAAAGATTAGAATATTGCCACCAAAAGGAGCACATGTTACAGAGCAAACAATCATATGGAAGAAGAGCATATGCAAAAAAATAAAAATAAAAATAAAAAATCAGACTGGCCCACTCATATGGTGGTCATCCACAGTTTAAATAACATTCCCAGCTATGCCAATTGCAGATACAAGTGTGTAAAAAAGCATCCACAGTTGTATAAGAAAATCAATATGATCAGAAGTTCTTACTGTTTTCTCATTAGTTGTAATGATCGTGGCATCGTGGCCATGGATTTCAGTCACTTCCCCGTCGATCCACGCGACCTCCAGATCATCCACAAGAAGTAATTGAGCACGCTTGCCACTCTATCAACCTGCAAAAGAAGATGTTGCCACAAATTTACAATAATAAATAATCATTGGTATTTCAGTCCCCTAAATGGACTGATCATCCTGTTTTATTTAATGCAAATAATAAAATTCACATATTACAATAATACAAATTATCTGCCCCAAAAATGAGATTGACACAAATAATAATAATAATCTTTCAAATGCAAGTAATGCAAGAAAAAGACGACTTGAAAAAAAAACCCCATAAATAATTTAAAAAATTAGATAACCAGCCTAACTAGCATTTCCTTATTTCTTTCTTTCGTTTTTCCTTTTCCTTTTTTTTTTTTTTTGGCAGGCTGTAACTATAAAACGTACAAATCAAGAACCTCCATTTTTTTTCTTAAAATTTGGTATGCAATAGATAACAATTACTATCATGTGAAATTTCTATCCAAAGACAAGCATACTTATTCACCTACAAGTTATAAAGCATGTTATTGTTAGTGCAAAGATCATGTTTTTGGTTAAAAAAATTCAACACATGCATATCAATTTGCTTGACACAAACCAATATCAATTTGCTTGCAGCACACAAACCAAACAAAACACATCAATCATCCGCTCTCTCTCTCTCTCTCTCTCTCTCTCTCTCCAATAATGTGTATCTTTTGAAGTATTTTATGAGGTTCTGCTGGTTCTGTAGTGTATTTTTTTTTTTCTTTTGTTGTTGTTGTTGTTGTTGTTGTTTTTAGATCAATGGTCTTGATTTAATCTGAGAATAACTCACTGTTTGGTGGATTCTGCCATCTGGCTGTTGATTGAAATGTCGTTGATGTATGGTGTGTGCTTGATATATGGTATGTTGAACTAGGGTTTTTGTTGGTTTTAGATGTAGCGCCTTGATTCAATTCCAGAACTGCTCACTGTTGTGGATTCTACCATTTGGGTTTTTATTGAAACTGTGATTTATGATTTTGGATTTTTAGGGCTTTTGTTATTTTTAAGGCTTTTGTTAAATTGATAGAAGATATCAAATGGGATTTCTTATTCTATGTTGTGGGCCACAATCGTATGGATGATGAAATGACATCAATTGACATATTGCAATATAATAAAATAAGAAAAATAGAGAAAAAATCAATGTAATTCAAGACACGGGAAATTCCCGCGATTGAAAGTCACCGAATCAAACAACTACATAGCACAATGTATATTGAATGGTGGATTATTCAGGAAATTCCTATCTCTGTGAGTATATGTTAATAACATGCCACATGACTAGTTCAAGTAATAAGTTCTAAACAAAACCAACCTGTTTCACATTGTCATAAACCATTGATGGGTCGGTGAAATCGATGACCACACTAACTGGTTTCGACTGCCAAAGGAGAAAGAATCTCATCAGAATGAAATACGGAGGGTGGAGTCCGAACTGGCATCCAAAAAGTAAAATTCTAAAACATTTGACATCAGCGACAACAACTTCATGGAAGGTGAGAAACCAGGACAATATCCTTTCAAGATATAAATAATAAGAGGCAACAACAAATAGAGCAGGACTTTTTTTTTTTTTTTTTTTCAGTTAGCACGTTAGTGCACACACCCCACTGTTAGCCACAATGCAAATAGAACAGGACTAGCCACATCCAATTTGACTTGTATCATCCACCATGGAATTTGTTTCTCAATGGAATAAGCTAAAGGAGAAGACCATTTATTTCAGTAAACAAACTTCCACTTCATCCTGAATAAATAAACCAACCGATCCAAAATAAATCTATTGTCTTTTTTTTTTTTTTTTTTCTGCCAAGATCTGGATGTCAGCACATGCCAAAATTGTCTCCTAGTTAAAACTTCAAATGTTACAAATATTCCTGATTTCAAAGTTTCCTTAAGCATATACCCTTTTCCTATCCCCTAAAATTTTATCCATTTGCATTCTTTATTGTGCATTGTTTGATAAAAAATCAAAACCCACCTTTTTTTTGGTTTTTCCTGGTCTCTTTATATCTAACCAACAAAGCAATGTGCAAGATAATGAGAATACTTGGTCATTCAAGGTCAATTAGCTGGATTCTCCTTGGTCTTTAAAGTTTAAATAAAACAGTGGATATTGTACAAATATTTGACAAAATGGAAAATTTTCCCTTCTAGTGTGTCTAGCCAGGATTCTTATTCTGTACGTAGCATTGTGAGACTTTGTTTTCAAACTTGCTCCCATTTTGAGTCACGGTTTGCATGATGGAATACCTAAAATAGTGTACAGATTTTACATACTTTTAACATATAAAATCCTAAACAGATTGCATGCTACGACTGGACAGTTTTCATACTTTGAAAACATAAAAATGCTGGACAGATTTTGGGCTGTTTGCATGTCAAAATGACAGCCCAGGTTGGACTTTCCCTGGATGTTCGATCGTGGATCAAATTGAGCAGCCTTTGGCCATCTGATTTTTTGTCCTGATTGGGGACAGTTAGTCAGGGTCCAGATTTGGACAGTACTGGACTCTCAAGCGATGGCCCAGATTTGATGCGTTTCATTGCCCCAACAATTGTCTAGTTTGAGCCCCTTTTTATGTTGAACGAATGGTCCGAATATGGTTAGCTTTGGACATTGGATCACTGGTGCAAAATGGGCCACTTTCTATGATCAATCAAAGCCCACTTTTGCACAAATCTGAGTGTCCAACATTGGTCCGATCGGACAGCTTCTAGCATCCAATCTTTGGACAAGTCAGAGCTAATTCTCACAAGGGATGGAACCATCTAGATAGTTAACGGACAAGTCAAGCCTTTCGAGATTAAACAGAGAATTGATTTTCAAACATATGAAGAACAGTGAGCATGGACAAGTTTCCTAAAGAGGAAGGGATAGAACCTGTTAGAAGGTTAGCGGACAAGTCAAACTCATTGAGATTAACCAGATTCCCTATTTCTGGTGGAATTGAACCAGAAACTTGGGTGCCGTACAGATACAAAAATGCAAGGTTGCTCAAATTACCTAAAGCAGGAGGGATTCGACCAGTCAGATTCGACCTGGTTTCTTTAAAGTTACATGTGAGGAATGATAATGCACTTGAAAACACTGGCATATGCAAGCAGTAAATCACCAGAATCATATATGCTTCTATTGGTAATCAGGAGAATTAGACAAAGCCTGTTCTTGCAAGCTAATCAACAGGATTTCCTTGTAAGGAACTTAAAGTCATACTAACTATTATGCTAGGAATCAAAGATAATTAATCGCCATATAATTAATGAAGGCATCTTATACAGAAAACAGAATTTCAATGAAGGAATCCTTACTGAACCCATATCTTCTTTTTTTTTTTTTCTCCTTCAAAATCACAAATATTAAAATTATCCTGGGTCTTACTGAATTTTATTCACCAAAGAGAAGAGGCATACCAATTTCTATGCGTGCTTTACTTGGGATGCTATTGATCCCTCCTGGATGCAGCTCCATAATTCCTACCAGAAGCATGAAATTGTTAAAGGAAAGCTGCAACATGGAATACTTGTTGCTGATGGATCTTAAAAAGTCTCAATCTCTTTAGACCATAGTTATTAGGAGGATACATTTTTTAGATGTAACAAAGATCAGAAAGTCTCAATGTCCTTGTGACATCCACTTCATCCATCAGTTTTGTCAAGTCATGGTAGTCCATGATCTAATACAAAAACTAGGTAGATAATAAAACCTAGGTGGGCCACACCACAAGAAATACTAGAGGATGGAAACACCATCAATAAGACCTTTATGGAGCCCACCATTCTGTTTATGTTCCATCCAACCCATTCATCAGGTGATGTCCACAAGGATGAAGAGAAAACACAAATATCAGCCTTGTCTTAAACTTTTGTGAGCCCCAATAAATTTTCAATGGTGAGTGTCCAATCCCTATTATTTCTTGCAATGTGGCCCACCTGACTTTTGGAGAAAATTAGAATTAGGAAAGATGCATGTGCTTGGCACACTTGCTAAGTATTCAGGAAGTCCATGAGGCAGGGCCATGATGAATACAGCTTAGGCCAAAATGGGCCAGTCAAATCATACATGAACCTCACATGTATGAATGAATGGATAATTAATATTCCACCTATAAAATGTGGCAAAAAATGGACTAATCAGAGCAAATTCACTGATGTACTATGGCACGTGGAGATGTTTGGGTGTTTGGAAGGCAAGACAATTGATATTAGCCATGTGCCTTTTGGTTGCTAGATAGATGCATGCATCCATTCTAGACTATACATGTATGATGTGTTTACTTCGATGCAAGAATGAAAACTTTTTTAGTCACAAGAAAATTCAGACATGTAAAACATGACTCAGAAGCATCCAACTACTCAATATATCAACAAAAGTACACTCTTGCAGACATTACCATACCTGGTTTTGCTTAAAATAGTTTGGCAGGACGATGTGCTCCCCAAACAAAATTTCACCTCCTCTTGGTTTCTCAGGATCCATAATCAATTTAAGCACTCTTCCCACATCCATTTGGGCCAATGACAGCAATTTTCTCCCCTCCCAATCATAAGGTTTGCTTTATCAAAAAGCACCGGGTGCATGGATGTGCAAGTAAAGATGATTGAACACAAACGGCCCCAGTCATAAAATGAAATGCCATAGTACTTAAATAAATGTGTGTCACAGAACAAAATTACACACCTTGTCATCATATCCAAATTCTAGATTCTTAATCATTACTACAGATCTTTCACTTGTTTCCATGCTCAGGGAAACCTGACCTTTATTTGTTTCCGTTGAAATGGCTTCTCAACTTGGTCCTCGTCTTTAAGTTTTTCCAGCTTCTGTCATAACAAAAGCATCCTAGAGACTGGTTAACATTATCATAAAACGGGCTAATTTGTTGGGTTTCCCTTTCCCATTCCGCTAAAATACACGCCTATTCTTGAACAAGGGTAATTTTTTTCTCTAATTCTCGTCCAAAACAGGATAATTTCAAGAGCTCAAGTTCAAAAACCAAACACTAACCCTAAGATCGACGGAAAAGGAAGCAGAAAACAGAATTCTTGAACGAAGAAGATGGATGGATGGATTACGTACGGTTCTGATGAAGACTGGCCGCGATCGGCTGCTGAAGTCGAGCTCGAATTAACCAAGAATGGAGATTTCTGATAGCTTTTTTCACGGGGTTTTGAAAGATAGATGTAATTGGGTGGAATTGCAGGAGATTTGTCAGATCCTGCATGTATATGTGGAGTCCGAAGCTTCTCTTCCTTTTCTTTTCCCTCCCTTCCGTTTTCTTTTTCTGTTTTTTTTTTTTTTTTTCCTCTGTTTTTTTTTATATTGGTTTGGCGTCCGGAGCTTTCTTTATTTATTTTTTTATTTTTAAGCGAGTGGTGACGTGGACCAATGAGGAACCGGATAACAGGATATCTCTGTTTACCGGATAACAGAGGAACCGGATAACAGGATATCCTATTTTATAGAGTTTCCCACCTTTTTTGCATGATCCGGACTCGGTGGATAATCATATAAGTTCTTCCCATCTTAAGTCCAGTTGCATAGCGTAGGTGCAAAATGACCAGAGTAAGGTTGCATGCAATCCTCGTTTGTCTAACCATAGTGCTTTCTTCCCCTTATTCATGGCTTGTGGTATCTCAATCAACGGTTCGATCTCTACCTGGTTTTCCTGGCCCTCTCCCCTTCCATCTGGAAACCGGGTAAGTTGTAAATCTGATCTCTTACACTTGGCATCGGATTATTTCCATCAAGACCCACATATGGGCCACATTATAAATGGTCAAATCGGTGAAAATTGCATCCTTTACCTGCTTCTAACCGTTACATCAATAAAATTCTTTCTGGGCTGCTGATCCAAGTTTTTCTCGACCGTCTGAAAATGGGAAATGGATTGGATTATCGTGACCTTCCACTTGGTGCAATTTTTGGGTATGCTAATCCTCTTGGTCTACTAATTCTATGGTCCTGATCTATTGTAGGTATGTCGGTGTAGGAGAGTTGGATGAAAACCAGCTGTTTTATTACTTTGTGGAGTCTGAGAAGAACCCAAAAGAGGACCCTCTTGTTGTGTGGCTCACAGGCGGCCCTGGCTGCTCTGCATGGAGTGGTCTTACCTTTGAAATAGGTAAGTAGAGAGAGGCATTCACATAGATTAGTTGTATGGGAAATTTAACATACAATGTTTTTTTTTTTTTTTTTTTTTTTTTCATTTTATGTTATTATCCATGGAAATGGTAGGCCATACCATGAAAATCACCAGGACTAAACATGGATAAACCTACTCAGGATGCGGGCCAGTCAGATGTCAGCATTTCATTCATTAATTAGATGGTGCAGGGAGCCAATCTCCATCGCACAAATCCTACTGAGATCGCTTGATTGAAGAGGCGAGACCTTCCACAGGGTTCTCCCTGTTGGTGGGGAACATCTCTAATTTGGACACCAAAGCTTTTTTTCTTTTTTTTTTTAATAACGATTTTCATCATTTTTTTTTAAAGAATTTTTTTCAAAAGTATTTCATTTCATTTGGCAAGTATGCTCTACAGCCAATCAAGAGCAACAACGGAGACCTCGTAACAACTTCAAAAGAAAAAGAAAAAAAAAAACCGAGGGCTCTAAAAGAGGGAGAAAACAGGAAAAAGACTCCTATACAAGGCCTAACGACTCTCCTTGGACACCCTAATGGAGCCCAACCCTACTCTGTCTAGGAAGACTAACCCATGGATGTGGGTTAGGAGATCTGACATTCTGATGTAGAGCGGGTCGCAGACAATTACATGGCAAAGATGGATCAGAAAAGGCCCGGTCGGCGACAGAAGTGATCTGGACCATCAGACCTTAAATTAGGTGTATCTCGCAATCCGGGATGAGTTAGCCGACGAAAAATATATGATTTTGGGGTAGAACGAGCTACTTTAGCCAACAACCCCGCTATGCCGGGTTGCGACTCTCGGAATTGCAAGAAACCCCTGATTTGACGGTCGTTTCCCTGTTTCAATTTCGTTTTTACTATAAATAGTAAGTTTTAGTTTGCTTATAACTCTTCATCCGTCGGGCTTTAGGAGTTGCACCCAACGTGAAAAGAGCTTAGAATAATTAGGAGAACGGGTTGGTGAAGCCAAATAGGACACTTACTATTTTTGGCCGAAAACCTTGTGCACTAGTAGACATCACAACCGTCTATAAATAGTAAGTTTACTATTTATAGTAAGTCATGAATTCTAGGAGTCCTAGTTGTAGTTTGATTCTGATTTCTTTCCCATTGCTTAGTACCCTTATTTAAAGGGTTGTGAACTCGTTTTTATTCATTTATTAATCTATTTCGAATTTATTAGAATTTATTTCTATTTTCTGCTCTCTTTTCTCGTGGATTCGAGAAAGTCTCTGTGAGGAGTCCAGAGAAGTTCCGTGGATTCGGAATAGTTATCCTCTTGAGGAAGACGGTGCTCGACCTCACGTCCTCCCCTGCGTCAGTTTGGTATCAAAGCGAGGTTTCTCCTCGGGTCGATGGCTTCTAACGACGGGTCGGGCAACAATCTCATAGGCGGTGCTCCAAGAAATTTTTCTTTAACAGCAATAACTTTCCAAGCAGCGCAGCAAGAGAATCGGCAAGCCATGTAAGGGCTGCAGGCTTCCATGGACCGCATAACGAATCTCTTGGCAGAAACCCTAGGGCAACTCCGTGTTCCTGGTGGTAATCCTCCACCACCAATTGCTAAAACCCGTAATCACCCTGATCGCAGGATAATACCAGCAGTGCATCCAAGGGCCATCCCTGAGGACGGGGGCTCCATTGAAGAGGAGATCGATGACATGATCTTCCAACACCCTAGACAAGGCGGCGATCGGGTAGATCGAATAGATCGAGATTTCAAGATACGGGTTGATATTCCTAACTTCAATGGTCAGTTACACATTGAGGATTTTCTCGATTGGCTTTCTGAAGTTGAGCGATTTTTTGACTATATGGACATTCCTGAAACAAAGAAGGTTAAGCTTGTGGCCTACAAGTTGAAAGGAGGAGCTTCAGCTTGGTGGGAACAACTGCAACTCGCACGAACCAGGCAGATGAAAGCACCAATTCGCACATGGCAGCGAATGAAGCAGCTACTACGTGCCCGATTCCTCCCTAACGATTACGATCGGTTTATTCCAACAATACCAAAATTGTCGACATGGTAGTTAGTCGGTGAGAGATTACGCAGAAGAATTTTACCACCTAGCGGCACGCAACGATTTGGTCGAGACTGAATCGAAGCCAGTCGCCCGGTTCAACGATGGATTGCGTATGGCGATCCAGGATCGGGTCCAGATGCAGTCCGTCTGGACGATGAATGATGCGATCAAGTTGGCTACTCTGGCAGAAGCGCAACTTGAACGTTCTAACACACGGGCCTATCCTACTGCGAGGATCACTGCGGCAGATCCACCCTAGGGAGCTCCACAACCTAAGGGGAAGGATCCCGTAGGAGCACGTACTCAACCTCTTACGTCTGAGAACCGAGATTAGGGAAGCGAACAAGCTAGACCCCAAAGGGGCGTATCGACTGCCGCCGGTCCAAGTATAATCCCAAACCCTTATGATCGGTCAAGGCCCAACAATTTCTATCGTTGTGGCCAACCAGGACACCTGTCAAATACTTGTCCCCAGCGAAAAGTGGCAAACCTCGTCATTAATGATGGTAGTGCTGATAACGCTTATGAATATCCAAATATTGAAGAACAGGAGCATACCACCGAGGACGAGGTAGAAGATTTAGGTTGGGTTCAGCATGATCACGGCGAGTCACTCGTCGTGAGGCGACTATTATATGCGCCAAGAAAAGAAGTGCATCCATAGCGGCATAACATCTTCCACACTAGGTGTACGGTGAATCGAAAGGTTTGTGACGTGATCATTGACAGTGGAAGCAGCGAGAACATCGTCTCCAGGGTCATGGTGGAAAAATTACAATTGAAAACGGAGTGTCATCCCTCTACATATACAATCGGTTGGATCAAGAAGGTCAGCGAAACAAAGGTAACTGAACGGTGCACCATATCTTTTTCCATTGACAAACATTATAAGGATGAAGTAGTATGCGATGTGGTTGACATGGAAGCATGTCACATACTACTCGGTCGACCTTGACAATCCGACCATGACGCAACTCATAAGGGGCGAGATAACATATATATCTTCATCAAGGGTGGCCAGAAGACTATATTGGCCCCTATGGATCCGGAGGGACCACCTGAAACTTCTAAAGTGGAGGGTCATTTCCTCTTAACCATACGAGACTTCGTGGAAGAATCCAAAGAAACATAACAGACTTATGCACTAGTTGTGAAAGGGGAAGAACTCGAGCTTACCATCATCCCTGAAAAACTAAGGCTCTTGTTACAGGAATTCAAAAAAATCTGGCCCGATGATCTTTTCGATGGGTTACCCCCTATGCGAGATATCCAACACCATATCGACTTTGTCCCTAGGTCCAGTTTACCTAATCGTCCTCATTATCGAATGAGCCCGAATGAGTGTGAGATTCTACAGGGACAAGTGGAGGAACTGATCCATAAGGGTTTTATTCGAGAAAGCATGAGCCTATGTGCTATACCAGCTCTACTAACTCCAAAGAAAGATGGGAGTTGGCACATGTGTGTCGACAGCCGGGCCATCAACAAAATCACCATAAAATACAGGTTTCCTATACCACGGTTGGATGATATGTTGGATATGCTAGAGGGCGCAAAAATATTCTCTAAATTGGACTTAAGGAGCGGCTACCATCAGATTCGAATACGGCCGGGTGATGAGTGGAAAACAGCCTTTAAGACCAAGGAAGGATTGTACGAATGGATGGTCATGCCTTTCGGTCTTTCTAATGCGCCTAGCACATTCATGAGGTTAATGAACTAAGTTCTGAAACCTTTCATTGGGCGGTTCATTGTGGTTTATTTTGATGATATTTTGATATACAGTCAAGACGAAATCACCCATATGGAGCACCTCAAGAAGGTCCTTCAAGTGCTCACTGAAAATAAACTATACCTCAATTTAAAAAAGTGTAGCTTCATGACTGATAGCCTATTGTTTCTGGGTTTTGTGGTTACATCCACGGGCATTCGAGTAGATTAGGAAAAGGTGAAGACAATCAGAGAATGGCCGGTTCCCAAAAATATTTACGAAGTGCGAAGTTTCCATGGACTAGCGACATTCTATCATTGGTTCATGAAAAATTTCAGTACCATTGTATCACCGATCACAGATTGTATGAAGAAAGGGCAGTTTCAGTGGACTGACGAAGCCGATAGGAGCTTTACCGAAATCAAGCGCAGATTATCCACGACCCTGGTTCTTGTACTTTCCAACTTCGACAAACTGTTTGAAGTCGAATGTGATGCCTCATATGTCGGGATTGGGGGAGTTTTGTCTCAAGAAGGCAGGCCGGTAGCCTTCTACAGTGAGAAACTTAGTGATGCACACAAGAAGTGGTCTACATATGAGATCGAGTTGTACGCGGTGGTCCAGGCACTGCGACACTGGCGACATTATTTGATTCAAAGGGAATTCATACTTTACACGGACCATCAAGCCCTCAAGTTTATTAATAGTCAAGCTAACATTAACCGTGTGCATGCTAGATGGATCTCATTTTTGCAGGAATTCACATTCGTGCTAAAGCATAAGTCAGGGCAACAGAACAAAGTAGCCGATGCGCTGAGTCGCCGTGTAACTTTATTAGTCACTATGAGCAATGAAGTTGTCGGGTTCGATCGCCT
The DNA here is from genome assembly GCA_021015155.1 of Magnolia officinalis. Classification (NCBI taxonomy): domain Eukaryota; kingdom Viridiplantae; phylum Streptophyta; class Magnoliopsida; order Magnoliales; family Magnoliaceae; genus Magnolia; species Magnolia officinalis. The sequence goes on along the minus strand of JAJHSJ010000010.1, from coordinate 14,151,751 downwards.
CAAAGACATATATGCCGACGACGACGACTTCAAGGAAGGATGGGTTAGATGTCAGGAAGGTTACCCCGGTGACTTACATATACAAGACAGGTTCCTTTTTAAGGGAAATCGACTATGTATCCCAAAGAGTTCGCTAAGGGAACAGATAATCCAAGAGCTACATGGAGTGACCTCAGTGGACACCTTGGGCGAAACAAGACGCGAACTCTTGTGGAAGAACGGTATTACTGGCCGCAATTGATACGTGATGTGGGAAAGGCAGTCCAACGCTGTTATATTTGTCAGATTTCCAAGGGGCAATCTCATAATACGGGCCTCTACACCCCGTTATCCGTGCCTGACGGCCCTTGGGAGGATTTATCTATGGACTTTATGCTTGGTCTCCCACGAACACAACGCGGCATGGATTCGGTGTTCGTGGTAGTAGATCGTTTTTCCAAGATGGCGCACTTTATTCCATGCAAGAAGACTCTCGATGCAACACACGTGGTGAATCTATTCTTTAGAGAAATTGTGCGGCTACATGGGGTTCCCAAGACTATTACTTCCGACCATAACACGAAGTTCATAAGCCACTTTTGGCGGACTTTGTAGACTCGATTCGATACACGCCTTCAGTTCAGCAGCGCGTACCACCCACAGACTGACGGTCAAACTGAGGTTGTGAATCGCACATTAGGAAACCTCTTTCGATGTATTTCAAGAAAAAACCGAAGCAGTGGGATTTGGCCTTGTCTCAAGCGGAGTTTGCATTCAACAACATGGTGAACCGCTCGACAGGAAATTCCCGTTCCAGGTTATTTACGGACGAGTACCTTGCCATACACTAGACTTGGTCCCTCTGCCCAAGCTCCCAGGCATGAGCATTGCAGCAGAACATATGACAGACAAAATCATGGGCATTCATGCGGAAGTACAAAACAAGCTACATGCCTCGAACGAAAAGTACAAGGAGCAAGCGGACAAGCATCGACGACAGAAAGTGTTCGAGGTGGGCGACCAAGTAATGGTCCATCTGTGCAAAGAAAGATTTTCGACCGGAACGTACAACAAGTTGAAGAATAAAAAGATTGGACTGATACCAATCATCCGAAAGATCAATGACAACGCTTATGTTGTTGATCTTCCAGATGATATGGTGATCTCACGAACTTTCAATGTCGCGGACCTGACTGAGTATCATGAACCAGCGCATAATGATAACTCGAGGACGAGTTCTTTTGAAGTGGAGGAGACTGATGTAAAGCGGGTCGTGGACAATTACATGGCAAAGATGGATCAGAAAAGGCCCGGTCGGCGACAGAAGTGATCTGGACCATCAGACCTTAAATCAGGCGTATCTCGCAATCCGGGATGAGTTAGCCGACGAAAAATATATGATTTTGGGGTAGAACGAGCTACTTTAGCCAACCAACCCCATTATGCCGGGTTGTGACGATTGGAATTGCGAGAAACCCCTAATTTGACGGTCGTTTCCCTGTTTCAATTTCGTTTTTACTATAAATAGTAAGTTTTAGTTTGCTTATAACTCTTCATCCGTCGGGCTTTAGGAGTTGCGCCCAACGCGAAAAGAGCTTAGAATAATTAGGAGAACGGGTTGGTGAAGCCAAATAAGACACTTACTATTTTTGGCCGAAAACCTTGCGCACTAGTAGACATCACGACCGTCTATAAATAGTAAGTTTACTATTTATAGTAAGTCGCGAATTCTAGGAGTCCTAGTTGTAGTTTGATTCCGATTTCTTTCCTATTGCTTAGTACCCTTGTTTAAAGGGTTGTGAACTCATTTTTATTCATTCATTAATCTATTTCGAATTTATTAGAATTTATTTCTATTTTCTGCTCTCTTTTCTCGTGGATTCGAGAAAGTCTCTGTGAGGAGTCCAGAGAAGTTCCATGGATTCGGAATAGTTATCCTCTTGAGGAAGACGGTGCTCGACCTCACATCCTCCCTTGCGTCACATTCTCAAAAAGGAGAGGTGACTGCAAATCGCATCTCATTCGAGTCAAACCATCGGCCAGACCGTTCCCCTCACGCTTGATGAGCAGAAAAGAGATATGGACACCAACCAAGAGCTTACGTATCCTGCTCATCCAAGGTCTCCACTTTGAAGCCACGCGAGAGTTCCCCATGAGCATATCAATGAAAAATTTTGAATCTGATTCAATCACAAACCGAGACAGCCCTTTCTATAGCGCCAACAAGACCCCATCATGCTTCGCTCTCAACTTTGCCATATTGTTGGAACCAAGCCTGTACTCCACCACAAAGGCAAATAAAAAAATACCCCTGGAGTCACGTATTATGCCTCCACCCTTAGACTTCCCTGGGTTGCCTCTAGCTGAGCCGTCCGTATTGATTTTGAACACGTTGTGGGCAGGTTTGATCCATGTAATCACCTCCAGCCGGTCCCTCTTATAGAGGACGAAACCAAGACCCAGATCAGACCACATGGGGAGACAAGCAGAGGAAATTGGACAGGCCCTACCCTCCATTTCCACAAGCGAATTCAGCCACCGCTTGATCTTGTGAAGACAACTATCTGCCTTTATCGGATTGTTATCTTCTCTAACAGCGTTACACATCTCCCAGAGGATCACTCTTGTTGTAGAATATTTGTTGAAGATTGCAAAATATTTACTACTCCCCCTCAATTTGTACTTTCCCTGTATTATGACATATAACATTCCATTCCAAAGCATCCTCCAAGTATTTATGTATCATGCATCATTCATATACATAATATTTATATCATGCTTTTCAAGTAATAACTAAACTTCTCCCCCTTTTTGTCACAATTTGACAAGGGAAGAAATAGGTTATCTATCAAGTAAATGAGATATTTAATGAAGTAATAAGATCGGAAACATAATAGAAGAAATAAGCATATGAATATATCAAGGATTAGCATATGAATTTGTCAAGCTAGAAAAATAATCATCTAAGGAGTTTTAGGAGAGTATAAAGAAGTCATCTAGCAAACCAAGTAAAGTTAAAGTTATATAGTCCCATAAATATAAGAAGTAAAATGAAATGAACTCAGTCAGATCCAAACGATGAAGGAGCAAGCATAGAGAGATCAAGCTGATGCAAACCCCTGTCAATACGGTGGAAGTGCTTTTTCATGTACTTCATTGATCATTCTGAGTTTGAACCCCACTGTCTTGTGAGACCCGTAGAGCCTCAACCTTCTCCTCGAATGATTTAAGTCGATCATCAACCTGAGAAGGTTGATAGTCTGGATCTTCTGGATCATCCAACTCATCGAGCTCAGCCAAAATGTCATCCATCGAAGTGTCACCAGGGGTAGGTGCTTCCTCCTCTTATTCTTCTCATTGACTAGGAAGAAATTCCAGATTCATCTTATTCAAATTAGTGTTGTTAAATGGTAATTCCGACTTTAGTGCTTCGGATGAAGGAATGACGACATTATAATGTAAAGCAATACATGTCATGAGGTAGGCAAATGGAATAGAACCATGACCAGAATGAAGATGAAACTAAATAATAAGGTAGCATATGAGAGAAGAAAGACAGACTTGTATACTAAATGCAATCGAATGGAGGACACGAGTCATAAAGGGAGTAAATTCCGACTTATTCCCCGACCTATGATAGACGTTAGACGTAAAGATCTTATGAAGAACTCGGTATTTAGGTATCATCTACTTAGCACGTAGAGCATTACCAGATTTCCATTCAGCATTAAAACGACATAGCTTATAAGTAACCACTTCCCATTCAGAATGAGTCATTTTATCAGTTAAATTATCAATTGGAATTGCATCATTTGCAATGGCAATTTCAGTCAATGCTGAGATAGTGTAGCGATTTACAGTGAATGTGTCTTCGACGAATTTAATCGTAAATATAAGGTCTTTAAGAAACACATCACAGATAAAAGTATACATCGCTTGTGCTATGGAACGGTAACGTTCCGCCCCAACCAAATTTGCCTTCCCAACCAACATTAGAAAGCAGAGGAACAAATTCAATTGGAGTAATGTGAGCAAGATTGACAGTACGCTGTATAATTATATCTCTTGATCTGAAATCCCTAACTTGCTCCGAATCTTCTTTGGGGCCCCTTAGGGTTTTCACATTAACAGGAGTCGGCTTAGATGACGAGCTACCACGACTCTTATGTGTTTCCGTTCTTTTAGTACGATTCTCCATTTAATGTTTGCACAAGAAATAATTAAAGAGAGTACAAGGATTATGGGTATATCAGATTTTTCACAAAACTCACTATAAAAAGGGTTTGAAATAAAAATTAAACCCCAAATATGAGATTGACTAGTAAGAATGTACCCAAAACTTGAAAGAAATCGAAAAATAACCACTTGCAAGCAAGTTCGGAAGTTGGGTTCGTCGAGAGGAGCACCATCTAGTCAAGGAAGAAGGTGGAAATGAAATTAAAAAAGTGATTTTTCTCCATTTTAGGTGAAATTGCGTGGTCCTCAACCGGTCGAGCATGTACTCGACTCGTCGAGGGTTCGACTGGTCGAGAATGTACTCAACCCATTGAGCAACACAAAAAAACTAAGTTTTATTAAAACATTTTTAATTTTTTATCATCATTTTATTATCATTTTATGCATTTAATTAATAAAAATATCAAATAAATAAGTGCATAAACAATATGATTAATTAATAATACACAAACCAATATCATGCTTTAAATTGAAAAATCTATTCATGTCGAGCGGTTTGGTTAGTATGTTACCAAGCTGTTTCTTAGTTTGAATATATTCTAGCGCAATACTCTTGTCTTCAACTAATTCTCGAATATCGATATGTTTAGTACGAGAATGTTGGATTGAAAATTTTGAAATATTAATTGCGCTCGAGTTATCGCAATATAATGTCATTGTATCTTACATAATATCATAATCAACTAACATTCTTTTCATCCAAATAAGCGAAGTGGAGGCATTACCAGCTATGATATATTCAGCTTCAGCTTTAGAGAGAGATATAGAGTTTTGTTTCTTACTAAGCCAGGATACTAAACAATTTCCTACGTAAAAACATCCACCACTGGTAGATTTTATATCGTTAATATTTCTTGCCCAGTCTGCATCAATATATCCGGTAATTTGTACAGATGTATCATGCGGATACCAAAGTCTGCAGAACTTGCGACATATCTGATTATCCATTTAACAACAATTAGATGTGATTCTTTAGGATTAGATTGATATTTGACACATATTCCAACACTAAAAGCAATATCAGGTCTACTAGCAGTTAAGTATAAGAGATTACCAATCATGCTTCGATATAAATGGGAGTCCACACTTTTACCTGATTCATCATTTGAGAGTTTAAGAGTTGTACTCATCAGAGTTTCAAAATTCTTTCTATTCTCAAACTCAATTTTTTTTTCAAGGTTTAAGGCATATTTGGTTTGTGAGATGAATATACCATCTTCAAATTGCTTAATTTGTAATCCAAGAAAGTAGTTTAGTTCACCAACCACACTCATTTCAAACTTGAATTTCATCATATCTGCAAACTCAATTGATAAGTTAGTGCATGTAGATCTATAAATGATATCGTCAATATCGATTTGAACTATTAGAATATGATCGTTATATTTATAGACGAATAAATTTTTATCAACACTACTCATAATAAAGTTATGACTAAGTAAAAATTTAGACAATTTTTCGTACCATGCCCTGGAAGCTTGTTTCAAACTATAAAGTGTCTTTTTAAGACGGTACACATGATTTGGAGATTTGGGGTCCTCAAAAACCTTAGGTTGTTTAACAAAAACTTCCTCATGTAAGTCACCGTTTAGAAACACACATTTAACATCCATTTGATATATTTTGAATTTCTTATAACATGTAATCAAAATAAATAATCATATGGATTCAAGGCGTGCAACTGGTGCAAAGGTTTCATCATAATCAATACCTTCTATTTGAGTGTACCCTTGTACAATTAGTCGAACCTTATTTACGATAATATTACATAATTCATCAGTTTTGTTTTTAAAAATTCATTTGGTTCCAATTACATGTTTATCAATAGGTCTAGAAACCAAGTACCATACATCATTTCTAACAAATTGATTTAGTTCTTCTTGCATGACTATTATCCAAACTTTCATCGGTAAGTGCATCATTTACATTTCTCGGTTCAATTTAGGAAGTGAAGCAGACATAATTACAGATATTTTTTTTAATTGTCTTCTTGTCTGAAGCACCAGTACTAGGGTTACCAAGTATTTGATAAGTGGGATGGTCTTTGACTGATCTTATTTCAGTATCAACTGATTTGGATGAAGAGTCAGGTATATCAATTATATTGACTTCATCATCATCTTGACTTAGAGTGGGCGTGATTTGTTGATCATCAATTACTACATTTATTGATTTTTGAATCATCCTAGTTATTTTTTTAAGAACCTTGTAAGCATGGTTATTTAGTGCATATAGCCTAGGAATATTCCTTTATCACTCTTTGCTTCAAACTTTTTCAGTTTTTCTTGGTTGCATAAAATAAAACATTTACTTCCAAAAGTCTAAAAATATTTGACAGTGGGCTTTTTATTAAACCAAAGTTCATAAACTGTTTTATTTTTTTTTTCTTTTCTAATGTGTACACGATTTATAATGTAACAAGCAGTATTAACAGCGTCAGCCCATAAATTTTTGGTAGCTTTATGCTATTTACCATTCAACTAGCCATATCCTATAAAACTCTATTTTTCCTTTCAACAATTCCATTTTGTTGAGGTGTTTTAGGAGCAGCAAATTCATGCGATATACTATGATTATTGCAGTACTTCTTAAAATTGTTATTCTCAAATTCAATGCCATGATCACTTCTAATTTTGATCACATCTGATTTTTCTCTTAAAAAGGGTACGCATGTATATCTGGTCAAATCATCAGCAATGACTAGAAAATACTTCTTTCCACCTCTACTCTCCGTTCTAGTTGGATCTACTAGATCCATGTGGAGTAGTTCTAGAGGTTTGGCTGTGGCTAAGGAGTTCAGTTTCTTGTGACTACTCCTAATCTGTTTGCCAATTTGACATGCGTCACATATTTTTCTATATATCTTTTTCAGCTTGGGTAAGCCACGTAAGTGATCTCTTTTACTTAATTTATACAGATCTCTATAGTTAATATGTATAAGATGTTTATGCCATAGTTCAGCCTTGTTTATTTAGACCATGTAACATGAATGGTTTGATGAGCAAGAGTTATTAATAATATAACAATTTTCAGAAGTCTTGTGACCATTTAATATTACATTACCCTTCTTATCTATTATCTTACATCCATGATCAGAAAATATCACATTATGTTTATTATCACAGATTTGGGATATGCTTAAGAGGTTATATTTTAAACCTTCAACATAAAGCACATTTTCAAAGAGAGGTAGGTTAGGAAGTTGTATAGTACCTTGGCCTATTATTTTGCAGTTGCTTCCATCACCGAAAGGAACTGAGCCACCATTAACTTCTTTGATATACGTGAATATCGCGTTGTCACCTGTCATATGTCTTGAATATCCACTATCCAAGTACCATTTTGAGTGGCTAATGGCTTTGAAAGCTATGTGGACAACAAGACACTTAACTTTTGGAACCCATTTCATTACGGTTATAGGTTTAGGAGTGACTCTTGATTTTCGCTACATTTGGGAGTTAGGATTTTTTCCTTTCACTATAAACTCCATATTCATTTGAGTTGGATTTTAGTAGCTCTTTAAGCAGGTCAATAAAATTTTCAGCTAAGGGAAATTTATTATACTTTTGATGTTTATAGCTGATGGCATAATTATTTTTTAAAACTTGAAAGGGTTTTGAGTTTTCGAAATCATTATGATTAAAATATCTTAAAGTTTTACCTTTAGAGTTTGAGGATTCTCCTCTTACAAAAGTAAGAGAAAAATCCTTAAATTTTGAATAATTACCTTTAATATAACCTAGACCAGACTTGTCACCACATTTTCTAGATAATGTTAACAAGTTTTCCAGTTTTTCGTCACCTTAGGCATATTTCTAAGTATCCTTATAACTCAGAAGGAAAGAAACTTCAAGTTTTAGCTTCTGATTTTCAATTTCGAGATTTTTCAATTTAGAAGATTTAAAACTTAAATCTAATTTTATTTTTTCAAGACAATTTAAAAAATGATATTTTTCTAAAACTGTGTTTTCAAGTTCTTCTTTTAGTTTAGCATATTTCTCTTTTTAAAATTTTAATTTAACAGCAATTTTACAACTCTTTCTATATAGGGCATTGTAGGCATCTTGAAGGTCATCTTCATTTTCATTTTCAGGATCACTCCTGAGATTTTCATAGTTAGATATATTACAGCTATTTAAGGAAGTGACTCTGGAAATAGTCATAAGAGCTTTCACATCATTTGTGTTTGTATTCTCTTGTTCTGATTCATCAGACTCAGAAGAACTTTCAAAGTTAGATGATTCATCCCAAGTTGCTATCATGCCCTTTCTTTTTTACCTATCCTTTTTAGGACATTTATTAACGAAATGCCTATATTCATGACAGTTGAAACATTGACTGTCATTTGTTTTAGATTTTCAAGAATTAGATTTTCCTTTCCTTTTTAACAGTTAATTTTTGAAAATCTGATCTTTTCTTATTTTTGAAAATTCTATTAAATTTCTTAGATAACATTACCATATCATCTTCATTTTCTTTAAAATTAGAATTAGAATTATTTTATTTTGAAATAAATTTAGAAGATTTAAGAGCAATAGGCTTAGCTTTAAGAGCCTTAAAATTCAACTCATATGTTTGAAGAGAGCCAACTAACTCCTCAACCTTCATAAGAACAATATCCCTCAATTCCTGAATGGTAGTAACTTTAGAATTGAATCTCTCAGGAAGAGATCGCAGTATTTTTGCGCAAACCTTGTTTTTTGAGATTTCATCTCCTAGACCTCACATGAAATTTACTATCTCATTTAGTTTCATATAGAAGTCCATGAAAGTTTTATTTTATTCCATACGAATTTTCTCAAATCTGCAAGTGAGGATTTGAACTTCTGATTTCTTGACTATAGAAGTTCCTTCATGTGTCATTTCGAGAATATCTCATACTTGCTTAGCTTTATCGCATAAAATAATTCTTTTGAATTCATCAGGCGATAGGGCACAAGTTATGATATTTAAGGCTTTAGGATTATCATTGCTTTCACTTTTCTAAGTTACAGTCCATAAATAGAATGCAGTTTCTCTTATAGATTTAGTTCCATCACTTCCTAATACTTCAATCATATGAGGTTTCTATTTAGTCATAGTAACTTGTCACACATTTTCATCTAAGGATTTTAGAAATATCATCATTCTGGCCTTTCAGTATGAATAGTTAGAGCCATCAAAAGGTGGTGGCCTATAATTAATAAATAAACTATTAAAATTTGACATAATAAAACTCTAGATCTTTAAACTCAAGAAAATTAATCCAAAAAATATAATAAAATGAGCAACTTGGCTCTGATATCAATTGAAAATGAGAGCTTAAAAATTCCTATAAGGGGGTAAATAGGACCATGTCAAATAATCGAATAAAGTGCTGAATAAATAAATAAATCAGAAATCTCGATTGCACTAGTATTAAAACGTTGATTCAAACCGATTCGTAGGACGACCTTCACCCAAACAAGTTTAGGTAGGATAACCTTATTTCACGAATTTGATAAGAATCAAAATTCCAAACTGAGAAAGAGTAAATAAAAAACTACTTGTTACAAACATTCATCACTTTAACATAAAAGTAATTACAACTATTCACCACAAAAATAATAAATGTATTCACCACAACACTAAGAATTATAGTGGTTTGGTGCATCAACAACTGTTCTCAAACAACCACACCTACTACACTCCCAAGATTACTAACCACATAATCTTGGTTTTCACTATGAATAAGGTTTTCATAAGATCACCTTAAAACCTGATATAGTTGTGATTTTAGCGGGCTATCACAAACAAAGAAACCCCAACACTGAGATTTTCTGGCTATCTCAGAAAAACCAAATATGAAATGTAAATGAATACTTATTTTCACCGTAGAAGAAGTTGTAGTTAAAGAACCACTTTTCTTGAATAACGAATGTTTAATGTTCAGTCCGATAGAAAAGGTCCATGCATGGTTCTATTGATTTTAATTAGATTTAAACCAATGCTACTTGTATTAATTCCTTTAAATCTCAAAAGAAGAATATCCCCTCTCTTTTTAGAATCAAAATGATAGAATTAGAGATTAAGGAATTAAATAAAAAAGTCATAAAATGATTTATAAATACCTCTTGATAACTTGACATTAACTAGGGCTTCTTTCTCTCTTGTAGAAGGATTATGATAGACTTGAATTGTATTTTTGGATTGAGAAAGAACCTCAATTTATAGGCAAATAAGTTATTGCTTTGACTCGTCTAAGACAGTCTTTGTCACGCCCTAAACTCGGAAAACGGGCTCACAAAATTCCCGATCGCCGAGTCTGGCGTCGACAGCCTCCGTAGTACCCCATTCTCGGCATTCAGCGTGCATACGCTAGATTCCGATCCTGGGATCCTACAAGGAGGATTTTCAGTATGATTTTTTTTTTTTTTTTTGTAATGGAGCATAACCACAAGCATAATCAAGTCACAAAACAACAACACCACATATCCATTATTATAATCATTCGCGTACAATACTGAAATGGGAATACAATGTGAAGATATCAAATAAACACCAAAAGCTCCACCGCACGCTCCTGCCTCAGATCGGCTGTAACCTAACATCACCCGCACGCATCTATCGTGCATAAGCTTACTTAGAGGGTGGTGTAAGTATGTGTAAGGTAAGTGCCAAGTATATAGTGAAGCATATGAATCATACATCATCGGGATCAATGGAAATTCTAACAAGATCATGAATCATACGATATCAGAGTAAGCGGAAATAAACTGGTAAGTCCATGAATCATTTAATAACAGAATATGCAATACAGATCAACTATACAAATGAGGAACAATATCAGAATACGCGATACAGATCAACTATCCAAATGAGGAACAATATCAGAGTACGTGATACAGATCAACTATCCAAATGAGGAACAATATCAGAATACGCGATACAGATCAACTATCTAAATGAGGAGTCATAAAGAGTTAAATATCAGATGTCGTATCTAAACCATATAAATGCAGAAACACGGGTAACCCAAAATGCCATATATGGTGCGAATGGAATGACCATGTTGGAGTGTGAAGTCGGGATGATAGTACGTAGTATCGCAGGCTATGAGATCCATCACAAGGGACTTCTATCCAAACCAGTCCCATACCTAAATTTGGATAGTCAGACTCAATGTGGTAAACTCCTGATCTCAGGTTAGTCGCGCGCCCTAACCGAAATCCTGGTCATGCGAAGGTACACAACAATTAGTTGCGCATTACTAGCCCAAGTGGATAGTGAATGAAATGAATGCATGAGTATGCAAATCCTGCTCAATAAGTCCACATATCAGTACGGTTCATCTCTGGGATCATCACCGGGGTTTAGTACACTCCAAATGGCACTGCCGCTCTCCCAGCCGCACAGTCCAAGTGAGCGTAAGAAACCTCACTATCCGCCTGACCAATAGTCTGCCAATACCTATTCGGCACGTTGATAGCGCACCCATTCCTCGAGCTGGTCAGACTCAGCCTAGTAATGCCCCCTACGGTTGGGCGGGTAAGGCCACACCCCCTCCCAACCGACTATCACACAGTGGGAGACGCGGCCTCCTGGTATTAGGCACTCAGGCGCTCATGTATATCCACTCGGTCTCGACGTTGGGGCGTCCTCTACTACCAAGAGGGTTTTAGGGATTTTCACCCAGGGCCATCTATGGCAGCCCGATGCTCGAACTAAACATTTTCGGTGTCCCATCTGGTCATCCACGATATGCCTATGGAGGCTACGGCCCTGATGTCGCTAGGGCGTATAGTAATCATAATGCAAGATACATGAGTCATACAATCCAGTCATGCATCAATCATGCGCATGTCGTGCGCTCATGTGAGATAACCTCCGCCTATCAGGGAGTCTCATATCATCCTGCCCAATGACATATGTAATGGTCAATCACATCTCATAACAAACATGCAGATGATACGTGTGGGCATGTATCATGATGCTATGGTGTCACATACTCATAATCGGTATCAACGATCGGCCTCGACAATGTGGACATTTAACCAACATTGTCCCCAAGGAATGGTCCACCTAAAGTCAAACATATAATGGGCCCACGACCTCACACAAAGGCCTAATATACGACACGATGGGCCTTACTCAAGGGCCACATATACACAACAGGTGGACCCTGCTCATGCGCCTAATACATATCATAACGGGCCTTGACCATAGGCCATGAATACATAACAATGGGCCTTGCCCATGGGCCATGAATACATCACAATGGGCTTTGCCCATGGGCCTCAAATACATGACATGTGGGCCCTGCACATGGGTCTTGAATATATCGAATGGGTCATGCATCATGGGCCGAATACATATCACAATGGGCCTCATCACATAGACCTCCTTTTTCTCACATTAGGCCTTAAACATGGGCTGCATATACATCACACAGGCCGAATACACATCACTATGGGTCGTATATACATCATATAGGTCTCGATAATCGGTCTTGGCAATCAAAAGGGTCGGCCACGACAATCAGAATCGATCGATAATCGGCCTCGATACTCAAAACCGGCAATCAGTCACGATAATCGGCCTCGATACTCAAAACCGGCAATCAGTCACGATAATCGGCCTCGATCGCAAGGCGGGGTCCATATGTGGACGACCGATGATGGACCAAGCAATCTCAATGGGGCCCATTCGTTTGGGTTAACCCACTAGAGAATGATGAGGATGGGCCTTACCAGGCCTAAGAAAAAGTCACAATGTAAAATCTAACCATCAGTACCCAACAATGTGGACATTTAACCAACATTATTCTTACAATGTGGACGTCAAACCAACATTGCTCCCAAGGCATGGCCCGCCATAAATGCCAACACATAAACCACGGTGGAATCACATTCAATGGGCCTTATGTACATCCCACTGGGCCTCGACCCATGGGCCTCCGATACACCAAATGGGCCTCATAACATGGGCCCTATTCACATCACAGTGGGTCTCAACCCACAGGCCTTTATACATCACAATGGGTCTCAACCCATGGGCCCTAATACATCACAATAGGCCTCAACCCATGAGCCCTAGGATACATCCAAATGGGCCTTATAACATGGGCCTTACATTCATATCAAGGTGGGCCTCAACAATGGCCTCATACACATCAAGGTGGGCCTCAACAATGGGTCACGAACAGATCAAGGTGGGCCTACTCACATGGGTCATATGCATATCAAATGGGCCACCCAATGGGCCTTATGTACATTACAATGGGCCATTCCCATGGGCCTTGAATAAATCACAATGGGCCTCAACCCACGACCCTAATACATCAAAATGGGCCTCAACCCATGGGCCCCAAATACATTACAATGGGCCTCGTAACATGGGCCTTACATTCACATCAAGGTGGGCCTCGACAATGGGCCACGAACAGATCAAGGTGGGCCTACTCACTTGGGCCTTAGGTATATATCAAGGTGGGCCTAAGCAACGGGCCATAAATACACATCAAGGTGGGCCTCAATAACGGCCACAAATACATCGAATGGGTCCCATAACATGGGTCTTATGTGTATCAGATGGGTCACACCGATTGGGCCCCATGTATATCAAATGGGCCGCTCCAAATAAGTGGTGATAATGATTTCCGCCATTTAAAATTCCTAAGGCCCACCATAACGTAAATTTCCCATCCAACCTGTTCCTAAGTTAACATAGGGATAGATGAAGTGGAACAAATATCAGCTTAATTGGAAGCTACTATGGGCCTTACAGATTTTGAATGTTGGACGTCATTGTCCACTACTTAGATGGTGAGGTCCACTTGACTCTAGATCTGCCTCATTTTTAGTCTCAAGCCCGAAAACAATCTGGCCAAATGGTTGAACGGTCTAGATGCAACACAAGCATCATGGTGGGGCCCATGAAAGCCCACCATCAGATATGAAATATAATATTATATACACACACACACACACACACACACACACACCTGCACACACACACACACGCATACACACACGTGCACACACACGGGCACACACACATGCACACACACACACACACACACACCTACACACACGTGCACACACACGTGTATACACACATACACGCCCACTGTCCCCTGGACGGTGGGGTTAAAACAAATACATCACAGTTGGCTCCACCGTCCGGGCGGATGGTGGAAATAGAATACATATATCATTGTGGGTCCCATGTGGGGCCCGCCTTAATGTTTACTTTCCATCCATCCCGTTCATAGGGTCACGCAGACCTAGATGAAGGGTAAAAACAAATTTTAGCTTGATCCGAAACTTCTGTGGGCCCAAAAAGGGTTTTAATGGTTGGCCTTCAATCAGCACTGTTTCCTATGATGTGGGCCGCCTAAGCATTGGATCAGCCTGATATTTGGCGGAGCCCACCTCAAGAGATGGCCAACAAAATGAACGGTGTGGAAATCACATATACATCATGGTGGGGCCCACGGCTGGAGCCGTGGGTGGGTCTGTCCGCTCGCCAAACGCATGCAGCACCGTTCTGCTGCAGCGTCAGCTGCAGTAGGCGCTGCCTGCCTCTTTATTTTTTCTTTCTTTTTTTTATATGTTTTTCTGAGGTTTTTCGTAGGTGAGGCCCTCATCAGTAAGATCTGATCCCACCATTGGTCTCCAGGGCTCAAGACAGACCCATCAAGCCCAATATTGGGTATATTTCGAAGTGAAGATAAATTTAAATGTGTTTAAACGGTGAAAATCATTGTTTTTAACGCCGGGGCCCACCAGAATATCGGATTGAGCCCATTTTTCAGCTCAACGTCTAAAATGATACAAGGAATGGGATGGGTGGTGTGGATTAAGCACAGACATCAAGGTGGGGCCCACATGAGCGGCTCACCCAATGAGCTTTGAATCGAGCTAATATTTGTGTTTTCATTTCAGTCTAGGGACGACCCTGGACATCTGGGCATAACACATGCTCAAGGTGGGCCCTACTCAGGTGGGCCACCAATTGATGGATGGTGTGGGTACAACACATATGTAAGTAGGCCCCACCTATAGGTGGCTTGGATAAAATACATGGCTCATATTGGGGTCCACCCAGGTGGGCCACATGGCCACATCAACACACACAATTAACAATAAAATGAAAGAGAGGGAAAAAGAGAGAGAGAGTGGGACACGTGTGATGGAGGGACCCCGACATTATGGGCCCTCCCTTACATTCGATCATTCATCAATGGTAATCCAAGTGGGCCATTGGCCACATCTTAGGGTCCTAAGTGAGATCCATACCATTGATCGGTAGGCCTCACTTGACCCATCATAAAAACATGGAAAATCTAGCCTAATAGGCACCCACCTTTCGATCTTCTCGGCCCGTTGGAACACCGGTCTCCTTGTGCTTTACTTTGATGGAGAGGATGAGAAATGGATGGCTAGGATGATGGATTTTTGGGAGAGGAAGTGGGCCACACAAACTCACTTTTCTCTCACTTGGAATGCATGGACGTGTGGTGCTCTTGCTTGGCTTGGAATTGTGTTGGAAAATGAGAGAGAGAGAGAGAGAGAGAGAGAGAGAGAGAGAGAGAGAGTTGTAAGAGAGAGAGGGAGATGGGAGATGTGAGTGATGGAGTGATGTGTACTTGACTAGGTATGGGTGTGTAAGAGAGAGGGTGAGAAAGAGTTGACTTGGTGGTTGCTTGGGGATGGGGTGAAAGTTGTTGTGTACTTGACATAAAGTGATCGATTTGATTGATTGATTGATGGGACATGCCGTAGAGATTCTCTTGGGGTTACAATGCGCGGCATTTTCTTCGAAATAACTGCCGACCCGCGTCTCCCTATCAGGGTATTGGATCGGTAAGCAAGTCGCGGCGTTGGAACCGCGGCGACGGTGCGGTCGCAATGGTACAAGTCTCGGATCAAGCTGACTCAATCTAAGGGACACGACTTAGGGTCAATCGTAAATGTTAATTTTATGTCACAGGTTGTCGAAATTCGACGTGAAGGATCGCGAAGGTCGACAGAACAATACGGACTAGGATACGAGTCTTAGAGTCTTCGACTGGCCCAAGTACAAGATTCAATTCCAACCAATTTTTGGATTAAAGCGGGATAAGATTTAACAAATCTTCGACTGTTCGAAGGTGGTCTTCGACTGGTCGAACAGGGTCTTCAATTGGTCGAAGGAGCCAAAATTCGAAATGAATTTGTTGCTGGACTTCGAGTTGAGAAATGCTCGACTGGTAGAATAGTGTCCTTCGACTGGTTGAGGAGTCCACTTGACTGGTTGAAGGTCCTCGACCAGTCGAAGGAGCAACAAAATTTCTGTTTTACTCCGATTAGAACTAGGACTAGTCAAGAAATTCTTAGACTGGTCAAGCCAAAACTTAGGCAGGTCGAAACTCAACCAATTATAAGAATAAAAACCTAATTTTAAATATATTTTGAAAGCACCTAATCCTAAAGTCTTTCTAGGGTTTATAATACCTATGTGGACTGAACTTTATAGACTTTGAGTATATTAGAGACTTGAACTTCTCTAAGGAGCTTGATCTTCTACTAGAACTTTAGTAGATCAAGCTTAATCTTCAACTTGAGCTTGAGCTTAAGCTTGGTTTTTAACTTGTGCTAGGCTTGAACCTTGATCTTGAACCAACTTGAAGATCACTTGCTAAGATGTTTTGACTAAATGAAATTTGACAAACAAGATGTGAAGTGTGCTTTGAACATTACAGCACTTATAGCCCTCTCCAAGAGAGGAACAGAGGGAGATGTTAACCTCTACTTCACCCAGAAATCACATCGTATGTGAACACCGTAAGATGGCTAGAAAATTGATAAGTGAACTTCAGCTTCACTCGGAAATCACAATACGCCTGAACGCTGTAAGATGAAGAGAAAATTAACATACAAGCATCTACTTCACCCTGAAATATATCGTACGTGAACACCGTAAGATGGCTAGAAAATCGATAAGCGAACTCCAACTATACCCAAAAATCACAGTACGACTGAACACCGCAAGATGATGAGAGAATCAACATACAAACTCTAGACCACCCGAAAATCATATCATACGTGAACACCGTAAGATGACTAGAAAATCGATAAGCGAACTCCCGCTCCACCTAGAAATTACAGTACAACTGAACACCGTAAGATGGATAGAAAACCAACATACAAAACTCTACTTCACTCAGAAATCATATCGTATGTGAACACCGGAAGATGGCCAGAAAATCGACAAGCAGAAAACATACAGTTAATTAACAAATGTATAACTAAAGATAACATTTATCATCAAATCATTTATGCTTTCTAAAATTAAAGAGACATGTCCATTATCTAACATGGGAATCAATTGCGCAACAGATTAACATATTCATATAGTAAGATAAGTAACTCAGTGAGAGAAATCGAGGCATTATCTATGTCTAGATTGATGAATTTAAGTGGGAAGTTCAAGGGGTGAGTCTTCACCTCCAAGAAGATTTTCCTTGATCACACAAGCCTCAATGTAAAGATCTCTTAATTCCTTAGCATGATCGAACTTTGGCGTAACGAAAGGTTTTCAAATGGCATAATGGAGTGGTTAGGGAATGAGTTTTCCCATGACCATTCATTGAGTCACTTTGACTCAAATCATTGTCAATTGGGTTCCCGACTCGAATCTTCCACAATCCCAACATTCTAAGGTAATCAGCTAAAAATATATGGAGAATTTGGTCAGCCCTAAGATTCATTAGGTTGGAACTGAGTGAGGATTAAGTCAAATGAGTTACCTTAATTAGGATAAATTTCTAGTTATATTGAAGAGAATCGATTCTAATTATTTAGCAGGTTAAAGCCAGAGCATGGAATAATAAGGTTCCGCCGAGCTCATGTTCACAAATATTGGATACCAACATGAATCAATCCTGATTAAGCATGCGACCGAGTCAAAACGGTAACGAGCTGCGCGACTCAGCATAAGAGTTATAAAGATATACTTGATAGGGTGGATTCACAAATAACATGATAGAGGGAGGAACAGATCGGCTTGATAATCAAATGAGGCACTCTAGCTCTAGATAGAACCGAGATCTAACCCGATTAAACTCGGCATTCGACTGAGTTAACCGAATAGATGTGGCAGCCCAAGAAGGAAACCAGCCTCTCAAAATGTTGCAGTAGCCGAGTCAGTCAACAAGTTGATTCGAACTTGACTCAACATCATCCACTCCCGTGCTCCCTTTCTCCTTCCTCCTTTCTCTCTTCTGCTTCCTTCCTCTTACTTGCTTTTCTTCCTCTTCTTCTGCTGCTTGGATGCTCAAGAGGCCATCCCAAACTCAGACAGATCAAGTCTGAGACTCAGTGTGGTAGTAGACAACAAAAATAAAGAGGACGGCGTGCATCCTTTATCACACTCTCTCATTTTCTTTTCCAACTAGACCAGACAATGTCTAGGACCGCACCCAACTTGGTCTGTACTTAGTCCAAATCTGGCAGCCAGTCTTTGACCTAGCTCGGTGCGGCAACATGGTTGCATCTCTCTCTCTCTCTCTCTCTCTCTCTCTCTCATTTTTCTCCCTGTCCCCTACTCTCATTCTCTCCACCTTCTTCTTTCTCCTTAGACAGGGGAGGAACCCCGACTGGAACAACGGTTCGAGCGGGTGTGGCAGCGGCGAGTGCAACAGAAGGTCGCGGTAGCTCTTTCTTTCATTCTCTTTCTCATTTTTCTTTTCTTTTCTTTTCCTGGAAAGGGCTGCCCTAAAAGGCTGGCCTCTTATAGGTCCTAACAATTCTTCTAGAGCCTCAAATGTTAATCTGTTGATTAGTTACAGCCTGAGCTTTTGCTCGTACTAAAACGCTTTGAAAAATGCTAACCATGTGGAATCCTATGTGTATGGCTATAAAGCATCCACATGGATAAATTTTTGGCATAATGGTCCACCTGATGTATGTTTTAGATCATTAAACAAGGCCCACTAGGAGGTGGTGAGTTCTTTCAGCCAACGGAGAAGATGACCCGACCGTTAATGACGGGTTATCATTAGAGGGGTTATCTGATGATCAGTAGCGATTGGACGGTGTGGATAGGTCCCATGATCGTTGAGGGACCACCGAACAAAAGGTGATGAGTGTCTTTGCCTAATAGGTTTAGTTTTGAGTTGTGGAAACGGTGGGAGGAAAACCCAAATCATAGCTAAGAAAAGCCCTAGTTTGGAGGGTTGAGATCATCTTAAATGGATGGCTGGGACATCGGGAGGCCACCACATGCGGATAGCCAACGTGGAAAGTAGAAAGAAAACAAATCTTTCCATTTTCAAAAAGAATGTTTGCACACAGCCCTTTTTCACCAATGTTTGTGTGCACACACGATCACATCTACATGCAAGACCCATTGGGTTTTGGTTAGACTCCTGTTGCGCACAAGATGGACGGATCAGATCACCCATATGGGACTTGATGGTGGGCCACGATCGAGGAAAACTGAACGATGTACGTTCGAATTTTGACCGATCGGGAAAGGCAGGAGGAAACCTCCTTTTTCGGGCGAGCGTGGGTCATGCCCAATTTGACTGGGGTTGGTGGTCCGGTGTGCATGCTTGCTATTTGTACTCACGCAGAAAATGTGGGGCCCTCAGTGATATTCTTATGGATCCGGGTCGTTCATTCATTTTTCTAGCTCATTTTGGAACCCAATCTGAAGAAAGATGTAGATCCATGACCTAAGTGGGGCATATCATATGAATTATGGTCATTCAGTGCCAACCACTATCGGAACCATTCATCTAACTGGTGAGCCACCCAGGGCCACTATTTATTTTAAACTGATGTTATTTTAACCAGATGGGTCACACAACGTTTATTCTTGGGTTCAAACTATGATTTCCATCCATCCGACGGTATGATCAATTCCAAACCTAATCATTAATGATCCTTGGAGTTTGATATTGATAGTGGACGGTTTAATCTATCTATTGAGGTGATTTATAGGGATGGATCACCCAAATATTGGTTGTAAGCCTAAGGAATGGTGAATCTAGTAACTTAACTCTTGAAACTAATTTTCCACAGCTTAATCAATTTAATAGGACGCCATCTGACGTTTTACCCCAATAAGGTTCCTAGAATTAAGCCTCATGAGGTTCAACGCGGTTCTCTAGGTGATGTGATTGTCCAACTTGAATTTCTTTCGTAGGATGGTCCATCTTGAAAGACGACGGCTATATGTCTCAATCTGCGGGTAAAGATTATGCACGAAGGTTAGATCTAAGTTAGAGTGTATGAATGTGCCTAAAATTCGGGTTTACATTTATACTAAATCAGGTCCTTGGGGTAACGCTCGAGTACTGAAAGTATGGGGTGTTACAATGATCTCCTTGACGTGATCCCCTCCAGCATCTCAGAAGAAGATAACAGGTCTTTGATGGAAATCCATCGCTGGAAGAAGTGCGAACAACGATCAAAGGGCTTCCGCCCGTTGGAGCTCTTGGCCCAAATGGCTTCACAGGGGCTTTCTTTCAGGGTTGTTGGGATGTTGTGGGCCATGATCTTCTCCTAGTAGCCAGGAGCCTATTCAAAGGAGGTACTATCCCAAGAGCCTTCATAGCGACGCTGATCTGCCTCATTCCAAAATCCCCGTTGCTAGAAAATTTTTCAGACTTTCGTCCTATCAGCTTGTGTAACTGTGTTTATAAGACTTTTGCTAAGATAATCGCTGATAAGCTAAGCAAGATCTTGCCCAGTATTGTCTCTATCGAACAAGGGGCTTTCATCCAAGGGAGAGTCATTTCGGAAAACTGTGTGTTGGCCCAAGAAATCTTTCGCGACATCGATAGAAAAGTGAGAGGTGGGAACATCCTTATCAAACTGAACATGGAGAAAGACTATGATAGGCTCGATTGGGGATTCTTAAGAGCGACGATTCGACGGTTCGGTTTTGGGAGTAGGTGGATTGACTTGGTCGAAAAATGTTGGAAGAACTCATGGTTCTCCATCCTAGTTAATGGGGAACTATGTGGGTTCTTCGAGTCCTTTGGAGGTCTTCGTCAGGGGGATCCCATCTCGCTCGACCTTTTTATCCTAGCGGCAGAAGTGCTAAGTAGATGTTTCAAACAATTGATTGACAGGGGCGTCTGCCGTCCCTTCAAGACCCATAGGAATTGCCCCCTCATCTCTCATCTCCTCTTTGCAGATGATACAATCCTCCTCGCCAATGGTGGTTGCTCTTCGCTGAAAAGGATCGCGGGTTTCATATCCCAATACCAATGTGCATCGGGTAAAAAAATCAACACTTATAAGAGCTTTTTCATTCTATCGGCGGGCCAAACTCACCCACGTTCCAGGACTGCTTAGAGGATCCTGGGTTTCAACCAAGGGGTGACTCCTTTCACCTATCTCGGAGTTCCGATCTTCATGGGAAGAACACATAGAGCATATTTCCATTCTTAGGTGGAGAAAATTCAGTGCAGATTATCTAGCTGGAAAGGTAGGATTTTATCGTTAGCGGGCCACTCGACGCTGATCAACCATGTCCCATTCAGCATTCTAGTCCACACTAAGGCAGCAACTGACGTTCCAACTGCCTTGCTTGGAGAGTTAGAGCATGCCTTCTCAGATTTCTTTTGGAGTTGGGAGGGTAACCACAAATGTTGCATTGGGTTAGCTGGAAGTCCATTGCGATGCCAAGGGCTGAAAGTGGGTTGGGATTTAAAGACCTTAGTAGTATGATGAAAGCTTTTAGGATGAAGATGGCTTGGACAGTTACACGTAGAGGAATGGACAGCTGATGGACTGCATTCATGAGGGCCAAATATTCCATTTAATTTCACTCTCTGGGAGGTTTGAGCCTGGTGCCATTCGCCTCCCCTTGTGAAAAAAAAAAAATCTGTAAGTACTTTCCTATTATTAATGCCCAATCTTGCTAGCTCATTAGCCATGGCAATGTAACTTTTGGGAGGTAGATTGGTCAGGCTTAGGGCCACTCAGGGATTGGAGGTTGCTGGTGTCAACCCTTCATTCCCACAGGAGTTGGGTCCTCCTCCTCCGAGTGGTGATAGACCACATAACAGACGCATGTATCTGTACCTCTCCTTTGGAGGATAGGCAGATTTGGATCGACTCTCCATCAGGTGAACTCAACAATAGATCGGCATGGTAGATTTCTAGACATGCAGGGGTTAAGAATTTATGGTCCAAATGGGTGTGGCACCACAAACTTCCACCGAAAATATCTCTCCTCACTTGGAAAATCATCCACAATGCGGCCCCTGTGGATAGTAGGACCCAAGCCAAAGGCATCTCCCCTACATCGAAATGCAACTACTGCCACCACCCCTTCCCCCCCCATGTGGAATCAATCGACCACGTCTTCTCCTCGGGCATACCAACCACAAAGGTGTGGAACTATTTCCATCCCCTATTCAACATGCACCATTCAACCCACGTGACAGCCCATAGTTTGGTTGCCAAATGGTTGATGTCTTCTGCCCACACGCACTATTTGCAAATTCTAAGGGGCCTTACCCCCACACTCATTTTATGGGAATTGTAAATGGACAAAAATTTAACTCGCTTTAAAGACTTCCCGATTTTTTATTGGCAAGGTCCTCCACTGGTTCACCTTGATTGGCCCATCTCTCCCTCTCCCTAAAGTCTTAAATCATTCAACAATTGTAACCCTTTCAGCTCTAGGGATCCAAGGGAGGTCAGCAAGCCCAAAATTTGTCCATGCGGTCAAATGGGCCAGGCCTACGAGTGGCTGGATCAAAATCAATGTCGATGGCTCTTCCCTTGGGAACCCTGGGCCATCTGGGGGTGGCAGCGTCTGCAAAAATTGTGCAGGTGATTTTTTGTTTGCATTCTCAACCGGTTATGGATTCGGCTCCAACATCCAGGCTGAAATTAGAGCGATCTGGGAGGGGCTCTCTCGGAGTGCGGTGTTGGGATTCACCAAGGTGGAGTTTGAGAGTGACTCCAAGTCCATGATAGAGACCCTCTCCAATATCGTCTCTCCAGCTTGGACCATCTAGTAATGGCAAGCCAACATCAAAATGCTCATGGTCGAATTGGAGGTCAAGCTTACTCACATCCCTCGAGAAGCTAATGCAATAGCCGACGCTCTATCTCGAATGGGCAACGACTGTCCTGTCAGACGCCTAGATTCTACCAGTTCCAGTCCGATCTCCCCTCTATCTTTAGAGGTCTTTTGTTTATGGATAAAGTAGGTTTGGGTAGTTTGAGGGAGAGATAACCCTTCTTTTGTTCACACCCAGATCCATAGCTCAACTGGCAAACTGAGTGGAGATACCTCGCTTTCAACACTTGAGGTCTTGGTATCGATCCCTAGAGGGGGTGCCTAACATGGAGTGTGTGTACTGACATTTGTGTGTACTAACAAGCTAACCAAAAAAAAAAAAACCCTTCTCTTGTTCTTTCTCATGATAGGTGGACCTTTATTTTTGTTTTTGGTGGACAGTTCCGCCCGAATCTTTGTATAATCTTTACACATTTAATGAAGATATCCTTAAGAAAAAAAAAAAAGAAAGAAAAAAAAAAAAGAAAAAAAGAGGATGGTGTAGCCTGCTTTATGAATGCATCATCCTGGTTTTTGTTGCTCGTGAGCTTTGTGATA
The DNA here is from genome assembly GCA_021015155.1 of Magnolia officinalis. Classification (NCBI taxonomy): domain Eukaryota; kingdom Viridiplantae; phylum Streptophyta; class Magnoliopsida; order Magnoliales; family Magnoliaceae; genus Magnolia; species Magnolia officinalis. The sequence continues at coordinate 14,127,949 of JAJHSJ010000010.1, read as the reverse complement.
CATCCTGCCATATGCACTGCTTCCATATTTTTCAAACAAGATATTGTAAGGGAACATTCATGGTATGCAAATACGAGAAGATTTGATAAGAACATCAAACAGTTCAAAGCCATTTCTGAAATGGTGGTGGTTTATCTATTACACGATCTGACTTTGGAAGAATCATAAATTAATTCATTAGCTGAAAAAAGAAAAACCCTTTTTAAAATCTCATATTGGAAGCTTGAACTTTGGTTGATTCATATATTGATGAAAAAGATGATATGCATCATTTCATGGATAGGTGGATTAATGAGGAAAGAACTCTACCAAATAAAAAATAATAATAGAATTTACAAATTTATGGAAATACCTAAGAATCCCATAAAAAATCTGATGTTGAGAGCTTTGACTTGATTTTTTATTTTTATTTTTATTTTATCTTTAAAGTTGATACATGAAAAAACCTAGAAAAAAATCCATAAAATTGTATTTTTAATACTTTAAATTTAAGCAGAATTAAAATGGAACTAGAGTAAACGAAAGAGGTGACAAAATAGAAACCTGGTCTTAAAATGTCGGGTTCCAATGTAATAACAAGGGATGGAAAGATACTAGATCTTTTGGACTTCGAAAGCTTGGAGATTTCCTTTGTTGAGTATCACTTGATTTTTCAGATGCTGGCAAGAAAACTACTGTAGCCTTTAAAACAATAAAATAAAATAAAATAAAGGAAATTACTATTAAAAAAATATTTCAGAGATTGGAATTGTAGAGGAAGAAAACCCGGTGGTAGATTAGGTAAACCAACTGCGTGTGTGCCAGACACCACTGACCTCGGTGGTGTGTTGATGTCACCAGTTCCGTGGGGCCGTCATGATATGTGTGTTATATCTGAACCGTCTGCCCATTGTTCGAGATCGTTTGAAGGCTTGAGTCCAAAAAAAGAAACAGATGCAAAGCGCAAGTGGACCACACTGTGGAAAGCAGTGGGGATTGGACGTTTACCATTGAAACCTTCCCTTGGTTACAAAAGTTTTGGATAAATATAATGTTTGTTTTTTTTCCCTAATCATGGTTTGTGGCCCTATAAATGTTTCAACGGTTGGAATCATTGGCCCACTGCATTTTGTAGGGCGGCCAACTTGAGCTTTGGATATGACTCTTTTTTAAGAGCATGCATTGAAATGATACCGCCAAATGGATTGGTGGTGTGGATATACACACGTCAAGGTGACGTCAACACACAATTCAGGTTAGTGGTGTGTGGCACACCACACAATCCACTTCCTTGGATTAGGATGTCAGACGAGAGCGGATTAAGTGAGACCCCGGCATCAATGGGGCTACTGTTAGAGCCACCTTGATGTATGTATTATGTATCTATACCGTCCATCTTTTCTTTGCAAATCATTTTACAGAATTACTCTAAAAATGAAGCAGAACATATTATCAGTTGGACTATACCATAATAAACATTAGTGATTGACCATTAATGAGCTACAAAAGTTTTTGGATCAAGCCAATATTTATTTACTCCCTTCATCTAGGCTTATGCGACCATGTCAACAGATTGGATGGTAAATAAATTTTGCAGATTGGGGAGTGACGTCAACCGGACAGGCTCTTCGGGTCGTTGGGAGATCCCCACGCCCATCTGAGGACTGTTGTTCCTTGATAGGGTGGGCCTAGGCAACCCAAGGGAAGCCTAACTTCCGCAGTTTTATTTTTTCTTTTTGCTTCTTTCTGTCTTACGATAGGTGGGCCCTCTCCATTTTGTCAGTGGGTTTGCGCGAAAATGTTCAAGCTTTAAAGTGTTTAGCTTCTTCTTAATGATATATATATTTTATTTTATTTTTTTTTTTATTTTTTTTTTTTTTAAATGGTAAATAAATACTACAGAGACATTAAGTTGCTATCTATGAGGTTTTTAACAGTAGGACGGTCAATCATCACTGTTTCGTATGGTATGGTCCACATGTTAATTTGATCTGCTTCATTTTTGGGATAATGCCCTTCATTTTTGGGATAATCCCCTTAGGTGGGGCCACAGTAATGGTTTTGAGAAATTTACTCTGTCCATCCTTTTTTTTCAGATCACTTTAAGATTAGAGACCAAAACTGGAGAAGATGTAAAAAACCAAGGCTGCCATATTAGAGGAAGCAGTGGGGATTCACTGACCATCGTTGAAACATTTGTATGGCCACAAAAGTTTTGTATCAGACGGTTTAGATGACATATAAACATCAAGGTAGAGCCTAGGAATATCTCAACGGTAGACAACTCTTTTCCCAGTTTTCCTCTGGTCTTGCTACTTGAGTTTTGGATCCACCTTATTTTTTCTATTTTAAAATGATCTGTAAAAGCGGATGGACAGTGTGAATTTCTCAAAAACATCACAATGGCCCCACCTAGCATCCCATTGCAGGAAGTTAATGTGAAAGGCTTTGGCAGGAAATCCGCGTCCCACACCAGCGTAATGGTGCCACTCATCCACTGTCCACATGTTGTGCATGGGATGAAGCCTAAAAAGAAATCCGACAAGCATCGATACCTTCCAATTCTTCAGGATGAAATTACACATGTGCACTTTCCTTTATACCCATCAATTTGGTGGCTACTAAATGTGATGTTAGGCTCCACCCAATCACTACCTCCTCTGGGCCATTCTATTTGTTGGGATAAACGGTGGAATCACACAGAGATGAATCTAGGATTGCAATCTAAAAGCACTAAGCAAACACAAGAGAACACAACAATTTAACACGGAAAACCTTTCGGGAAAAAAACATGGCGTAAAGTGACAAAAATCCACTATGAAAGCATAAATTACAAAGAGAAATGACTTACCCGATTCGAATAGCCTCGAATCTCACCCTTTGAAACCCTATAACTACTTAGAAACCCTCTGGAATAGTTTAGAAAACTTTGGAATATCTTAGAATGATTTTAATAACACCCTAGGAACTCCTATTTATAGTTGGGGAACTCCAACTTTCGCACCGACTTGGAATAATTCGAAAATTAACTCAAATTTATGCAGTCAGCGCACAATCTGCATAACCTCCAACTAGTCGAACCAGAGCTCGGGCTAGTCGAAGGGCACTTCGACTAGTCTAATTTCTCGGAAGTTCCATAATACATGACTACTTGAATTTCTTTAGATTTAAGACATCTGTTAACAACAATCTTCACCATGTCTTTAATTTTTGAATGTGTAGCTTCTTGACCTCTTCTCTTATCTTTGCATCACATCATAACTTCAATCAATACTTCTCGTACACACTTCGCCTTCCTTTTACTCCATCGTCAAGCCTAGAAAAGTTGCATAGAACTTGAACTTCTTTGTAGGAACGATCTTAGTGAGCATGTCTGCTGGATTCACGCTGGTATGAATCTTCTCCAGAGTTACACCTCCTTATTCAAGCACCTGTCGGATAAAGTGGTGACGAACATCAATGTGTTTAGTACGAGAGTGATAAACGGAAATTTTATCCAAATTTATAACACTTTCGCTTTCACAATTAACTGGCATGACTTCCTGCTGAAGCCCCAACTGATTTATCATGTCTCTCAACCAAACACCTTCCTTAAACGCTTTTGTCACTACCATATATTCTGCTTCGGTTGTGAAAAGAGCCATCATGGACTGAAGCCTCGACATCCAACTAATTGCTCCACCCACTAGCACAAGTGAGTAACTAGAAGTCGACTTCCTAGAGTCCACACCGTCTACATAGTCTGAATTCACATAGCCTATTAACTTTGTCCCTGTTTTTTCAAAAGTTATGACATAATCTTTTGTACCTCGAATGTATCAAAGTAACCATTTCACTGTTTCCCAATGTTGTTTGTCAGGGTTTGACATATATCTACTCACAACACTGACTGTTTGTGAAATATTGGCCTCGTACAAACCATGACATACATTAAAATACTAACCGCATTCGAATAAGGCACATGAGACATAACATGTTTTTCCTCAATTGATTTAGGACATTGTTCTAAAGAAAGTTTGAAGTAACCCGCGTGGAGAACGCTCACCGACTTTTCCTGGTCCATCCCATACTTAATTAGCACCTTTTCAAGGTATTCTGCCGATAATAACCAAAGCCTGCTTTTCTTCCCGTCTTTATGAATATCTATGTCAATAACCCTTTTTGCAGCCCCCAGATCTTTTATCTCAAATGTCCCTGATAACCGAGTCTTCAGTACATTGATTTCAGACATATCATGACTGGTGATCAACATATCATCGACATACAATACTAGGATGATGAACTTGATATCCCTCAGTGCCTTGTAATAGACACAATGATCGTATATACTCTGAGTAAATTTCTGACTTAACATGAAAGAATCAAATTTTTTATACCACTTCCCAGGCGACCGTTTCAGGCCGTACAATGACCTTATTAACTTACAAACTTTTTTCTCTGCCTCTTTAACTTTTTAGCCTTCTAGTTGCTTCACGTAAATCTACTCTTCTAATTCCTCGTGAAAGAATGTAATCTTGATATCCATATGTTCCAGCTCGAGATCATATTGGAAAACCAGTGCCAACACGAATCTGATGGATACTTGCTTAACCACCAGTGAGAATATCTCTATGAAGTCGATTCCTTCCATATGAGCATACCCCTTCGCTATCATTCTTGCTTTGTATTTATCTTATTTCCTTTTAAATAACCACTTGCATCTGATCACTTTTCGGCCCACTAAAAGCTCCACCAGCTCCTATGTGTGGTTTTTGTCTAACAAGTTCATCTCATCATCCATAGCCACCTTCTACTTTTCTGCATCAGGCTCATTAAGAGCCTCCAAAATAGTTGACGTGTATCCCTCATCTATAATGAGGGCATATGCGATATTAGAGTTGTCCATGTATCTTGTCAGTAACTTGCAATCACGCGGTTGGTTCTTTCTCACATGTGGCTGCTCCACCTGATTTTGTACCTCTATTTGCGCATCTGTATCTGCTAAGTATCATCTGTGTCAATCTGGATGTCTACGGTCAACCTTTCGAGTTCTTCTTACTCCTCCTGATCATTCTTGTGGAATAGGGAGTTTTCATCGAACCTGACTTCATGGCTAGTGACGACCTTGCGTGTGTCCTTGTCGAATAACCTGTAACCTTTCACACTGATATCATAGCCAACAAAGATGTACTTTTTAGCTCTATGGTCTGACTTATCTCTCTTAACTGATGGTACATAAAAATAAGCCTCACAACTAAATATGTGCAAATTTGAGTAGTCCAGCTCATGACTACTCCATACTTCCTTTGAAATTTTACATTCAATTTCCATAGACGAGGATTAGTTCACCAAGCAGCAAGCCGTGTCAATGGCCTCAGTCTATAAGTCATTGTCCAACATAACATTACTTAACAGACATAGGACCCTCTCCAATAGAGTTTGATTCATCTGCTCATGCGCACCATTTTGTTCAAGCGTGCAACACACTGTGTTGTGCCTAATGATCCCTTCATCTTTGTAATATTCATTAAACTCAGTGGAAGTGAATTCTCCATCATTATTAGTCTTTAAAACCTTTATTTTTACCCTGACTATATTTCCACCATTGCCTTCCATTGTTTGAATATGGTGAAAACTTCGGATTTACGTTTCTTGAAGTAAACCCAAACTTTTCCAGAGTAGTCATCAATGAATGAAACAAACCATGACAACCCCCAATAGAAACCACTAGAGATGACCCCCATACGTAAGAGTGCACATAATCAAGCACTCCCTTACATTCATGTTTTCCAAATTTAAAGGATAATCTAGATTGTTTACCATATATACAATGCTCGCATATTTCTAAATCAGAACTCTTATAAAAGCTAGAATCAAACAACGGTCTGATAGTACCTTCATGCCCCGCTTGCTCATGTGGCCCAGACGAGCATGCCACATACGTATGACGTGGAATTTGTAATAGCCACTGCCACTTCACCTACTGAAGTGCTCCCGATCAACTTGTAAAGGTTTCCATACCTTTGCGCTCTTATAACCACAAGTACCCATTTTGAAACTTGAAGGACACCATCAATACGAGTGAACTTGCACCCTACAGCCTCGAGTGCACTAAGAGAAATTAGACTTTTCTTTATATTAGGAATGTGTCTGACATCAGTCAAGGTACCCTCCATCCTATCAAACATCTTGATGCTCACCGTACCAATAGCCACAACATTATAGGCATTGTCATTACTCATAAAGACTTGTCCACCGCCGCATTCCTTGTAACTGAAAAACTAACTCCGATGAGGATTTATGTGATATGAAGCTCCTATGTCAAGGATCCATTCATCTCTAAGATTGTCATGCAAGTGTCCGACCATAGACATAAACAGAACATCACCTTTACTTATTTCTTCATCAGATGTGACAACATTGGCCACCCGGGAAGAAGCCTCTGAGTTTTCTTTCTTCGTTTTAGGAGTTATGCAATCCTTCTTCATGTGTCCATTCATCTCACAGTTCCAGCACTTTAGTTTTCATTTGCTTTTGCCCATGGATTTGGATTTAGGTCTTGAAGATCTTGTACCTCGCTCAGTATTTCTTCCCCTTGTAAACAGTGCATCAGAAGATGACTCCAAGCCATCGTTCATCTTTCTCATGACCTTCCCTTGAAGGGCTGAGATAATGGTGTCCACTCTTAAGATTTTATTTCTGGTGCACGATGAGTCCCTGAATGACTCATACGATGGCGGTAGAGTATTTAACAATATACATGTCTGATCTTCATCTTTAATCACTTCCTCCATGTCTAGCAATTTGCAAATTAGTTTATTAAAATTACTGATATGGGCCTCCACATCTCTACCCTCTGCCAATCTGAAGGTGAACAACTGTAGCTTCAAGTGTAGGTGATTTTCAGTGGATTTTTTAGCAAAAATATCCTCTAACTTTGCCCATAAACAAGCTGTAGTTTTCTCCCTCAAAACCTTATAAAGGATCTCATCCGTGAGACATAAACGGATCAAGAATAAGGTCTTCTTACCAAGAGTATTCCATTCATCATCAGTTATAGTAGACTTTCTCTCCTTAAGAGCACCATCTTCACCTTGCTTGATTAAGGAACTGATCATCTCGAACTTTCATAACTCAAAGTTATTTTTTCCTGAGTACTTCTCAATATCATACCTAGTGCTTCCTGAAAAGGCCCAGCTAAGAGTCCTAGCGGGGGGGGGGGGGGGGGGGGGGGGGTGAATAGGACTATGACAAATTAAAAATTTTAATGCGGAATTAGAAAGAAATAAATAAAGATATCACTTATTAATCCCACAAAGCATAAATAAATAGCAACTTCAAATGCACAAGTATTGAGAGGTTAATACAGATGTTGTTCTAAGGACAACCTTACACTAAAAACCAATGGCTTATGGTAGAACAACCTAATTTCTAGAACGGTCTGTGTATCAAAATTCCAAACCAATACAGAGGAGAATAACAATAGCAAAGAAAATAAACTAAGCTATTATAGCATTCCCATACTTGCATAAAATAGATTACAACATTCTCCACAAAGGCTTAAAAAGAATTTACAACATTCACACAAAGCCACAATCAACTAACCACTACTACACCAGATATTATAGTGGTTCGCTTGTGTGTACACCAACTATTTAGATAAACAGCCACACAACTACTCCACTCCCAATATCCTTTCTCTCAGGATATTGGCTTTCACTATGAAATAGGTTTTTCAAGGTTCACCTAAAACCTTCACAATTGTATCTTTTAAGTGGGTTTATGTAATTCAAAAACCCCACACTCTGAGATTTTCTGGATCACCTCAGACAAACCAAAAAGATATTTTTCCTAACACAATCCTCAAAAATCAAAAAGTGATTTATAAAAATGTAAATATACTTATCTTGATATTCTCCTTTAATGAAGCTCGGTAAAATCAATTCGAAGTAGATGTTCAATGTAGACATTCAATGTAAATGTTTAATGTCCACACTCACTTTTGAAAGGGTTCTAAATGATTTTTAGGTTAAATCACTTTGGGCTAGCTTGATTTGATTGTGATCTCAAGAAAGGGGAAAAACTTAAATCCCTTCTCCAAATAAGATTGGAATAGAGTATTCAAAATTAAATACAAAAAGCTAATTAAAAGAGAATATTAAACGAGCATAATATAGCTTAAGAATATCGCAAACTTAACTCTCAGAGTGGTGTCTTGATTTTTCTTAAATGACTTATCAAACTCTAAAAATCATGCTCTATTTATAGGTAAAGAAATTATTCACTCAACTGGCCCAGAGGTTAGCTCGACTAGTCGAAGGACCAAAAAGAATTCAAAATTTTGAGCACGATAGGATAAGATAGATCCACGACTAGTCAAGTGGTTGGCTCGACTGGTCAAGTGGAACCCTGAAAGGTTGCTAGACTTTGAGTCGAGCCTGCTGACTAGTCAAGCACTATTCACTCGACTGGTCGAGCAGTCTCCAGGACTGGTCGAGGGTCCAACAGAAATTCTGAAAATTCACAACAAACCTTAGACTAGTCGAGAAAATTCTTAGACTAGTCGAGCCAATACTTGGGCTAGTCGAACATAAGCTAGGACTAGTCGAGAAAAGTTCTATAAAATTATATCATGACTCAAAATAAGAATGTAATCAATATGACCTAACCTATGGTCAATCTAGGGTCATGCGTACCTTATAGGTGAAAATTGAACATTGAAACATCGTTCGCTTCGATTGATAGTTTATCTTGAAGTACTTGAAGCTTGTCATTATATATTCCGAGATGAGCTTGAAGTAGTGACCTTGTAACCTTGAGTCCCAACTTAAGAAGATTACTTGAGCTTGAATTCTTTAAGTAAAGCACATTGTCTTGATATAGTTGAAACTTGAAAACTTGATCTATCACTTGATGTTGTACTTGAATCTCTTATTCTTGTACTTGAAGTTTTTGATGTAGAGACTCTTGTTCTTGTACTTGAATGTAGGTAAGGATGATATAAAGTTGAGCTAAACAAGATACATATTCCAAGAGGTTTTGGCACTACACAATTTGACAAATCTAGGAGCTAGATAAGATAGCATTCACACTTCCCATTGATGCGAATCCTGTAGATTTAAATCTATGTCCTAACGATTGATCTGATACCACTTGTTGGGATAAACGGCGGAATCACACAGAGATGAATCTAGGATTGCTATCCAAAAGCACCAAGCAAACACAAGAGAACACAACAATTTAACATGAAAAACCCTTTCGAGAAAAAACCACAGCACAAAGCAATAGAAATCCACTATGAAAGCATAAATTACAAAGAGAAAGGACTTACCCAATTCGAACAACCTCGAATATTACCCTTTGTTACACCCTTTGAAACCCTGGAACTATTTAGAAACCCTCTGAGAATAGTTTAGGAAACCTTGGAATATCATAGAATGACTCTAGGAGCATCCTAGGAACTCCTATTTATAGTTGGGGAACTCCAACTTTCAAACCGACTTGGAATAATCCGAAAATTGCCTCAAATTTACTTAGTCCACGTACAATCTGCGTAACCTCCGAATAGTCGAACCAGAGCTCGAGCTAGTCGAAGGGCACTTCGACTAGTCTAACCTGTCCTTTGACTGGTCAAATTTCTCGGAAGTTCCAAAATACATTGTTGCTGGACTTTCACCCGAACTTTCTCGGACTAGTCGAATTTCCTCAGATTTAAGACATCTGTTAACAACACCATTTACATCAGTACCCCATGATTTGTATGGTATAGACTGCATGCCTGAATGACATTTGTCCACATAAGATAGAGCACCCTAGTTAGTGTGTAGCAGATATCTCATGTAACTAGCTAATAAGTCATATTTTGTCAAGTACGATTGTCTTCTCCTCCTTATTGCCCCATGTGGTGTGGCCCACGTGAGTTTTGGATGGAATTGAGCTTTTGCTATCGAAAGGCTCATGGAGGGATTAGACTGTTTTTCCAGAAGATTGTTATCCATGGGGAATGAACACATGCGTTCCAATGGATGATAATTATAATCCTTTATTTTTTCCAAGCAAAGATAAGGAAATTAGAAGCGGCAACTTAGGAGAGGGAAGAGGGCATGAAGCAGAGACGACGATCCTTCGACCCCGGCCCAAATCAGGAGAGAAGCAGAGGCAGACTTCGGGAATCAAATTCGAAGGAACCCTGGATTTTTATGAGACCAAGGAAGCCTCACCCTAGGGGTTTCAGCCTGTTCGTGAGTAATCTCTCCTACCATTACGACGAATCAGATTTGCGAGGTATATTCAGTCAATATGGAAAGATCTTGGATGCCTTCATTCTCCTTCATTCTGCTTCCTGTCGACCAAAAGGATTCGCATTGATACGCTTCTAGTATGAAGACGAGGCGAACACGGCTATAGGGGTCCTAAACTGGAAGAGAATCGACGGCTGGCTGGTGAAGGTAGAGGTTGTAAATCCGAGGATGGTAGCTCCATTTCCTAAGGTAGATCCTCACAGATCCCTCCTCTGTACACGGGCACCCGAGGGCAAAAAGACATTCTCGGAGATAGTCAAGGATGGGAACCAACTCCCCCTAATACAGAACCCAACCTGGGGACCTTCAATGCTACGAGGAGCGTCCATTCAGGGAGTGAAAAGGGACTACACAACCATGGCGGATGAAATAGCAGTGACCTTAAAAAGAAAATCCTTGAGCATAACACTAGTCAGAACTTCGTCTAATCGATCAGTCTCCATCCGGCAGCTCATAATGTGTTGCGAGCCTCTAAGTTTGTAGCCACATAGATAGATTTCACAAGATGCACTCCTGACATATCCTTGTTGGTCTTCCAATCGAGAGAGGAGATGAGTGCCTTCGCCTTAGATGTGATCCTGCACCAGGCTATGGGATTTATAAGAGTAGAAACTTGGTCTCTGAACTCAGTTTTAGGCTATGGTGGAGTCTGGATCCACTTGTTTAGTATCCCAGCCCATTCCTGGTTCAAGTCGACTCTCGCGGATCTAGCTCGAACTTATGGCGAAGTCATGGAAATCGACAATGTTGCAAGCACACCTAGGAATCTTCCAAATGTTTGCTCGGGTGCAGGTGATTCTTACACCAAGCGTGGATATATACAAGGTGCAGGAACTGATAGTGGCTGGGAGACCATTTCCACTGTTCGGAGTCCTAAAAAACATAGCAGTGCAAGCAAGTGTCTCTCGAGGGACGGTAGGAACAACACCTCCTGTCAAGGAAACAGTCTACTAGAGACTGGGTGGACAAAACCTTTACAAAATCAAGATCAAATAGGACTTCCCAAAACTGCCTGTCATGTGTTTGTGGTATGGCCTCTAAGGCATGCGCTCTAGATGATCGATAAATTGGGGAGGAGCTTGTCCCCTATCTAACCACGAATATCCAATTAAGGGAAATCAGTGGCATTGATGTTCACCAGTCAAGTGTTATTCAAGATACAGGAGCCCAAACTTTGGTCATTAGTGGGAGCATAGCTATTCAGGAACATAGCAAAGGCACTCCCGAAATTGCCCTAAGCAATGACCCCATCATGCTGGTGCTGCCACTGGGGCACCACATGACACCCTTACACACTAGCTCAGAACCACCTTTTCCTAATATTAGCTCGCTCCAATGGGCAGAGGCTTGGTCATGTGTCACTCTCCAAATCCAAGTTAGAGTGGAAGGACTAGTGAGTGTCAGCCAGGAAAGGGCATGCCTGTACAATGCTCCAATTTCCACTATTGGTTAGGAAAGACATCAATTTGAGGAAACTATAATTCTAACTCAGGTAGATAGAGAGGTAATGGAACAACCCAGCATGATACAGAGCAAGCCAGACGCTATCGCGCAACATCAGGCAGGGGATGTGTTCTATTCCAGGTTTGGGTCAAATATCAGATAATCTAGATCCGTCTTGGTGGTAATAATCCTATGGGAATTGTTGGAAAAGTTTCCCCAGTAGATGCGCATCAGGGTCAGGTCCTCGTAGTGGACATTAGCTAATCCTCGTCACCAATGCAAGGGACCACGCTTAACCCGGGAGATGACAACCTGATCCAAAAGAGTGGCCCATGCAGAGGCTCGGGAAACCTGTCCATTGTCGTCGATCTGTCCCCTTATTTCACCCCAGCCACAGGGGGACCATATCAGGAAATGTGTGAACCTCAGGAGAGGGACTCTAATAGCCAAAGAGAATGGGAAGCTGAGTTACAAGGGAGCTACGGGCAGGTAAACCAGAGGGATAATGCAGTATCTACGGTAGTCAACAAAAATGTTCAGCATATAAGGGAAAAGGGAGACTCAGTTCCAAGTGTTCTCGAAGTTTAGCAAAACCAGATCAGGGGAAGGTAGAGAGGTAGTGTGAGAAAAGGCTATGGGGAGGAAATCCCATCCCTGGTAGGAACCAACAGGCTAACAAATCATTCTCAATTATTAAGGATCAGAATGACAATGAATTGAACCATGGCACAGGAACGAGCGAATTCAGCAGAGGGAAACTTCTTATAGAGGTACAAGAACGGCTAGTGGAGAGCCAATTGCTTGGCACATCACGTGGTGAAGCTAATCGAGGTAGAGAACGAACCCAATTTCTGTTACGTAGATGGAATGTGAGACAAAGAAGACAGAAACGAAGGGTTGTCGACTCCAGATGTGTAACTGATGGATAACATAATAATTTAGAATGTTCGAGGTGCAGGCAATGCAAAGTCTATTAGAACAACGAAAAGACATATCACCCACTTCAAACCCGGAATTCTTACTCTCATTGAACCTGTGTTGGGGGAGAATAAGAGGGTTAGAATAGGATTGCGACTGGGCTACCACTCCTCGCTGTCCAATGGAGATCGAGGAAGGCGGGAAGATTTGGATCTTCTTCAACTCTCCCTTAGTAGTGGAGGCAGTGCTAGTGACCAACCAGTTAATTTCTTTAGAAGTTAGACTCTAGGGAATTACAGAGAGAGTTCTTCTATCAATGGCATACGCGAAATACTCCAAGGTGCTTAGGAGGTTACTTTGGTAGGAATTGACAGACACGACATCGAACAGGCAGGGTACATGGCCAGTGGGGGGGGAGGGGGGGGATGATTTCAAAGCTATAACATACTCAGAAGAAAGATTCGGAGGTCGCCCTCTAGACCTGGGAGGGTCCATGGAGTTTGCTGAAGCTATCAACTAGGCGAGGCTAATGGACGCAAGCTTTACAGGTAATAGGTTTACTTAGTGTAATAACCACACAGGGAGATCCCGAATGTGGCAAAGGCTGGACAGGGTTTTGTGCAATATAGAATGGCTACAATGTTTCCCCCATTCAAAGTCCAACATTTACCTAAGGTAAGCTCTGACCATGCCTTGTTACTTCTCCATTTTCCAATAGCACACTAGGGACCAGAGCCCGAAGCCATCCTGATTCCAAAGGATGTGTGGGTGTACCATGATGATTTCTTACATTTGGTTAAATCAGCTTGGGTTGCCAACATTGAAGGGCAACCGATGTTTGTCCTTCAAAAGAAATTGAAGAACGTGAAGAATGCTCTTAAAGTGTGGAACCAGGATATCTTCGGAAACATTTTTCAGAAAATCAAATGCGCAAAGGAGTACCTGCTCAGGGCCAAGTTAGAAGCTTAGGCAGTAACAAACCCCCAGATAATAGACAGACAAGAAGACACGTGACCATCGATCTCAAGCAATTGGAGGCTCTAGAAGAATTTTTTTTTTACAAAGAGAAATCTAGGAATAAGTGGCAAAATGAGGGGGATCGCAACACCAAGTTCTTCCACCAGGAGGCCTCAAATTGAGCAAGGAAAGCATCCATCTTAGAGATAAACCTTGGATCTAAGGGCAGGACAATGGACTGGTTCATAATTAAGCAAGAGGCAATTTCTTATTTTACAAACCTTCTCTTGGCCAAGCCAACTCAACCAGTCGCAGACAACTTGGATGCCATCCCACACATAGTTACGGTAGCAGATAACGCAGAGCTTATGAGGGAACCTGTAATAGAGGAGGTATATGCGATAGTTCAATCACTCCCCCAAGATGGTGCTTCAGGACCAGATGGATTCTCAGGTGCATTTTTCTCAACCTGCTAGTAAGTCGTAGGACAGGATCTCCTGGACGAGGTTAAGTCTCTGTTTTAGGGCGGGATCATGCCTAGAGCCTTTACTACCTCCCTTATTTGTCTCATCTAAAAAGCTGGTTATACAGATAAGTTCTCCGATTACCGCCCCATCAGCCTTTGTAACTAAAATAATTGGGAATAGGTTAAATGCGTTGCTGCCCAAACTTATTTCACCAGAGAAAGGGGCTTTTGTCAAGGGTCGCTCCATGGCGGAGAGCATAGTTCTAGTTCAAGAGGTCTTCTGCGAAATCGATAGAAAGGTAAGGGGAGGCAACATTTTGTTGAAGCTAAATATGGAGAAGGCCTACGATAGAACAGATTGGAGTTTCCTAGAGAAAGTGCTATTAAAGTTTGGTTTCAGCCGCGAGTGGGTCCGGCTAGCTGAAAAATGCTGGAACAAATGTTGGTTTTCGGTGCTCATAAATGGAGACAGTTTTGGCTTCTTCAAATCTTCCCATCGCCTGTGGCAAGGGGACCTGATCTCTTGTATCTTATTCATTTTAGTTGCTGAAGCATTCAACCGGAGTTTCCGCAGATTGGTCGAGAGGGGATTTTGTAAAGCCTTCCATATATTTTTTTATTTTTTTTGGTTTTTGGATAAAGTGGGCTCTTGCCACGATTTCATTAATCATAGAAAAATATACAGCCCTTTAGGAGGGCCCCAACAAAAAGTAGAAGGGCCTCACGTATCATGTAACTTCTAACCGAGCTAAATACACCGAACAAAAACAAAATGGAGGAGAAGCGACCGGAAGCTTCTCTGGGCTAACTGAAAAAACAGCGGGACTAAAGAAGGGGGCGAACCGCCCTCAAGGATTTCTGAAAGATCCTACCCCTACATTGTCAAGAACTAGCAAACCCCTGACTAACCTCGGAAGGATAGAGCAGGAATTGAAAATTCTATCAAGGCACCCTTCACTCACTTGCCTTGCCAGTGCATCTGCCATGGAATTCCCTTCACGGAAAATATGGTTGAAAATTAGATTTAGACTCTGCCTTTTTTGCTGAATTTCTCCCATGATGTACTAAATATTCCAGGGAATGGGGGCAGAAGAATCCCCTGCCGCTTCTGCTATGAGCTTGGAATCTGATTCGACTGGTATATTGACTAAACCAAGGTTAGAGCAAATGATCAACCCGTCTAGCATCGCCTATGCTTCCGTTACTGAATTGGATGTTATCTCATAGCTTCTTCGGAAAGCAAAAATGAATCGGCCTTGGTTGTCCCTACAAACTCCCCCGCCGCCACTTTGGCTTGGATTACCTCTCGACGATCCATCAATATTAATAAGCTTCAGCCAGGCTTTAGACGACTTTGCCCACCTGACGAGAATGGGCATCCCTCCAACTGATGGACAAGGGTTGTTTATTTTAAGCAGCTGAAGGGTGATGGATTCAGAGAAGGAATTCTTATCAGGGACTGGAATGGATGAGCCGATCTCTCTCAGCCAATTCGATACTTTGAGGATGATCGTTCTTGCTGACATGGCATGGCCCTCAAACCGGGTTGAATTTCTGTTAAGCTAGGTTTCCCATATGATGAAGGAAGGGGTGATGCCTATTAGAATCTTGAATCTTGATTTAGTACTTGCCTTTGCAGTCCATTGCTGAAGCCTGAGAGAAAGAGATTGCTTATGGATGAAGGGTATATCAAACAGATTGTAGAAGAAGCTCCAAACAGTCCTCGCTATACCCTTGACAAAACAGGTGGTCAATATCCTCCACAACGGGAGAGGGCTGGTCTGAAACAGAGTGAGGTTGATGTCCCCTGGGTCTCCTGATTGTAAGGGGACAGGCTACAGAGCTGACTGGGAGAGGGGTCGGGAACCGAGAAGCCCGGTTGGAGGGAGCTGAAGAGGTTGCCCTCTTATCTCCCATATACTCTATGCAGATGATACAATGATTTTTGTTAATGGGAGCAGCCACTCTATGAGGGGGGTCAACAATTTTCATCTCCAATTTGAAAGGGTGTCGGGATAGAGGATTAACAAGCTGAAGAGCAAACTGTTTGTCTCTACCAAGCTACCAGAAAATAGGATCAAAAGAATGGAGCGGGTGATCGGCATCCCCAGATTTTCAGTCCTGATCCTCTACTTAGGTGTGTTAATGTACAAAGGACGACCCAAAGCTATATTTTTCCAACCTCTAATAGGGAAAATCCAGCAGAAATTACAAGGTTGGTTAGCCAAATTTCTATCGCAAGCGGGTAGATTGACACTTGTTAATCATGTTCTTTCCAGGATTCCAATCCACACAATTTTTGCAACAGATGTTCTGGTGACGATCTTGGCATCCCTGGAGAAGCAGTTTTCAGACTTTCTATGGGGTTGGGAGGCAGGTAGAAAGAAGCTACACTAGTTGAGCTGGAAACGCACGTCTCTGCCAAAGTCGGAAGGAGGTTAAGTAGTAGAAAGCTCATAGATATCATGCTCAATCTCAGGATGACACTAGCATGGTCCGCCAGATTCAGCGACCCTTCCAACATGTGGGGAGCTTTCATTAGGACAAAGTACGGAACTGATTTTCCCAACGCCAACAACAACTCATCTTCAACAGCCCCCACCCACTCCGCCTCCCCCTTCTGGAAAAAGATTACAAACTTGTTCCCTCATTTGAATAACCACTCAAGGTGGTTAATTGGTCCCAGGGATATTAACTTCTGGGCCACCAATTGGTCAAGTTTGAGGCCCTTGAAAGAGCAAATGATAAGAGAAATTTTGATAACACAACAAGATTTGCGTGTGAAAGATGTATTAGGACCGGATGATCTTAGGCCACAAACCCCTATCTTCTCCATTTTACCACAACAAGTGTGGGATTACATCAATGAAGAGGGTTTCTGCACATCGGAGGTTAGTGATAGGTGCGTTTGGATTGCTTCCTCCCCAGGTGAATTCGATGTCAAATCGGCCTAGAACTTGTGTAGGTGGGGGTCCAATAGGAAAGCTTAGGCCAGATAGGTGTGGCATTCCAAGTTGCCCCCAAAAATTTCTATGTTCAAGTGGAGGGTTCTCCATGGAGCGATTCCAGTGGATGAGGGAGTTAAGAGCCTAATCTTCTGGAAATTTTGGCTGGACAGAAAAAAGTCCAAATTCAAAGCAAGGCCATTAAATGGTAATTGAACAATAGCTAGGGTTCTGTATTGGGTCCATCTCATCTCCCCAAACTTTCCCGGTCTGAAGCCTAATAGCCTTTTGCATGAGCTGGCGCTTCAGGCATTCAGAATAAGATCATGTCCTCACAACAACAAGACAGTACCAGTGGTAGTGAAATGGATCAAGCCTGAGTAAGGCTAGGTGAAGATCAATGTAGATGGCTCCAACCGAGGCAACGTCGGTCAGTTGAGGGCAGAGGGATTTGCAGAGGGAGTGACGGTGATTTTATCTTTGGTTTTTCCGTAGGCTATGCGATTAGCACTAACTCCAGGGCAGAAGTTAGGGTGTTGTTGGATGGCCTATCCATGGTAGTGGAGAGAGGCTTCTCGAGAATCATTTTGGAAAGCGACTCCAAGAGTTTGGTGGCATTACTCAATAAGAATAGTGCCCGGGACTGGACCTTCAGGTATGACTGGCCAGGGTGTCTCACATAAAAAATAAGGTGAGTTTGAGGATCGTGTTCTTGCCGAGAGAGTCAAGTGGAGTGGCAGACGGACTGGCCAAACCCGGAAGTGAAACCCAACAGCGGGTTCTTTTTAGCACTGCCTCCGACCTTCCAGCTGCTCGAGGGAATTTCCTTTTAGACAAAGGAGGCCTGAATGCTCTTAAGAGAGGATGACGACAGTCCAGACTTCACTCGATGTTTCTTTTCTGGTCTGATTGGGCTAGGAGCGGGAAGTTGTGCAGATATTTTGTAGAAGTTTTGCCTTTTTCGTCCCTGGTTGTGGGATGCTGGACTATAGAGGCAGTGTTTGACTTTTCCGCCCACTGGTCGTGTAGAGTTGGGTCTCCTGCTGTTTGGAGAGATCAATCAGGTGCTCAGTGTTATTTTGCTAGGTGGCTTCGCCTTCTCCTTTTTCTCCTTTTCTTTGCTAAGTAGAAGTATGGTGAAGGGAAAAGTGGAGTCGACAACATGTCATCCTCTTTGCTTGCTCTCTTATGGGGATCTTCATCAGCAACAGAAAAGCGGAGTTTTGCTGCAGACACAGGGCCCCAATGCAGCAGGATATGAAATTTGCAGGGCTGGAGTGGACAATCATACAAACTTAGAAATGCGTCTCGCAATAATGGACGCATCAAGCATTGGTGTTATGGAGATCCGGTTGTTCGGTTTCTGCTTAGAAATGGCTTTTGGGAGTCAGGTGTGGCCCGTCTGCGGTCTAGATTTGCACAAGTAGTGGAACGTGCTGGCACTTCGTGTTTTTTTTTTCCCAAATTTATGGCTGCAGGGACATCCTTCTATAATTTAGAATTGCCTGAGTTATAGTTCTGCTGGGGGTATGCTTTGTCGCAGCCTCTAATTGTCGGTTTTGTGTGCATCCAAATTAGTTGAGAGGCTAGTTTGTAGCATTGTTTTTTCCTTCTTCAGGGTGGCTGAAGTATTTTCTTTTCCCTTTGTTTTTGCAATTTAGGTGATATGATAGGTGAGGCCCGGCATTTTTGTGGTGCCCACCTGAAAGTCTGAATTATGCATCCCCTGTTCAATTTGGTCTTCGCTTTCTTCTCCGGATATGGTATTGCTTCCAACAACAAGGCTAAGTTGTGAGCTTTATATGATGGTATGGCCTTTTGTGTTAATCTTGGTATTAGCAGGGTGCTTATTGAATCTGACTTCAAATGGCTGGTTGATTGTCTTAATGGCATTTCCACTCCCACCTGGATTTTAAAGTATTGGATGGATAGAATCCGTAGGATTGGGGCTAGGGGTTCTTTCGGCTCTCTCCAATTCCTAGGGAGGCGAATGGGCCTGCTGATGGCTTGGCTAAGGAAGGTAGTGCAAGACGAGACCCGAGTCTTCCGGGACTCCTCCAATCTTCCCGTCTGGTTAAGGGTAGGATCTTTATGGACAAAGTGGGTCTAGGCTCAGTCAGAAAAATTCATAAGAATTCTGTTGTATAGTATATGAATAGGCGGGCCCCCGCCCAACCCGAATGGCTGTTTCATGTATCCTTGCTATCAATGCCACGAGGTGAAAAACGAAAAGAGATGAGAGAGAGAGAGGAGAGAGGAGAGAGAGAGAGAGAGCGAGAGAAGAGAGGAGATAGGAGAGCGAGTAGGGAGAGAGAGAGAGAGAAGAGAGAGAGAAGCAGGGAGAGAAGAGAGAGAGAGAGAGAGAGAGAGAGAGAAGAAGAAAGTCACTGTTTTTAAATTGCTTCGTAAGGGGCTTTGACCCACCTGGATAGTTGATAAACTCTCATTCTTACCTCCTGAAAAAGGATAACATTGTCTCTATCTTGCCTTTGCAGGTCCTCTGTATTTTCCAAGAGTCAGATATAATGGGTCTCTTCCAACTTTGAAGCTGAGACAACACTCATGGACAAAGGTACGAACTTTTGTGTCCTCACCCTTCATGGCCCACCCATTTTGTTAAGAAGCGTGGGGTTGGATTTTCAGGTTTCCAGCATCATCTTCGTGGATTCACCTGTTTGGACTGGATTTTCATATTCAAGTGGCTCAAAAGATAATATAATTGGAGATGTAAAAGCATCCAAGGAACTCTACCAATTTCTAAGGAAGGTGAGTGGCACCACACATGTTAAGGTCTAATGCATGCCATAGTTTAAAAACATGAAAAAACTCGACAAGACTCTGACGAGTAAGCTGGACTTGAAAAACTTTCATCAAGATTCCAAATAAAAAATAAAAACAAACAAACCTCCGTTGGAGCGACCCTCGGAAGAAAGCATGAGCCAACTCAACAAAGCAAAGAACTTCTTAATGAAACTCGACAAAGATTTGATTAGACTCACCAAGAATAGATAATATTTGCGACTTAGTGTGTAGAAAATATTAAATGAAATATTTTTGTTTGTTTGTAAATGAAATATTTTTATTGAGAAGACGAGGGAGGATAGCTTTAGAATCTAAATAATTTAAAATTATTCTAACTAAAACAAAGTATATGAATAGAAATTTTAACAATAATATGAGCGAAAATGAGGAATTAATTAAGATTGTTGAGTAAAAAGTTACTTGAAATGATGACTTCTGATTCACTGGGTCAATAGTTTATGAGAGTGGGGAGATTGAAGAGGATGTTGGTCTTAGAATTCAAGCTGGGTGGAAGAAATGGAAATATGCCTACGGAGATTCATATCATGATCATTATGTATCATTCAAATTGAAAGAAAATTTTTATAAGGTAGGTATAACATCAGCGATGCTTTATGTGATAAATATTAGGCAATTAAAGAATAATATGTTAACTGGATGAATTTTAATTAAATGGGGATGTTAAGATAGATGAGTGGAAAAATGAGGAATAACAGAATTAGAAATGAATGTATTCGACTGAACTTATGAGCAAAAATGAGGATTAAAAATGATTTCAAATGAAATTAATATATAAGCGAAAATGAGGAATAAAAATGATTTCCAATGAAATTAATATATTCATATTTAAAATAAGTCAATTAATATAAATAAATAAATAATAATAAAGGGACCAAGTGATAAATAATTTTTTTTTTAAAAAAAAAAAAAAAAAAAAAAAAGAACTCTATTCCATTTTGTTAGTCCTATCTATAAAAGGAGAGCATACGAAAGTGTGACTGATTCTTTGATTTCCTTGGGTTACTAATCACCGGCAGTGTTGGGTTGAATATTTATATTTTAGTAACCAATGTAAGAAATCTATGTGGTGCTTGGTATATTGATCATTTTTTGGAAAGGAAGGGTGTTGGAGTTATGTTTTTCAAGCATTAGATGGATCCAAACTGACATGATTTTTAGGCCCATGCATGTATGGCCCACCGGAATAATGGATCGGGTTGATTTTCAGGCTCTATGGCTAAATGGGGTGATTAACCTAGTGATTAGGGATTTCACTAAACATTACGATGGGGCTTAAACATCATGGAGGGGCCTACTAATTCTTAAAAAGGATTTGGAGTGATTTTCAAGCAAAAGTTGATTGACCTCATCCAAGTGCATAGCCAACAAGAATTCTCACACATGGCATACCTTGATGTTTATGTGAAATTCACGCAAATCACCAGGCATATCTCCCTATTTTAGCCTTGGGGACCAAAAATCAGCCTGTTCCATGATTCACGTGGACCATAGGATTGGAACAGTATACGAGGCAACGCTCACCCTCTAAATTTGTTCCCTTCACGTGGCCCACTTGAATTATGGACGGGCCTGGTTTTTTGTCCCAAGGCCTAAATTTTAGCTTGTCATCCAACAGTTAGAGTGAATTTGATATAATTATCATGATGGGCCTTGATGAGATCAATGGTAGGCATCCCTCTCCCTAATGTTTCCCTTCGTATGGCCCACTTAAACCACAAACCAGGCTAATTTTGAGCCCTGTAGCTAAAATGGGGTGACACATCTGGTGATGGGGGTGCATTTCACTTAAACATCAAGGTAGGGCCCACCTTGAAGTTGATTTCCAATTATTTTCATGCTGATTAATGTAAACATGTGATGTTTATGTAAAATTCTTCCCGATCACTAGGGACATAAGCCTGATCCATGATTCAGATGGACCACATGATAAGAAACAGCATACGGGACAAAGTTCACCCTCTAAACTATTTTCCTTCGTATGCCCACCTGAATCACAGATTGGCCTAGTTTTTATCCCGACGCTTAAACATTAGATTGTCATCTAATAGTCGGAGTAGATTTGATATAATCATCATTCAAGTCCCTGAAAAAATCAAGGATGGGTGTCCCGACCCCTCCAAATTGTTTCACTTCGAATGGCCCACATGAATCATGAAGTAGTTTGATTTTTGGGTCCTACAGCTAAAATATGGTGACCCACCTGGTGATCAAGGTAGATTTCACTTAAACATCATGGTGGGCCTACTAATTGTTGGAGAGGATTTAGGGTGATTCATTAGTAATGTTACCACATGAATCACACCTCTGCCTAGTGATTTCAAAATGACTGATTTTATTTTATTTTTTTCCAAAATGACTGAATTTACATTGTTGTACACACTGCTAAATGCGAAAATTAAAAAATAAAAATAAAATAAAATAAAATAAAATCCACACCAATTATCACCAATTACCATTGACTTGAAGCTATCAAATGACCACTTAGGCACTGGGCCCAAAATTGGGATTGGTCTATAATTCAAATGCTTGCATCCCAAAGACACTTTGGTAATTTCTTTTAATTTTCTTTTTTTATGGTTTCTTTTTGCTGGTACTTTGTCATTAGTTGCGAGTTTGGAATCAATGGATTCCTAATTCGAATTCATCTTCTTCAAGGTGCTTCCTTTTTAGCAGGTTGCATCACGAACACATGTCACATGTTGCATGTGACAGCAACCTTATTGCCCATTGAGATGGATGGATGTTAACCTTCTTCGTTTGTTTAACTTATGGTGCAGTGGTTAATTGGTCACCCACAATTCCTTTCAAATCCTCTATATATCGGAGGTGACTCATATTCTGGCATAATTCTTCCAATTTTTGTCCAAGAAATAGCAAATGGTAATCTCTCTCCGCTTTATGCATACTTATTATTAATTATATTTTAACTAAGTGGTTCCCCACGATCATATTCATTGGATCTAGGGTGATGTTAGTTGACCGGATGGTCCGTTACGGTAAATATTGATAAGTCATGTGTCCCGTAAGGATACCCATATCAAAAGTCATGGCAGATTTATGATTCACACTTCAAATAACAGTTTCTCCCTATTCAAATTGAATTTCATTGAACCAGATACATCCGGTGCCTAATTATGTCATGCCCTACATAGAACTAGGCTCAGATATGATAGATTGCTTCTGGCCTTCTTTTGGTTCAGCCATGCCAGGAATGTATCCATGCCATATCTGACATTAGGAGTGGACGGAGAGAAAGTGTGAAGAGAAAGAATGGAAAAGAGGAGAAAAAGAGAAAAAGGCTAAAAGATTTTAAGAAAAAAAAAAAAACCAAAAAACAAAAGAAACTCCATTAAAAAGTAAGAGAAAGATGAGAGATAAAAAGTAAGATGGAGATGAGAGAGAGAATCTTTTATGTTGTGCATACTAGCAATCCCTTAACTGAAGGGGCTCCTTGTTAAACGTGTCAACTGATCTTGTCCATGTGATATTGGAGTAATCAGGGCCACAGGTGGAGCGAGTCAAAGAATGGCTAAGATGGGTCTGTAATGGGTCCCTTCCTCTTAGAAATTGTCCGGTTAACTGTCTGCAAACTCTTCGGGACTTGGGGATCGACCCTCCTCCACCGGCTCAAACGGAGTGCTCTATAGTGAAGTGGTCCAGGCTGACAAAGGGTTGGACAAAATTGAACGTGGACGACTCCGCTAGAGGTAATTTGGAGTTGTCAGGAGGTGGTGGAATCTGTAGAGATGCCTACAACAACCTCATCTTCACTTTTATTGCAGGTTATGGGGAGGGAACCAATAACATCGCTGAGCTCCGCGCTGTTCATGATGAAATGACCCTATGTGTGAATCTCGGTCTCCCCATGGTGGAGGACGTCCTCAACGGGTCGTCACAACAACCATGTAAATAGTGCTATTGGCTAGCTAGAATAGGAGGTTTGAAGAAGAGAGCGCCTGTACCCGTATTACACATATTCTGAGAGAAGGAAACCGTTCGGTAGATGGGCTGGCTCGCGAGGGGAGTAGGAATCAGGAGAACCGAGTATTTAGGGAAGCCACGAATCTTCCACATTATATCTGGGGGCTAGTCGTGCTAGATAAGGTGGGGTTGGGTTCTATTAGAGAATCTAAGGGGAGGGAGGCGGCGGGTCCGCCCCGTACGCTGGTTGTCACGCCCTAAACTCGAAAACTGGGCTCACAAAATTTTCGATCGCTGAATCCGGTGCTGATAGCCTCCGTAGTACCCCATTCTCAACTCCCAGCGTTCATACTCCAGATTTCGATCCTGGGATCCTACAATGAGGATTTTTCAACGTACTTTTGTCTCGTAATAAGCATAACCACAAGTTTAACCAAATCACAAAGGCAACATCATCATCACATATCCACTAATATAATCATTTAAATACAATGCTGAAAGGGAAATACATATATCAAAAATCAAAACTCCAGAAGACTGTTGTACGCTCCATGCTCAACGCTGCTGCAACCTAACACCACTTGCACGTATCTATCGTGCATAAGCTTATAGAAATCTTAGAAGGTGGTGTAAGTGTGTGCACAAGGTAAGTGTCAAGCATACAGATATCAGAGTAAGCGGAAATATTGGCAATCCATAAATCGTACACTATCAAAGTAATGCGGAAACATGCTGGCAAGTTTCTAAATACCATCAGCCTTATTCAGGCTATGCGATGAAAAAAAAAATATAATAGGCCAATATCATATACTGAGGAAGCAACGTATATCAGTTATGCAATGCAGAGACATAGTAAGCCAAATATTAGATACCGAGTCCACGAATACCGTCAACCTTAATCAGGTTATGCAATATAGAAGCACAGTGAACCAAATGCAATGTGCTGAGGATGCAATGTGAATGAAATGACCAAGTTGGAGTGAGGTCAGGGTGATAGTACGTAGTATCGCAGGCTATGGGGTCCACCACAAAGGACTTCTATCCAAACTAGTCTCATACCTAAATTTGGATAGTCAGACTCAATGTGGTAAACTCCTGATCTCAAGTTAGTCGCGCGCTCCAACCGAAATCCTAGCCATTGCAAATGTACATGTAACAAATAGTTGCGCACCACCAGCCCGAGTAGATAGTGAATGAATGAATGAATGAGTATGGAACTCCTGCTCAATAAGTCCACATATCAGTATTGTACATCTCTGGGATCATCATCGGGGTCTAGTACACTCTACATGCAATTTCCGTCCCCTGGACAAGCAACAATGCAAGTGGAAGAGACCTCACTATCCGCCTGACTAGTAGTTAACCAATATCTGCCCGGCACGTCGATAGCGGACTGATTTACGAGCTAGTCAAACTCAGCCTAGCTATGCCCACTACCCTCGGGCGGATAAGGACACACCGCCTCCCAACCGACCACGACACAGTGGGAGACGCGGCCTCCTGGTATTCGGCACTCTGGCGCTCATGTATCTACTCGGTCTCGATGTTGGGGCGTCTTCTGACCTCGGAGGTTTAGAGACTTTCACCCACAGACATCCAAAGTGCCCAGATGCTCGAACCAAACATTTCCGGTGTCCCATCTGGCCATCTACGACATGCCTGTGGAGGTCACAGCCCTGATGTCGCTAGGGTATACAGTAATCGCAATTACACATGCAGATGCAGAGCATGACATAGCATGGAGCAAGCACTGCATCATCACCAGCAGTCTCATAACAACTTGCCCAATGACATATGCAATGGTCAAGCACATCTCATAAACATGCAGATGATGCATATGGGCATGTATCATGATGTTATGCTGTCACATAGTCATAATCGGTATCAATAACCGGCATCGACAATCGACCTCGATAATGTGGACATTTAATCAACATTGCCTCCAAAGAATGACTCACATAGAGCCTAACATATAGTGGACCAATGGCCTCACACAAGGGCCAAATATACAACACCATGGGCCTCACTCAAGAAGCTTAATACACATCACGATGAGCCTTTCACATGGGCCTAATATACATCACAATGGGCTTCATCGCCTGGCCCTCAAATGCATCACAATGGGGCTCATCACATAAGCCTCATATACATCACATTATGCCTTAAACATGGACTGAATACACATCACAACGGGCCTCAAATATGGGCCGCATATACATCACATCGAGCCTCATATACATCAAGTGGGCTGCATCAACGGGCTGCACCAAAGGGCCTCAAATACATCGAGTGGGCCACATCAACGGGCCTTAACCCATGGGCCCCAAACACGTCTCAATGGGCCTTAACCCATGGGCCACAAATACAACTTATTGGGTCTCTCAAATACAATAAGTGAGCCGCACCACCTGGACCTAAAAATGATGGATGGCAAGGATAATATATATATATATATATATTATATATATATATATATATATATAATATATATATATATATAGATATATATATATATCTATATATATATATCATGGTGGGCCACACGTCTAGCGGACTCGACTACATGGCTAAAACGCATACAACATGGTAGGCCCATGTTCGGGAATTAAATGGACGATGAGGCTATAAAATACATACAATCTAGGTGGACCACACATAGATGGATGACATAGATAAAGCATATACCTCATGGTGGGGTCCACACTGATGGAAGGTGTGGAATACAATACATACATCAGTGGGTCCCACGTGGGGCCCACCATATTTCCATCCAATGGTTGATAAGGTCACACAGACCTGGGTAAAGAGGAAAAACAAATTTTATAACGAATCAAAACTTCCGTGATCCAAATAGGGTTTCAATGGTAGCCGTTCAATCTCACTGTTCCTTGTAGTGTGGTCCACCTGAGTTCCTTGCACGACTGATTTTTGGGGTGGCCCACAACTAGAAGGGGCCCCATCAAATGCACAGTGTTGACGTTCCACACACATCACGGTGGGGCCTACGATTAGAACCCACGTCCCTGTCCATTGGAGCAGCGCAACAGCAGGACGCTGCTGCAGCATCCTCTGGACGAGCAGTAGCAACACCTACTGCACTTTTTTTTTTCTACGGTTTTTCCTAGGTGAGGCCTGCATCAGGTGGATCCACTCCACCCATTGGATTCTATGGCTCAAGACAGTCCAAACGAGCCTAATATTCAGCATGTTTTGGCGTGTAGAAACATCAATGTGGGTCCTAGTCGATTTTAACGGTAAAAATCACTATTTTCTTTACTATGGCCCGCTAGATAATCGGATTGGCTTCATTTTTCGGCTCAACGCCTAAAATGGGCTGAGAAATAGGATGGACGGCGTGGATTAGATTTATACATCAAGGTGGGGCCTGCATGAGTGGCCCACCCAAAAGCCATTGAATCAAGCTAATATATTTTTTGTTAGTTGGTCAGTACACCACACTATCAGTCACATTTCACTGTGTGGCCATGTCTAGCGTCCCTGGACGCTAGACGGTTTAGATACAACACATATTTAAGGTGGGCCCCACCTACAGACATGCTACCAGGGGGTGGGCCCTGCCCAGGTGGGCCACCAAATGGTTAGATGGTGTGAGTAAGACATACATCAAGGTGGGGTCCATCTGGGCGGCCACACGGCCACATCATCACAAAAAAGGATGAAAGAGAGGGAGAGAGAGAAAGAAAGAGACATGTGCGATGGAGGGCTCTACCATTATGAGCCCTCCCTTCTATGTATTTAATCATACATCAAGTGAGTCCCAATACATGTAGACCCACCAAATAAAAAATCAATGGTGAAGATTCCTTCCCCACCAAAATGGAAGGTCTAGATGACCTCTTTCAAACTTAGAAAGGTAAACATCATGATGGGGTCCATGGAGAATGGCCCCATCATGGAATGATCATGTGAATCATGGTGGGCCATCGGCCACATCTAGGGTCCAAAGTGAGATCCATACCATCAATCGGTAGGCCCCACTTGGCCCATCATTAAAACATGAAATTTAGGCCTATAAAACACCCACCGTTCGATCTTCTTGGTCCGATGGAACGCCGAACTCCTTATGTCTCACTTTGATGAAAGATAATGAGAATTGAAGGGCTAGGATGATGGATCTTGGGATAGGAAGTGGGCCATACAAAGCTCTCTCATGGAGCTCTCATGGATATTCTGCTTGCTTATGGAGTAGGTAGAGAGAGAGAGAGAGAGAGAGAGAGAGAGAGAGAGAGAGAGAGAGGATGGGATGTAAAGAGAGAGAGAGAAAGAGAGGGATGGGTGGAGTGAGTGATGTGTACTTGACATGCAAGGGTGTGTAAGAGAGAAAGAGTTGACTTTAGGGATGGTGTTGTACTTGACATGATATGGTGATTGATGGGATTGATGAGATTGATTTGATTAAAAATTCTCTTGGGATTTGCAACGCGCGGCATTTTCCTCAAACTGAACGTGGGCCACATCTCCTGGCCCGGGTATCACCTCAGCACGTAATACGCGGCGTCGAAACCGTGGCGACGGTGCGGTCGCAAGGGTACAAGTCTCGGGTCGAGCCGACTTTGATATACGGGACACGACTCAGGATTGCGCGCAAACACCGATAACAAATCGCGGGTCGCCGAAATTCGATCGAAAGGACTGTGGAAGCTTATGGAACAGTACAAGCTAGGATACGGGTCTCACACTGCTGTAAATGGATATGATAAGCTGCCACATATTGCTTTTCTGGTCTGATGGCGGCCCTCGATGTCAAGTCTTGTATGTTTTTTTTTCTTGAAGATCTTTAAGAATAATAATAATAATATAATCGGAGCCACAGTTAGGAAACACTGTGTGAGCGCATAGATGATTGGGCGAAAGAAAATTAGACCAGCCAATCATTAAAGAGACACACATGAATGAAAACAACGACTAGTATAATAAAAGTTGTAGGCTTTTTTTTTCCATATCATGTAAACCTTCGCAATAATTTCCAGATCACTATCGCTTCCCTCATGTTTCTCCAACCTGAGATTTTCATCCAGATGATGTAGATTGTGTGTCCCACCTGATACAGCCATAATATCTAATGCAGGGGCATTTTCACACTGGGCTCGAGTGGGGTCGCCTATTGGATGCAGGGGCACACTTGGGGTGGGTGACCCATGAGATTTGGGGCCCATGGTGGAGGACTCATGTTCGAGACTCCTTACCAAGGGTGATTAATGCACATTACACACCGGGCTTGAGTAGGGTAACCTGTGGGATGCGGGGATACACTTGGGGTGGGCGACCCATGTGATTTGGGGCCCACGAAGGGGGTTCTGCTGACGTCCTAACCCATGAGATGTGGAGCCTGGGCTATGAGATAAAGGGATTAATTCGCCATACTCTACTAGTTCGAGCTTTTAGAGCAAGTGGTTAATTTTCCTACATCAAATTGGTATCTGAGTGGGAGGTCTCGTGTTCGAGACTCCTCACCGAGGGTGATTAATGCAGGGACATTTTCACACTGGGCTTGAGTGGGGTCGCCTGTTGGATTCAGGGGCACACTCGAGGTGGGTGTCCCATGCGACAACACCAAATCAACAGTATCGATCACCATACAAAGTCCTAACAATTCAGTGTTTATATTTCTGGTTATTTGATTCGTTACACTTTCCATACCACACATTTTCAACTTCGTATGTGATTGCAGGTATTGAAGCTGGCCAGGAACCAACCCTCAATCTCAAGGTATCTGATTTAAGAAAATGAAAATTTCTCGTTTTGATTAGGAGTAGAGTACGAGCTGGGCAATACTCAACTCGGTACTCGACTCGATACTCGACTTGTGTGCTCGACTCGTACTCACTCGGTACTCGACTCGTACTGTGTGGTGTTGATTTATTATTATTAGTTTTTTATATAAATTGTTAATATATTTCAGAAATTGATATCATATATTGCTAATATATGTCAGAAATTGTTAATATATGTTAATATATATTAATATAGCTAATATATGTTAATATAGAAATTGTTAATATGTAATAATGTGTCAGAAATTGTTAATATGTTAATATATGTTAATATAGCTAATATAT
>JAJHSJ010000010.1:13975547-14098037 GCA_021015155.1 Magnolia officinalis | reverse complement strand
GTAGAGGATGTAACGCCCTGAAAATCGGGGGCGAGCATAATCTCAACTCCCGAGTTCCAGAACATCACTTATGCAACAAAATGAATGATGATTGAATGTTAACTGTATTCGTGCATTGAACATGAGTGAGATTAAGCCAAAACAGCATATCATACTCCAGAGACAGTTAGATTTGCAAGCGGAAAGACTGTGATAGATAGATAAAATATATAACTTATGATGAGTCTCCAGAGTGTGATAACATTACCAGGTTAAATAAATACAGTGCAGTTCTAAAATATACCAGATGTGAGGAAGTGTTGCCTCCTATCCCCAGTACCATAGCCCCGTCAATACAATATCAGGTCTTCATTGACCTGCCAGAGAGATACAGATAGGAGGACTCCTCCATCACAGAAGTAGTCCGGCTCTGCTTCACAAGCATCGCCATCACCTGAAATTCAACAAAATCTGGTGGGTGTGTACAACACCGTCCCGTAACGTGGGAGTGAGTGATCAACTCGTGGAACAGTAAAGCATAGGTTAACATGTTATCAATTCAATCAGCAGTAATGATAAAGCAGTACAAATCAAACAATTCTAACTACTCTTATTAAATGCAAGAGTGAAATGACATGATGCTGTATGCCCTTGCCAAACCACCCTCAAGCGACATCATCTTACGTTCGCGAATGCTTACTCCCTCAGTGCGCCACATCTACAAAGCACATGCGGTGCGATGATGCTCATGATTACCAAGTTTTTATTAGTCCATTTCAAACAGCAGTATTGGGAAACTAAGGTACCTCCCTGTATCATTCCCAAACATGATCCATTCTAGGGTCGTCAATCCTAGATAATCTCATACGATAATATGGTTTGAGAAGCGTAGTGAAGGCATCGCAAAGGGCTCATCACCCGTCAGCGCGGATACAGATCTCACCGTATGCGGCTCAATTGCTGGCCGTCAGCTCGAGTACAGGTCTCACCGTACTCGGCTCAATCACTAGCCGTCAGCTCAAGTACAGGTCTCACCGTACTCGGCTCAACTCACACTCTAGTTGCTGTGAAAGACTCGTGGCCAATCACAGACCCTGGAGTGTACTCGATGATACCATGGAGGACTCGTCGCCCGTCAGCACGAGCACAGATCTCACCGTACTCGGCTCTCGCCGAAGTATCGACAGCTCGAATACAGTGTCCCATACCACCATATTCGGCTCACGAGTTGGTTGCGCAATGGTCACTACGGGGAGGCACATGGCCCCAGCGTAGGCCGACAGCTCGACCACGGTGTCCCATACCACCCATGCCCGGCTCATGCGTCTTAGCGGATCGAGGTACCATGGTTAAAAAGGGGTTTCACTGGTAAGTTGGTACCCTAGGTTCAAGCAGTAGCGACCAAACAGGGTGAACATACATAAGGCAGATCGGGTTACTTGACGAGCTCGACTAGCACGATCGCCCGTTGAGCTGCACGACATGAAGTGCATAAACAACTTCGTGTGGCCTAGCCACTGCCGACAGGCAACGCACGACACGAGTTCGTCGAACACATCCCACGTGGCAAATGAATCTCAGCACGAGTTCAATCCCGTTACCGATTGCCTGGACTATAATCATAGTCCCAAACACAATCAATTACAGAGATAAAAGCAGTAATAGATCAGGATTCAAATCATACAATCAGTCTGGTATTATCCGTTTAGGGCTGCCAGGGCTGTTGCACGCACTCGTTGCTCCGCTCCCCCATCACCCATGACGGATCATACAAATAAATATAAATTTAAATATATGCATTACATAGTTAAAATCATAAAACAAGCTGAGCATGTTATGAAGCACAACACAAGCATGAGTTTGTACATGTTCAAATCCTAATCACACAACTATCAAAGGAGATCATACACATAGCGAAAAGAGGTTGAGAATCATATCTCAACACCCTTATATATTACAATTTGCCAACTACTACACATTCAGACATTTCAAGAAACACTTAAACAACCATACATCAACATACATGACATATGTCGATCACATAGGCATTAGGCCAAATCCTTTCACTAGGGAGTTGCCCCATCATAACACGCGTACACCCACGACGGATAGTCATGGCAAGCAGGAATCCAAGTTCCATATTCATTCAGTCATTTCCACAAACACTTGGCACCACACATTTAGCACATATAGTGTATATTGGCCGTGGCGTGACTTAGGGCAAATCCTTTCGTCAAAGGGGTATCGCCCATACATCAATCATGAATCCATGACAATTAGTCATGGCGAGCACAAATGAGAATTCTATACTCATTCAGCCATTTCCACAAACACTTAGAATACACTATTCCAACATACCTAGTGTATGTTAGCAAACGTGTATTAGGGCTATTCTTTCGCTAAGCGGTTATTTTATCCGCGTATACCATATTCATACAACAATTAATCATGACAATTATATTTCCAAAATCCGCACGTATGCGGATTTCTAAAATACGCAATTTCAACATACATGACATTTACACATGAACATGTATTTTTGCGATTCTTTTCGCCAAACTAACATTTTATCCACACATGATATAATCAGACATTAAATAAACATGTCAAACATTTTCCCAAGAAAAATACGTATACGTTATTTATACGCATATCTAGAGTATGTGAAAATCCATATTCTTTATCGCTAATCGAAACAGGAAACGGAAAGCACTTTGTACATGTGCATTTGCATACAGATCATGAATCTATCATTATCTGACATTGAAAGCGTTGAAAAACGTAACTTATACGCTTAAAGTCCTCACCTTTGGTCGTAGAATCGTAACGGAGACGATAGGTTTGCTAAGCTTCCGTATTCGGCAGTTTGGCAACCTAGAGAACGAAATAGGTTAGCTATTTCACAACCTACAACAGTCTAAACCCCAAAACAGGTTAGGGTTAGGGTTTCTTACCTAGAAACGGGCTGGAATCGCCGGAAAAGCGATGAGAACGAGATGGTGCAGCCGTGCAGGTGGCGGCAGGGAAACGACGGCAGGGAGTTTCTCCCACTTCTCCCTCACTTTCTCTCTCTTTTCCCTCTCTCAAATCCAAATTCGTATGGCTGGAATGGGAGAGGGTTTAAGGTCCTTATATAGCCTCAAAACTCACCGAAATAGACTCCTGTTCAAAGGTTACTGCTAATATAGGTATTCGTCACTTTCCAGCTCAAAAGGGGTGTTCTGGTAGCCCTCTTTGAGCCAAACGTCAGACTTAAGCTCACCACACATGGATCTATGAGGGATTACGTTTTCGACTCGATCGGATTTCCAGATCGCACGTGGCGGACCACTTTCAGTTCAACGGTCAGTGGGCCACGATCCGAAATTCCAAGTACATGTAAATGTTCCTGAAATTTTTCTTAATCCGAGGGTTATAATTTGGTCTGATTCTGACGGTCTGGTTGCTTAATACTGATGACAAGCGAATGGTGCCAGATCACTATTCCAGATATTTATTTTGGAAAGGGAATAGTGTTTTTTCACACTCCCTCGCTCGGATCGAAATAAATGACCGTGGTGGGACATCGGTCGGAACTGATTTTTGAGATGATTGTCAAGCCAGTGGGGCGGTCCTAGTTCCTTAGCTTCGAGTTAATCGGACTCCCGATGTGCGATCTAAACCTAATACGAAGTTTTCGTTTCATTCCCGAGAGCAGACGGGAAATGAGTTCGGTTCTAAACTTTAGGGTAACCTAGAGTCACATGTTTTACAAGTTTTGGGTCTTACAGATCGTATTTAAAGCGATCCCAACGGATTTCATGGCTAATCGAGTTTGCACTTAGTTAACTTTGTTAAATTTCTAAAGGATTTAATCCTAATTGTTTTCTGGTTGAGTTGGTACTTAGGCCTTTGCAGTTGTATATAAAGTGATCCAAGTTTTACTACTTAGCTAGTTTAAGTTAGTGTCTAGGGCGAAAGTGCTTTGAAAAATTGAAAGCACAAGTAGGAAAGGGGTGGGATTTGTGAAGGAAATGGGTTCAGAAGCGATTTTAGACTGTGGGGTTCAGTTCTGACGAAATAATAAGGTGTTAGGTGCAACCCATTACCTAAGGACATCTAATCCCAGGTTGGCAAAAATCCGGGATGTTACAATCTACCCCCCTTAAAACAAAATTTCGTCCCCGAAATTGGCTAAGGGTAATAAGGGAAAATTTCTATTATTTCATTTGCCTAATGACTTATTGATTTAAGTTTCTACGCGTGGTGTGGTAGGGTAATACCAGCTGGTTCATTTTAGTCTACCCCCCTTAAAACTTAATTCTTTATCCATTCTCATACCCTGATGGTTTGCTACCATTTATTTCCTTACCTATTTGGGTCTCGACGACAATTCCCAACAATTTAGAGCAAGATAGCTGTTTTCATTGTTTGACCAACACGGAGAGACGGTAATAGTGGGCTCGATCCCGATACATCGATCATCTACCGGGCCAGGGTAGGAAGCTCATCGTATCCCTTCCGAATCCTGGTGGATCCTGGTCGTCCGCTCGTCAGCAGAGAGTCCATCAGTAGTCGCCCAGGATTGAGAATTGGGTCAAGCCGCGAATGTTTCGCAGTTGTATATTTCAGTAACTCCGTAGTCCGATCAATCTCTAAGAGTAGGGAATGCCCATCATTGAAAGGCTCAAATTGTTTATTCTAAGGTTGCCCTTTAGGTCTTAGTCTAAGAGAGTCCTCGTTATCATCTATGTCCAAGGAAATGGTAAATCAAATCTTACTAGATCATCCTAAAACGGTTTCTCATAGTAGGGCAGGCTAGGGCTTCTATAATGTTCGTATTCAACGAGCACCGTTTCGATCCTGGGCCAGTGGGGTAGGGTCCACCGCGTTTCTGCTGCGCCACCCAGATCAAAGAGGCGTATTAGGTGACCTAACTAGATTGGGTTCATAATGTTCTACCCCCCCTAAAATTTTATTTTCACCCTCAAGGCTCAAGAGCTATGCCCTGATCCGTATGTCGGAACAAGGTGTAATTTAAGTCTTATCCTTGACATGAAATGAAATGCGGTCTCCCACAATATCTGTCTTGGTACCTAGGATTATAGAAAGGGAGTATCACGGTCCCGACCTACCTTATGTACTCATGTCAAGCCTAAGCGGCAGGCTATCTTTCTGCGTTCATATGCACAAAAAGTATGCCGACATGGCATGTAACTTGGGATCTAATTCCTAACTATTTGTTGCCCATTTGGGCAATTCCTTAGGCCTAAAAGACAATCTCTATTGGCTATATGTTCTTAACGCTTCTCGAAGACGAAGTTATAAACTTTTAGTGTAAGTGGTCGGGCCAACACGGAAGGAATGTTGTGTAGTGGGTCTGAGTCGGATACATGAATCTTCTGCCTCGCGAAGACAGAAAGTTGCCATATCATTTCTTAATCCTAGTCGATCCCGACCTTCTGCTTGATCGGAGTATAGGGTTCATTGGTCACTACCAGAATTGAGAATTCGATTCAGACCGCGAATACCTCGCTTATGGATAGTTTCTCCACTCCGTGTTCCTGATTGTACTAAGTCCTTGAGAAGGCAATTCTAAGGGTCGTATTGATTTGACCTAACATTAATTCTCTAATCGTGAATAGTTTCTACGTCAAACAAGCTCCCTAAGAGTTACTAAGGAAGCCTGTGTGTACTAAGGGGATTTAACGAAGGAATGGGTCCTCGCTCCAACCAACTTAAGCCGACCAAACTAGTTCTATCATTCAATTGGCTTAGCCTAATTAATTAGTCTTTTACTTTCCTTAGCCTAACCAATAGTCTAGTCTTAATGTAGGAGTAGCGGTAATCCACTGGTTGTAATCCAAAGTCTATGCTTATACACTAGATGATTTTATACCCTTTCTAATATAGGAAATTGTTATTGCTTAGGGTCAAACGTTGTCTAAGTAGAATTGAGTTGCCTGAACTTAAATTTAACTATACTCGAGCACTACACATATGCTCATTCCAACTAAGAGGGTCCTAAGGTTCACATTACATATTTGTTGGATTTCCTACACGGTCAGGCCTGTCTAAGTCTAAGGCACCGCTCAAGTCCAAAACTCCGAGGGTCTATTTGTCAAACAACCATTTACTCAGAAAGCTTAAGCTATCAGAGTGCGGTAGGTTAATGTATATCAAGGGACTTTATCACTTCAACACTATTTGGCAAGTGGTCTTAAGTCGTATTAAATGTGACCGCATTACTAATCCTACCTCGGGATTGGAGTGACATGGTTGGTAGGAGGGTGGGTGGGGATCAAAATTATTGGTATAGGCTTTGGAAAATGAGCCTGGTGTCGGAAAGTGTGAGATGGGATTTCCAAATCCCAGGATAATGATTTTCTAAGCGAAATTTGGAAGGACAACTCAGAGTTTAATTACATTTAAATGCATACATCCCAAACACGGTATTAGAAAACATGGGATACAACCAATCTAGGGCCATACCATACACATACATTTATTATTACTTTTACAATTCAATCCACCTTACTCACCTAACGCAGTTGGCCGAACGGGCCCTAGAGGGAGAAAAGGGGCTGAAGTTTTTGGTTTCCACGAACTTGGGTCTCAATAGTGGTTGTAGAGGCCCA
Organism: Magnolia officinalis; assembly: GCA_021015155.1. Lineage (NCBI taxonomy): Eukaryota > Viridiplantae > Streptophyta > Magnoliopsida > Magnoliales > Magnoliaceae > Magnolia > Magnolia officinalis. The sequence goes on along the minus strand of JAJHSJ010000010.1, from coordinate 14,091,441 downwards.
AAGAACAGGGATTTGTAAAGGGAAGTGGAGAGATGGGTTGGGTAGAGAGGTTACACGTTTTTGAGCTCCAAATGAGGGGTGTAGGAGCTCAAATGAGAGAGAATGATGAGGGTAGGAGGATAGGTAGGGCTGTAAACGATGGAGTGATGTATGGTTGGACAGGAAACAACGAAATGGGCGATTGGAGTGGAGGTTTGAGAGAGAAAATAGCAAGAATAGGAGGAAAAGAGAGATGGGAGGGGCGTTTGAGAGAGAGGGGGCTTCCAGACCTAAAAATCCCAAACTCCAGCCAAAACCGCACGTGCCAGGGGGTAGGGGAGGTCAGGCCGACCAATCCCAGCCCCGGCCCGACCCGTACGGCCAAGTTTGGCGGAGGTCCACCTCCAGAGTGGAGGTTCCACCCCCGACCAAAGTGGCCGGTGGGCTGCCGCCGCGGGTGGGATGTGTTCTCCTTGGTCCCAAGGTGCCAAATGCACCCGGGTTCGACCCTGGATCTTAGTAAATTTAAGTGGGGAGGCCCCCGACTCCATTTGAGACATTTTCGGGGCCACTTTACAAACTAGAATGATTTTATATATCGTGTGACATATGATTTTGGGGTAGGAGGAGCTAATCTATCCAACTAACCCATTTACTTGGTTAGATTCCAAAGTTTGAATGGTCAAAAGTCCAATTTATACATATATTTACTATTTATAGTAAATTTTTGTTTAGGTGTTATTCTTCGTCATTTATACGTTAGAATTTATATCTGGTATGATAGGATTTAGAAAAATTTAAAGAATGAAGTGGTGCAAGGAAGATTTTGAAGAAATTGGGTAAAAAAAGGTTTTAGGCTTTGGTGTTGTGGTTGACCCACAATCTAAGGACATTCGTCTCTAAGGAATGACTCAAACTCGTCGACTGATGGCCTAGAAGTGATTCGAGATTGTTTCGCTTGATCATGGGTGTGTACGGATCAATCTCAACGGTCGATTTCGGTTGGTTTCGCCGTTCGGTGAATTTGGAAAATCCTAAGTTAGTTTCTATGTTTCGTCGCTCCCTCCTAAGTCAGAGTGCGTCAGAGTGCGTAGTGTGACCATAACCCAGGTCCAGTTTAATCAAAATCATGCTCTGATACCATCTTGTAACGCCCTGAAAATCGGGGGTCGAGCATAAACTCAACTCCCGAGTTCCAGAACATCACTTATGCAACAAAATGAATGATGATTGAATGTTGACTGTATTCGTGCATTGAACATGAGTGAGATTAAGCCAAAACAGCATATCATACTCCAGAGACAGTTAGATTTGCAAGCGGAAGACTGTGATAGATAGATAAAATATATAACTTATGATGAGTCTCCAGAGTGTGATAACATTACCAGGTTAAATAAATACAGGTGCAGTTCTAAAATATACCAGATGTGAGGAAGTGTATTGCCTCCTATCCCATGTACCATAGCCCCGTCAATACAATATCAGGTCTTCATTGACCTGCCAGAGAGATACAGATAGGAGGACTCCTCCATCACAGAAGTAGTCCGGCTCTGCTTCACAAGCATCGCCATCACCTGAAATTCAACAAATCTGGTGGGTGTGTACAACACCGTCCCGTAACGTGGGAGTGAGTGATCAACTCAGTGGAACAGTAAAGCATAGGTTAACATGTTATCAATTCAATCAAGCAGTAATGATAAAGCAGTACAAATCAAACAATTCTAACTACTCTTATTAAATGCAAGAATGAAATGACATGATGCTGTATGCCCTTGCCAAACCACCCTCAAGCGACATCATCTTACGTTCGCGAATGCTTACTCCCTCAGTGCGCCACATCTACAAAGCACATGCGGTGCGATGATGCTCATGATTACCAAGTTTTTATTAGTCCATTTCAAACAGCAGTATTGGGAAACTAAGGTACCTCCCTTGTATCATTCCCAAACATGATCCATTCTAGGGTCGTCAATCCTAGATAATCTCATACGATAATATGGTTTGAGAAGCGTAGTGAAGGCATCGCAAAGGGCTCATCACCCGTCAGCGCGGATACAGATCTCACCGTATGCGGCTCAATTGCTGGCCGTCAGCTCGAGTACAGGTCTCACCGTACTCGGCTCAATCACTAGCCGTCAGCTCAAGTACAGGTCTCACCGTACTCGGCTCAACTCACACTCTAGTTGCTGTGAAAGACTCGTGGCCAATCACAGACCCTTGGAGTGTACTCGATGATACCATGGAGGACTCGTCGCCCGTCAGCACGAGCACAGATCTCACCGTACTCGGCTCTCGCCGAAGTATCGACAGCTCGAATACAGTGTCCCATACCACCATATTCGGCTCACGAGTTGGTTGCGCAATGGTCACTACGGGGAGGCACATGGCCCCAGCGTAGGCCGACAGCTCGACCACGGTGTCCCATACCACCATGCCCGGCTCATGCGTCTTAGCGGATCGAGGTACCATGGTTAAAAAGGGGTTTCACTGGTAAGTTTGGTACCCTAGGTTCAAGCAGTAGCGACCAAACAGGGTGAACATACATAAGGCAGATCGGGTTACTTGACGAGCTCGACTAGCACGATCGCCCGTTGAGCTGCACGACATGAAGTGCATAAACAACTTCGTGTGGCCTAGCCACTGCCGACAGGCAACGCACGACACGAGTTCGTCGAACACATCCCACGTGGCAAATGAATCTCAACCACGAGTTCAATCCCGTTACCGATTGCCTGGACTATAATCATAGTCCCAAACACAATCAATTACAGAGATATAAAGCAGTAATAGATCAGGATTCAAATCATACAATCAGTCTGGTATTATCCGTTTAGGGCTGCCAGGGCTGTTGCACGCACTCGTTGCTCCGCTCCCCCATCACCCATGACGGATCATACAACATAAATATAAATTTAAATATATGCATTACATAGTTAAAATCATAAAACAGTGAGCATGTTATGAAGCACAACACAAGCATGAGTTTGTACATGTTCAAATCCTAATCACACAACTATCAAAGGAGATCATACACATAGCGAAAAGAGGTTGAGAATCATATCTCAACACCCTTATATATTACAATTTGCCAACTACTACACATTCAGACATTTCAAGAAACACTTAAACAACCATACATCAACATACATGACATATGTCGATCACATAGGCATTAGGCCAAATCCTTTCACTAGGGAGTTGCCCCAATCATAACACGCGTACACCCACGACGGATAGTCATGGCAAGCAGGAATCCAAGTTCCATATTCATTCAGTCATTTCCCACAAACACTTGGGCCACACATTTAGCACATATAGTGTATATTGGCCGTGGCGTGACTTAGGGCAAATCCTTTCGTCAAAGGGGGTATCGCCATACATCAATCATGAATCCATGACAATTAGTCATGGCGAGCACAAATGAGAATTCTATACTCATTCAGCCATTTCCACAAACACTTAGAATACACTATTCCAACATACCTAGTGTATGTTAGCAAACGTGTATTAGGGCTATTCTTTCGCTAAGCGGTTATTTTATCCGCGTATACCATATTCATACAACAATTAATCATGACAATTATATTTCCAAAATCCGCACGTATGCGGAATTTCTAAAATACGCAATTTCAACATACATGACATTTACACATGAACATGTATTTTTGCGATTCTTTTCGCCAAACTAACATTTTATCCACACATGATATAATCAGACATTAAATAAACATGTCAAACATTTTCCCAAGAAAAATACGTATACGGTATTTATACGCATATCTAGAGTATGTGAAAATCCATATTCTTTATCGCTAATCGAAACAGGAAACGGAAAGCACTTTGTACATGTGCATTTGCATACAGATCATGAATCTATCATTATCTGACATTGAAAGCGTTGAAAAACGTAACTTATACGCTTAAAGTCCTCACCTTTGGTCGTAGAATCGTAACGGAGACGATAGGTTTGCTAAGCTTCCGTATTCGGCAGTTTGGCAACCTAGAGAACGAAATAGGTTAGCTATTTCACAACCTACAACAGTCTAAACCCCAAAACAGGTTAGGGTTAGGGTTTCTTACCTAGAAACGGGGCTGGAATCGCCGGAAAAGCGATGAGAACGAGATGGTGCAGCCCGTGCGGTGGCAGGGAACGACGGCAGGGAGTTTCTCCCACTTCTCCCTCACTTTCTCTCTCTTTTCCCTCTCTCAAATCCAAATTCGTATGGCTGGAATGGGAGAGGGTTTAAGGTCCTTATATAGCCTCAAAACTCACCGAAATAGACTCCTGTTCAAAGGTTACTGCTAATATAGGTATTCCGTCACTTTCCAAGCTCAAAAGGGGTGTTCTGGTAGCCCTCTTTGAGCCAAACGTCAGACTTAAGCTCACCACACATGGATCTATGAGGGATTACGTTTTCGACTCGATCGGATTTCCAGATCGCACGTGGCGGACCACTTTCAGTTCAACGGTCAGTGGGCCACGATCCGAAATTCCAAGTACATGTAAATGTTCCTGAAATTTTTCTTAATCCGAGGGTGTAATTTGGTCTGATTCTGACGGTCTGGTTGCTTAATACTGATGCACAAGCGAATGGTGCCAGATCACTATTCCAGATATTTATTTGGAAAGGGAATAGTGTTTTTCACACTCCCTCGCTCCGGATCGAAATAAATGACCGTGGGACATCGGTCGGAGCTGATTTTTGAGATGATTGTCAAGCCCAGTGGGGCGGTCCTAGTTCCTTAGCTTCGAGTTAATCGGACTCCCGATGTGCGATCTAAACCTAATACGAAGTTTCGTTTCATTCCCGAGAGCAGACGGGAAATGAGTTCGGTTCTAAACTTTAGGGTAACCTAGAGTCACATGTTTTACAAGTTTTGGGTCTTACAGATCGTATTTAAAGCGATCCCAACGGATTTCATGGCTAATCGAGTTTGCACTTAGTTAACTTTGTTAAATTTCTAAAGGATTTAATCCTAATTGTTTTCTGGTTGAGTTGGTACTTGGGCCTTTGCAGTTTGTATATAAAGTGATCCAAGTTTTACTACTTAGCTAGTTTAAGTTAGTGTCTAGGGCGAAAGTGCTTTGAAAAATTGAAAGCACAAGTAGGAAAGGGGTGGGATTTGTGAAGGAAATGGGTTCAGAAGCGATTTTAGACTGTGGGGTTCAGTTCTGACGAAATAATAAGGTGTTAGGTGCAACCCATTACCTAAGGACATCTAATCCCAGGTTGGCAAAAATCCGGGATGTTACAGAGGAACCCTTCTAAACAATTAAAATTTTATGATCCAGTTGATATAACCATTACCTTTATTTTTTCATCTCACTACGCATCTGAACTATTTTAATTATGACATCACAGTGACACAATCAGTTGGCCAAGTCCATTCGATGGGCTTGGGCTACTTGGCCCATTCAACCTAGGTGAGTCGCATCTCCACTTGATAGCAAAGGAATTAATCAGGTCACGGAGTGATCATTAACCATGATATCAGCTTCTTCTAAATTGGATAAATCTTTTATGTTTGGATTTGTAGAAATTATAGAAAAAGAAGTGATGTTTTGCAGTAAACTCAGGTAAAGGAAACATTGTTCTTATTTTTTCTTGCAAAATAGAAAACTTTTGGGAAAAAAATTCCAAGTAATTATTAGCGCATGTGATAATGTAGGATGCTTAAAGATAGATAGAACACATGTGGCATTAATGTCATATGTAGTTGCTTGAACATAAATTGTGGCACATGTGAGGTGCTTGAAGCTGTACAATGATACATGTCATACAAGACACACACGGGCATATTTGACACATAAGGACACTTAATGCTGGGCAAGCCTGATGCACATTGGCACCGTTGGCACATGTGGTGCCATATTTGGAGCAATTAAAGATGAATGTAGCAAATCACATGTTGGTGCATGTGGGGTGCTTTGCACATGCATGGTGCAAAAGCATTCATTTGATACATAGCACATGTGAAGCGTAAGAGAAGAAGGATGGTGGCACATTAGCACATATGGGATACAAGAGAAAAGAGATGGTGGTACATGTAACATAGTGGCATGTGTAGGGCATGACAAAAAATGGACTGTGGCATATGTGGTGCATGTGAAGCTAGTGAAGATATATGATGGGAAATTTTGGTTTAACCATTGGAAAGTTCGTTTTCCTTTGGTGGTAAGAAAATACTTTTCTTAGGATGGAGAAAGTGAATGATGATGTTTTCCACAAATTTCAAGAGAGGCTGCACAAACAAGTGTTAGCTTGACAAAATAAATAAATTTGCTTGCCTTTCTATTCCATTAATCTAAATGGGCCCTCACAGCAACTAACCTTTTATTTTGAACAGGAATATGTATATTTGCTATCTGATTATTGGGCTAATGATGATAGTGTTAGAAAGGCACTCGGCATTCGTCAGGTAATATCTCACAAACCCTCAAGAGACATTTTGTTACAAGGCTTGATTAGCATACATGAACCTCTCACACGCACACCATGTGCAGCCACATCGATCAACGTGTGTGCAACCGGGCCATAACATAAGGTGGCCGGCTGCAACCATGTGCAAAACTCATTTGGATCAGCTCACCAGGCAGGGTACACATGCACATCGAATGGGGACCGGTGGAAATTTATTTTGTCCATTACATTCATGCATGCATGGCCGAGCTAATTTTTTTTAGCCTGGGCATTTGACGGTGGGGCCCAACTGTGATCAGGAACCAACTTGATCTATTTTATGTTGAACCCGGCCTCGGGCCAGGCCTTAGTATGAAATGTAGTCAAACCATGGGCAGGGCCGAGATATGTCATACATGGTCCCGAAATTAAAGCTTGGACCCACACCCACGTGCCCAAAGTTCAGGTCCAGGAGTTGCCAGAGCGAGTTGGGCCAAATACAAATCATACCAGCTTGTGAGCCCAGAGGATGATGACCACAAATGAAACTTCCATGATGAACAGGGAACAACCACAGAATGGCAAAGATGCAACCATGACATACCTTATGAGAATAATGTCAAAAGTACCATAAAATACCATCTCAATTTGACCACTCGAGGCTATCCAGCTCTGATATACAGGTGAAACTTTGGACCATCTCTTCTTATTGATCTCTTCGTAGACCCAGTGACGTGATACTGATTTTCTTCTTTTTCTTCTTCTTCTTCTTCTTCTTCTTCTCCTTTTTTTTTTTTTTTTTTTTTTGGGTGACACAGCGGTGATCATGACCTAGTAGTGCCATTTTTGGGCACACAAGCATGGATTAGATCTCTTAATTTCTCCATTGTCGATGAGTGGCGCCCATGGTTCGTTGATGGTCAAGTTGCCGGGTGAGGTCTATTTTTATAACATACCCATCAGTAACATGAACCCAAACTTTGAATTATGATTTCATGTAGGAAGCAAATTTCATTTACAATGGTTAGGATTCAGGTCAGCAGTAGTCTGGGCTATCTATTTTTGGGTGCAAAAGAAAGCATGGATCATCCCGTTTGAATACCAGACCATGATAGCCATAAACCATCCGCATTTGGGCACACCTTGGGAGTAGCAATTTTCGGACCTAGAATGGCCTCAGGTCCTATTCAATTTTTGAACTGTTATTTTTTAGGGCCCATCTACCCCTGGAAGGGAGTTTATTTGATACCCTACAAAGGTTGATACTCAGACACTCAGATATTGTACATATGACATTCATACACTCAAATCAGACTGGTAAAATTATGGAACCCCCTTGCTAAGTCACATTTCCAAAACAATATTAACATCTGATTATTGTACACTTGTTTGTTGAAATAGGATCATTGAATATTTTTCATTTTTAACTGTGCAATAAATGTCCATCAAGTTGATATTAGGTTATCAATTAATTGTAATTTTTCTGCATGAGTGGTTTAAGATGGGAACAATAAGTTGGACAGTTTAATTTGTGTTAGTTGCATACCATGTATACAATTTCAAAATAATTTTTAAGTTCCTGCTGATCATCCATGGCACAATGCCAAGAATATCAAAGTTTTTCTTCTACTTGGGCGTGTGGCATAGTTCTAAAAGTCGGTGAGTAGACTCGAAACTCAGATGAGTCAACTTAATTAATGCGATATTGAGCTCAGTTTTTAGGGTGGTGATGAGCGTGTCTTGGTCCAAATGCGGCAAGGCTTGTCGAGTCAACTCAAAAACTTGGCTGACTCAATAGACTTTGCCGGGCCAACTGCTGTTTGGTACAAAAGACAACATGATGCCAACAAGATTGATGTAGAGCGGGTCGTGGACAATTACATGGCAAAGATGGATCAGAAAAGACCCGGTCGGCAACAGAAGTGATCTGGACCATCAGACCTTAAATCAGGCGTATCTCGCAATCTGGGATGAGTTAGCCGACGAAAAATATATGATTTTGGGGTAGAACGAGCTACTTTAGCCAACCAACCCTGCTATGCAGGGTTGCGATGCTCGGAATTGCGAGAAACCCCTGATTTGACAGTCGTTTCCCTGTTTCAATTTCGTTTTTACTATAAATAGTAAGTTTTAGTTTGCTTATAACTCTTCATCCGTCGGGCTTTAGGAGTTGCGCCCAACGTGAAAAGAGCTTAGAATAATTAGGAGAACGGGTTGGTGAAGCCAAATAGGACACTTACTATTTTTGGCCGAAAACCTTGCGCACTAGTAGACATCACGACCGTCTATAAATAGTAAGTTTACTATTTATAGTAAGTCGCGAATTTTAGGAGTCCTAGTTGTAGTTTGATTCTGATTTCTTTCCCATTGCTTAGTTCCCTTATTTAAAGGGTTGTAAACTCGTTTTTATTCATTCATTAATCTATTTCGAATTTATTTAGAATTTATTTCTATTTTCTGCTCTCTTTTCTCGTGGATTCGAGAAGTCTCTGTGAGGAGTCTAGAGAAGTTCCATGGATTCGGAATAGTTATCCTATTGAGGAAGACGGTGCTCGACCTCACGTCCTCCCCTGCGTCAGTTTGGTATCAAAACGAGGTTTCTCCTCGGGTCGATGGCTTCTAACGATGGGTCAGGCAACAATCCCATAAGCGGTGCTCCAGGAAATTTTTCTTTAACGGCGACAACTTTCCAAGCAGCGCAGTAAGAGAATCGACAAGCCATGCAAGGGCTGCAGGCATCCATGGACCGCATAGCGAATCTCTTGGCAGAAACCCTAGGGAAACTCCGTGTTCCTGGTGGTAATCCTCCACTACCAATTGCTGAAACCCGTAATCGCCCTGATCGCAGGATAATACCAGCAGTGCATCCAAGGGTCGTCCCTGAGGACGGGGGCTCCAGTGAAGAGGAGATCGATGATGTGATCTTCTAACACCTCAGGCAAGGCGGCAATCGGGTAGATCGAATAGATCGAGACTTCAAGATACGGGTTGATATTCCTAACTTCAATGGTCAGTTACACATTGAGGATTTTCTCGATTGGCTTTCTGAAGTTGAGCGATTTTTTAACTATATGGACATCCCTGAAACAAAGAAGGTCAAGCTTGTGGCCTACAAGTTGAAAGGAGGATCTTCAGCTTGGTGGGAACAACTGCAACTCGCACGAACCAGGCAGATGAAAGCACCAATCCGCACATGGCAACGAATAAAGCAGCTACTACGTGCCCGATTCCTCCCTAGCGATTACGATCAGGTATTATTCCAACAATACCAAAATTGTCGACAGGGTAGTCGGTCGGTGAGAGAGTACGCAGAAGAATTTTACCACCTAGCGGCGCGCAACGATTTGGTCGAGATTGAATCGCAGCAAGTCGCCCGATTCAACGGTGGATTGCGTATGGCGAACCAGGATCGAGTCCAGATGCAGTCCGTCTGGACGATGAATGATGCGATCAAGTTGGCTACTCGGGCAGAAGCGCAACTTGAACGTTCTAACACACGGGCCTATCCTACTGCGAGGATCACTGCGGCAGGTCCACCCCAGGGAGCTCCACAGCCTAAGGGAAAGGAGCCCGTAGGAGCACGTACTCAACGTCCTACGTTTGAGAACCGAGATCAGGGAAGCGGGCAAGCTAGACCCCAAAGGGGCGTATCGACTGTTGCTGGTCCAAATACAATCCCGAACCCTTATGCTCGGCCAAGGCCCAACAACTGCTATCGTTGTGGCCAACCAGGCCACCTGTCAAATACTTGTCCCTAGCGAAAAGTGGCAAACCTCGCCATTAATGATGGTAGTGCTGATAACGCTTATAAAGATCCAGATATTGAGGAACAGGAGCATACCACCGAGGACGAGGTAGAAGATTCAGGTTGGGTTCAGCAAGATCACGGCGGGTCGCTCGTCATGAGGCGACTATTATATGCGCCAAGAAAAGAAGTGCATCTACAGCGGCATAACATCTTCCGCACTAGGTGTACGGTGAATCGAAAGGTTTGTGACGTAATCATTGACAGTGAAAGCAGCGAGAACATCGTCTCCAGGGTCATGGTGGAAAAATTACAATTGAAAATAGAGCGTCATCCCTCTCCATATACAATCGGTTGGATCAAGAAGGTCAGTAAAATAAAGGTAACTGAATGGTGCACCATATCTTTTTCCATTGACAAACATTATAAGGATGAAGTAGTATGCGATGTGGTTGACATGGAAGCATGTCACATACTACTCGGTCGACCCTGGAAATTTGACCGTGACGCCACTCATAAGGGGCGAGATAACATATATATCTTCGTCAAGGACGGCCGGAAGACTATATTGGCCCCTATGGATCCAGAGGGATCACCCAAAACTTCTAAAGTGGAGGGTCGTTTCCTCTTAACCATACGAGACTTCGTGGAAGAATCCAAAGAAATAGGACAGACTTATGCACTAGTTGTGAAAGGGAAAGAACTCGAGCCTACCATCATCCCTGAAAAACTAAGGCCCTTGTTACAGGAATTCAAAAAAATCTGGCCCGATGATCTTCCCGATGGGTTACCCCCTATGCGAGATATCCAACACCATATCGACTTTGTCCCTGGGTCCAGTTTACCTAATCGTCCTCATTATCGAATGAGCCCGAATGAGTGCGAGATTCTACAGGGACAAGTGGAGGAACTGATCCGTAAGGGTCTTATTCGAGAAAGCATGAGCCCATGTGTTGTACCAGCTCTACTAACTCCAAAAAAAGATGGGAGTTGGCGCATGTGTGTCGACAGTCGGGCCATCAACAAGATCACCATAAAATACAGGTTTCCTATACCACGGTTGGATGATATGTTGGATATGCTAGAGGGCGCAAAAATATTCTCTAAATTGGACTTAAGGAGCGGCTACCATCAGATTCGAATACGGCCGGGTGATGAGTGGAAAACAGCCTTTAAGACCAGGGAAGGATTATACGAATGGATGGCCATGCCTTTCGGTCTTTTTAATGCGCCTAGCACATTCATGAGGTTGATGAACCAAGTTCTGAAACCTTTCATTGGGCGGTTTGTTGTGGTTTATTTTGATGATATTTTGATATACAGTTAAGACGAAACCACCCATATGGAGCACCTCAAGAACGTCCTTCAAGTGCTCACTGAAAATAAACTGTACCTCAATTTAAAAAAGTGTAGCTTCATGACTGATAGCCTATTGTTTCTGGGTTTTGTGGTTACATCCACGGGCATTCGAGTGGATGAGGAAAAGGTGAAGACAATCAAAGAATGGCCGGTTCCCAAAAATATTCACGAAGTGCGAAGTTTCCATGGACTAACGACATTCTATCGTCAGTTCGTGAAAATTTTCAGTACCATTATGTCACCGATCACAGATTGCATGAAGAAAGGGCAGTTTCAGTGGACTGACGAAGCCGACAGGAGCTTTGCCGAAATCAAGCGCAGATTATCCACCACCCCGGTTCTTGTACTTCCCAACTTCGACAAACTGTTTGAAGTCGAATGTGATGCCTCATATGTCGGGATTGGGGGAGGTTTGTCTCAAGAAGGTAGGCCGGTAGCCTTCTACAGTGAGAAACTTAGTGATGCACGCAAGAAGTGGTCTACATATGAGATCGAGTTGTACGCGGTGGTCTAGGCACTGCGACACTGGCGACATTATTTGATTCAAAGGGAATTCATACTTTACACGGACCATCAAGCCCTCAAGTTTATTAATAGTCAAGCTAACATTAACCGTGTGCATGCTAGATGGATCTCATTTTTGTAGGAATTCACATTCGTGCTAAAGCATAAGTCAGGGCAACAGAACAAAGTAGCCGATGCGCTGAGTCACCGTGCAACTTTGTTAGTCACTATGAGCAATGAAGTTGTCGGGTTCGATCGCCTCAAAGACATATATGCCGACGATGATGACTTCAAGGACGCATGGGTTAGATGTCAGGAAGGTCACCCCGGTGACTTACATATATAAGACGGGTTCCTTTTTAAGGGAAATCGACTATGTATCCCAAAGAGTTCGCTAAGGGAACAGATAATCCAAGAGTTACATGGAGGTGGCCTCAGTGGACACCTTGGGCGAGACAAGATGCGAGCTCTTGTGGAAGAACGGTATTACTGGCCACAATTGGTACGTGATGTGGGAAAGGCAGTCCAACACTTTTATATTTGTCAGACTTCCAAGGGGCAATCTTATAATACGGGCCTCTACACCCCGTTACCCGTGCCTGACGACCCTTGGGAGGATTTATCTATGGACTTTGTGCTTGGTCTCCCATGAACACAACGCGGCATGGATTCGGTGTTCGTGGTAGTAGATCGTTTTTTCAAGATGGTGCACTTTATTCCATGCAAGAAGACTCTCGATGCAACACACATGGCGAATCTATTCTTCAGAGAAATTGTGCGGCTACACGGGGTTCCCAAGACTATTACTTCCGACCGTGACACGAAGTTCATAGGCCACTTTTGGCGGACTTTGTGGACTCGATTCGATACACGCCTTCAGTTCAGCAGCGCGTACCACCCACAGACTGACGGTCAAACTGAGGTTGTGAATCGCACGTTGGGAAACCTCCTTCGATGTATTTCAGGAGAAAAACCGAAGCAGTGGGATTTGGCTTTGTCTCAAGTGGAGTTTACATTCAACAACATGGTGAACCGCTCGACAGGAAAATCCCCGTTCCAGGTTATTTACGGACGAGTACCTCGCCATACACTAGACTTGGTCCCTCTGCCCAAGCTCCCAGGCATGAGCATTGCAGCAGAACATATGGCAGACAAAATCATGGGCATTCATACGGAGGTACAGAACAAGCTACATGCCTCGAACGAAAAGTACAAGGAGCAAGCGGACAAGCATCGGCGACAGAAAGTGTTCGAGGTGGGCGACCAAGTAATGGTCCATCTGCGCAAAGAAAGATTTTCGACCGAAACGTACAACAAGTTGAAGAATAAAAAGATTGGACCGGTACCAATCATCCAAAAGATCAATGACAATGCTTATGTTGTTGATCTCCCAGATGATATGGCGATCTCATGAACTTTCAATGTCGCGGACCTGACTGAGTATTATGAACCAGCGCATAATGATAACTCGAGGACAAGTTCTTTTGAAGTGGAGGAGACTGATGTAGAATGGGTCGCGGACAATTACATGGCAAAGATGGATCAGAAAAGGCCCGGTCGGCAACAGAAGTGATCTGGACCATTAGACCTTAAATCAGGCATATCTCGCAATCCGGGATGAGTTAACCGACGAAAAATAGATGATTTTGGGGTAGAACGAGCTACTTTAGCCAACCAACCCTGCTACGCAGGGTTGCGATGCTTGGAATTGTGAGAAACCCCTGATTTGACGGTTGTTTCCCTGTTTCAATTTCGTTTTTACTATAAATAGTAAGTTTTAGTTTGCTTATAACTCTTCATCCGTCGGACTTTAGGAGTTGCGCCCAATGTGAAAAGAGCTTTAGAATAATTAGGAGAACGGGTTGGTGAAGCCAAATAGGACACTTACTATTTTTGGCCGAAAACCTTGCGCACTAGTAGACATCACGACCGTCTATAAATAGTAAGTTTACTATTTATAGTAAGTCGCGAATTTTAGGAGTCCTAGTTGTAGTTTGATTCTGATTTCTTTTACATTGCTTAGTACCCTTATTTAAAGGGTTGTGAACTCATTTTTATTCATTCATTAATCTATTTCGAATTTATTTAGAATTTATTTCTATTTTCTGCTCTCTTTTCTCGTGAATTCGAGAAGTCTCTGTGAGGAGTCCAGAGAAGTTCCGTGGATTCGGAATAGTTATCCTCTTGAGGAAGACGGTGCTCGACCTCACGTCCTCCCCTGCGTCAAAGATTCAAACTCACAACCATGATTTGAAAGCCAATGTTTTCGTACTGAATCTTTCACCATTGATATGGGGTGATATCGCCCTATGTCAGCCAATCGATCGGGCTGAATTGAGCCAGTACAGGCAATTGTTCATGTACAATACTGCCACGTTTAAGATACTACCAGCATCGGACCATCAGCAAATGTTCTGTCTGATTTTTACAATATATCTTTATAGCTAGTTGACCTCTGAAAATTGATTTAAGTATTTACTGTACTCCAAATACTTTTAATTTATATATTAAAATATTTAGTTGAGTCATCTTAAGGCTTGGTCAAGTCTTCGTGTCAACCCAACCGATTGAACAATGAGTCACGTTTTCGCATTTTCAAACTATGTTGTGACAGCCTTGAATTTAAGCCAGGCCTGGCCAGGGGGTCTCATGCAAAGCCAAATAGCAATTGATGTTGTCCAAGTCCAAGAGGCACTTGGACTAAGCCCCATCATCAGCCTAACCCATTACAGGATGATCTCACAGCATTTTCATCTCACAGGTATACCAGGACGTATTTGAATAACTTGACATTTGCGACTCTAAAGGTAAGAAATTCCTCTTTCTGACTGCTTGATATTGTTATCATGTGAAATAAAAAGATATTGCATGAATATAAGAAAGACATCTGATCCAATGTGACCTTTTTTGTTTTGGATACAGGGAGCGGGCCACACAGCTCCAGAGTACAAACCTAAGGAAGGCTTGGCAATGTTCCAACGGTGGATTTCTGGTAATCCTCTATGATCACCTCCGATTTTGGAGCTTCAATCCACATGATTTCCCTACATGGCTCGCCAAATGCTCCATTGTGCTTTTTAGGAGAGTGGCCCCATCTGTGGCATCTTATACTATTTAAAATACAATATTGGTGAAGCATAAGTTAGTATTAATCACCCATGTAATGCTCATAGAGATACAGTAGTTTCTTTCCTATTATTACCAATTGAAGGCTCATAATTCTTCGGGCCGTATTTGGATGTAAATATTTGATGTGGTTTTGGACACTTTCATGGTGAAGATGGACCAGAGAAGGCCTCATCGGTGGCGAAAGTGATTAGGACCGTCAGAACCCTAAAACATGCATATCTCGCAAATCGGAATGAGTTATTCTACATTCCATATATGATTTTGGGTAGGAGAAGCTACTTTAGCCAACCAACCCCACTATGCCAGGTTGCGCACGTTGGATTTGTGAGATTCCATCAAATAGATGGTTGAAACTCCATTTTATTTATGTTTTTACTATTTATATTAAGTTTTAGTTTGATCATAACTTTTGACCGGTTGAGTTTTATGAGCAGTGCCTAACATGAAAAGGGGCTTAGAAAAATTAGGGGAGTAATTTAGTTAGGCCAAATTGGACACTTACTATTTTAGACTAAAAACCATGAAGTCTAGTAGAAATCATGATGGTTTATAAATAATAAGTTTACTATTTATAGTAACTCATGTTTTTAAGGAGTTTGAGTTGGAGTTTGATGCTGAAACATCTTCCTAGGTTTTATATAACTATTTAAAGGATTGTAAATTTGTTTTTATCATCAATCAAGTTATTTTCGATTTTATTAATTATCCCTTGAGGAATTAATAAAATCGAAAATAACTTGATTGTAAATTATGTTTTTATCTTCCTAGGACACTTACTAATGTGTGTACTGACATGGGTGTGTACTAACAAGCTTTCGATTGTAAATTATGTTTTTATCTTCCTAGGACACTTACTAATGTGTGTACTGACATGGGTGTGTACTAACAAGCTAACCCCAAAAAACAAAAAAAAAAAAAAAGTTATTTTCGATTTTATTAAAATTTATCTCTTTTCCCTCATGGATTCAAGGAATTTTTATGAGGAGTACAGAGAAGCTTTGTGGATTCAAAGTAATTACCCCCGAGGAAGATGTAAGACCTGTATCCTAGACCGTACTGTTCCGTAGGCTTCCGCGGCCCCCCAGTCGAATTCCGGCGACCCGCGATCTGTTATCGGCATTTGCACACGATCCTAAGTCATGTCCCATATACCGAAGTCGGCTCGACCCAAGACTTGTACCCTAACAACCGCGCCGTCGCTGTAGTTCCAACGCCGCGTCTCGCGCGCCGAAGCGATACCCGGACCAAGAGATGTGGGCCCGTGTTCAGTTTGTGGAAAACACCACGCGTCGCAATTTCCAAAAGAATCTCTACCCTAAACATCACATCAATCCATCAATGAAAGTCAAGTACACAACCTTACCTAGCCATCCCTTTTTCACCAACAAAGAATGACACCCATTCCTCTTTTCACCCAAAAGTCAACAAGCACCATGCTCCCATCATCCATCATACCACCCATCACCCATCTCTCCCTTACATCACTCCTCCTCTCTCGCTTCATTCCAATATTTTTCTCAAGCAACCCCAAGGAGAGATCCAACGTCCAAGCCTTCTAAGAGAGAGATAGGTGTGGCCCACTTCCTACCCCCCTCAAACCTCACCATCCAACCCTTAGATCATCATCTCCACCATTGAAAGAGCTTCTTAGGAGCCTTAGAGCACTAGGGAGGAAGAAGGAAAGGTGGATGTTCTAGAGTAGATCTTGACCCTTGATTTTGGGACAAGTGGGACCCATTTCATGCATGTGTTGTGATCTTATGAAGGACCCATAGTGGCGGGGTCCCTTCATAGTCCAATCTTTCTTTATCTCTCTCTCCCTCTCTTTCTCTATTTTGTTTTGGCCACCTAGATGGATGTAGCTGTTGGGCACATGTATGTGGGCCCCACCTTGATGGACGTATGGGATCCACTATCCAGCAGTGGATCGTCCAGCAGCTGAGGCTGCTGGACTGCGTGAATCAAAAACATAAATATCAGCTTGAACCCAAAACGGGTGGGCCCTTGACGTGGCATCACCCTGATGTATGTGATTCATCACACCGTCCATCTGCTGGACGTGTGGGGTCCACCATGAGGTATGTACATCCACCGTCCATCAGGGACGGTGGGGTCCACCGTGACTTATGTTTTACCCTCACCATCAGGAGGTTTTCTGGATGGTGGGATTCCACCGTAATGTATGTGTTCCTGCCGCCCACCCTGCACGTGTGCTGCATCCATGCAGCGTGGGACCCACCTCTGACATCCAAACCGTCCATCTAGACTGTGGCTAGTAGGCCACACCTGATGAAAGTGTGTCATCCAACCGTTTGTGTAGGGCCTACCTTTGATGTATGTATCAGCGCCATCCATTTGTTTTATCCAGGCCATCCAACGGGCCTGGACGATGTGAAAACACAAATATCAGCTTAATCTAAGACTGAGGTGGGCCACACGTGTGGACCCACCTTGATGACGTGCTAGATCCGCACCGTCCAGACCCTGGACGGTGGGATCCTCTGTGATGCATGCGTTTTAAAACCACGCCACCCGTCCAAAGGGTCTGGACGTTGGTTCCTCTCAAATAATATAATATACTATTATATATACATACAACATATGCATTTATGGTGTGCCATGTGGACCCACTTCTCTGAAATGGGATTGGTTGGTGTAACCATCACCAGCTATATTGTTGCGGTAGGTAGGGTAAATCCACACCGTCCGTACATCTAGCGGGGCCCACATCTAGTGTAGTCCAGACCGTCCATCTAGACGGTGGGCCTGGCCACATGTGGGACGTTAGCAAGTTCCGTGGGACCACCTTAAATATATGTGTTTCATCAGCACCGTTCATCTGGACGGTGCCATGTATGGCCCCACCTTACTGTATGATATATCTGCACCGTCCATTCGTGCAGGGCCCACCTTAATGTAATTGTTTTATCTACACCGTTAGTCCAGGGGACTCATCACACGTGTGGTGTCCACACTGTCCGTGGACGTGGACCCCACATAATGTAGGTGCTTTATCCAAGTTGTTCAGCCCCTGGACGTGGGCCATGATGCATGTGTTGTAAATTTGCACCGTCCAGCATTTCAGGACGGTGGGACGTGCCTTGATGTATGTATTCAGATCCACACTGTCCATATGGACGGTGTGGTATTGACCACACCTTGATGTATTTGTCGCTGCCGCACGCACCGTCCATTGCTTAGATGATGGAAGACATTAATTTATGTATTTTATTCAAACGCCCATCCATTTGGCAGGAGGGGCCCACCGTAATGTGTTTCATTCACGTCGTCCATGAGAAGGTGGGACGCACCGTGAAATATGTGTTTTGCCACACCATCCAGACCCTGGACGGTGGGGCCCTCATCTGATGTATGTATTATATCTCACCATCCATCTGCAGCATTTTGCTACTGTGAAGACGATAGTAAGTTCCGTGGGTTCCACCTTGATTGTATGTATTTCGTATCAGCCGTCCATCTGACAAGCTATGTGGGGTGCACCGTGATGCATTTGTGATCCACACCGTCCAGCTATCAGGTGGACCACACGATAGAAAACAGTGGTGAATTTAACGACTACCCTTGAAACCCTTTTAGGTCACAGAAGCTTTGGATCCGTATGAAATTTGTTTTACCTCTTATTCAGGTCTTTATGACCATATAATCAGATAGGATGGAGAGTATACGGTGGGCCCTACCTCGATGTATTTATAACTCATCCATGAGGCCACCCGGATGTATTTGTGGCCCATCCATGAGGCCACCCGGAAGTATTTGAGGCCCATCTTGCAGGGTCCACCCGTTGTATATTGAGGCCCATGCGTTGTGGCCCATTGTGATGTATTCGAGGCCCATGGGCAAGGCCTGACGTGATGTATTTCCGGCCCATTTGACAAGGCCTAATGTGATGTATTTTCGGTCCATATGTCGAGGCCCATTGAGATGTATTTAAGGCCCACGAGTTGAGACCAATTGAGATATATTTGAGGCTCACTTGATTGTATTATGCCCATATGTAGGGTCCACCTATTGTGTGTTTGAAGCCCATGGGTTGTGGCCCATTGTGATGTGTTCGAGGCCAATGGGTGAGGCCCATTGTGATATATATATATATATATATATATATATATATAATCCCTTGTGTGAGGTCGTGGGCCCACTGTACATTTGGCTTTATGTGGACTACTCCTTGGGAACAATGTTGGTTAAATGACCACATTGATGAGCAATAATGGTTTAATGTCCACATTGTGACCTTCCCTTATGTCTTGTTAGGCCCATTCTCATCATTCTCTTAGTAGGTTAATCCTAATTAGTGGGCCTCATTCGCCATAGACAGATGGTTTTGCACTATCAGATTTGATATAACCACGGTTGAGGCCGACTCCAATTGGTGACCGATTTACCGATTCTGATTATCGATCGATTCCAATTGTCGTGACCGATTACCGACTCTGATTGCCGTGACCGATTACCGACTCTGATTATCGTGACCGATTTGCCGATTCTGATTATCGATCAATTCCAATTGTTGTGACCGATTACCGACTCCGATTAGTGACCGATTTGCCGATTCTGATTATCGATCGATTCCAATTGTTGTGACTGATTACCGACTCCAATCGGTGACCGATTTGCCGATTCTGATTATCAATCGATTCCGATTGTTGTGACCGATTACCGACTCCGATTAACATGACCGATTTGCCGATTCTGATTATCGATCGATTCTGATTATCGAGGCCGATTGTATAGGCTGATTATGATTGCCGTGGCCGATTGACCGATTATCGATCAAGGTCGATTATCGTGTCCGATTACCGATTATGATTGTCGTGGTCGATTAACCGATTATCGATCGAGGCCAATTATCGTGGCCGATTGTCGAGACCCAATATGATGTATATGCGGCTCGTATTTGAGGCCTGTTGTGATGTATTCTGCCCGTGTTTAAGACCAATGTGATATATATGAGGCCTATGTGATGAGGCCCATTGTGATGCTTTTGAGGGCTAGGCGATGGAGCCCAGCATGATGTATATTAGGCCCATGTGAGAGGCTCATCATGATATGTAGTAAGCTCTTGAGAGAGGCCCATGGTATTGTATAATTGGCCCTTGTGTGAGGTCATGGGTTCACTATATGTTAGGATCCATGAGGGTCATTCCTTGGAGGCAATGTTGGTTAAATGTCCACATTATCGAGGTCGATTGACGATGCCGGTTATTGATACCGATTATGAGTATGTGACAGCATAACATCATGATACATGCCCATACGCATCATCTGCATGTTTGTTATGAGACGTGGTTGATCATTGCATATGTCATTGAACGTGTTGTTATGAGACTCCCTGATAGGTGGAGGTTATCTCACATGAGTGCACGTATGCGCATGATTGATGCATGACTGGATTGTATGACTCATGCATCTTGCATTGTGTGCTGTGATTATTATACATCCTAGCGACATCAGGCCGTAGCCTCCATAGACATATCGTGGATGGCCAGAGGGGATACCGAAAATGTTTGGTTCTAGCATACGGGCGTCATAAATGTCCCTGAGTGAAAATCCCTAAACCTCCGTAGCCAGGAGACATCCCAACGTCGAGACCGAGTGGATACATGAGCGCCCGAGTGCCGAATACCCGGAGGCCGCGTCTCCCACTGTGTCGTGGTCGGTTGGGAGGGGGTGTGGCCTTACCCGCCCGAGGGTAGGGGCATTGCTAGGCTGAGTTTGATCAGCTCATGAATGGGTCCACTATCGACATGTCGGGTAGATATTGGCTTACTACTGGTCAGGCGGATAGTGAGGTCTCTTCCACATGCATGGTTGCGCGTCCAGTGGGCGTCGATTACATGTAGAGTGTACTAGACCCCGGTGATGATCCCAGAGATGAACCGTACTGATATGTGGACTTATTGAGCAGGAGTTGCATACTCATTTATTCATTCATTCACTATCCAGTCGGGCTGGTGGTACGCAACTATTTGTTAAGTGTACCTTTGCATGACCAGGATTTCGGTTGGGCGCTCGACTAACCTGAGATCAGGAGTTTACCACATTGAGTCTGACTGTCTAAATTTAGGTATGAGACTGGTTTGGATAGAAGTCCCTTGTGATGGACCCCATAGCCTGCGATACTACGTATTATCATCCCAACTTCACACTCCAGCATAGTCATTCCATTCACACAGCATATTACATTACATCCACGGCATATGGTACTTTGGGTTACTGTGTTTCTGCATTTATATGGTCTAAATACGATTGATGCTATTCGTGGACTCATCAGGAATTACATACTGCATCGCATCCTCGGCATTTAATATTTGGCTCTTTATGACTCCTCATTTGCATAGTTGTTCTATATTGCGTATTCTGATATTGATGGACTCATGGACTTGTCCGTATTTTCGCTTACTCTATTAACGTATAATTTATAATCTTGTCAGTATTTCTGTTTACTCTGATAATTTCTACTCTTGTCAGTATTTCTACTTAATCTGGTAATTCATGATCTTGTTAGTAATTCTGCTTATTCCGATATTGTACGATTTATGGATTACCAGTATTTTCGGTATTGTATGATGATGGCATTATATTGAATACTTGGCACTTACCTTGTGCATACACTTACACCACCCTCTAAGCTTTTTATAAGCTTATGCACGATAGATGCGTGCAGGTGATGTTAGGTTGCAGCAGTGTTGAGCTTGGAGCATACAGCGGTCTTCTGGAGCTTGATTTTCGATTTATGTATTTCCCTTCAGTATTGTAATCAAATGATTATATTAGTGGATATGTAATGATGATGTTGCCTTTGTGATTTGGGTATACTTGTGGTTATGCTTATTGCGAGTTAAATGTACACAAAAAAAAAAATCCTCCTTGTAGGATCCCAGGATCGGAACCTGGCGTATGGATGCTAGGAGCCGAGAATGGGGTACTACGGAGGCTGTCGGCACCAGATTCGGCGATCAGGATTCCTGTGAATCTGATTTCCGGGTTTGGGGCGTGACAGAAGATGTCGATCAACTTCATCACGTCTTTGTTTGCGTCAGTTGATATTAGAGAGGCTTTCTCCTTGGACGACAAAGGATGGGGAAACAGCGGGATTGGGCTCCATCTCGAAGAGCTATCCCCAGGTATTTCGATAGGATTAATTAGCCCCCAACTGAGAGGAAGATCGCCTAGAAGATTCAATAGCCTAAGAAAATCAGAAGCCCTCCATCCTAAAAAAAGATTTTAGCCTATTTGTGGGCAATATTCCCTTCGACTGCTCCAACGAAGATTTGTGGGGTATTTTCAACAGATATGGGAGAATACTGGATGTATATATCCTACTCTCCCGAGCACCAAGAAACCTAGGGGTTTTGCATTTGTGCGATTCCACTACGAGCACGATGCAAAGGTAGCCATGGACATCCTGAATGATCGATGCATAGATGGAAGAGTGGTATCAGTCAGATGGGCAAACGCTAGGGCTACTACATCCTCCAAGACAAATCAGGGGCGACCAGATAAGCAGGTTACTGCCAAGCCTTCAAGTCCTTCGTATGCAACAACAATATCTACAGAATTTCATAGACGGCCGTTTAAGGAACCATCGGATAATGATATCACTTCAGTGGCCGACCCAAGAGCGATGACTCACAAACTACAGGAGCTGCAACTAGGGCTAGGAATAGCGGTAGGTCTAAGTATCTCCATTCTGAGATTAATTAGAGCTATTAGGGCATCGAAATTTGCAACCTCTGCAATTGATGTCACTAGAATTTCTCCAATCAATTTCCTGATCACTCCCAAATCGAAGTCTGACTTCAAAGATTTCTTGGAAGACTCCACATTACATGACTTAATGGGGATAGAGTCAGTCTTTCCTTGGTCCACGGATGTGGTAGTAGGAGGGGAGGGGGTCTGGTTCAGACTATTTGGCATCCCGACCCATGCCTGCCTGGAGGCAGTTATCCTAGACCTAGGAAACTATTTCGGTAGGGTAATCCAAATAGACTCTAGTAGCAGATTCGGGATCTTCCAGGTTTATGCTCGCATCAAGGTAATTTTACGCCTGGTGGTTAATTTGAAGCAGGTCCTGGAAGTGCAGGTGGCAGATAAAGTTTTCCCAATCCATGCAGAAATGGAACCGCTTGAAGATGTGGGGCATTCTGCAACGCACATTACAAGTAAATTAGTCTCGGAGAGCACCAAAGAGTGGGTGGAAAGAAGGTTCCAACAAATTTCCTCAGACACTTGTTGTCACCCAGTAGATATTTGTGAAAAGGACAGACACGCAGTGCAGATTACAGAGAATAGCCAGCTGCTCCTGCCACATGTTGGAGGTACATGAACAGAGGACATTCAACCACGCCCTCTAGATGTTCAACATAATGCCTTAGGGGATTTTAGGGCCAAAGAAAATCGCACAGGGATCGGGAATGGTCGGTACACAAGTCCTCAATCCATACAAGGAATAGAACTCGGAATCAAGGGTCACTTACCAGCCTCTCCAAACCTTTCATATCTCCAAGATAACCCCATTTAGACATAACAGACTGTTCAAAATCTGGATAGGAACCCTCAGGGAGAGTAAGTATTAAACTACTGTATTCCAGGTGACAAAGTGAACCCTCCCGTCATGATTAGGCAACCCATTCCCACTTACTCCAGTCAAGGAACCATGTCTAGGTAGGTAGAGGGCTATCACCCAGGGAAGGAGATAGAGGATAGTCAATTATATTGATCCAGGTCAGTAGGAAGCTCCCCTCTAAGCTCATCAGAGCGCAAGAAGGACCAGGGAGTGTTTACGATTCCCTCCTTTTTGCCACAAACAGCTACAGAGGAATTTTCGCCCCATCTCTTCCCCCATCTACAACTCATCTCTAGGAGGCATCAGTTAAAGATGGGTTATCCGAAGACGATTGTACAGAAATGTCCCTAGAGCGTCATGTCCCCCCTTAGTTCAAGTCAGTGCACTACAGGTGTAGGATCATAGATCAGGGCCTAAGTTTTGTATAACCTCGTAGTCATATGAGACCAACGTGTGGTCCAAATTTCAGTTGTGATGGATGGAAGGAAGTGGTTAAATCGGAATATCCAGATTTATAAGGAGTTGGTAGGCCTTGACGAGATAACTTCGCGCTTAAGAAAAAGCCTACCAAAGTATGGTCTCCATATTTCACACTTGGTCTATATTATGGACAATCTAAGTCATTCATATGAAGGAAAATATCTATTATGACTACCCATGAGGTTTCTTCACTCAATGGACATCAAAATCAACGATTAAGGAGCTAATTTTTCAATTGGGTCACTTTTACAATGATATAAGGGCTGAAATTTGACATGTATAGTTAATTTTATGATACATATACGTGGTATAAAATTTCACATGAAACAGATCATGAGAACCATGTGATTTGGAATTCAAGGGTATAGGTTAATGACATGTTCATAATTATTGCTAATCTAAGAGTTTTGTGAAATCTAATGGTTCTACATGGTTATATGCCCATTTAAAAACAAATTTTACAAGCGAACTTACATCTAAATCATTATAGATAAATAGTTATTCACCGATTTAGTTAAGGAAATGTACATATATCAAACCACATGATCAATGGTCGAATGACTTGATTTATAGACAAAAACCATTCTTAACAGTTAGATTCATGTTGGAGAATATGTGTAGGGTTAGGGTAGTTTGGGGTGTTGAAAAGTTTGTGGTGTTACAAAATAAACAACCGATTTTATTCGATATCGGTTATATACTATGTATTGCCTATATCAGTGCTTAGGGTCATATTTGTTTGGTTTGAATTGAGCTGCAAATTCAATTATGGCACGCCTACATTTTTCACGTGACTAAATTGTTAAAAGCAACGAGCAACAATCCCGAATTAATGGTAAGTAATCGCTTTCTTCGAATCCACCTTTTAACTTATTTTCACTCACCCGTGCAATTGTTGTACCTTCGAAAGTTCATGGTTTACAACACAAAATAGAACTCATTGGAGTATTCCCAACCTCTACAAATCGCTTGATATCGAACTCAATTGGCTAAATAGACGGCTGGTCATGCTCCTGACCAAGCACCACTCTATCTCCATGCCACTGGTCAGTTGTTTCAGTTTGAATCAGACCAACTAATTCTGGTACAACCATAATTAAATTTTACACATGTACCACATTGCCGAATTCCAAACCAACAATTACAAAGCTTTACTTCAGGAGGGGGGAAGTAGCTGTTAGAAGGGGAAAGAGACCAACAATGATTTTTTTTTTTTTTTTTTTTGGGGGGGGGGGGGGGGTTGGGGAGATTAGGTACTACCCCCGCCTGTTTGGAGCTCTGGATAGGCAGAGGCTCTGAGGGCTACTGAGGGACTACTGCAATGTATAATTTTTATCCACACCATCCATCCATTTTTTAATGTTATTTTAGAGTTCTGCACAATATATAAGGCAAATCCAATCCTCAAGTCAACCACACCACAGGAAGTAGCACAGCAGCGGTGCCAAGGACGTTCACCATTGAAACCTTTGTAAGGTCTACCGTGTTGTTTATTATCCAAACCTGTTGATATGATCAAATACAGCTGTATGAAATGGAAAACACAAATATCCTCTTGATCCAAAACTTGTGGCCCCTAAGAATTTTTCAACGGTACGAAATTAATCCCCACCGTGTGTTCATTTGAGCTTTGGATCTTTTCTACTTTTAGGATAAAAATGATATGAAAAATGGATGGACGGTATGGATAAAATTCATAAATCACGGTGACCCTTCAGTGGCCCTATGAGCCTCCACCTCTACCGAGCTCTGAACAGGCGGGGTAGTACCTATTCCGCTTGCAGGTTGGGGGCGCGGATTGGCTGCTCACAGATTGAGCAGCGAGAATGCTATATGTCACTAAGTTCTTTGAGCCCACCATGATGTATGTTTTGTATCTACGCCGTCCATTCATCTGTAGAGATCATTTTAGGGTAAGATCCAAAGAATGAGTCACATCCAAATCTCTAGTGGACCCCACCACAGAAAACAGTAACAGTGGTAAGAGTGACGCCACCGTTAAAAAATTCTAATGGTCATAAAAGTTTTCAATCAGACTGATATATTTGTGTTTTCCTTCTTTAATGTCTTTGTTAACTTTTGAAAAGGTTGGATTTTGAGAAAAACATCATGATGGGCCGTAGGAAAGTTTCAACGGTGGACATCAATCTTCTCACTATTTTCTATGGTGGGTCACTAAAGCTTTGGATCTGCCTCATTTTATGGCTCATGAGTTAAAATGATATTTCCAAATGGATGGACGCTGTGGATATAACACATACATCATAGTGGGATCCACAACTTGGTGACGTCACTTTAGCAGCAGCTGGTTTGGCTAATCAACCTGTCAGTATCTAATCCACGTCCGCAGGTTGGATGTATTTACACGCTTGGTAGGCCCCACTTAAATTAAAATAGTATCAATTACCGACGAAACAATAGAGAAACTGAGGCTGTGCTGGAGTGTATATCCCCGTATTTTATTTTTTTAGTGGAAATTCAAATGACGGTCGCTTCTCGTTCGACCATGTCATTTTCGATTACGCAGCTAACAAGATACGCCGGATTTCTCTCCCAAATAGATTACTAACTGTAGAGCACAATTTTAACGTGTAGGACTTTTTCAGGTCCCACACTAAATTTTGTGTTAGATATGTACTGTCCATCAAATTTTCCAGATAAGTCTAGAAAAAGATCTTAAAAATGAGTTACATCCAGAGTTCAGATGGACCACCAACATAAAGGAGTGGGGATTGAATAAACTACCATTGAAACTTTCTCAGGGCCAATCATGAGGCTTATTTTCCATCTGACCTGTACATAGGACCACACGTACCTGAATGAAGTTAAAATATATACAAATATCAGCTTTATCAGAGCACTAGGTAACCCGAGAATTTCAAACGGTAGTATCAATTCCTAATGTCTTCAGTGGCGTGGTCCATTTTAAGTTTGAATCTGCATTGTTTTTGGATTCATTTGATAAATTGATCTGAAAATACAGATGGACGGTGTGGATTTAAGAAATACATCAACATGGGGCCACATATATTTTACGCTCCAAGAAATTGGGTTGCTTGGTGCAGGTGAGAGGATTTGGTGAGGACCGGCCTCACGCAGGACTGTGCAGACCATACCTCGGGTCCCATCTTGATTTGTGTATTATGTATCCACTCCGCTCATTTTAGAGCATGATACCAAAATTTACGAACATCAAAATAACAAGTGGACCATGTTATAGGAAACAGTGGTAATTGAACACCCTACCGTTAAAACTTTTTAATGCTCACTATAATGTTTCCTTAGGTTTTTCTTTTTTTCCATCCAATCTGTTGATAAGTTCAGATAAGACTGGAAGAAAAGGAAAAACAAATATCGGCGTGATATAAAACTTTTGTGGTCCATTAATGGTCAATCACATCTGTTTCCTATAGCATGGGCCACCTGATAACATGAACTACTTTGCTTTTTAGAAAATGCCCTAAAATTATGTAGAAAAACGGATGGATGGGGCGGATACAAAATACACACGTTAAGATGGACATTACTGTAAGCGCCGCACTCCGGGGTCTCATCTAGCTAATCCACTCCGGGTGCAGCGTATTCGGATCCATAGAAAAACGGATAACGTTGACATGTGGAATTTCCGTGGGCAAATTATTTATATATATATATATATATATATATATAGAAAAGATCCATACTGTTCATTCATTTTATTTTTTCTTGTCATTTTATGGAATGAGAAAGAAAAAGAGAGATACAAGGCTGAATTGTGCTATATTATAAAAACAGTGGGAATTGGACACTTGAACTGTTGAAAGTTTCTTGAAGCCTCTGAAGGTTCCGATGAAGCTAACATATGTGTTGTCTCTTCATCCGGACCTATATAACCTTATGAATAGATTAGATGGCAAATAAATTTAATAGTAGACCTTAAGAAGCTTTCAATGGTAGTGGTTAAATTTACATTACTTTCTTTGGCGTGGTCAACTTGGAGCTTTGGACGTGCCTCATTTTTTGAATCATGCTCTATGAAAATTGATGGTCGTCGTCGATCCAAAAGATAAATCATCGTGGATTGAGATGTTCCACACGTCTTCTCCCTACACATGTTAAAAAGTCGTGTTGTGTTGTTTACCTCCCTGTATATTTTGGAGAGAAGTCTCGCATATATGGTTGGCCGGAGTCATCCGCGATGACGTGGACCAATGATAAGCAGGTTGCTGAATTTCCCTGTGCCTTCGACACAGACAATCCACAATCAAATTTCTTTAATGGCTCTGTCACGTGAAAGAATCGCAAGCTACGGTCCTACACGGATCATAGCTGCCACTTCCTTGGAACGAGTGTATATATATGATTTTCCGTACACATACACAAGCTAACTGTACAGGTGGCACTCAATACCTTGAACCAAACTGTTGAAACAGCGATACCAATGATCGATGGACCATCATACAGAAATAAATTAATTGAAAGATTTTATTTGTCTGGTCGTGTCTAAGGATGCTTAAATAAAAATAAGGTAGGGTCCAATTTCAAGTAATGAATTTCTACCCGTAAAAATATAGAATAACTTATCGAATTAATGGTGGTCTATCTAACATTATGAAAATGCTTTGGAGGTATTGGATTGAGGTATATATATATGCAACATTTATGGTGTCTATGATCAGGCACAATCATACCCCTGCTCAGCCAGAGAATAAATACAATGTATCTGTCTAAATTTATTTTATTTTTTCCATTCACGTTTCCAACATTCATCGTAAATATTGACCATGTGATATGTGTAAATTGTTCAGACGGTATGTTGGACCTTCCTACTGATTTATCGTGCCCCTAAAAGTCAGTTCGATAGGTTAATCCTCACCTTTCAAATTGTGGACGTTGAATAGATGGTTAAGATGATAATAGATCCATGGTAGATGAAAGGCCCGAGATTTGTAGCCGGGGTCCACGGTAGGTTACTTCAGATCAACGGTTTATATCACTGGACCATGCCCCACTTGTATAAAATACCATCCATGTCCCTGGGTCGATAATCATATATATAAGTTCTTCCCGGCTTAAGTCCAGTTGCATATCGTAGGTGCAAAATGACCAGAGTAAGGTTGCATGCAATCTTCGCTTGTCTAATCATAGTGCTTTCATCGCCTTATTCATGGCTTGTGGTCTCACAATCAACGGTTGGATCTCTACCTGGTTTTCCTGGCCCTCTCCCCTTCCATCTAGAAACCGGGTAAGTTGTAAATCTGATCTCTTACACTTGAAATCTGATTATTTTCATTCAAGATCCACATATGGGCCGTATTATAAATGGTCAATTCTGTGAAAATTGCAGCCTTTACCTGTTTCTAACCGTTCAATCAATAGATTTCTTTCTGGGCTGTTGATCTAAGCGTTTCTTGTCCATCTGGAAATGTGAAATGGACCAGATTCTTGTAAACTTCCACTCGGTGTAATTTTTGGGAATGCAATAATCCAGCTCGTGGTCTACTAATTCCATGGTCTTGATCTATTGTAGGTACATCGGTGTGGGAGAGTTGGATGAAAACCAGCTGTTTTACTACTTTGTGGAGTCTGAGAAGAACCCAAAAGAGGACCCTCTTGTTGTGTGGCTCACGGGCGGTCCTGGTTGCTCTGCATGGAGTGGTCTTGTCTTTGAAATAGGTACGTATAGAGAAGCGTTAACATAGATTCATTGTATGGAAAATTTAACATAACGTTTTATTATTATTATTACTTTTATTATTTTTTTGTCGTTTTATGATATGATCCATGAAATGGTGGGTGGGCCATATCATGAAGATCACCCGGAGAAAACATTGCATAAACCTACTCATGATGTGGGCCAAACTACGTTGAGTCAGACATCAGCTTTCCATTGATTTGGATGGTGTAGCCTTTCTTATGAATGGACCATTCTGGTTAGTAACCTTTTTGATACATCCTGTTGTTTGCAGTGCTTCCATATTGTTAAAACATGATATTGTAAGGGAACATGCTTGGCATGCAAATACTAGAAGATTTGATAAGAACATCTAACAGTTCAAAGCCATTTCTGAAATGGTGGTGGTTTATCTATTACATGATCTGACGTTGGAAGAATCATAAATTAATTCATTTGCTGAAAAAAGAAAAACCCTTTTTAAAGTCTCATTTTGGAAGCTTGAACTTTTGTCGATTCATGTATTGATGAAAAAGATGTACGGATCAATTCATGGATAGGTGGATTAACTAGAAGGAAAGAACTCTACCGAATAAAAATTAATAATAGAATTTACAAATTTATGGAGATACCTAAGAGTCCCATAAAAAATCTGATGTTGAGAGCTTTGACTTGATTTAATTTATTTTTTATTTTTAAAGTTGATACATGAAAAACCTAGAAAAAATCCATAAATTTGTAGTTTTAATACTTCAAATTTAAGCAGAATTAAACTTGAACTAGATTAAACCAAAGAGGTGACAAAATAGAAACCTGGTCTTAAAAAGTCTGGTTCCAATGTAATAAGATGGAAAGATAGGCTTAGAAAGCTTGGAGCTTTACTTTGTTGAGTATCAGTTGATTTTTTAGATGCTGGCAAGAAAATTGCTATTGGAAAGTCTCCTTCGTTTGATGAGATGATAGAGAGAGCGTAGTATGTGCGAGTGATCCGGCAGTTAATTTACCGTCAATCAAATAAAATAGAATAAAGGAAATTACTATTAAAAGAATATTTCAAGATTGGAATTGTAGAGAAGAAAACCTAGTAGTAGATTAGGTAAACTGACGCAGGGAAGGATGTGAGGTCGAGCACCGTCTTCCTCAAGAGGATAACTATTTCGAATCCTTGGAACTTCTCTGGACTCCTCACAGAGACTTCTCGAATCCACGAGGAACGAAAGCAAGAAAATAGAAATAAAATTCTAAAGAAATTCGTAATTTGATTGATTGATTGAAATAAATGAGTTCACAACCCTTTAAATAGAGATACCAAGCAATATGAGAGAAATCAGAAACAAACTATAACTAGAACTCCCTAAAATTCGTAACTTACTATAAATAGTAACAATTTACTTTTATAGTAAGTGTCCTATGTGGCTTAACCACACTATTATCTTAATTATTCTAAGGACTTTTTATGCTGGACACAACTCCTAAAGCCCAACGGATGAATAGTTATAATCAAACTAAAAATTACTATTTATAGTAAAAACGGAACTAAACATGGAATTTGGCCATCGATAGGATGGAATCTCGCAAATTCGGTGTGGGCAACCCAACTTCACCTGGTTGGTTGGCTAAAGTAGCTCGTCTTACCCCAAAATCATATATGGTACATCGAGTAACTCATTCCGGTTTATGAGATGTGTCTGTTTTAAGGTTCTGACAGTCTTGATGACTTCTGCCTTTGATCAGGCCTTCTCTGGTCCATCTTGGACATTAAAGTGTCTTCGACTCACTCTACATCAGTCCCCTCCACTTCAAAAGAACTCATCCTCAAGTTCTCGTGCTGCTTCGGTTCATGATACTCCGTCTGGTGCGCCGTAACGATATCCGAATCAAAAGTTATGATCAATTTACGGTATACCTTCTTTTGGTCCAACCATGCTAGAAATCATGTATCTATGACACATTCTATATCAGACCCCTCCACTTGGAAAAAAACACGTCTTCGAGTTACTCAAGAGACTTGGTTCATGATTCTGAGATAACTTTTGATGTCGATGTTTATTAGCCATTTTCTTGTACTTGGCATTAGGCCCCTGAACTATCACAATATATGTACTCATACTTTCCTTAACTTGACTAGTATCGATCAGATGCTTCACTCTTGCCTTCAAGAGTTGACATTCTTTCTGACTCACCTGATAGTGAAGGTAGTTGGGCAAATTAGCCCCAGGGACAAGGCCTATATGATATTGGATGTCCCTCATGGGGGGCGATCCATCGAGTAAATCTTCTATAGATAATAATCCATTAAAACCATGAAATTCGGACTTACCTCGATAGTATCTTTCAATATGATCTAGACGATCTCCTCCATGGACTGGTCTTCGGGCAAAATCATCATTGAGGTCCTCGTCGCTAGAACTTGCATTATCTAGTATAGCCCCATGATTTACCACTGACAGTACTCTACGAAAATCAAGGTTGTGTCATATAGCAACCACGAGCGGTTGAGCATCATATATGGCTCGTGACGGAATTAGCATATCCGCAATACGGTTGAGGGTTGTCTGCAACTCCTGCATGGTCAACTGACTCTCCCAGTGGAAAGCTTCCATTCTTTCCGAAAGATAATGAATCTATGAATCACCGTCCACAAGATTTTTGTTCATACTTTCGTTGTTTGTCATCAGCCCTAAGGGAGTCATCGCTTTGATACCAAACTGACGTAGGGAAGGACGTGAGGTCGAGCACCGTCTTCCTCAAGAGGATAACTATTCCGAATCCATGAAATTTCTCTGGACTCCTCATAGAGACTTCTCGAATCCACGAGGAACGAAAGCAAGAAAATAGAAATAAAATTATAAAGAAATTCATAATTTGATTAATTGATTGAAATAAATGAGTTCACAACCCTTTAAATAGAGATACTAAGCAATATGAAACAAACTATGACTAAAACTCCCTAAAATTCGTAACTTACTATAAATAGTAAATTTACTTTTATAATAAGTGTCCTATGTGGCTTAACCACGTTATTATCCTAATTATTCTAAGGACTTTTCATGTTGGACACAACTCTTAAAGCCTAACGGATGAAGAGTTATAATCAAACTAAAACTTACTATTTATAGTAAAAACGGTGATGGAATCTCGCAAATTCAGCATGGGTAACCCGACTATACTGGGTTGGTTGGCTAAAGTAGCTCGTCATACCCCAAAATCATTTTTGGTATGTCGGGTAACTCATTCTGGTTTGTAAGATATGCCTGTTTTAAGGTTCTGACAGTCTCGATGACTTCTGCATCTGATCGGGCCTTCTCTGGTCCATTTTGGACATGAAAGTGTTCGTGGGACCTCATTTCGGTTTGCGAGATATGCCTATTTTAATGTTCTGATAGTCCTGATGACTTCTGCCTCTGATCGGGCCTTCTCTGGTTCATCTTGGACATGAAAGTGTCCGTGACCCCCTATACATCATAAACCAACTGCATGGAGTGCCAAGCACCACTTACCTCGGTGCTATGTTGATGTCACCAAATTCTATGGGCCCCATCATGATGTATGTGTTATATATAAACTGTCTGCGTATTTGGCAAGATCGTTTTAAGGCTTGAGTTGAAAAAAGAAACGGATGCAAAGTGCAAGTAGACTATACCGCATTGGGGATTAATGGACATTTACCATTGAAACCTTACTGTGGTTACAAAGTTTTGGATAAATATAATGTTTGTTTTTTTTCTCCTAATCATGGTTTGTGTGACCTTATCATGAACAGGTTGGATGGAAAATAAAAATCATGGTGGGCCCGATGACTGTTCCAACTGTTGGAATCATTGGCCCACTGCGTTTTGTAGTGTGGCCAACTTGAGTTGGATATGACTCTTTTTTAGGAGTATGCCTTGAAATGATACTGCCGAATGGACTGGGGAAGCGGATTGGCTGGTGTACCTCACACCAACGATATAGCTGTTGTATTGACGTCAGCAAGTTCTGTGGGTTGATCATGAGGTATGTATTATATCCAAACCATCCATCCATTTGGCGAGCTCGTATTAAGGCTTGAGACGAAAAATAAGACAGATCTAACTATCAAGTGGACCACACTGCAAAACACAGTGGGAGATTGAACGTTTACCATTGAAACCTTTTTTGGGGTCACAGAAGTTTTGGATCAATAGGAAATTTGTTATTCCTCTTCATTCAGGTATTTGTGACCTTATGAACAGATTGGATGTAAAATAAACGTTATTTTGGGCCCTACAAATTGTTTAACGGTGAAAATCATTATCTTCGGTGCTATTTATGGTGTGATCCAGATGATCTTTGGATATGATTCATTTTTTGGATAATCCTCTAAAATGAACTCTAAAAATAGATGAATGGTGTAGATATAATAAATAGATCACTGTGGGGCCATGTAACTTTGATCTCCTTTGAACCGTTCGTACAACTCGAAGCTTGAGGAGCGTAATTAATGCTCGCACGACACGTACCTACAACAACTATATAGTTGGTGTGAGGTACACCAGCCAATCTGCTTCCATCTTCGATGGATTGGTGGTGTGGATACACCATGGAGCTATACAACTTGGTGCTGTTAACACACCATCCATATCAGTGGTGTACGGCACACCACTCAATCCGCTTCCTTAAGATTAGGATTTCAGACAAGCACGGATTCGGTGAGACCCCGACCTCACTAAAGGGAAGCGGATTGACTGGTGTACCACACACCAACTATATAGCTGCTATACGTACGTGTCGTGCGAGGACGAGCACTGACGCTCCTCAAGCTCCAAGTTGTAGGAACGGTTCAAAAGAGATTAAAGTTACATGGGCCCCCCAGTGATGTATTTGTTATATCTACACCGTTCATCTATTTTTAGAGATAATTTTAGATCATTATTCAAAAAATGAATCATATCCAAAGATCATCTGGACCACACCACAAATAGCAGCGGAGATAATGATTTTCACTGTTAAAAAAAATTCATAGGGCCCACCATAACGTTTATTTTCCATCCAGTATGTTCATAAGGTTACAAAGACATGAATGAAGAGGAAAAACAAATTTCATATTGATCCAAAACTTCTATGACCCCAAAAAGGGTTTCAATGGTAGACATTCTATTCCCCACTGCTTTTTATAGTATGGTCCACTTGATAGTTATATATATCTTATTTTTTGTCTCAAGCCTTAAGATGAGCTCTTCAGATGGATGGACGGTTTGAATATAACACATACCTCAAATTTGCTGATGTCGATACGGCAGCTAGATAGCTGGTGTGAGGTACACCAGCCAATCCGCTTCCCACCAAAGACGTGCCGCCCTAACCGTGGACGCGTATTAGCTACTTACAGGTTGAGTAGCCTGACTGGCTCCTGAATGACGTCACCAAGCTATGTGGGATCCACCATGTTGTATGTGTTATATCCATACTGTCCATATATTTGGATATATAATTTTAGGGCATGAGACAAAGAATGACTTATATCCAAATCAGGAGTGGACCTCACCACAGAAAATAGTGGGGAGAGTGACGTCCACCGTTGAAAACTTCCAAAGGTCTACTATGATGTTTCTCTGAGATCCAACCTGTTAATAAGTTAGCACAGACAAAAAAGAAGGGAAAAAATAAATTTCAGCTTCATCAAAAACTTTTGTGGCCTCAGAAGTTTTTAATGGTGGGCGTTACTATCTCCACTATTTTCTGTGGTGGGGTCCACTCGAGCTTTGGATTTTACTCATTCTTTGGATCAAGCCATAAAATGATCTCTCCAAATGGATGGACGGTGTGGATATAAAAAATACATCATGGTGGGACCTACGGAATTTGGTGACGTCACTTCAGTAGCGAGAATGGCTACTCAACCTGGCGGTGGCTAATCCGTGCCCCCTACCACGGGGCTACTTTGGGCCCATCTTGATGTATGTATTATGTATCCATACCATCCATACTTTTTTCCAAATCATTTTACGGAATTAATCTAAAAATGAAGAGGATCATATTACCGGTCGGACCATACCATAAGAAACAGTAGTAATTAACCATTAATGAGCCATAAAAGTTTTTAGATTAAGCTAATATTTGTTTATTCCCTTCCTCCTGGCTTATGTTACCTTATCAACAGATTGGATGGTAAATAAACACTGCAGAGACATTAAGTCACGATTTATGAAGTTTTTAACAGTATGATGGCCAATCTGTTGGGATTTTTGGCCTGCGGAATCACACAGATCTAGATCTAGGATGGTAATCCAATGGCACCAAGCACATACACAAGAAAAGAGAACACACAGATTTAACGTGGAAAACCCTTGCAGGAAAAAACCACGGCACAAAGCGACAAATCACCACTATGAAAGCATCAATTACAAAGAGAAAGGACTTACCCGATTCGAACAACCTCGAATCTCACCCTTGCTACACCCTTTGATAACCCTAGAACCCTTTAGAATACCTTTAGGAAGTCTTAGAATAATCAAAAGAATAGCCCTAGGGACCCCAATTTATAGTTTTGGCAACTTCCCTTTCGTATCCCAGTTGCGAAAGGACTTGCGTCACAAAATCCGCGAAACTCCTTTCGCATCTCAGTTGCGAAAGGACTTGCGTCACAAAATCCGCGAAACTCCTTTCCGCATCCCAGTTGCGAAAGGACTCAGATTTAAGACATCTCGCAACAATCTCCACCATGTCTTCAATCTTCAACCGTGTAGCTTCTTGACTTCTTCTCTTATTTCTGCATCACATCATAGCTCAAGATCACATTGGCCAACCAGCGCCAATCACGGATCTGATAGATACCTGCTATACCGTCGGCGCGAATATCTCTGAGAAGCCGATCTCTTCTCTCTGAGAATAACTCCTCGCTACCAACCTCGCCTTGTATCTATACTGTATCCTCTTGAAGGTCCACCTACATCCAACCGCTCACCGGCCCACTGGAAGCTCCACCAGCTCCCATATGTCGGTCTGGTACAACGAATCCATCACATCGCCCATAGTCACCTTCCGCTTCTCAGCACCAGGCTCACCTAGAGCCATCAGAATAGAAGATGAATCCCCTGCAATATTGGAGTCGTCCATGTACCTTGCCGATATCCTGCAATCATGCCATGTGGTTCTTCTCATAGGTGGCTGCTCCACCTGCTCTGTATCCCTGTCCGCACGTCTCAGCCTTCCTGCCCTGCCCGCTCATGTGGCCATGCCCATCATGCCACACACGTGCAGAGGTGGAATTCGCTACATCCACTGTAGCTCCACCTTTTGAAGTGCTCCCGATCAACCTGTAAACATGATCGAGTCGTTGCGCTTTCATGACTACCCGTGCCCCCTTGGATACCTTAAGAGCACCATCAATACCTGTGTACTTGCATCCCTTTGCCTCAAGCACACCAAGAGAAATCAGATTTTGTTTCAAATCAGGAACGTGCCTGACATCAGTCAAAGTACGCTCCACCCCATCAAACATCCTGATGCGTACCGTACCAATAGCCACAACATTACAGGCAATGTCATTGCCCATAAATACCTGTCCACCATCGCACTCCCTATAGCTGGTGAACCAACTCCGATAAGGAGTCATGTGAAAAGATGCCCCTGTGTCTAGCATCCACTCGTCCTTACGATCATCGTATGACCGTCTGAGCGAAGACACAGACAAAACATCACCATCACATCCACTCGATTCATCTGACGTGGCAGTGTTAGCCTCCCTGCATGAAGCCTCAGAATCTTCCCTCTTAGATTTAGGATTTTCACAATCCCTTTTCACATGTCCTTCCTTCCCACAATTTCAGCACTTTACCTTTCCTTTGCCCTTGCCCTTGGATTTGGATCTAGAACCTGAAGAACCTGTACTGTGTTCAGAATTCCTACCCACTGTAAACAGTGCATCAGAAGATGTCCCTATGTTGCTGTCTAGCTGTCTCATAGCCTTCCCTTGAAGGGCTGAGATAACAGTGTCGACACTCAGGGTTTTGTTCATGTTGCACATAGTATCCTTGAATGACTCATAGGACGCCGGGAGAGAATTCAGCAACATACATGCTTGTTCTTCATCTTTCATCACTTCATCCATATCGAGCAATTTGCAAACTAATTTATTAAAATTGCTGATGTGAGCCTCCAGATCTCCACCCTCTGCCATCTTGAAGTTATACCACTGCCGCTTCAAGTGCAGACAATTTTCAGAGGATTTCTTCGCATAAACATCCTCCAACTTCGTCCATAAATTAGCCGCAGTTTTCTCCCTCATGACGTTGTAGAGAACCTCATCCGTGAGACATAAACGGATCGATGATAAGGCTTTCTTATCAAGAGTATTCCAATCATCATCTTTCATGGTGGACTTCCGCTCCTCAAGAGCACCATCTTCGCCTTGCTTAATTAAGGAACTCATCATCTTGATCTTCCATAACTCAAAATTATTTTTCCCTGAGTACTTCTCAATCTCATACCTGGCGCTCGCCATTATTACTAATCCCTCAGATTCAGATCTGTGTCCCAACCGATTGCTCTGATACCACTTGTTGGGATTTTTGGCCTGCGGAATCACACAGATCTAGATCTAGGATGGTAATCCAATGGCACCAAGCACATACACAAGAAAAGAGAACACACAGATTTAACGTGGAAAACCCTTGCAGGAAAAAACCACGGCACAAAGCGACAAATCACCACTATGAAAGCATCAATTACAAAGAGAAAGGACTTACCCGATTCGAACAACCTCGAATCTCACCCTTGCTACACCCTTTGATAACCCTAGAACCCTTTAGAATACCTTTAGGAAGTCTTAGAATAATCAAAAGAATAGCCCTAGGGACCCCAATTTATAGTTTTGGCAACTTCCCTTTCGTATCCCAGTTGCGAAAGGACTTGCGTCACAAAATCCGCGAAACTCCTTTACGCATCCCAGTTGCGAAAGGACTCAGATTTAAGACATCTCGCAACACAATCATCACTGTTTCTTATGTATGATCGGCCTGTTAATTAAATCTGCTTCATTCTAGGGATAATGCCCTAAAATAATAAGGAAAAATAGATGGAGAATACATAATACATATATCAAGCTGGCCCCTTGGTAACCCCACGTAGGGGCCCGCACTGTCTTGGGTGAGGTCTTGGTCTCACCTAATCCGCTCTCATGTCAGACAACTGTAGATGTGAAAGTTCCTCGTCTTTTGGCTTCCTCTTTGTTGAAGAGTCAAGTAGGAAAAACAGAGTGTATTTTACTAATATGCATATAGGAGGGGTCTTTTTCAGTATACGTGAAAGGCAGGGCTTATATGTAAAAACCTTAAAAAACATATATTGTAAAATGGGTCCAACCGCACCAGCGGACGCTTCCCCGTCCATCCATTTTCCCATATAATTTTAGGGATTGAGCCAAAAATGAAACACATACAATGTTCAAATGGACTACACTACAAAAAACAGTTGAATTGAACATTTACCGTTGAAATTTTCTCAAGGGCCAATGAAGTTTTGGATCAAGCTTATATTTGCGTCCATCATGTCAATATGATCTTAAGAATAAGTTAGACAACAAATAAAGTTCACTGTGGGGCCTAGCATGGTTTCAACAGTGAAAATCATTAGCTCCCTGCTTCCTGTGGTATGATCCACTTGATCTTTGGATACGCTTCAATTTTGGGCTCCTAGGATGAATTTTGGGCTCCTAGAATGAGTGGAAGTGTTGATTTCCATCGTTTGAACCTTCCTAAGGACCATAGTGATGTTTATTTTTCATCCAACCTGTTCATAAGATCACAAAGACATGGATAAAGGGAAAACACAAATATAAGCTTGATCTAAAACTTTTGTTGCCACCAAGAACACTCCAACAGTAGACGATCAATTCATACTATTTCTGATGGTGTGGTCCGCTTTAGCTTTTTATATACTTCAGTTATGGGGTAACGCCCTAAGATTATCTGATAAAATGTATAGCCGGAGTGGATAAAATGCATGAATGAAGGAGCACTCTACATAGTTTACTCCATACTCTTAGTGCATGCGGATTTCCTTCGTTCGGGTGCTTAGGTGGGCCACAGTAATAGTTTTGAGAAATTTACTGTCTATCTTTCTTTCTTTTTTTTTTTTTTTTTAATAAGCTTAGAGACTAAAAATCAAGAAGATCTAAAATTCAAGCGGCCGTTCTAGAGGAAACAGTGGGATTCATTGACCACCGTTGAAACATTTATATGACTACAAAAGTTTCATATCAGGCCATGTTTTGAGTGTTTTCACTTCATCCCGGTGGGAATTACCTTATAAACTGTTTGGATGACATATAAACATCAAAGGTAGAGTCCAAGAATATTTCACCGGTAGGTAACTCTTTCCCGTTTTCCTTCCGGTATAGCTGCCTTTAGTTTTGGATCGACATGATTTTTATTCTTCTCTTAAAATGAACAAAAAAAAAAAAAAAATGGATGGACGGTATGAATTTCTCAAAAACATCACTGGGGCCCGAACTAGCATTCCTAAGCAGGAACTTGGTGTGAAAGGCTTTCCTGCTCATCCACTGTCCACGTGTTGTGCAACTCATCCCACCGGCCAGATGGCTAGTGGTTGGTGCTATGTAGACCCCACCATGATGTATGTGTTTTATCCATGCCGTCCATCCATTCTGAAAGATGATTTTAGAGCTTGATGCTAAAAAATATGTAGATTTAAATCTCAGGTGGACCACACCATGGGAAAACAGTTGTGATTGAATGTCCATCATTAAGAGCCTTCTAGGGCCCACTGTAATGGTTATTTGACATGTAACCGGTTGATTAAGTCATACAGACTTGGATAAAGGGAGAAAATATATATCAGCTTGATCCAAAACTTTTGTGGCCCTCAAGAAGTTTTTAATTGTGGGCTTTCAATCAACATGGTGATCAACCTCATTTTTGGGATCATATCATAAAATGATTTGGAAGAATGAGTGGACGGCATGGATGAAACACACACATTATGGTGGGGCCCACATAGCACCGACCACTAGCCAGGGTGAGTAGCCTATCCGTTTCCCTCATCCACTGTCCAGTGCATGTTTGGACCGTTCATGGGACCAAGCATAAAAAGAAATCTTACAGGCGTCGATTCCTTCCAATTCTGCCGGATGAAATTACGCATGTACACTTTCCTTTATATCCGTCCATTTGGTGGCTATCAAATGTGGTGTCCGGCTCCGTCCAATCACTTTTTCCTCTTCACCATCTTCCATTTACATCATTACCCATTATCTGTATGGTATAGATCGGCATGCCTGAATGACATTTGTCCACATAAGACAGAGCACCCTAGCTAGATAGTGTGCAGTAGATCTCTCACGGTTGTCTTCTCCTCCACGTCTCCCCGTGTGGTGGTGTGACCCTCGTGAGTTTTGGATGGCACCGAGCTTTTGCTAAGGAAAGGGTCGTGGAGGGATTAGACGGTTTTTGGAGAAGTTTGTTGTCCATGGGCAATGGTCACATGCATTCATAATCCTTTCTATATATTTTCCAAGCATAGACATGGAAATTGATACACGGGAATATTGAGTCAGCCATCCTTCCGCTCTGAAGATGATATATCAATTGAGTTTTTTGAAGTATGCATGGTCCCACTATATGGATGGCATAGATTGTTACATCACTCTAACAAAGTTGGTTGTGAAAAGATCAGCCCTGGGGCAGCGGAATAACCATCTATCTGGAGCACAAATATATATATCAGGGTGTCAATCTGGA
This sequence comes from Magnolia officinalis, assembly GCA_021015155.1. Taxonomy (NCBI): domain Eukaryota; kingdom Viridiplantae; phylum Streptophyta; class Magnoliopsida; order Magnoliales; family Magnoliaceae; genus Magnolia; species Magnolia officinalis. The sequence continues at coordinate 14,049,881 of JAJHSJ010000010.1, read as the reverse complement.
TACCCCAAGCGTGGCCGATGATAACAAATGGCTGAAACTAAACACTGATTAGATGATCGTATCCGTTTGGTAGGCTGTCAAATCAACGGTGGGAAATGAAAATTGTCTAATGGTCCAGAATTCAGTGGGGAAGCTGTTGAAAATGTGTGGGAAGAATTATGTAATAAGTGTGATTTTGAAACACTGATTAGATGATCCAATCATTTTGGTAGGCTGTCAAATCAACAGTGGAAAATGAAAATTATCTAATGGCCAAGAATTCAGAGGGGAAGCTGTTGAAAATGTGCAGATAGAATGATCTAATAGGTGTGATTTTGAAACATAATTCACCCATCATAAGCTCAGTTTATGGATGGATAGGATTGACCAATTATCTGACAGAAAATCGTTTCTGGTATATTTCAATATCTTTACAATGATTCAGTACAAGAGTATATAGAAGATATGATAAATCTATATTTAACTATATAGGTTTCCTAGCTATAATTACTGACAAAAAAATATTTCTCATTCAAACAGTGACTTCTGTTCCTTCCTTGATTTCTCTCTGACAGATAATTATGACAACTCATGCCACTGATTTCTCTCTGACAGATAACTATGACAACTCATGCCACTGATTTCTCAAGTTGATGCATACATATCTCTGATGCGCAACTTGTCAAGTGAGTTGTGAAAGTCTTTGTTCGAAATAGCTTTAGTAAGAATATTTGCTAACTGGTCTTCAGACTTAACAAATGGAAAGCTAATGATCTTGGCATCAAGGTTCGCTTTGATAAAGTGCCTATCCACTTCCACATGCTTAGTCCTATCGTGTTGGACCGGATTATGAGAGATGTCGATGACAACTTTATTATCACAGAACAAATTCATCTTTGTAGCAGGAGCAAAACCAATCTCTATTAACAACTGTTTGAGCCAAAGAAGTTCACAAAGTCCTTTAGCCATTCCATGGAATTCCGCCTCTGCACTTGAGAGTGCTACCACTTTTTATTTTTTACTCCTCCAAGTAACTAAATTTCCACCAACAAATGTGAAATAACAAGAAGTAGACCTTCTATCCGAGAGATTCCCTGCCCAATCTGCATCCGTATAGCCATCAATCCCCAAGTGATGGTTCTTTGAAAACAAAATACCTTTCCTGGGAGAAGCCTTCAAGTATCGCAATATGTGGGTTACAGCATTCATATCGTCCTCACTTGGGCAATGCATAAACTGATTGACCACGCTAACAGAATATGCAATGTCAGGTCGAGTGTGAGAGAGATAAGTTAGTTTGCCCACTAACCTTTGATACCTCCCCTTATCGTTGGTACTTGGTCTTGATCTTCGTACATTTTGTGATTTTGTACCATTGGAGTGTCCGCAGGTTTGCATTCTAGTATTCCTACTTCAGATAGCAAGTCTAAAATATATTTCCGTTGTGAGAGGAAGATGCCAAGTTTAGACCTAGCCACCTCTATTCCCAGGAAATATTTTAGTCCCCCCAAGTTCTTCATCTCAAATTCAGCTGCTAACTGTTTTTGAAGTTGAGATATTTCTTCTGTATCATCCCCAGTATTTATCATATCGTCGACATATACTATCAACGCTGTTACTTTACCTATTCGATGCTTCAGAAAGAGGGTGTGATCTGAATTACTTTGTCTGAAACCGTACTTCAGCATTGCCAAGAGAAATCTCCCAAACCATGATCTAGGCGACTGTTTTAATCCATAGAGTGCACGCTGCACACCACTTGTGTTTTTGAAAGAGGGTGTGATCTGAATTACTTTGCACACCACTTGTGTTTTTGAAAATGCTGTATATCCCGGTGGAATCTCCATGTAGACTTCTTCCTCTAGATTGCCATTGAGAAATGCATTTTTTACATCAAACTGATGTAATGGTCAATCTAAGTTTGCTGCGAGCAACAATAAAACTCTAACTGTGTTAAGCTTAGCTACCGGTGAGAATGTCTCCTCATAATCTACTCCATATGTTTGCGTGTACCCCTTCGCCACGAGCCTTGCTTTATATCGTTCAATGGTTCCGTCTGCCTTGTATTTGATAGAAAAAATCCATTTACAGCCCACTATTTTTGCTCCTTCCGGTAGTGGAGCCAAAGTCCATGTCTTATTTTTTAACAACGTGTCTATTTCCTCTTCTATTGCCCGAGCCCACTTAGGATCTGCTAGTGCCTCTTGGACGCTTGTGGAAATGTGGTGAGATGACACTTCATGCACAAAGGTCTTTAGAGGTTCAGATAGAACCTTTGTGGACACATAATTCGCAATTGGGTATCTCGACCGCCGTTCCTCAACCTCTGGGGAGTATTTGTCAGGTGGTTTGCCTCTGTTATGCCTGAAAGGTAAGTTGTAACCAACAGAGATATCTACTTCATCATTTTGAGCTGTAATATTGTCACTTACCTTAGGGATATTCTCAGGAGATGGGCCGTCAGGTACTGGAGAATGGGGAGAGTGGGGTGATTCAATTTCGGTTTAGTGTTCCTTCGTCGCCATTTCGTGTTCCGCCTCCGTTGCTGTTTCATGAGAACTGGAATTCGCACTGGAGTTCGCCTACCAATCCCATTTCAACCAATTCATTGCTTCATCTTGTGTCTCCCCGTGAAGCGAAGAATTAGGGTGATAGAAGGTTTCGCATTCGGAAAACGTGATGTTCATAGTGATATAAGTTTGCTGAGTGGCGGGATCAAAGCAGCGGTATTCCTTTTGGTGAGTAGCATAACCCAAAAAAAGACACCAGAGTGCACATAGGTCAAGCTTGGTTCTTTGATTTTTTTTTTTTTTTTTTTTTTAGAGATGAACGTACACAACACATTCGAAAACTTTAGGTGGAAGCATCAAGACAGAGGGCAGTGGAGTGAATTGTGAAAGAGTTTGTAGATGAGTCTTAAAATCTAAGACTTTAGAGGGCATACGGTTGAGGAGATGAACAGCAGTGGTAACTGCAGCCGCCCAGTGTCGTTTACGGACATGAGCGCCAAGCAAGAGTGCTCTTGTAGTCTCAAGGATATGTCTATTCTTCCTCTCAGCAACACCATTTTGCTGAGGAGTTTGTGGGCATGAAATCTCATGGATAATGCCCCATTGTTGGAAGTAGGCTTGAAATTGGTGGTTAACATATTCTCCACCGTTATCAGATCTTAAAATCTGAATTTTTCTAGAAAATTGAGTCTGAATCATAGAGTGAAAGGACTGGAAGACAGGAAGCACTTCATCTTTATGTTTGACCAAATACACCCAAGTCATATGGGTACAATCATCCACAAAAGTTACAGACCGGCGCATACCAGACACATTAGGAACTGGGGAAGGACCCCACACATCAGAGTGTATCAATGCAAAAGGAACTCCACTCTTATTCGAACTCAGCGAGTAGGAAACCCGATGACTTTTAGCCAAAACACAAGTCTCACATTTAAAGTCAAACGTCTGCAAATGCGAAAATAATTCAGGGAATATATGTTTCATGTAGCTAAATGATGGGTGTCCCAATCGACGATGCCAAAGCCATATTTGCTGCTCTTTGTTACCAGTGAGAAGATGCACAGAGTTTGCCCGACCTATGCTGAAATCCTCCATATAATAAAGACCCCCTCTCCTAGTACCACGCCCAATGATCTCCTTGGTGAGAATATCCTGAAGAAGACAAAAATTGGGATAAATTAGCATTGCACAATTTAAATCAGTAGTAATTTGGCTAACAAAGAGCAGTTTGTGCGATAGGGATGGAACAAGTAGAGTATTATGCAGTTGAAGAGAAGGAGATAAGGTCACTGTGCCGGCTCTTATAACTGGAGAGATCACACCATTGTCATTAGCAATGCTGGTGTGTCGTGGTAACGAAGTTTGAGTGAAATCGGTGACATTGAAGGTCATGTGGTCGGTGACTCCTGAGTCGAGCAACCACATACTCCTATCAGCATCTCGGTGAGTACTATGGAGGGCAGTACCAGAATTACCTGGATCTGGAATGGTAAGCATTCCTTGAGAGGATACACTGGTTGGTATAAGGGATAAATGAGGTTTAGCAGTTACCACAGCAGTTGTACCAGTGCCCCCATTGGTACCTACAGCCACCCGTGCCATGCCTCCATCGGTGCCAGCCTCATGACGTTTACGAGCCTGAAGTTCATGCCACCAATCAGGATACCCATGGAGTTTGAAGCAATTTCCCGAGTGTGTTTTATGTTTCCACAGTGAGTGCACTTGGTTTTATCAGGCAGGCGAGACTTGGAAGAGGCGTGCGATTTTTCGCTACTCAAGGAGAACGAGCCAGCAAAGGAGGATCCTTGTTTGAGACCTTTGGCAGCAAGGACTGCTCTAGAATGATTATCAGTGTTTCCAGTGATCATGACAGCCTGTCTGATGGCTTCTCTACGAACATGTGCATATGCTTGTTCAACAGTGGGGGAAGGGATGCATCTGCAGCACATCTCCACGAATCTTATCCAATCGGTCATCAAGTCCGTCCAGGAAAATATATACTCTTTCCTCCTGCAATAGGGTAGTATAGCGCTGAATGTCCACAACACATACACTCCATTGGATTTGGTCTTCGGAAGTCTATTACACGCCACAACCCCTGGAGGTTATTATAATAATTCTCCAGGGAACCACCAGCTTGCTTCAGTTGTGTTACACGACGTCTGAGGTTATAAACTTGAGATATATCGCTACCATCAAAGTATGTGGTAGCAATAGAATCCCAAAATTACCAATCAGTGATGGGTCCAAGGAGTTGATTAACCACCCTTTGGCAATGGCATTGTTGGTACTCCATTTTCGAAAGGATGGATCGGTCGGCGAAGGTGATGGACAGTCGCCATTGATATAGCCCAGTTTGTCTTTGCCAGAGATGTACATCTCGACAACCTGAGACCATAGGGGGTAGTTTGTGCCATCCAACTTGACGACAATTGGGGCAGCGGGAGGGTCGGTAGTTTGGGTTGAGGTCTGCACTATGGTAAGTGCTTCCGTCATTCTTGTTGTTAATTCCGTTAGTATAGAGTTGGACTGGGACGCACCAACTCTGTCTTCGACATTAGATTCTGACATAGTTGTGGAGAAGAAGGGAAAAATTTGGGGAAGACTATTAGGATTCAGTGACAGCACAGAGCCAAGGAACAAAAACTTGCTTTGATACCATGACAGAAAATCGTTTCTTGTATATTTCAATATCTTTACAATGATTCAGTACAAGAATATATAGAAGATATGATAAATCTATATTTAGCTATATAGGTTTCCTAGCTATAATTACTGACAAAAAAAGATTTCTCATTTAAAAAGTGACCTCTGTTCCTCCCCCGATTTCTCTTTGACAGATAACTATGACAACTCATGCCACTGATTTCTCTCTGATAGATAACTATGACAACTCACGTCAACATTACCCTTCCAGGGGATTGACGTTGGTGCCGTGGGGAGGATGGAACCATAATATGGTAGAGCTATCTCTACAAATGACAAACCTAGTAGGGTGATGTGTCAATGAAGGTCATCCATGAAGTGAGACCCAACTGATCAGATGACTAGGATCTTCCAATCTATGTTTATTTTGAAGAGGTGGTTCTATCACATCCTGGTTTTACCATCTCCACTGTACATCACACTAATCAAGAAAGCCTGCGAATGGTCTCAAATGATCACTCATTAGATGGACGATTTGAGGGAAAATCATCAACGGCCTATATTCAATGACCAAAGATACTTTTTGAATCAGGGCTTGGTCATAATACACAGTACCTGATGAATGGTTTTGATTAGATTTAAAACACATGACGTCGAAAGATGGTGCGTGGCAGTTATGATGTGGGCTGATGTAGAGCGGGTCGCTGACAGTTTCATGGCCAAGATGGATCAGAAAAGGCCCGGTCGACGACAGAAGTGATCCGGACCGTCGGACCTTAGATCGGACGTATCTCGCAATCCGGAATGAGTTACTTGACGTAAAATATATGATTTTGGGGTAGAACGATCTACTTTAGCCAACCAACCCTGCTATGCCGGGTTGCGATGCTCGGAATTCTGAGAAACCCCTGGATCGACGGTCGTTTCCCTGTTTTAATTTCGTTTTTACTATAAATAGTAAGTTTTAGTTTGATTATAACTCTTCATCCGTCGGGCTTTAGGAGTTGCGTCCAACGTGAAAAGAGCTTAGAATAATTAGGGGAACGGTTTGGTGAAGCCAAATAGGACACTTACTATTTTTTGCCGAAAACCTTGCGCACTAGTAGACATCACGACCGTCTATAAATAGTAAGTTTACTATTTATAGTAAGTCGCGAATTCTAGGAGTTTTAGTTGTAGTTTGATTCTGATTTCTTTCCCATTGCTTGGTACCCATATTTAAAGGGTTGTGAACTCGTTTTTATTCATCAATTAATCAATTTCGAATTTATTAGAATTTATTTCTATTTTCTGCTTTCCTTCCTTGTGGATTCGAGAAGTCTCTGTGAGGAGTCCAAAGAAGCTCCGTGGATTCGGAGTATTTATCATCATCACATTCATCCCTGCGTCATGGGCCCTACATTCTATCAAAACCAACCACGCGGTGAAAAAAGTTAAAAAGTCACTGTTTTTAAATTGCTTCTTAAGGGGCTTTGACCCACTTGGATCGTTGATAAACTCTCCTGCTAACCTTCTGAAAAAGGATAACATTGTCTCTATGTTGCCTTTGCAGGTCCTCTGTCTTTTCCAGGAGTCAGATATAATGGGTCTCTTCCAACTTTGAAGCTGAGACAAGACTCATGGACAAAGGTACGTACTTTTGTGTCCTCACCTTTCATGGCCCACCCATTTTGTTAAGAAGCGTGGGGTTGGATTTTCAGGTTTCCAGCATCATCTTCGTGGATTCACCTGTTTGGACTGGATTTTCATATTCAAGTGGCTCAAAAGATAATATAATTGGAGATGTAAAAGCATCCAAGGAACTCTACCAATTTCTGAGGAAGGTGAGTGGCACCACACATGTTAGGGTCTAATGCATGCCATAGTTTAAAGGCATGAAAAAACTCGATAAGACTGACGAGTAAGCTGGACTTGAAAAAATTTCATCAAGATTCCAAATAAAAAATAAAAACAAACAAACCTCTGTTGGAACGACCCTCGGAAGAAAGCATGAGCCAGCATGAGCCAACTCAACAAAGCAAAGAACATCTTAATGAAACTCGACAAAGATTTGATTGGACTCACCAAGAATAGATGATATTTGCGAGTTAGTGTTTAGAAAATATTAAATGAAATATTTTTGTTTGTTTGTAAATGAAATATTTTTATTGAGAAGACGAGGGAGGATAGCTTTAGAATCTAAATAATTTAAAATTATTCTAACTAAAACAAAGTATATGAAGAGAAATTTTAATAATAATATGAGCGAAAATGAGGAATTAATTAAGATTGTTGAGTAAAAAGTTATTTGAAATGATGACTTTTGATTGACTGGGTCAATAATTTATGAGAGTGCGGAGATTGAAGTTGATGTTGGTCTTAGAATTCAAGCTGGGTGGATGAAATGGAAATATGCCCACGGAGATTCATATAATAATTATGTATCATTCAAATTGATTTTTTTTTTTTTTTTTTTTTTTTTTTTTTTTTTTTTTTTTTTAAGGGTAGGTATAAGACCAACAATGCTTTATGTGATAAAATATTAAATGGGGATGTTAAGATAGATGAGTGGAAAAATGAGGAATAACAAAATTAGAAATGAATGCATTCAACAGAACTTATGAGCGAAAATGAGGATTAAAAATGATTTCAAATGAAATTAATATATAAGAGAAAATGAGGAATAAAAATGATTTCAAATTAAATTAATATATTCATATTTAAAATAAGTCAATTGATAAAAATAAATAAATAATAATAAAGGGACCAAGTGATAAAAAAGAACTCTATTCCATTTTGTTAGTCCTATCTATAAAAGGAAAGCATATGAAAGTGTGACTGATTCTTTGATTTCCTTGGGTTACTAACCATATGGAGTTTTGGGTTAAATCCTGATATTTTAGTAACCAATGTAATAAATCTATGTAGTGCTTGGTACATTGATCATTTTTGGAAAGGGAGTGTGTTGGAGTAATGTATTTCAAGAATAAGCTGGATCCAACCAACATGATTTTTAGGCCTCACGAATGGCCCACCGGAATGACGAACCCGGTTGATTTTTAGGCTCTATGGCTAAAATGGGGTGATTAACCTAGTGATTAGGGATTTCACTAAACATTATGATAGGATTTAAACATCATGATGGGGCCTACTAATTCTTAAAAAGGATTTGGGGCGATTTTCATGCAAAAGTTGATTGACGTCAACCAAGTGAATAGCTAAAAGAAATTCTCACACATGGTATACCTTGATGTTTATGTGAAATTCACGTCGATCACCGGGCATATCTCCCCATTTTAGTCTTAGGGCCCAAAAATCAGCCTATTCCATGATTCATGTGGATCATAAGATTGGAACAGTACACGGAACAACCCTCACCTTTTAAATTGGTTCCCTTAATGTGGCCCAATTGAATTATGGATGGGCCTAGTTTTTTGTTGCAAGGCCTAAATTTTAACTTGTCATCCAACATTTAGAGTGAATTTCATATATTTATCAAGGTGGGTCTTGATAAGATCAAGGGTGGGCATCCCTCTCCCTAATGTGTCACTTGGTATGTCCCCCTTAAACCACAAACCAGGCTGATATTTTAGCCCTGTAGCTAAAATGGGGTGACACACCTGATGATTGAGGTGCATTTCACTTAAACATCAATGTAGGGCCCACCTTGAAGTTGATTTCCGATGATTTTCATGCTGATTAACGTAAACATGTGACGTTTATGTAAAATTCCTACCAATCACTTGGTACATCAACCCAATCCATGAATCAGATGGACCACATGATTAAAAATAACATACAGGACAAAGCTCACCCTCTAACATATTTTCCTTCGTATGCCCCACTTGAATCATGGATGGGCTTAGTTTTTGTCCTGATGCTTAAAATTTAGATTGTCATCTAATAGTTGGAGTGAATTTCATATAATCATCATTGTAGTCCCTGAAAAAATTAAGGGTGGGTGTCCCCCTCCAAATTGTACCCTTTGAATGGCTCACATGAATCACGAAGTAGTATGATTTTTGGATCCTACCCCTAAAATAGGGTAACGCACTTGGTGATCAAAGTAGATTTCACTTAAATATCATGGCGGGCCTACTAATTGTTGAAGTGGATTTAGGGTTATTCATTGGTAATGTTGCCACATGAATCACACCTCTGCCTAGTGATTTCAAAATGATTTTACATTGTTGTATGCAGTACTAAATGCAAAAAAAAAAAATATTAAAAATTAAAAATAAAAAAATAAAAAATTTGCTGTCCACACCAATTATCACCAATTACCATAGACTTGAAGCTGTCAAGTGACAACCAGATCCATAGCTCAACTGGTAGACTGAGTGGAGATACCTCGTTTCAACTCAATGGTCAAAAAAAAAAAGAAAAAAAAAAGGGGGGAAGTAGAAAAAAAAACAGCTGTCAAGTGACTACTTAAGCGCTGGGCCCAAAAATGGGATTGGTCAATGTAATTTCCTTTTTTATTGTTTCTTTTTGCTGGTACTTTGTCATTAGTTGTGAGTTTGGAATCAATGGATTCCTAATTCGAATTCATCTTCTTCAAGGTGCTTCCTTTTTAGCAGCTTGCATCACGAACACATGTAACATGTTGGATGTGACAGCAACCTTATTGCCCAATGAGATGGATGGATGTTAACCTTCTTCGTTTGTTTAACTTATGGTGCAGTGGTTAATTGGTCACCCACAATTTCTTTCAAATCCTTTATATATCGGAGGTGACTCATATTCTGGCATAATTCTTCCAATTTTTGTCCAAGAAATAGCAAATGGTAATCTCTCTCTGCTTTATGCATACTTAGCATTAATTATATATTAATTAAGTGATTCCCCACGATCATATTCATTGGATCTAGGGTGATGTTAATTAGTTGACTGGATGGTCCGTTACGGTAAATGTCGATAAGTCATGTGTCCCACAGGTATACCTAAATCAAAAGTCATGGCAGATTTACGATCCACACTTCAAATGGCAATTTCTCCCTATTCAAATTGAATTTCTTTGAACAGATGCGTTTGGTGCCTAATTATGTCATGCCCTACATAGAACTAAGCTCGGATATGATAGATTGCTTATGGCCTTCTTTCGGTTCAGCCGTGCTAGGAATGTATCCATGCCATATCCGACATCAAAAGTGGATGGGGAGAAAGTGGGAAGAGAAAGAATGGAAAAGAGATGAGAAAAAGAGAAAAAGGCTAAAAGATTATTTATTTATTTATTTTATTTTTAAGAAGCAAAAGAAACTCCATTAATAAGTAAGAGAAAGACTAGAGAGATAAAAAGTAAGATAGAGATGAGAGAGAGTTTTATATGTTGTGCATACTAGCAATCCCTTAAGAGAAGGGGCTCCTTGTTAAACGTGTCAACTGATCTTGTCCATGTGATATTGGAGTAATCGGAGCCACATGATTGGGCGAAAGAAAATCAGGCCAGCCAACCGTTAAGAGCCACACATGAATGAAAACAACGACTCCAATCATAAAAGTCGCAAGTGTTTTTTTTTTTTTTTTTCATATCCTGTAAGCCTTCCCAATAATTTCCAGATCACCATCACTTCCCTCATGTTTCTCCAACCTGAGAGTTTAACTGGCCTGAGATTTTCATCCAGATGATGTAGATATGGGTCCCACCTGATACAGTCCGGATATCATACACATATGCGGAGATGGCTGGCGCGTGTATCCTAGTGTAGAGTAGCATGTAGAGGGGTGCTAGGAGGACTAGCAAACATCTTGACGGACCAGAAAGGTTCTCCAAAACCTCAGCTCAACCACTAGAAATGGTTTGCCGTTGGTGAATCTCATCCGGAAAATTGGACGTGGGGCCTGCTGATTTCCTACCACCCAACACAAAAAGAAAAAGGACCCACGTCAAATCACTCCTCAATCGTGTGATTTTTGCCCGTCCAATATGGAGAATCGACCATCCCTTCCACCGAATCAATGGCATCGATCACCATACAGAAGTCCTAACAATTCAGTGTTCATATTTCTGGTAATTTTGATTTGTTACACTTTCCGTACCACACATTTTCAACTTCGTGTGTGATTGCAGGTATTGAAGCGGGCCAGGAACCTACCCTCAATCTCAAGGTATCTAATTTATGAAATTGAAAATTTCAACGGTTAGATTCTGACGATAGTTCATATGACTATTTTGAAATGGTGGCGACTTTTTAACATGTGCATGGGATTGTTGTACGGCAATCAGAATTGACCAGCTGATCCAATTATCAACGGGACATTAAAAATAAAAAAATAAAAAATAAAAAAAATCTGAATTTGTACTGCTCACCGATTTAGCTTAAACCGTCCATTTGAAAGCGGTAAATTGGATGTTTTATATGTCTCGATCAGTGTGGTTTTAGAAATGCGATCCATTTGCATGTGACCAAAAACTGATTTTTTTTTTTTTCTTAGAATTTGGACGGCGTACTATTTTTTAAAGAAAATTTTACAAAAAACCTGGCTAGTTAATATAAAATTAACATTTTGTACCTTTTTCAAAAATTTACTTTATTAATCAATATAATTATAGTTCCACTGCTTTCCATTAAATTTCTTTCAAGGGCGGTTAAAATGGGTGTGCAAGCAAGTGGCTTGGGTGCTTGGTTGGGTCCCACCGTGGTGTTTATATAAAATCCCTTTGTGTTAGGCAAACGGCTCAAAAGTCACTCCATCCATGATTCAAGTGGACTACATAATTGAAAACAGCGTACAAGGCAATGATCACCTTGCAAACTGTTTCTCCTTGTGTGGCTCACCTGAATTACGAATGATCTTGATGTTAGGCCTTAGGCTAAATTTTTGGTGTGGCATCTAATGGTTGGAGTGGATCGATTTCATATAATTATTATGGTGGGTCCCATAAAAATCAAGGGTGGACATCTCTCCTAGTGGGCTGTTTATATATATATATATATATATATATATATATATATATATATATATATATATATATATATATATATATATATATATATTGTGGCCCACTTAAATCACAAGTCAACTTTTATTATTATTATTTTTAAAGCTTTAGGCCTAAACTAGGATTAGGCATGTAATGGTGGGACTGAATTTGGTATGCACACCGTAGCAGGTCTTGCTAAAAATAAGTCTGAGGTTTCTCTCCCACTGTTGAGAGAGAATATTTAGAGAGAAAAAAAAAAAAAAAAAGGAAATTGTTGGACAGGTTGCCCTTGATTTTAAAAGGCCCATTGTGATGTTTATGTAGGTTCCATTCAACTCATTAGAGTTTAGTCCCGTATTAGGCTGGTAGACAAAAAATAATCTGACAGTTGAGGTTGGTGGGCCAAACTAAGGGAAACAGTTGGGTCAAAAAATAGGATAGCAGCCCAAAAATCATACCCATAAGTGATTCACAAATAGAGTTAATTTTTGCGCCCTAGGCCTTTTATATATATATATAAACAAAAAGAGGAATAAGCCTGCCTATCATATGAGAGTGCAACCAGGAGCAAAGGAAAGAAAAAGAAAAACTATCACTCCCTCAAGGCAATCTAAACCAACTCTATCTAGGAAGAGGAGGCCATTAATCAGGTTGGGGAGCTCTGCTGGAGATTGGAAGAGCCTGTGAGATTGGCCGCCACTTCCCCTACGGGTTAGCGTGTCTGCCACTGCATTAGCTTACCTATGAGTATGGGAAATTAATGACAACTTCCATGTTAGCTAGCTATGAGAGATTTGATCCTGGCCCACCAGTAGTACATGCCCAAGGTGGGTAGGAAACTTTAGAGAGGGACCCGTTCGCCCTAGGCCTAATATGAGGTCACACCCAATGGTTGTGGGGCTCACCAAGCCACTGACGCATTCATTGGCACGACCGCACCCGTGATGGAAGGTAGTGGAATGATAATTACATTTATTAATAAGGTAGCTGCTATTTGAAAACATTGTTGAAAAAGAAACCAGAATGTAAAATTCGATATTAATTAGTAGTTTCTTATAAAATTCCTTTAAACCGATCCTTTGATAGCTATCAATTGGATTATCAATTCGATTGTTTGGATGTATCAATGTGATTTCAGAAATGCGATCAATCCACAATGTGTCCCATAAACTGGTTGGTATAGATTGCTGTGCATGAGTGACAAAAATCTGGTGAGTCCTTTGCCACATTTGCTGTAAAAAAGAAAAGATTGAACTACGCTCTCTTTATAATTCCTGTTGGCCAATTGGTAAATGGATTGTGTTGATATTTAGCCTATTCGTGTTAGCAATTGGCCTCACCTGATGAGCGGGCAAGATATATACACGTGTCCAACTTGGCACTTTTGTAACCAATATCCATATATGCGATCAATCCACGATAGAATGGACAGTTAGGAAAGATCGATTCAATAAACCCTAATCCACATACATGATCATATGGTCCAATGCGCGGACAAGCATGACTTTCTTAAAATGCTGTGGCTTATGTGCTTTCCTGATGAGCGACATGTTCCTCGACACGTATGCTACCTGGCTTATGCGACTGTGACTCTATGCTAATCATGGTTTGAAAACTCGTTGGAGTCATGCGACTCGCCCGAGTCGACTCGGTTTCCTTGTTGGGTTGGTGCACTAGTCACTCTTCCACGTGCATTTTTATTTGATGATTTATTTTAAAATTAATTGCAGGGTTATTTCCTCGGAAACCCCGTGACGGATCATAGATATGATGCTAACTCGGTGGTACCATACGCCCATGGGATGGGCCTCATATCGGACGAACTCTATGAGGTAATAGGATGTATGTGAACCCCTTCTTGTGCATTGTAGATCTATCAATGATGTGGGCCAAATGTCTGCATGCCGGATGATCTGAACCGTCAATCTTCTGGGCCTGATCATGAACGCCCATGGTACAAATCTAACGTTGACCACCTAAAGAACGTTATAGCCGGTGTCACTGGTTAATTAGCTCCTTAGCATCCAATGGGAAATCATCCATTGATCCAACGGATAGGATTGAGTCAGGGACTCTTGTACCATGGGCGCATATGTGAAGTTCAGATCGAAGCATGTCAAAATGTCCTCACGTGTGAAAATTGTTGATTACTCACTAATCTACGTGTCAGAGGGGATTATGTTATACCCCACTCGAGGGTGTATAAAACTAGCTCGGTTTGGTCAAAAACTGGTCATGACTCGGTCAACTCGGTCGGTATCCTCAGCAGCACCCACTTTAGACAGCGAGTAAAACAACAGAACTCTCTGTTGGGTCCACTGTCGGGTCTATGCAGACCATCTCATGTTCACATTGTTGCCGGAAAGTCAGTACAATTCGGAGTGTTTGTTTGTCCTGTACACCTGATGAACGGAATGGATTGAGTATACACATCATCTTGGGCCCCTTATGCAATCCTATGATGGAGAGTAAATGTCACATGGACATTGCGGTAAGCCCTATAGAGCTTTTGTGCACAGATTCCCTGGAACAGGTGTTTAGGAAAGTCATATCGTTGGGGCTACATTGTCACCTTGCATCTTCCCACCATTTTAAAGATTTCTGAACTACTACTGGAAGTTTTTCTAATTATTATTGCAGTCAACTAAGAAAAGTTGTGAAGGAGATTACATAAATCCAAGAAATCCTAAATGTGCAAAGGATCTTGAGGCAGTAGAAGAGGTAATGGGCCTGCCTCAGCCTCCTATTTTCAATTGTGTTCTTTGTATGGGCAAAGGATAATGGTGTTGATCTTTGGTACATGCAGTGCACTTCAAGGATATCTAAAGGCAACATTTTAGAGCCCAAATGCCCCCTTGCATCCCCAAGGCCAAGCGATATGGTGAGCCACAGACGATCTCTAAAGGAGAAATCTGAAGAGCTGCTTCTCCCAGATCCTCAACCCCAATTTGGGTGTAGGGTACTCTCTCTCTCTCTCTCTCTCTCTCTCTCTCTCTCTCTCACACACACACACACACACACACACACACACACACACACACACACACACATTTTGGTGTAAGGGGCTTGTTTCCACCCCAAGACTATTGCACAGCACGCCAACAACGTAGTGAGCCTAGATCCAATCTCAGGCCTCACCCACAAACGATAAACAGAAAGAAATATAAACTAGAAACAGATCAAAGCAATCCAAAACAAACCACAAGACAAGATATACGTGGAAAAACCTCAATCTAAGGTAAAAAAAAAAAAAAAAAAACTACGGATGCAAACTTCCACTATGAAGAACGAAGATTACAAGGCAATATACTAACCTCTCCCTTGGAAGTACAGAGAAAATCCCTTGCCCACATATTATAAATATTTTCCAATATTCACCTTAATCCTAGAATAACCCTAGGGACCTCAATTTATAATTTTGGCAACTTCTCTTTCGCATCCCAGTTGTGAAAGGACTTGTGACATGAAATCCGCGAAACTCCTTTCGCATCCCAGTTGCGAAAGGACTTGCGACACGAAATCCGTGAAACTCCTTTGGCATCCCAGTTGCGAAAGGACTTGCGACACGAAATCCACGCAACCTCGACTGGTCGTAGGCAGCCCCAGATGTGGCTCCACTTCTCAACAAAGACTTTGTGCATCCTTAGCTGCCATAGAAGCTATGGTATTATAATGCTTCATTAATGCTTCTGACCTTTGACTTCATTACTTCAATATGGGCCATTAAATAATCATCTCCATATACACCCGTTCAATAAATGTTTCTTCCTATAAGCCTCGGTAGCATAAATCCATGATGCAGGGAAGGACGTGAGGTCAAGCAATGTCTTCTTAGGGGGGTAACTGTACCGAATCCACTAAACTTCTCTGGACTCCTCATAGATAAACCTCGAATCCACGAGGAAAAGAAACTAGAAATAATTCTGAAATATTCAAAATAAATTTATTAATGATGAAAAAACAAGATTACAATTCTTTAAATAAGGCTACGAACCCTAGGGAGAAGTTTTGGAATCAAACTACAACTAAAACTCTTAGAAATCGCGACTTGCTATTAGACGGTCGTGATTTCCACTAGACCTCATGGTTTTCGGCCAAGAATAGTAAGCGTCCTATTTGGCTCAATCATGCTATATTCCTACTTATTCGAAGTACTTTCATGTTGGATGCAACTCCCAAAGGCAAACGGATGAAGAGTTACAACCAAACTAAAACCTACTATAAATAGTAAAAACGAAATTAAAACAGGATTTCCACCGTCGATCTCATGGTATTTCGCATATTTGGCATGGGCAAGGTTGGGTGGCTAAAGTAGCTTGTCCTATGCTAAAATCATATATAGTACATCTGATAGCTCATTCCGGTTTGCGAAATACGCCTGATTTAATGTCCTGATGGTCCAGATCACTTCCGCTTGTGATCAGGCCTCTTCTCGTCCATCTTGGCCATGAAATTATCTGCGACCCGCTCTATATCAATCCAGATCATGAAAGCTTCACATCATGGTTTAAAATGCACTCAGATGCAAGGTCACCACCAGTACTGGGAGTATTGTCACATGTCACATCTGTATCGGGCGATCTCAGGCCCATATGGGCCAATGATTATGGTACATATCAAGCTAGACAAACTAGTTGCAATATGTGAAACCTTGCTCTGGAGTGGAAACCACCTATCATGCAAAACACTTATAAAATAATATTATTCTGCAAGGATTTGTAGTGGAACCCATCTAAACAATTAAAATTTATGATCCAATTGATATATCCATTACCTTTATTTCGTCATCTCTTTACGCATCTCAATTATTTTAATTACGACATCACAGTGACACCATCAGTTGGCCAAGTCCAATCGACGGACTTGGACTACTTGGCCCACTCAACCAGCCTCGGGTGAGTCGTGTCTCCACTTGACAGCAAAGGAATCAATCGGGTCTCTGAGTCATTAACCATGATATCAACTTCTTCTAAATTGGATAAATCTTTTGTGTTTGGATTTGTAGAAAGGATAGAAGAAGAAGTGATGTTTCGAAGTAAACTCAGGGAAAGGAAATATTGTTCTCCTTGTTTACATATTTTGTCTTTCAACAAGATCTTTTTAAAAATTTATAATCTATTTTCAAATTAGATTTAAAAAAAAATAAATTTACAAAATAGAAAACATTTGGGAAAATATTTCTAAGTAATTATTGGCACATGTGATGCATGTGGGATGCTTAAAGATGGATGATGCACATGTGGCATAAATGTCATATGTGATTGCTTGAACCTAAATCGTGGCATTAAAGCTGTACGGCTCGACCACTAGCTGACCCCAACTCAAACTCGGCTCAGCTCGGCTCGGTCCTCAGGCTTGACTGGCCAGCTCGACATGATTCCATAAGCAGCTCAGGCAAGTTCGAGTCAAGTTCAAGCCTGTGCGGCATTTTCTCAAACACATGAAGTGCACCTTCGATTTCTCACCACATGCAAAACAACAATAGCAGTTTAGAGGTATTTCATCAAATACTTAATAGGCAACATCAAAATCAAGATACAAGGGTAGTTTTATCATATAATGTTTCTGTTTTTGGTAGTGGTTTGTTTCATTTCCATACATTCCTCGCCACCAACCGATCCCACGGAGAATGTATGCACCCGAAACAACACTTCGTTGAGTCATTTCATCAAACACTTGGTGAGCAACATCAATATCAAAATAACCGAGTCACCGAATTGGTTCGATCCGAGTTCGATTCATGTTGAGGTTTGATCTAAGTTGATTCAAGCTCGGACAAGCTCAAACTTGGCTCGAAATTTTTTCGAGTTGCAAAAATCAACTCAACTTAGTTTGAACTCAGTTTCAAACCAAGTCGAATCGAGCTTTTTTGAGTCAAGTCGAGCGAGTTAATCGAGCTAACTCGGTTCTTGTACAACTCAACGTGTCATATGTGAGGTGCTTGAAGCTATACAATGGTACATGTCACACAAGACACATTGGCATATTTAACACATGTGGATACTTGTTGCTAGATGGCAGGCCTAATACACATTGGTACTATTAGCACACCTGACATATTTGGGGCGATTAAAGATGGATGTAGCATGTTACACATTGGTGCATATCGGGGTGCTTTGCAGATGCATGGTGAAAGAGCATTCATCTGGTACATTAGCACATGTTAAGCGTGAGAGAAGAAGGATGGTGGATATTGTTGGGATGCCTTGCACAAACCTTAGGATCTAGCCTCCCGAAACAAACCAGAATTATGGATAATAAAGCAATGAAATAAATCAAAGCATCAATCACACACCACACAAGAGATTTTTACGTGGAAAACCCTCAAAGAGGTAAAAACCACGGGACCTCGTCCAGATCAACAATCCACTATGAAGTAGAACGTTACAATCTTCTTCACTCACGTAGGAGTGGATAAACAATAAGAGAAATAGAGAAAACGGAGAGATCTAGCCGATTACGAGGACATAGAAGCGCTGAGATGTAGATTGCAAAGTAGATAACCTCCACGAGCAGAACCTCCCTTCTATAAGCTTCCTCTCTCTCTTTCTCCCTCTCTCTCACCTTTAATAGCCCTAAACCCTTTAGCAAATATCTTGTAAAGCTTTAGGAAACCCTCTTGCTATTTTGTGATACCTAGAAAAACCCTAGGCAACCCCTTTTATAGTTTTGGAAAACTCCTTTCTGCATCCCAGTTGCGAAAGGACTCAAATCCGAAGTTTCGCGTAAAATCGCGGAACAAACTGCGTAACCTTCGACTAGTCGAGACATCCCTTCGACCAGTCGTAGGCCCCCTTCGACCAGTCAAAGGTTCCTTCGACCAGTCTAAGCTACAGTAAAAAACAGCAAAATTACTCGCTGGACTTTGAGTCGAAGTTTTCGACTCGAACCTTCGACCGGTCGACCACCAGCCTTCGACCAGTCGAGCAGGGCTCTTGACCAGTCGAAGATGGGTCAAAATAACCCATCAAATCTCCCCCTTTTTAACCCAGGAGGGATCCACATTCTTCAAGCCAGCAAGGTTTTTATAAACCTCAAACTTGCCCTTGAGCAAAGCCTTGGTCATTATGTCTGACCCATTATCGTCCGTGTGGACTTTCTCAAGCTGTAACACCTTCTGTTCCAAAGTATCCCTGATCCAGTGATACCGAATCTCTATGTGCTTCGACTTGGAATGCTGATTTGGATTCTTGCTCAAGTGTATAGCACTCTGACTATCGCAATAGACCACGTGCTCCTCCTGCTTTAGGCTAAGTTCCTGTAGGAACCTTTTCATCCAAAGCATCTCTTTACATGCTTCTGTGACTGCAATGTATTCGGCCTCTGTCATCGACAATGCTACGACCTTCTGTAGCTTGCTCTACCAAGAAACCGTTCCCCTTAAAAACGTGAACATGAACCCCGATGTAGACTTCCTGGAGTCTATGTCACCTGCCATATCTGCATCTGTGTAGCCCTCTAACACAGGTTTTCCGTCACCATAGCATAGGCTCAACCTGGATGAGCCTCTTAGATACCGTAGTATCCATTTCACCGCTTCCCAATGCTCTTTGCCAGGATTGGCAAGGTATCGGCTGACAACACCAACCGCATATGCTATGTCTGGGCGTGTACACACCATAGCATACATCAAACTTCCTACTGCTGACGCGTAGGGTATTTTCTTCATCTCTTCCACCTCTTCCTTCGTCTTGGGACACTGTCTGTCGCTCAATCTGAAGTGACCATCCAGTGGAGTACTGACTGGCTTCGCCGCATTCATATTGAACTGCTTTAGGACTTTCTTAATATACCGCTCTTGTGACAGCCAAAGCTTCCTGCTGCTTCTGTCACGGGTTATCTCCATTCCTAGGATCTGTCTAGCTGGGCCCAAGTCTTTCATCGCAAAAGACTTGCCCAACTCCTGTTTCAGCCTGTCAATCTTCTTGATGTCTTTTTCCATGATGAGCATGTCATCAACATATAACAGCAGAACTAAGAAATCACCGTCTGAGAACTTACGTGTGAACACACAGTGGTCCGACTCCGTTCTGTCATACCCATGCTGTAACATGAACGAATCGAACTTCTTGTACCATTGCCGTGGAGCTTGTTTCAGCCCATACAAGCTCTTCCTCAGCCTACACACCATATGCTCCTTGCCCTTGACTTCGAACCCCTCTGGTTGGTGCATGTAGATCTCTTCTTCCAGGTCACCATGGAGAAATACAGTTTTAACATCTAACTGCTCTATCTCCAGATCCATGCTAGCCGCCAACCCAAGCAACACCCGTATGGATGTCATCTTCACCACTGGTGAGAATATCTCCTCGAAGTCTATGCCTTTCCTCTGACCAAACCCTTTCACCACAAGTCTGGCCTTAAACCTCTTCTGTGAATTCTTCTGCTCAACCTTCTTTCTGAACACCCACTTGTTGCTCAAAGCTTTCTTGCCCTTAGAAAATTTCACCATGTCATAGGTGTGGTTCTTATGCAAGGATTCCATCTCCTCTCGCATAGCTTTCAACCACTCCTCCTTATGCTCGTCGGCTAGGGCCTCAGAATAATCTTCTAGCTCTCCCCCATCGGTTAGCATAATGTACTCATGCGGCGAGTACCTCTTGGACGACTGTCTGTCCCTAGATGACCTCCTCACCTGTGGCTCAACAGGTGGATCAAGTGGGGGCTGCTCCCCTGGTCCATCTTCTGAAGGAACTCCCTCGTCCTCTGCACCTTGCTGTACTCCCCCGTCATCAGGCACCACGGGAGGAGTAATCGGATCCATGTCCTCTAGCTCACCTGAACTAGGCTGGTTTTTCTCTGGCTTACCAATGTCTTCGATACACTGATCTTCAAAGAAAACCACATCTCTGCTCCTGACGAGCTTCTTCTCGGTCGGATCCCATAACCTGTAACCGAATTTTTCATCACCGTATCCTAAGAACACACACTGCCTGATCTTCATATCGAGCTTGGACCTCTCGTCCTTTGGTACGTGAACGGATGCCCTGCATCCAAATACCCTAAGATGACTGTACGATGGATCCTGTCCAGTCCACACCTTCTCAGGTACTTCTCCATTCAACGGGGCTGATGGAGACCTGTTTATCAAATACACCGCCGTGCGCATTGCTTCTCCCCAGAACGTCTTGGGCAACTTCGCATGTGATAACATGCATCTGATTCTCTCGACAATGGTGCGATTCATTCGCTCAGTTACACCATTATGCTGGGGGGTCTTGGGAACCGTCTGTTCATGCCGTATACCCTGGGACTTGCAGTACTCGTGAAAGTCGCCAATGTATTCACCACCATTGTCAGTGCGGATGCACTTCAATGGTCTACCTGTCTCTCTCTCGACCATAGCATGAAACAATTTAAACACACCAAAGACCTCGTCCTTGGATTTCAAAGCATAAACCCAAACCCTCCTAGATGCATCATATATAAAAGTGACAAAATACAATGCCCCACCCAAGGTTTTTGTCCTCATAGGACTACAAACATCAGAATAAACCAACTCTAATGCATGCACTTTATTAACATGAGAAGCAGTTTTAATAAATGAAACTCTATGCTGTTTCCCTTATAAACAATCAAGACAGGTTTTGAGAGGCATACCTGTCACGTCTGGAAGGAGTTGCTTCCTCGCTAGTAGCTGAAGCCCTTTTTCACTCGTGTGGCCTAGACGCCTGTGCCACATGTCAATAGTCGAATCTTCCGCTGTGTTCAATTCACCCTTGCACATACTGACACTTGCCTTGTACAGGGTGCAACACTTCTTTCCTCTAGCCACGATCAATGAACCCTTGATGAGCTTCCATCGCCCACCAGCAAACCGGTTTTCATAGCCATCATCATCCAACCTTCCCGTCGACATCAAGTTGAGGCGAAGGTCTAGGATATGCCTCACATCCCTGAGAACCAATGTGCAGCCCACATCAGTTTTCACACAAATATCACCAACTCCCACGATCTTTGATACGCAGAATTTCCCATCTTCACAGTCCCATAGTCACCAGACTTGTAGCTTGTGAAGGAGTCCCTGTGTGGAGTCGCATGAAAAGAAGCTCCCGAGTCTATCACCCAGTCGGTGCCCTGACTCGTAGCCGTGAGACATACATCGTGATCTGTAGAAAGAATAACTACCATGTCGCCATCTGAAGCGACCGCAGTGGAATCTGATTCATCTTCCTTTCCTTTTCCTTTCTTGTTGTTTTTCTTACCACGACATTCATGCTTGTAGTGGCCCTTCTTGCCACAGTTCCAGCATTCAACCTCTTTTCTGTTACTCGACTTGCCTCTTGATTTATCTTGAGCCTTCCCGCCCTTCCTGTTCTTTCCTCTCCCCCGTTCCTGCGTCACAAGAGCCTCTTGCTGAGTAGACCCCTGAGACTTCCTCCTTGTCTCCTCATTGAAGAGACAACTGGTTACCTGTTCCATGGATATCTTTTCGTCTGGCGCGGAGTTACTTAGAGACACCACCAATGTCTCCCAACTGTGAGGCAATGAACTAAGCAATAGTAAAGCCTGCAATTCATTATCCAGGACCATCTTCATAGAGGTGAGTTGGTTCACTATATTACTGACCTCATTCATATTCTCGGCCACAGAACCACCATCCTTGAACTTGAGATTCACAAGTCGCCTTATCAGAAATATCTTATTACCGGCTGTCTTCCTCTCATACAGCCCTTGTAATTTTAGCCATAGGCTTTCGGCTGAGGTTTCCGTAGACACATGGTGGAACACAGAATCATCCAACCATTGTCTAATAAACCCCACCGCCTTTCGGTCCATCTTCTTCCAATCATATCAGTCATATCCTTGGATTTTGCTGATATGCCTGAGATTGGAGAATATAGGTCCTTGCAATAAAGCAAGTCCTCCATCTTAGCCTTCCATATGGTCCAGTTAGAACCATTGAGGCTGATCATCCTTGAGCCACCTTCCATAATTCAAAACCGATCCTACCCGTTCAATGAACTTAGCTCCGATACCACTTTGTTGGGATGCCTTGCACAAACCTTAGGATCTAGCCTCCCGAAACAAACCAGAATTATGGATAATAAAGCAATGAAATAAATCAAAGCATCAATCACACACCACACAAGAGATTTTTACGTGGAAAACCCTCAAAGAGGTAAAAACCACGGGACCTCGTCCAGATCAACAATCCACTATGAAGTAGAACGTTACAATCTTCTTCACTCACGCAGGAGTGGATAAACAATAAGAGAAATAGAGAAAACAGAGAGATCTAACCGATTACGAGGACATAGAAGCGCTGAGATGTAGATTGCAAAGTAGAGAACCTCCACGAGCAAAACCTCCCTTCTATAAGCTTCCTCTCTCTCTTTCTCCCTCTCTCTCACCTTTGATAGCCCTAAACCCTTTAGCAAATATCTTGTAAAGCTTTAGGAAACCCTCTTGCTATTTTGTGATACCTAGAAAAATCCTAGGCAACCCCTTTTATAGTTTTGGGAAACTCCTTTCCGCATCCCAGTTGCAAAAGGACTCAAATCCGCAGTTTCGCGTAAAATCGCGGAACAAACTGCGTAACCTTCGACTAGTTGAGACATCCCTTCGACCAGTCGTAGGCCCCCTTCGACCAGTCCAAGCTACAGTAAAAAACAGCAAAATTACTCGCTGGACTTTGAGTCGAAGTTTTCGACTCGAACCTTCGACCGGTCGACCACCAGCCTTCGACCAGTCGAGCAGGGCTCTCGACCAGTCGAAGATGGGTCAAAATAACCCATCAAATATTTGATGCAAGAGAAAATATATGATGGTATATAGTGGCACGTGTGGGGCATTACGAAAAGTGGACTGTGGCACATGTGGTGCATGTGAAGCTAATGAAGATATAAGATGAGAAATTTTAATTTAACCATTGAAAAGTTCATTTTCCTTTAGTCGTAGGAAAATACTTTTCTCAAGGATGGAGAAGAAAGTGCCTGATGATGTTTTCCACAAACTTCAAGGGAGGCTTGACAAACAAGGAAGTGTTAGCTTCACAAAAAAACAAATTTTCTTGCCTTTCCATTCCATTAATCTAAACGGCCCTTACAACAACTAACCTTTTATTTTGCACAGGAATATGCATATTTGCTCTCGGATTATTGGGCTAATGATGATAGTGTTAGAAAGGCACTCGGCATCCGTCAGGTAAAATCTCCAAAACCCTCTAGAGACATTTTGTTACAAGGCTTGCTTAGCATACATGAACCCCTCACACGCACACCATGTGCAGCTACATCCGTCAACGTGTGTGGAACCGGGCCATAACATAAGGTGGCCTGCTGCAACCATGTGCAAAACTCGTTTAGATCAGCTCACCAGGCAGGGTACACATGCACATCGAATGGGGACTGGTAGAAATTTATTCAACTGTCCATTACCCTCATGCATGTGTGGCCGACTTAATTTTTTAAAGGCCGGACATGTGACAGTGGGGCCCAACTGTGATCAGGAACCAACTTGATCTATTTTATATTGAACCCGGCCTTGGGCCAGGCCTTAGTATGAAATGTTGTCAAACCATGGGATGGGCCGGGGATATATCATACATGGTCTAGAAATTAAAGCATGGACGTACACCCACATGCCCAAAGTTTAGGTCCAAGACTGCCAGAGCAAGTTGGACCCGATATCAATCATACCAGTTTGTGAGCCCAGAGGACGATAACTACCATGAAACTTCCATGATGAACAGGGAACAACCAGAGAATGGAAAAGATGCAACTATGACATACCTTATGAGAAGAATGTCAAAAGCACCATAAAATACCATCTCGATTTGACCACTCGAGGCTATCCAGCTCTGATATACAGGTGAAACTTTGGACCATCTCTTCTTACTGATCTCTTCGCAGACCCAGTGACGTGATACTGATTTATTTTTTTTTATTTTTTTGATACAGCGGTGATCATGACCTGGTAGTACCATTTTTGGGCACACAAGCATGGATTAGATCTCTTAATTTCTCCATTGTCGATGAGTGGCGCCCATGGTTCGTTAATGGACAAGTTGCCGGGTGAGGTCCACTTTTATAACATACCCATCAGTAACATGAACCCAAACTTTGAAATATGATTTCATGTAGGAAGCAAATTTCATTTACAATGGTTAGGATTCAGGTCAGCGGTAGTCTGGGCCATCTATTTTTGGGTGCAAAAGAAAGCATGGATCATCCCATTTTAATACCAGACCATGATAGCCATAGACCATCCGCATTTGGACACACCTTGGAAGTAGCAATTTTCGGACCTAGAATGGTCTCAGGTCCTATTCGATTTTTGAACTGATATTTTTGGGTGCCCATCTTCCCCTGGAAGGGAGCTTATTTGATACTCTACAAAGGTTGATACGCAGACACTTAGAAATTGTACATGTGACATTCATACACTCAAATCAAACTGCTAAATTTATGGAACCCACTTACTAAATCACATTTCCAAAATCAATTGGTTGGACAATATTAACATCTGATTATTATACACTTGTTTGTTGAAATAGGATTATTGAATATTTTTCATTTTTAACTGTGCAATAAATGTCCATCAAGTTGATATTGGATTATCAATTAATTGTAATTTTTCTGCATGAGAGGTTTAAGATGGGAACCATAAGTTGGACAGTTTAATTTGTGTTAGCTGCATACCATGTATACAATTTCAAAATAATTTAATTTTAAGTTCCTGCTGATCATCCATGGCACAATGCCAAGAGTATCAAAGTTTTTCTTCTACTTGGGCGTGTAGCATAGTTCTAAAAGTTGGGGAGTGGACTCGAAAATCAGGTGAGTCAACTTAATTAATGAGATTTTAAGCTGAGTTTTTAGGGAGCTTGGTGATGAGCGTAACCAAATGTGGCAAGGCTTGTTAGGTCGACTCAAAAACTTGGCTGACTCAATAGACTTTGCCGGGTCAACTGCTGTTTGGTACAAAAGACAACATGATGCCAACAAGATTCAAACTCACAACCATGATTTGCAAGCTAATGTTTTTGTACTGAATCTTTCACCATTGATATGGGGTGATATCACCCTTATATCAGCCAATCAATCGAGCTGTATTGAGCTAGTACCGGCAATTGTTCATGTACAATACTGCCACGTGTAGGACATACCAACCAGCATCGGACCATCAGCAAATGTTCTGTCCGGTTTTTACTATCTTTATATTTGACCTCTGAAAATTGATTTAAGTATTTATTGCACTCAAAATACTTTTAATTTTTATATTAAAATATTGAGTCGATTCATCTTAATAGTTGTTCAAGTCTTCGAGTCAACCCAATCAGACTGAATACTTGATCAGTTTTCACGTCTTCGAACTATGGTGTGACAGCCTTGAATTTAAGCCAGGCATGGGTATGTGGGTCTGATGCATAGCCCTATAGCAATTGATGTTGTCCAAGTCCCAAAGGCACTTGGACTGTGCCCCATCATCAGCCTAATCCATTACAGGATGATCTCACAGCATTTTCATCTCACAGGTATACCAGGACGTATTTGAATAACTTGACATTTGCGACTCTAAAGGTAAGAAATTGCTCTTTCTGACTGCTTGATGTTGTATGTTATCATGTGAAATAAAAAGAAATTGCATGAATATAAGAAATACATCTGATCCAATGTGACCCTTTTTGTTTTGGATACAGGGAGCAGGCCACACAGCTCCAGAGTACAGACCCAAGGAAGGCTTTGCAATGTTCCAACGGTGGATTTCTCGTAATCCTCTATGATCACCTCCAATTTTGGAGCTTCAATCCACATGCTTTCCCTGCATGGCTGGCCAAATGCTCCATTGTGCTTGTTAAGAGTGGCTCCATCTGTGGCATCTTCTACTGGTTAAAATACAAAATTTATGTAGAATAAGTTAGTATTAATCACCCATGTAATGCTCATAGTGATAAAGTGGTTTCTTTCCTGATTATTACCAATTGAAGTCACATAATTATTCAGGCTGTATTTGGATGTAAAGATCGATTGCTTTGTCACAAATAAAGTGAAATGTCTAAAATTCAACTGGTCCAACTTTATTTAGGCTGTGTTTGAGTAGAATACTTTTGGAGATCTCTATATTCGTATAATTAAGATTTGGGTTGGCCATGCTTCAAAGGTAGGTAATCCAAAGTTCTGTAGTCAAAAGGGCAAGTAAATGTTTTTATTTTTACTTTGTTGGTACTAGCAAGGTTTACAAAGTAAGACAGCCAGGGATCAACCCTGGACAAGACACAAACAGTACACTATCTCTTGTAGCTCAACTAATAAGCCAGAGATGCGGCAAGACATGTTTGGTTTTAAAGTATGTTGGATTGTATTTATTGATTTTAATTTCACTATGCAATTTTGTTTGTATTTTGTGACTAGATTTCGAGTATCAACTACTATACGGAACATGGGGATCTGTTACAAAAGTAACAATCACAAAATAAAAGATTTTCCCCTTACAGTGGTTTTGTTGATTGTGGGGGCATTACATTTATGACTATGACATAACACAAGTCCTTAATGTACATTTTATACATTAAAAAAGTTTGATTGAATGGAAAAACTAACGTTTAGTGTGAACATATTGTTGGAGAACTGGCACTATGGAAACACCTTAATTTGGATTGAAACAAACAAGAGAAAATAAAAAGTCCAAGGAATCATAAACAACACAATTTTTACTAGAAAATCCTTACGGAAAAAAACTACAATACAAATCGACCATGTACCGCCCCGAATCAGTCGTTCACAAGACTTTACTCTCTCAGCATCTTCCGGCCCATATCCGAGGCCTCATCTTTCTTGATAAAACGGGTCTTGGGTCTATTTGCTCATCTTAGGTGGGCCCCTAAAGGGTCGTTCGTATATAGTTTATGATAGGCAGAGCTGTGCTTTTTGTTGTTCTTGGCCCTGCCCGAATTAGTCCTGGTTGTAAATCTCTGTTTTAATTAATGAATCCGGGTTGCCCTCAAGTGATGGGCAACCCTTTTTTTTTTTTTTTAATCGTTCAGATAGTGTGATAATTTCTATACAATTTGAGTATTCAAGTATCATTTCATGAAAAAGAAATTCTCTATATTTATTATTCCATTGAAAGAGAAGAAAAGTTCAATGTATCACTAAATGCTTAGTCATATGGGAGCTTATTACAAAATCAAGTCGTAGTGGAACCATAAATAGAAATTAAAATATGTAACTATTTTCTTGTTTATTCAGTATAGTCTTCCTCCTCAGGAAGGTGATTCTCTGGGTCTTCAATCTGTTCGTCACCTGCATCATCTGTACGGTTGGAGAGGGTCAATGCCCTACTCACAGTGATGATTATCCTTCAAAGTTTACAAATATTAAATAATTTATAAGGATATAAAAAGGATACCAATACACCTCATATTTCACATATACAAGGGATATCAGTGTGTGCTACATTCTATATGAAGTGTATGCCTAGTAAAGTATGTGCGGTCCATCATACACAGTGATCATGATTACAATGTGGAAGATATCCGACTCGCCCCGCATTCTCACACTACGAAGAATCGTTGACGTGTCCAACGTAAACATGACTTTACGTGAACATCCCAAGGTGACACAACAATCCAGTTGGGGGATTTACGTAATACAATGTGTTCATGGAGCAACTATTTGCAACATCCAATCCCGAAAAAAAATGATGTAACATGCATGGTGATTTACTTACATTGATTGTATACAAACTAACCCATAGAATTACATGTCAACCAAGAGGGTCACTACCCGTAATGCATTATGTCCATGACGTTATATTGATCACTAAGAGTAGGAATTTTGACACAATACTTGCGTGCATGAACAGTAAATAACGTGAGGAAAAGAATTCAAAAAGAGATTCAAAGATATGTTAGCAACATTAGGTAGAAACTATGAAAATTCTTTGTAAAGGAAAACCCTCACCTTGGTTGCCTGTATGTCTTTTAAGTTTTAATGTTTGGGTAGCTTTAGGACAAATATTGCTTCACATGTTTTGAATCCGACTACAATGAGTTTAGAGTTTTAGACTATGTAAACCCAGGTTTTCGGGACTCGGGCGTTCTTCCACGAGTCAACTTGATTCTATTTTGGTGGAGTTATCCTTCACTATGGGTAAACGAAGTTTGAAGGAAAGTTATTAAGGGAAAGAGGAGGGAAGGTTTTCACCAACTGACGTGCTCGGCCTGGCTTGAATTGCTGTTGGCGTCCGACGGAACTCGGGGCTTCTTCTTTCTTTCTTTCTTTCTTCCTTTCTTCCTTCCGTCCGTTCTTCCCGTCTCTTTCTCCAATTGCATGTATCTATCAAATGGAGGGAGTGATTCCCTTTTATAGTTGTCTGTCTTCTAGATCCTTCATGCGGATCTCCTACGCATTCGAACTGCGAAACGAGTGGCGTAATCTTATTCAGTTGAGAATTGCGGTGGCGTTTGCGTAATGGTATTACTCCCGTTTTTTTTTTCTTTATTTCTTCCTTCCGAAATCTTAGTGGGCCATTCATCAGGTAATGGCCGTCTTGATCGTTCAGAACATCAACTACTATTTAACGTCTATTAAGCAGGTGGGTCCTTGCTTTAATGGCATTTCTGGCTGGCCTCATCTCTCGTCTGATTAGCTCCGTCGGACGGTCTGGATCCTGCTGCGAAGTGATTTCTGGTCCTTAAAATCAACGGCCCGGATCGCTCTACGACAGTTCTTTCGAGAAGGTCTTTACGCAAGACAACTGTGTTGGAGAGAAAGACGGACCGTGTCTCTTCGATCCCGCTCGACCCGAATCCTTTGTTGGATGGGATCAGAACATCCATCCTCGAGGATCGGACGGTCCAGATCGCCTTTAGGCAGCGACGTATGTCGGTCGGGAATCCCTCATTCTCAGGTTCTTCTTGGCGTGGATTTTTGTTCGTCCACTGAGGTGCGGCCATTCTCTAGATCTTTTTGGTCAAGGATTTTCGGGCTCTGATCAGATGCGGGGACCGCATCCGATGGACGTTTTAGATTTTCTAATGGGTCTTTGATGGTGGGTCCCATCTCTGTCCGAGTTGTGGATGTTTCAAACGTTCCCAGCACAGGAATGTGAAGGATGGAAAAGTAGAGCTGGGCATCGAATTGAGTCGGATCGGATTCGGTCCAACTCGACTTGGTCCGAAATCTACAGGGCCTGACCCGAACTCGATCCGATCCAGGACCGAGTCTAGGTCATCTGACTTGAACCAATCCGAACCCCTGTTAGCCTGAACCGATTCGAGTCCGACTCAGTCAGGAAAACCAAGTCAGATCGGATTGGGCAAGGTTTAGATTGGGCATTAGATTCTCAGCGACGTCCACAGAAGTGATTTTGGCCTCTTCTAGCAATCAACGAATATCCTCGAATAGAGGGTGCGAATCAAGATCCAGGTAGTTCTTAGCAAAGTACTTTAAAACCTTCAACGCTGTAGTACGACAACTCGATGTGCTTATCCATTCGGCCTCTTCATATTAAGGCAAGATCCAGCTTTTCCAGATGGTTGGTTATGAAGACAACAAGCCGTTCTCTTCTGCAGGCCGACCATATCCCATCGATGAAATTGAGAAGCCCAGAAAGAGTAACTTTGCTACTGCTATCTTCCTTATTCGCTTCAGGTACAAGTTTCTTCACGTCTAGATCATCGTCCTTTGGCTTCTTGAATTTCTTCTCTTTTCCCAGACAGATCTAAAGAACAGTCGATATCTTTGATGGCGATAATCAACTTGTTCATGGTATCTATCAAGAGCTTCCGCATCTCTGTATTGTCCTTCACACTTCCTCACTCTTTCATTTGCTTGTTGTTCTGCATCCGCATCTTTTAAGAAGGACTGCAACCACTCCAATTATGTTTCAATCCATTCGACTTAATCGTGCAATCCAATCAAGGAAATAGCTTTCTGAATGAACTCATCGATGGGCTTTTTGACCAGGAACGAAACCACGGGCTTAACAACAACTTCCATCTTTCTTCTCCCGTTTCTCTCACAAGAAAATTCAGATTGGAGATTCCTTCTACCAACAAGGTTAGATGTGTTTAAGAAACAATAGGCGCTTATACACACCATGCAGGGCATGAATCGGATTGGCCTAGATCGGATTGCATCAGTCTGGTCCGGATTGACATTGATCCGAGCACGATCTGATAAACGGTCGGATCTACCTGATCCTACTCGAACCGCACTGATCCAGGCCGTCGATTCGGTTTGAATTGGGTCGGATCTAGTCGGATCGGGTTGGATCCACCGGATTGGGTCAGACATGCCCAGATCTATGTAGAAGCTTGGTAAAATTTGTGTGGTCTGCGGCTGTTAATGTAACAGGTGCACACGCACCGTATTGTGGGTCATTTGGTGATGGTTTTGGAGCATCCACTCCATCCATTCAGAGTGTAGGGTCCTTTTAGGGGTGGGGTTAGGTCTGGGCTCCAAGTAGTTACGTTTTGGCAATTTAATAATAATTTGTAACTTGGTTTAGTGTGTATTTCTATTTAGTGTATATTTAGTTTACTGTATAGCCGTGCTTTGTTAGGTCTTTATGAGGGTGTTCGAGTATTAATTTGGAAAGATTTTAGGGTGTTACAGACCATCAATCTACTATTTAGAGAAGATTATAGAGATAGAGAGAACTTACAACAAAAATTCTAACTTTCTCCCTTTGAAGGCTCTTAAAGCATTCAAAACAACCAAAAATCATAACTCTCGGGCTCGTAAAAGTGAATAAACCCATAATAATTCTAGTGTCACAATTTTAACACATATATAGGCAATCATGTGTGATAGATTGACAGTGGTTGATTCAAGATACCCTCAAAGCATCTAAGCCCTTAAAATTATTTGTTATTGAATGGTACTCTAGGTAGGACATGCACATGTTGGGAGCAGCATAACATTGGATCTATGTATAGAACTCAAAAGGCGATGAAAGTGCAATGGTTAGCAAAACCTTTGTGGTTATTATGAAAACCATTAATGCTGAGAGTCCAATATAATAATTATGTTTGGGCCCTATTAGATAATGACTTTGTTTGATAGTCCTTAGTTGAGCATGATGAGAAACATGATGAATTTCACCAAGCGATAAATGCATCCCTATAAACATCCTTAAGTAAAGGTTAGTTAGACATATCGAGGTTAAAATCCTAATTGACTTGCTCCTTGGAAAATACTTTTACAAATTAAATATATAGAAGTGGTGTTATTGAGACAAATAAAGATGGTATGTTTGCAAAAGGATTTACTCAAGACTTACAATATTGGTTATTAAAAAAATTTCATTCATAGTTAAGGTGAGTCCTACAAAAGTTCTATTCTCACTACAAGAAAATGGACTTTTACCGGTGGTCAAAATTGCCACTAAAAAGCCCCCAAAACCGCCGGCATTACTTTACCAGCACTAGACAAGCGCCGCTAAAATAGTATGTCGGCAAAACTTCTGCCTGCGCTAAGTCACTTTTACCGGCGCTTGTCTGAACGACGGCAATTATGGAGTCTTTTTCAGCGCCCGCTCTGACTTCATCGACGCTTTGGGTGGCTGCTGGTATTTCTGACTGAAGTGCCAGTAAAAGTAAAAAGAGCGCCGCCAATGTATGTCCAAGCGCCGCTAAATGCACGTTTCTGGACACTTTTAATCATAGTGAAGCGCCAACAAAGGTCTATACAAGCGCCAGTAAAAGTCTTTGTACATATTTGAAAGGCCCCAGCACAAGCCAATAATTTTTATTATTATATATAATTCAATTAAAACCTGTATTTTTTTAATATTTGAAACATAAAAAATGTTGTAATACAATTTAAACTGAATATTAAACAAAATTTATATTGTTTCACAATAATATATATATATATATATATATATATATATATATATATATATATATATATATATAATAATATATATATAATATGGTGTTGAATAAATATTTTTTAAAAAAAATCCTCTACATGGTCTACTCCTAGCACGAGTGGCGTCAAAAGGCTGAAGTGCTTGTAGGCCTAAATTTAGGTACAATTGATTAAAATCCTGCACACAAGGGAAAAAAAAGAGTCAAAAAGTGCATTCAACAAATTGATGCATGGAAAACAATCAATCCTTTGATCCTCTGTCCTTCAAAAGTCAAAAACTATTAAGGCAACAAATGCTGTAACTTTAATTCCATTACATCTATTGGCCCCACATTGATGCATGTGTTTTATCCACGCTCGTCCATCCATATGCACCCTTCACACGTGACATTCAAGTGTACAAGTGATCAATTTCAATTGCAAATCTAGTTCATTAATTACAATTCTATGATCTACCAAATACCAGTTTTACTTGATTCAATATTTTTTCATAGGAAGAATATGATCTACATAAAGATTGGATGGTCAAAATACCATAATATTTCCCGACGTGCAATTATTATGCGATAACAAAAGAAAGAAAGAAATTAAGAAAAGAGGTGCATGGTTGTTATATTCATGCATCGCTATAAAGGACATGTATTTTCAATTGGAATAAGCTGTGTAAGTTGTCTTTTGTTGGAATGTGTTGATGTAGGACTTGCTAAAGAAGATCTGCTTTTTGGTAGAATGTGTTGATGTAGGCGCTACTAGAGAAAGCTTACCTTTGGTGCAGGTGAAAGCTTCCAATCAAATAACTTTTCATAAATTTCAATGGTGTCCTGTTTCAGGAAGGTTGGACATGTTCTCAACAGAGGCATGTAAAGATAATAACATGTGGTGGGCCCTCCCCAAGTGGAGTTAAATGTAATAACATGTGGTGCAATGGGCCATATATCAGATATTAGAGCTTCTAAGAATAAAAATTGCAATTTGCCATAGCGAGCAGAGACTGGTATGATTTTTGGGCCATATTAGCTTTGTGCATGAAGACTTTAGTATACATATAATTACGATTTATAAATCATGTTGAAAGTACGAAGAAGAGCACTTCAGTAAGACGCTATAGCATTACCATTTTTCACACTTTCAAGGACAAGTACACCATCTGGAAACAACCTAAGATTCCCTTATGAGGGGTTTAATGAAACAAGAGACCGTAATAAGGTGAGATGACTTTCATTTTATGCACATTAATGAGTAAACAGAATTTGGTGACATTTTGACCATAATGTTGCATGTTAATAAATGATAAATGAACTAGATATTGTACAGGCACAGTGTTATTTTAGCTTTCAAAGGCCATAGGAATCAACATAGGAAGACAGAAAAAAAAAAGAAAAAGAAAAAGAAGAAGGAAACTTTATTGGAGGATTTTGCATACAAAAAGGAACTTCAAGGTAGCACCAAAATGATCCAAAAAAGAAAGAAATGGATCTAGCCAGTATGTGCAGCTTGGATTAGCTTTGCAAGTTATAGCTTTAATTTGTCCCTAAGGTTCGTTGGTGGTTGTCAACAGTTTCTCAGGGCTTCCCCAATGTCCCTTCCATTCGTAGATCCCCTCAGCCCTCCTGCAGATTCATTTTAGTCAAATGGCTTCGACCGAATGCAGGTTTTGTTAAGCTCAACGTAGATGGGTCCTCCCTGTCTAATCCTGGCATGGCTGGTTGTGGTGGGATTTGTTGTGACCAAACAGGGGGGCTGTTGTTCGCATTCTTGCTCGGGTATGGGCCAGCCTCAAACAACGGGGCGGAGTTGAGGGCTCTGTATGATGGTATCAAACGTTGCATCGATTATGGCTGCCAAAACGTCGTTGTGGAATCTGATTCCGCTTGGGCTGTCCAAAGACTGCGGCATCCCTCCCCCCCATCCTGGAAGTGGGCCTACTGGCTATATAGAATCGGGGCTCTTTTGGCCTCGGGATCCTTTTCTCTTAATCATATCCTCCTGGAAGCCAACGGTCCGGCAGATAGTCTCGCGAAGCTTGGTAGCTCTCAACAGACAGATAGAATTTTCTCCTCTATGTCCTCTCTTCCGTGCTTCATAAGAGGCCAGATCCTCCTGGATAAAACAGGGCTGGGTGCGCTTCATCTGGTGAATTGACGCCAAGTATTCAGATCAAATAGGGATCTCTTCTTAGCTTTTTGGTCATTTGCTTCTTATGATAGGAGGGGTCTCCGAATTTTGTGGAAATTCCTCCGGAAGGTGTAATTAGCTATCTTTTAATGAAGCACTCTCTTTAAAAAAGAAATGTAATTGCGGTTTTTTTTTTTTTTTCTTTTTTAAAGATGGAGTTTGACTTGGAATTAAGGGAGCACTTCCATGCCTTCTGGTGCGAAATAGCATTTAAGAAAATTTTAGAACCAATGGAATTTTTGTAATTTCATGAGCAGGGTAGTCCAACAACATCTAAAGGAATTTCTAAAAAAAAAAATTTGTAAAATTCACATCAATTTCATGAACTAGATGGATTTACAAGATCTTGACAAAGAAGGTGAAGAGAAAAGGAGAGAATAGGTGACAGTAGATATGTTTGCACATGGAGCAAAAGGAGTTCACGCATAGAGATATGGCATCGTTATCTAGAGCCACCAAAATTGGAACTTCAAGGTTGCAACCTGAGTTGATTCTCAGGCAAAATATATAATAAAAATTTCTCCAGAAACAGAAAAAGAAAAAGAAAAAGAAAAGAAAATAAAAGAAAATGGAAAATAGAACAACATAACATTTACCTATAATCGAAATAGCAATGAGGATTTTCCAAAGCAGCCGGATAGTCTTCGTGGTAAAGATTATTCAAATACTGCAAGTAGTGGACCTACATAGAAATCAAAGGACAAAGGTAAAAGAAAGGTATCGTTTTAACTTAGCTAGAATTACTACACGTTATATATCTTTTCCATGAAAAAAGAGAAATTAAACAAAAACCTCCATTATCTAAATTTACAACTTATATGATGCAACTCTGGAGCTAGTTTCTAAAGCTGCATTAGGATGGCCTCGAATGCATTCAAAGGGAATGAGATGGCATGCCTAGTACAGAAAATACATCATTTCATACCATCCAGAATATATTTCTATCAATAAACTAAGAAAAATGTGATGGCTACTAGTGAAAGTGGAATTTTGAATCCTACTCTTCCCATGTATAGAAGATACAGTTGTTATCTTGTGGCCCCATCGTGTATGTGCCATGACCCAAAAATCAGACTAGTCTGGTCATTACGCGAGCAACAAAGATACAAAAAATGGATTTTTTTTTAAAGCCAACTTTCCATAATCATCGTACCCATGCTGGCACATGTATTACCCGGAGTTTTCCAACAGAAGTAGGTTGGATTTGCAATCATAAGCCTGCAAGCCCTAGTGAGCAGAGACAAGAAAAAAGCACAGAGAGTAGAGAGCGAAATATCAAGCGTACTCCTGATTTCCCTAGACACAGTGCACAAAGGGAATTCAACACACGATATATCCTCTCAGAACCGTCCTTACACCAGACAGACATTTACCATTTTTTGAACTCTAAACCCACCCCAAAATATCAAGCCACAATGCAGGCCCTCCCTTCTAGCTTCTCCACCTCCATCTTACACACCTCTTCCATATTCTACTAGTTTTCCTCACTATGTTTCTGAAATACCAAGGTTATTTGCACTAAGATGGGGCATCATTTTGCAGATCATCGTTTAATGTGTAGGTTATATCCATTTTTCATACGGTTTCTTTTCTTATAAGTTCCATTCATCTAAGCATAGGTTACTTGGAATTTTACTCACCTTCCAGGAAAGATCTTGGGCTATATAGTTATTAATCATCTCTGTGAAAGCAGGCGTGTCATAGACGGAAAGGACTCCCTTGATGCTTGTGGCAACTGCAGTCACGTATACGGGATCCACAGCCTCACACTGAAAAAATAAAAAGAAAAAGGAACATGTAATGTGAATTCAGTTTTTGTAAAGGGAATAGTTAAAATGGATGGGGAATTCAATTGATGAATAAAAGAACTGTTACTTACATCAACATTGAAGGATCCCATCTGGAATCCAGTGAAACCTTCTTTGACGGTATCAACTAATCCACCTGTTGAAGCAACGATAGGTACCTGTGGAATAGAAATCTGACTATGTCATTATCTGGCTTAGGGTGCATTTGGTTGCATTATCACATTGAATAGCAAAAGTGGAAATAACCATATCGTCATTTACCTACAAAATAGACGATTAAGAAGAAATTACGTCTGGGCCGCCTTCAACTGAAACTAGGGCTACAAGTCCTCCTTTTTATCTTCCGTTTTATCTTCTTCGAAGCAATAATAACCTCTGTATTTGAAACTAAAGAAGCAAAACCATCCACGAACAGACGAAATTGCTAATGAGAATTAAAATAAGATTCACAAAATTATTCACCACATGATCTACTCATACATACTACAAATTAACGCAGATGTCTGGATCATCAGACAACCAAATTACAAAAATAAAATTACAGGTGTGTGGAGTGTCTGACAAACAATGCAGAAACATTCACCTGCAAACATTCACAATTTCCCCAGGTGAGTTTGTGGAAGGCTCATGGTTGGAGGTTCCAAGCCTCCAAATAACTAATCAAGTAGAATGTTTCTCACCTGCATCTGACTTTTCACACCAATCCGGCCATCCTTGGTAGCAACTGCAGTTGGTTGGGATGCTCCAATGGCCATGATTGCTCCCTACAGAACAGTCCATTGCAAATTTGGCAGTTAGACTCTCAATTGAAGAGGGGATACCAACTTCTAAACTCGCTTAGCTCAATGGACCTTGCAAATGGAAGCAGTTTAGTATGGACTACGAGGCAGAATTGCATCAAAGCAATCAACACCAAACATACCAAGGTTTGAAAGAGTGAATGTACTTACAATGAGAACACCAAACATACCTGGGAAATGATTTAAAGAAGAGAAAGTACGTGTTTCTGTTCTAAGCAATGAGAACACCAGAAATCTCCATAAATCTTAACTCCAATCGAACGCATGTGTTTTGCCAAAGAAATAGCCAACGGACTTGATTTTGCTGTTACCTCAGTTTCAAAAGGTTCCAGGTCAATGCTAGCCAATCTGTTCAAACAGACACAGAGACAGGTAAATGATACTTCTCATAGAAAACATAAGTGATGTGTTATAACTTTAACATGCAGACTAAATATTTGCAACCGACAACTAATCAAAACTTCTCTCTTGAATTTTGACAGTGTAACTAATCAAGAGAAAGTGTACAAAAAGATTAGAATCCAATAGATAAAACCCTTGTCTGCAGTATTAGCTAGCATGTACAGAACGATAAGAAGATATTTCAAGGGTACAGCCAAAGGAGGTAAATCAGAACAAATCACCTCCTACTTCAATTTCAGAAACCAAGAGCACCAAGAGAGGGTAGGTGCCAAGCCATATTTAATACTTCAATATCAATATCTTTTCTATGGAAGCACAGAAGGGATAAAGTGTTTAATATTTTGTTGTAGTGAGATCAGCAAACAAGATATCTAAATAGCACATAGAAGTTGTAATTTTAACTTAATGGCCATGGTAGTAACCAATATGGAGAACAGTTGAACTTTATTTTCAAGGGGAGCATAGTTAACTAATTGAATGACATCTCCACCAATCAGAGCAGTTGCATTTTTAGTTAAATGGCAATGGCACTCAACCAATATGGAGAATAAACTAACTTCGTTTTCTAGGGTTGTTTAGTAAAAGAATTTTGTTGCTTTTGTATTTCGAGTTGGATTGCCTGGATTTTTATTTATTTATTTATTTATTTTGGTTAGCTTGTTAGTACACCCCACTGTCAGTTCATACATCATTAAAAATCAAATCTGAACTTCTTTTGATCCAGTTTTCAAGAGATGAGAGGTATGAGAATTAGACTTGATTCCATCACAAAATGTTGAGGGTCAAATATTGCATATAAGACCCTAGTTATTGCCTAGATTTACGACATGGTACTGTTTAACGGCTCAATTTAATTGTGTTTGTAATGCAAAGTGTATTTACGAGCTTGGACTACAAAAGGATGCTAAAAGCATAGATTTAATGCTCTGAAGACACCAAGGCAAGGGACGGACTTCAACGGACCAAGATCGATGGATTTACACGCAAGAGATCCGAGAAAATCGAGAAACTAACACTCAAGTGGCCCGAAAGACGTATAGAATGCAAGATCACAGGATTTCCGCCATCCGTTCAGTTCAAAACTTCATACATAGCCTGAGGACTATAAATGAACCGTACATGTCAACTTTGAGTCATCGGATCTCTGTAGAAGTGGCCCAATGGACAGATCAGCCCATTAAATCCTTAAGTGGGGCCCACCTGATCTCTGGATATGATTCAATTTTGGACTCAACGCCTTAAATGAGATGAGAAAAAGGATGGACGGATCAGATTTCTCATATACATTACCTTGGGACCCACATGAGAATTGCATGTGTATAGTGTGGTGCTCCAGCCACACACCGGTTTTCAAGAACTCGATCAGCAAGCGCTGACCGAGGATTTCTCAAAGAAATTTTAAATACACAAACAGCATCTAACGCTGTCCATCCGTTGGTTGATAGTGGGGCCCACCCCACGTACATTTCACAAATCCAATCCGTCCATTGTGTCTGGGAAGTGAGTACGACCATAATCACGGTGACCGTTTGGCCCCATGCAAGTGATAGTGCGTCTTCAGCCGTTAAACATAGGATGAACGGTGGGGTATAAGATCGTGTGGGCCACACCGAATTAACTCCAGAAACACCCCTACCCAGATGGATTTTCGTCCTAAAACCAATTAACGGAGTGGATTGTTCACCTGGCTTCAATAGGTGAGCCAACGCACAAACAAAACTGTCAGGGACTTCTGCGAAGCTCCGTTTCGTATAGGAAGTTGCGGTGATGATGAGTGGGCCACTACCGTCATCCAAAAGAGAGATCCGAGCCAACCAACGTGATCAGGAGAGGATTTTGATCGACACCATGGTGTCCATGTTCCTCCAGGAACGCGCAAACAAGAAGATAACTAGCAACACATGAACGGACGGTAGAACGCCATTCTCTGTGGGCCACACCAAAGCAGAAGAAATACGGTCATGTCCGAATGGTTTTCCGTGTGGATCTCAGTGAACGGAGTGGATTTTCATCAGAACTCATCTGTGGGGGCCACCAAACATCAGCTTAAAAGCCATACGTAGGCTCTGTTTACGCAGTCTGGAGGAAACGGACAATCTGGGGAGTTTGGAGATCATGATGAGGATCGGTCCCACCATCTGGACTGGCCAAGACCCTCCCAAAGGATGTCCGGTTAGGCCCAAGGAGCTGGAACGGTTCAGATCCGGTAATGGCGTCCTATTTTGCTACATAAAACAAAGAGTTTCCGTGCGTGGGAACTTGATACGCAGGGTAACTGCGTAAGTGGTCTACCGCCTCTCCCTACGCCGACTCCAGCACAGACTCTACACCACTCTGCTACATATAAAAGAGAAGAGAAGGAAAAAAGGGAGAGGGAGGAGCTCGGCTTGAACGTGGATAGAGAGCGGAGACAGGAAGTAGAGTATTTTTTTTCTATTTATTTATTTTTCTGTTTTTATTTTGAGGTATGGTGCAATCATGTCCATGAGCGGCTAAACCTCTTAGCTAGGGCTAAGAGGTGAAGCTTGTATCGTGATGGGAGACTCTGTTTTATGCGTTTAATTAATTTTAATTTATGAACTGATGTTGATTGTAGTTGATTTAAGGGAATGCTTTCAGTTTTTAATGGTTTATTGTGACTGAAATTACAATAGATCTGTGATGGCTTTGAGTATTTCTTTCTCCTTTTTTATGTTTATGACGTCAGGAAGTCCTGTTATTCACCATCGTCTCCTGGGCATGGTCGGATGACGATACCCTTCCTAACCTCTATGGCATGTTGATTGGTTGGTAATTAGTTTAATTCTGTTGTTTGCTTTGTCTCCTGGGCATGGTTTGGTGATGGAATCCATTTTAATTCATATACCTCTCATCTCTTGAAAACTATATCAACGACAGTTCAGTAAATTTCCCTGATTTTTAATCCAGGCATAAGATCTCCCTGATCTCTATAAGTGGATCATCTGAATCCCTAGTGTCCCTCCTCTGAATTTCTCCTAAGTTTTAGATAATAATTTCACAATTATTCTACAATCTATTTGATTTAGAATTCATCTTAGTCTAGTTCTAATTCTACTTAATTTTAGAGTACGTACATGTTTCAGTCCCTTGGGATTCGACCTCGGTCTTACCGAGTTTATTACTACATCACAACCCTGCACTTGGGGAGTGAACAAGTTTTTGGCACCGTTGCTGGGGACTGACGGCTACGATTTTCTGAAATTAATTGGTTTTAGAATTAGTTTAAGATTAGGTTTTAATTTTAGGTTAAGATTTTCCTGATTTTTAGAAACTAACCTTCCTGTTTTATAGGCTTTTAAGATAGAAACCTCTAATTCAGTAAGCTCTTTCTAACCTCTACTTTCTATTTGTCAGATCTCTTTTATTAAGTTACTTTCTAGTCTAGGACTTTCCTAATTTATTTTAGAAATTTTCTACTTCCTTCTTTTTAGGAATTCCTTCTTTTCTATTAGAAACTAACTTATTTTGTTTTGTTTTGCAGTTTTTTTTAGCTTAGGGACTCCAATTTAGTAATCTCCTTCCAATTCTCTCTTTCTTTCTAGATTCTCATTTTCTTTCTTAGGATTAGGTTTAGAATTTGATTGAGGGTTGCGAGTGTTTCATGCCCAAGTGGGCTCATGACAACACTTGACGTCTCTTGACTGAAGGAGGATTAGTCGAGGGGTTAACTGTCCATCGCAGGACTAGACATCGCTCGAATTCCCCTGAGTTAATTGAGGATATGGCTGCAAATCAACCTCAAGCACTACCTCAACATAGGGATGAGGAAGTACATGATGAGAATGAGGTGCATCAAGCACCCCCGCCTCGTACTTTATGGGATTATTTACAACCGGCGAGGGTGAGTACGCCCTCATGCATGATTTTTTCTGAAAATACAGGACAAATGGACATCAAGCCAGGGGTTATCCAACTCCTTCCTAAATTCCATGGGCTTGAATCAGAAAGTCCATACTTACACCTGAAAGAGTTCGATGAGATTATAGCCACCTTATACTTTCCTAATGTATCCGAGGATACAATCAGGCTGAAACTCTTTCCTTTTTCCTTGAAAGAGAAGGCTAAGACGTGGTTACATTCACTGCATCCTAGATCCATTGGCACATGGAATGATATGCAGAGGGAATTCATAAAGAAATTTTCCCCACACCATAAAACGATTACCCTCAGGAAAGCAATCATGAACTTCGCCCAAAAGGAAGATGAAACATTCTTCCAATGTTGGGAAAGGTTCAAAGATTTGGTCAGTTCATGCCCACAACACGGCTTTAAAACGTGGCGCATTACAAATTTTTTCTATAATGGACTGACATCTTCTATGCACCAAATGGTCGAGACGATGTGTAATGGAGAGTTCATCAATAAAGATGTTGACGAGGTATGGGATTATCTTGATAGTCTAACTAAAAAAACACAATCGTGGGACTATTACCCAAAATCAAACACCACGTCTAGGCCAACTCAATCTAAGGAGAAAGGTGGATTGTATCTCCTGAAAGAAGAGGATGATCTCAATTATAAAGTGACTAATCTCATAAGAAAATTTGAGGCCATGGAAGGAAAGAAGGATAAGGTCAATGAAATTGTTTGCGGCATCTGTGATTGCAACATTCACACAACTGAAAACTGTCCTACAATACCTGCCTTTCGAGGAGTGTTAAATGAACAAGCCAATGTCGTAAACAACTATCAAAGACCTTTTACTGGACCTAGCTCCAATACGTACAATCCTGGTTGGAAAAATCATCCAAACTTTAGTTGGAGAAATGGACAAACGGCTACCCCCCAAGGTTTTTTCAATCAAAAACCAAATCAGGGGAAACCTCAAGAAGAACCGGTTCAAAATTCCATACAAGAGATAGCTCAGGCGATGCGAGGATTTACAGATTTTATGCAAAAGATGGATTCACGTATGACGGTTATAGAAAAGAGGATGCTTCCTGCACAACTTCTCTCCAATCCTAAACCGCAGTACGAGATAAATGATCCCAGCTCTTCAAATCAAATGGGGCATGCTAAATCCATCACCACTCTTAGGAGTGGGAAGATCATTGATAAAACCCTTCCGGTTAGGCCCGAAAAGCCTCAAGAACCAGAAGAGGACAATAATGATGGATCGAGTGATGCCCCACAAAAATTAGAACCGGAACTTCTAGAGAAGCCAGTTGCTCCGTTCCCCCAACGGTTGGTTACACCAAAACGTCTCTTTAACTCT
Source organism: Magnolia officinalis (assembly GCA_021015155.1). Taxonomy (NCBI): domain Eukaryota; kingdom Viridiplantae; phylum Streptophyta; class Magnoliopsida; order Magnoliales; family Magnoliaceae; genus Magnolia; species Magnolia officinalis. Next base: position 14,006,593 of record JAJHSJ010000010.1, on the reverse strand, counting down.
CAGGATATTCTGGAGGTGTTGAAACAAGTAAAAGTCAACATTCCTCTACTTGATGTCGTAAAACAGATTCCTTCATATGCAAAATTTCTGAAAGATCTATGCACGACCAAAAGACGACAGAGTATTCAAAAGAAGATTTTCTTGACTGAGAAAGTGAGTGTCATCCTGAAGCAAGACGTGCCGCAGAAATTCATGGATCCCGGTAGCCCAACCATATCATGTGTAATCGGAAACCATCGAATTGATCACGTACTTCTTGACTTAGGACCGAGCGTCAAGCTGATTCCCTACTCGATATACAAACAGTTAGGTTTAGGTGAGTTAAAACTCACCCTAACCACACTACAACTTGTCGATCACTCTGTTCGTATACCAAGAGGGATAATTGAGGATGTGTTAGTCCAAGTCGATAGATTTTACTACCCGGTAGATTTTATCATCCTGGACACCGAACTCATCAATAACATGAGCACTCAGATTCCCGTCATTCTTGGTCACCCATTCCTTACCACGTCAAATGCAATTATCAATTGTAGGAATAGTGTCATGACTATGTCTTTTAGAAATTTGACATTGGAGTCAAACATCTTTTTCAATAATGGCAGCAACTCAGAGGATGATGACGATGTCCACGACATTAACATGATTGACTCTTTCGTGGAAGATACGACACCTCTGACCTTATCCTCCGACCTTCTAGAGACGTGCCTGGCCCACTCCCATGAGTTTGATGATGATATGATTAGGGAGACGTGTGCCTTGCTGGATACTGCACCGGTACTTGAAGTTAACCGGTGGAGGCCACAATTTGAAGAATTGCCACAAACTGATGTAGTGCCTCTACCGTCTAACCTCAAGGCACCGAAGCTTGACCTAAAACCTTTGCCCTCTGATTTAAAATATGCCTATTTAGGTCAAGATGATACATACCCGGTGGTGATCTCTGCTCACCTGGAGAAAGAACAGGAGAATATGCTCATATCTACTCTCATTGAGCATAAAAAGAGCCCTAGGATGGACGATAGCGGACCTCAGGGGAATCGACCCCTCGATTTGTACTCACCGCATATATCTTGAGGATAATGCGAAGACCGCTCGACAACCACAACGTAGACTAAATCCAAACATGAAGGAAGTGGTTAAGGCCGAGGTTCTTAAACTATTGGATGTGGGTATTATATACCCTATATCTGATAGTCAATGGGTGAGTCCAACTCAGGTGGTTCCTAAGAAGTCCGGAATCACCATCGTAGCCAATGCTAATAATGAAGTCGTGCCAACTAGAGTCACTACTGGTTGGAGAATGTGCATTGACTACAGAAAGTTGAATACCGTCACAAGGAAGGATCACTTTCCTTTGCCCTTCATTGATCAAATCTTGGAAAGGCTAGCTGGTCATTCCTATTACTGTTTCCTTGACGGGTATTCAGGCTATAATCAGATTGAAGTCGCCCCTGAGGACCAGGAAAAGACCACATTTACATGTCCCTACGGCACCTTTGCTTACCGAAGGATGCCATTTGGACTATGTAATGCCCCTGCCACCTTTCAGCGAAGTATGTTGAGTATCTTTTCTGATATGGTGGGGCAATATTTAGAGGTCTTCATAGACGATTTCTCTGTCTACGGTTCATCTTTCAGCGAGTGCTTGGAAAGTCTTAAATATGTGCTGAAAAGATGTCAAGAAAAGAACTTGGTACTTAATTGGGAGAAGTGTCATTTCATGGTTCATAAGGGGATTGTCCTTGGACATATCATTCGTCCAAGGGAATTGAGGTAGATAAGGCAAAAATCAATCTTATCTCTAACCTACCTCCACCCAAGAACATCAGGGACGTGCGATCCTTCTTAGGACACGCAGGATTTTACAGGCGATTCATAAAGGACTTTAGTTTCCTCTCTCGTCCTTTATGTAATCTTCTTCAAAAGGATGATCCATATGAGTGGACTGAGCAATGCCAGGAAGCTTTCACCAAGCTTAAAGGTACGTTAACCACTGCACCCATCATGAAGCCACCCGACTGGAGCCTTCCTTTTGAGCTTATGTGCGACGCTTCTGATTATACTCTTGGAGCGGTTCTAGGCCAGAGAAAAGATAAGAGGCCCTACGTCATCCATTACGCGAGTAGGACTTTAAATCCTGCCCAAGTGAACTACTCGACTACAGAAAAGGAACTCTTAGCCGTAGTGTTCGCCTTGGACAAATTTAGGTCCTACCTGATCGGATCCAAGATCATTATCTATACAGATCACGCGGCACTGAAGTATCTTCTTTCTAAGAATGATTCTAAGCCCCGCCTGATACGATGGATCCTTCTACTCCAAGAATTTGATTTGGAAATTAAAGATAAAAAGGGAGTAGAGAACGTAGTGGCCGATCACCTTTCTCGCCTTAATGCCTCTTATGCCCTTGAGACGACCCATATCAACGACATGTTCCCTGGTGAACAACTGTTCAGAGTCTCTCATTCACCTTGGTTCGCTGATATTGCTAATTATCTTGCTACAGGTTCCATACCGACACATTGGACTGCGCAAGATAAGAAAAAAATTTTCACCGAGGTGCGCAACTTCTTTTGGGATGATCCATACTTATTTAAATATTTCCCAGACCAAATCTTGAGGAGATGTGTCCCAGACGATGAGCATCAGAGTGTCATCTCTTTCTGTCACTCACAGGCCTGTGGTGGTCACTTTTCTGCAAAAAACACCACGGCCAAGATTCTGCAGTGTGGCTTCTATTGGCCCACTATGTTTAGGGACACTCATGAGTTTTGTAAAGCTTGTGAGCGTTGTCAGAAATTGGGAGCATTGTCCCGTCGAAATATGATGCCCTTGAATCCCATTCTTATCATAGAGGCATTTGATTGCTAGGGCATCGATTTCATGGGGCCATTCCCCCAATCTTTTGGGAATTTATATATTTTGCTTGTCGTGGACTATGTCACTAAATGGGTCGAAGCGATTCCGTGTCGAACTAATGACCATCGCACGGTCATTAAATTCCTAAAAGAAAATATCCTTTCCCGATTCGGAACGCCTCGAGCCATCATTAGTGATGGGGGCTCACACTTTTGTAATAGGCCATTCGAGAGTTTAATGAAGAAATACAGTATCTCTCATAAGGTGAGCACCCCATACCACCCACAGACAAGTGGGCAAGCTGAGATTTCCAATAGGGAGATCAAACACATTTTGGAGAAAACGGTTAACCCTGATCGTAAGGACTGGTCAATCCGATTGACCGATGCCTTATGGGCTTACCGTACTGCTTTTAAAACCCCTATTGGAATGTCTCCCTTTAGACTCGTCTATGGGAAGGCTTGCCACTTGCCTGTGGAGTTGGAACATAGAGCCTACTGGGCGATCAAAAATCTGAATTTCAATCTAAACAACGCTGGCTCGCTACGCAAACTTTAATTAAATGAACTTGAAGAAATCCGGAACGACGCGTATGAGAACTCGAGAATTTACAAGGACAGGATGAAGGCGTTTCATGACCAACATATTCTACGAAAATCATTCAAGCCAGGTCAGAAAGTCCTTTTGTATAATTCTCGATTACATCTCTTTCCGGGTAAACTTCGATCTCATTGGACCGGCCCTTACATTGTTGTTACTGCTTATCCTCATGGGGCCATTGAAATAAGAGATCCCGACAATGGCAAGGAGTTTAAAGTAAATGGACATCGATTAAAACCATTTGTCGAGAAATTTGATTCAGAGGACATATCCACGCCTCTGAATGATCCTGTTTACCAGGATTGATCTCCTAGTCTGATGGATGTATAAGTTGGTTTATCGCTTTCTTAGGACTAGGGTAGTTTACTTTAGTTGTCTGGCTGAAAACGTTAAACTTAGCGCTCCTGGGAGGCAACCCAGCTTTTCAATTCATTTCATTTTCCTAGTTAGTTAGTTCAATGTTTGTGGGTAACATTACTGCAAACCGTCACGAGACTACAACTCATCCACTAGGGGCAACCTAGGGGTTTAAAGGCTTGTTGCATGCGCTAAATGCAATCGAGAGCACCTGCGAAAGTGGTATAGGTAGGATTTTATTTTTGTTAGTTTTGTGTTGCTTTCTCTCTCATGCTGATTGGATTCCATGCTGCGATCTCTTGGAAAGTCTCTCACGATTCATCATCCAGGTACTATCTTCCCATCACTTTGCATTTACTTTCGTTGTCCCATGTGCATTGCATACTCATATCTTTTACATTGAGGACAATGTAGATTTTAGGTTGGGTGTGACTCCCCGTCACTGTGGTCACATGTGGGCGGGCACACATGTGGGCGGGTCCTAAGATGGCTGGCAGGCTACTGTGTGGCTGGCAGGCTACTGTGCACACAGTGAAGGTGAAGCTTTGTCCCACATCGGAAGTGTCGTCTGAAGTTGTGGTGGTTATATGTAGAGTTGTCACCCTATACTGCATGAGGCCTTTTGGGGCGATCCCAAGAACAAAACCGTGCGGGCTGTGCCCAGAGCGGACAATATCATACAGTGTGGGCGTGGGCTGTTACAAATGGTATCAGAGCCGAGGACGGCTCTGCCCTCGGTGGGGGATATTGTGACACCCCGTTACTGTGGTCACATGTGGGCGGGCACATGTGGGCGGGCGCACATGTGGGCGGGCCCCAAGATGGCTGGGAGGCTACTGTGCACATAGTGAAGGTGAAGCTTTGTCCCACATCGGAAGTGTCGTCTGAAGTTGTGGTGGTTATATGTAGAGTTGTCACCCTATACTGCATGAGGCCTTTTGGGGCGATCCCAAGAACAAAACCGTGCGGGCTGTGCCAGAGCGGACAATATCATACAGTGCGGGCGTGGGCTGTTACATTGGGGGTGGGAGATTAGGATACCTAATCAGTGTTTTCTTGATCTTGAGCAAAAATTCTAAAAATTTTTAAATTTTTCTAGGAATCTCTTGTGAATTCGAGGTGATTTTTGACGGCCATGTTGGTGATTTATGACTCTTGGATTCAGTTATTGGTTAGATTTCACAGTTTATTTTAAATTGTTAATCCATGGTTAGAGGTTTTAAATATTGATTGAGTCATGATTTCACATGTAACATCTCGCTTACACATTAATAATTTAGTTTGATACTGAAGGGTTAATTTGGTGATCAGTAAGCATGAAAGGAACCAGCTTGGACAATTGCCCGTCATGATCAATTGAAAGGAAAAGATACCGTTGAAAAAGGTTAGGCAACGAATCTTCACTATAGGTTTGCTCCCTATAAGTGTGGATTTCATTCCCCATGGATAATATGTAAAAAGATTTGAGTATACAGTCTTCACCATAGGTTTGCTCCCTATAGGTGAGGACTTGATTCCCTTCTGAATAAAAAAATATATATATATAAAAAAAATAAATAAATAAATAAAATAAAATCAAAAGCCGGAAGAATGAAAAGAAGAACTGTAAGGCAAGTGCTGGTTTAGGTTTTGGTTGTCCTGAATGCTCATTCAATCATCAATGTATCATGAAAATTGACAAGTGGATCTCTTAATGATGGTAAGCCGAGATTACACTATACACCCATGGAACTCAGTGTTTAGAATTTTTCGTATTGATGGATTAATACTTTAAACTTGACTATGGAATTTATCGTGCACTTGAGTCCATGAGAAAGTATTATCAACATTCATGAATCTTACAATTCTGGTATCTGAATTGTTTTTCGAAATATCACTCGAATTTATAGAAATTGTCTTGTAATTCTTCACATACTTTGCTCGGGACTAGCAAAATGCTGGTTGGGGGTTGTGTTGAGGGTCAAATATTGCATATAAGACCCTAGTTATTACCTAGATTTACGACATGGTACTGTTTAACGGCTCAATTTAATTGTGTTTGTAATGCAAGGTGTATTTACGAGCTTGGACTACAAAAGGGTGTTAAAAGCATAGATTTAATGCTCTGAAGACACCAAGGCAAGGGACGGACTCCAGGGGCCAAGATCGATGGATTTACACGCCAGAGATCTGAGAAAATCGAGAAACTAACACTCAAGTGGCCCGAAAGACGTCCAGAATGCAAGATCACAGGGTTCCCGCCATCCGTTCAGTTCAAAACTTCATACATAGCCTGAGGACTATAAATGAACCGTACATGTCAACTTTGAGCCATCGGATCTCTGTAGAAGTGGCCCAACGGACAGATCAGCCCATTAAATCCTTAAGTGGGGCCCACCTGATCTCTGGATATGCTTCAATTTTGGACTCAACGCCTTAAATGAGATGAGAAAAAGGATGGATGGATCAGATTTCTCATATACATTACCTTGGGACCCACATGAGCATTGCATGTGTATAGTGTGGTGCTCCAGCCACACACCGGTTTTCAAGAACTCGGTCAGCCAGCGCTGACCGAGGATTTCTCAAAGAAATTTCAAAGACACAAACAGTGTCTAACGCTGTCCATCCGTTGGTTGATAGTGGGGCCCACCCCTCGTACATTTCACAAATCCAATCTGTCCATTATGTCTGGGAAGTGAGTACGACCATAATCACGGTGACCGTTTGGCCCCATGCAAGTGGTTGTGCGTCTTCAGCCGTTAAACACAGGATGAACGGTGGGGTATAAGATCATGTGGGCCACACCGAATAAACTCCAAAAACACCCCTACCCAGATGGATTTTCGTCCTAAAACCAATTAACGGAGTGGATTGTTCACCTGGCTTCAATAGGTGAGCCAACGCACAAACAAAACTGTCAGGGACTTCTGCGAAGCTCCGTTTCGCATAGGAAGCTGCGGTGATGATGAGTGGGCCACTACCGTCATTCGGAAGAGAGATCCGAGCCAACCAACGTGATCAGGAGAGGATTTTGACCGACACCATGGTGTCCATGTTCCTCCATGAACGCGCAAACAAGAAGATAACCCGCAACACATGAACGGAGGCTAGAACGCCATTCTCGGTGGGCCACACCAAAGCAGAAGAAATACGATCATGTCCGAATGGTTTTCCGTGCGGATCTCAGTGAATGGAGTGGACTTTCATCAGAACTCGTATGTGGGGGCCACCAAACATCAACTTAAAAGCCATACGCGGGCTCTATTTACGCAGTCTGGAGGAAACGAAAACAATCTGGGGAGTTTGGAGATCATGATGAGGATCGGCCCCACCATCTGGACCGGCCAAGACCCTCCCAAAGGATGTCCGGTTAGGCCCAAGGAGCTGGAACGGTTCAGATCTGGTAATGGCGTCCTATTTTGCTGCATAAAACAAAGAGTTTCCGTGCGTGGGAACTTGATACGCAGGGTAACTGCATAAGTGGCCTACCGCCTCTCCCTACGCCGACTCCAGCACGGACTCTACACCACTCTGCTACATATAAAAGAGAAGAGAAGGAAAAAAGGGAGAGGGAGGAGCTCGGCTTGAACATGGATAGAGAGTGGAGACAGGAAGTAAAGTATTTTTTTTCTATTTATTTATTTTTCTATTTTTATTTTGAGGTATGGTGCAATCATGTCCATGAGCGGCTATACCACTTAACTAGGGCTAAGAGGTGAAGCTTGTATCGTGATGGGAGACTCTGTTTTATGCGTTTAATTAATTTTAATTTATGAACTGATGTTGATTGTAGTTGATTTAAGGGAATGCTTTCAGTTTTTAATGGTTTATTGTGACTGAAATTACAATAGATCTGCGATGGCTTTAAGTATTTCTTTCTCCTTTTTTATGTTTATGATGTCAGGAAGTCCTGTTGTTCACCATCGTCTCCTAGGCATAGTCGGATGACGGTACCCTTCCTAACCTCTATGGCATGTTGATTGGTTGGTAATTAGTTTAATTCTGTTGTTTGCTTTGTCTCCTGGGCATGGTTTGGTGATGGAATCCATTCTAATTCATATACCTCTCATCTCTTGAAAACTACATCAACGGCAGTTCGGTAAATTTCCCTGATTTTTAATCCAGGCATAAGATCTCCCTGATCTCTATAAGTGGATCCTCTGAATCCCTAGTGTCCCTCCTTTGAATTTCTCCTAAGTTTTAGATAATAATTTCACAATTATTCCACAATCTATTTGATTTAGAATTCATCTTAGTCTAGTTCTAATTCTACTTAATTTTAGAGTACGTACAAGTTTCAGTCCCTTGGGATTCGACCTCGGTCTTACCGAGTTTATTACTACATCACAACCCCGCACTTGGGGAGTGAACACAAAACCATGCCCATAAGACAAAGCAAACAATAGAATTTAACCTATTTACAACCAATAAAAGAGAGTTATGAATGTTAGGAAGGATTCCATCATCTAACCATGCCCTTTGTGACGATGGTGAACAATAGGACTTCTCATCTTCACAATCTCACTAATGCAAAGAACATACCCAAAGCTATCGCAGATCCATTGTAATTTAAGTCACTACAAACCATTAAAAACTAAAGGCATTCCTTAAAATCAAAGTAAAAGTGAAATCAGTTCAGTTTAAACATGAATCAAAAGACATAAAGAAAAATCTCCCATCACACTACAAGCTTCACCTCTTAGCCCTAGCTAAGAGGTTTAGTCTATCACAGACATGATTAGTGTAAAATCTCTTAGAAAAACATAAATAAACAAGAACCAAAAACAGGGAAGGAAGAACTCTTTTGGAAACGGCTGCCCGCCACGCTTTCTCTCTCTCTCCTTTGCTCCCACGTCCAAGGAATGATCCCTCTCTCTCTTCTCCTCTCCCTTTATAGCCAAGGGAGGTCGGTTTGGAGGCTGGAAGTCGGTGATGTGCGTAGGTCTTGCGCAGCTGCGAAAAACACAAACCGAGTTGCGTTTGGATTTAGTTTGGGACAAATGATGCTCCAAGAAACTCGTTTTGGCTCCATGGTTAGGGTAAAGACACCTTGCCAGAGCTTTTTAACGATTCAGATCGCTGATCCAACCACAACTATGATCACAAAACGGTCCACGTTTGCCGGCAGCGTCCGCCGCACATACTGCGTAAGAAATCCAGAAACCAGAGTTTTTCGGCGTCATTGGGGCCCATGATTGGTGTCGTTTGAGAAATCCACGTCGTCCACCAGATTCCTGGCGAAAATATAGTCGGGACCGTCCGTCCTGCGTTTGAATGACTGGGAACCCATCCTCGTTGTTTCTTGGAATTTTTTCACCTAGGCCTTGGTAAGATTGACCATGGGGTTCAAATGGACGGTCTAGATTGGACCGTCGAATCATGATGGTGGCTCACAAGAAAGGGCCGCAAGTCCCTGTTCTTGAGTTCGCAACGGATTTGAATTCAAGCGGAAGTTTGCGGTTGTGTTTGACCGCTCTTGTTGGCTCGGTGCACTGTGAGTGCACAGCCGGTGTGTACTCCCACTCACGTAAAGTGGGTCCCACCTTGATGTGTGTGATAAATCCACTCCGTCCATCCATTTTTCCACCTCATTTAAGGGGTTGAGACCAAAATTGAAGTATATCCAGATATCAGGTGGGCCCTAGATTAGTGTTTTATGGGTTGATCTGTCCACTGGGCTACTTTCACAAGGATCCAATGGCTGAAATTCGATGTGTTAATTTAGGGTCCTTAGCTTAGATATAAAGTTTCGAGCCAAGGAATATTGTGATCTTGCATTCAGGATGAGTTTCAGGCCTTTTTATCGTTGATCACTTGATTTTCTTGGATCTTTGGCATGTAATTTCTTCGATCTCTATCCCCCTAAGATCCGGCCCTTACCTTGGTGATTCTGGAGCGTTAAATCCATGCACTTAGCACCCTTTTTCAGTCTAAGCTCCTAAATGCACCTTGCAGCACAAACACGATTAAAATAAAGCGTTAAACATTATCATGTACGTTAAATCAGGTAATAACTAGGGTTTAATATGCAATATTTGACCCTCAAAAGATACCAAGACGTCAGTGTTGATACAAGGTATCTTTCACTCAGTCTACCACTTGAGTTATGGATCAGGGTGTGCCTGGATGTTGATATGCATGTAGGAACCAACTGTTGCTTTCATGATTCCTACTGCATTTATTCAACCATGACCATATTGCATGCATGCTTTCAATGTGGGAGCTAAATTTAGTGTTATGGTAACAATTTTTGTTTAATTATTTCATTATCCAATTTTTTTGTCACCATTCTTTCTTTTTCATTTTCTTTTTTCCCCCTTAAAATATCGACCTCATACCCTTTACAACAAAACAAAAAAAAAAAAAAAAAAAAAAAAAAAAAAGAAAAGAAAGAAAGAAAGAAAAAAAAAGATTCAGTGCATTTCTGTATTACACGGTTTCCATTTTGATGGATGACATCAAGGTATCGAAAGGGCCAGTTATTAAAATGACATCAGATCCAAATCTAACACAACATAGGAGAACCAAAAAGAAATTGTCGGGAGAAGAGCTATGATGATGATATCAATCTAAATAGGATAAAGAAACAAGCTACCATGCCTTTTTAGGAAATTGGGTTTTTAAGAATTTGTAAAATAATGTCTACTTCAATTTTGAATTCGAAAATCTCATTAATCAATTAATCACACCTAATCTCACTGTTGAACAGTATGAACTTGTACCAAGACACATGAGAGGGTTTTTCCATATCTTCTTTCCTGGAGACAGATGCATTTATCCTTCTTTCTTCTTTTTTTTTCCCCACTACAACACAACACAGTTACCAATTGGGTATGTCAGATCTTTATATCTAATATTGCAATTTATTAGTATGTATGAAAATATCAACCAAGCTTGTGCTTCTGCTTTTAGCGTGTCAAGTTTTAGCCCCAAAAAAGGAATATATATATATATATATATATATATATATATATATATATATATATATATACGGGAAAAGGTACTATGCGCTCGAGCTGATGGGAACGTCCATGAGGTCAAGCTGTGTGGGCCCCACCGTGATGCTTTTTGAACATCTACCCCATCAGTCAGATGCACCATTCCATCGTGGACCTAGGTCTCAAAAATCAAGTCAATCCATGACTTGTGTAGGCCACACGACATACAGAAGTTGAGAGGGGCCGTGCACCATTAAAACATTCATAATCATTTTTTGGGCCCATCGAGATGTGGTTTGCAAATCCAGCCCATCCATTATGTGTGTCCCACTTGGATGAGGGTTCAGATCAAGTTTCAGACGCATGCAAATTTCAGGTGGGCACCACCAAGTGCTTTTATATGTTTTTGGCATGTCTTCACATGATTTTAGATGGTATGGCCCACCTGAGTTCTGTATACGGCTGATTTTTGGGATATCCCATAATTTAAAAGGGACCCATCAAATGCACAGTGTTGATGGTCGACACGCATCACGGTGGGGCCCACACAGCTTAACCTCATGGGAGCTTATCGTGAGGTCGAGCGCATAGTACCTTTTCCCTATATATATATATATATATATATATATATATATATACACACACACACACACACACACACACACACACACACACACACACACACACATATATATATAAAAGGTGCTAGAGGCACAGAACAGTATATAACAATCTACAAAATGCAGAATACATGTCAACATACATACCTAGAAAAATAAAAAGAAAAAAAAGTGTTAGTTGAAAACATCTAGCTTTGGATTCTGCACCTTTCCACTGTATGAAATCAGTTGAAAAGTAAATACCCCTATCTAGTGCTATCCCAACACTTAGATAAAACGATCTTGACAATTGTAGACTATTCTTATTTTATTTTTTTTACTTAGTTTCATGGTGTTATAAGTAGTCCATTCAATGGGCATAAACTTCACATCACCAACTTACCCTTAGGGCAGGATTGGCATCTGGATGGAACACAGAAAGAGTACTCATCGCACTGACAAGCACACCCATTGGGTGTGCATCATGGGGCATCGCCCAAAAAATATCCTACACATAAAAAAAATATAATCAAAATCCATTAGAGAAAAAAGTCACATTAGTAAAGTTTCTCTTGCCAGTAATGTACAAATGTTTATCCTATTAGTGATAAATAAACTTAACTAATAAAAAAGATGTAGCAACAGGGCAAGAATCCATCAACATGCCATATTATAGAAAAGTGGTGATACTTTTCATTGCACGGACCCCAAGAGTCATAAAGAAACTGATGTGGGAAAAACGTCTACTTTGCCACTATATCATATTTAAGGCAAAAAATCAATTCATCCATGGTCCATAACATTAGGAAACTTGACATTAATGTTTGATTTCAGGTTGCCTAATCAAAGGAATAGATAATAGAGATGCACCAAAATGCCCTGAGGAACAACAGAATGTTGAGAAACTGCAAACTCCCAGTTTACAAACTGACTTTGAGAAGGCAAATCTCCATACACCATAAAAGAAGGCAAATCTCCCAGCCCATTTTTTCAAAGCTTTTAAAAGAACCCAAAGACTCAAATGCATTTCTTCTTTGTATATTATACCTTGGCAGGTGGCTCTACATGCATGGGCTCAGATGGGAAGAGAGAGAAAAGGAAGATATACATTACCATTAAGTATCTTATGCATTTGTAACTCTTGCCATCGAAAACAGAAAAAATGAAGAGAGAGAGAGAGGTAAAGCAAAGAAGCATAAAATCTTCCCTATACTCTTTTTCAGTACATGGATTTGTAGGAATTTCATGAGTAGTTTGTTACATGTCACGATCCACAACAGAAAATCTTGCTTTATCAATAATGTCAACGATATTAGCAATGAATATCATAGATATCGCCAGATTTCTGAATATCACATTTGTACATACCATATTTAGACATCCTTGTAATATTCTCTTGTAACTGACTCCTAAATTGGGGATCTAGATTGTTGTAAATAAGGTATGTGACTGACCCCTAAATTCGGGAACTAGATTGCTGTAAAGAAGGTAGAAGATCTATATTATGGACGGGAGAGCTCTCAAATGAGGGCAGAGAAATTCACCACAAACATTCCTCTTGTGTTTGTAGTATTCTGTCTTGTGTGTTGTGGTTTTGACATGGTATCAAAGCGGAAGGTCCTATGTTCGAATCTTGAGAGAAGCAAATATGCCTCACTAAAATATTATTCTCCCACGGGGGACCAGGAAAATCAGGTTCGGCTCAAGGACCCAAAAATCAAGCCCAGCCTATTTATGGATGGATGGTGTGAGTGTCCCTCTACCCTTGTCAGTATGTTCCAGTGCGGAGTTCCTACCCTGCACGTGCAGGGGGGGGGGTGGTGTTGAAGTGATAAAGTCCCTTGATATAGATTGATACACCACACTCTGATACCTTAAGCTTTTAGAGTAAATGGTGATTTGACATGGTATCAAAGCCCAGTCTCTTGCTATCGTCTTAGAAAAATCTTTATGCGATTTGTGATTTTGTTGGGCATAAAGAGGTTGTCTTCTTGGGTATTTTCATAGTGTCCGATTCTTGGCTCTTTGAAGTTGGATCTTGGCAAGGCGTGGAGGTCTTCATCGCTGGTTCTATGGCATTCGTGGGAAGCATTATATTCACTTGATTTCTTCTTGATATTGTTTACAACTCACCTATGGAGAAATCTGAGTTCGTGTGCATCAGATTTTCATGTAAGAATTATTTTGCCTGGGCATTTCAATTCCAAATCTATGTTAAGGGGAAGGAATTATGGGGGCACATTGATGGATCCGACACCAAGCCCACTAATCTAGCAAAGATCGTTCAATGGGAGGAAAAGGATGCTCGTATTATGAGTTGGATATTAAGCTCCATGGATCCCGCCATTATTCTCAATCTACGACCATATAAGACAGCCAAAGCTATGTGGGATTATTTGAAGGTGTATAATCAAGATAATTTGGCTCGAAGATTTCAATTGGAGTATGAAATCGCCAACTATACTCAAGGAATTGGCGATTTCATACCATGGGGCAACCGACCACCACCAAGGAGACTGAACGTGACAGATGATGCGCCTGGGTCTTCTATGTCCCAAAAACCACTCCAAACGCAAGTGCTTTTTGCGTTTTCTCTCCGAAAGAGGCTTCCTACATAAAGCCTACGCACGCCACCGCCCAGCCGACCACCTCCAGGCTGCTATAAAGATAAAGAGATAGATGTGAAGAGGATTCATCTTAGGAACGTGGAGAGAGAGAGAGAGAGAGAGAGAGAGAGAGAGAGAGAGAGAGAGAGAGAGAGAGAGAGAGAGAGAGAGAGAGAGAAACCGTGGAGGGCATAAAGAGGCTTTTTTTTCTTCCTTTTCTTCTTTACTTGTTTATTTACTTTCTTTAAGAGATTTTAGTCCATCATGTCTATGATAGGCTAAGCCTCTTAGCTAGGGCTAAGAGGTGAAGCTTGTAGAGTGATGAGAGACTTTTTCTTTATGCTTTTTTTTTTTATTCATGTTTGAATTGAACTGATTTTGATTCTAGTTTGATTATAAGGAATGCCTTTAGTTTTTAATGTTTTGTTGTGACTTAAATTACAATGGATCTGCGATATCTTTGAGCATAGTCTTTTCATTATTGTGATTATGAAGTTAGGAGGCCCTGTTGTTCACCATCGTCTCCTTGTTGTTCACCATCGTCTCCTAGAAATGGTTGGTTGATGGAAACTTTTCTAACGTTCATAACTCTCTCAGATTGGATGTGGATTAGTTAAATTTTATTTTTGCTTTGTCTCATGGGCACGGTTTTGTGATGCAATTAATTCTAATTCTCATACCTATCTTCTATTGAAAACTAGATCAAAGGAGTTCGGAATTGGTTTTAAATGAAATATCTTCCAACTAGATGAAGTTGGGACTCTAATTCCAGTTGTGTTCTTGAATCAAGCATAGATATCCTTAATCTCTACAAGTGGATCCTTGGAAACCCTAGTTTCCCACCTTTGAATTATACAAGTTTTACTTAATTAGTTCACCATTATTCTCTTAAATTTTCCTATTTACATCACATCTTGTTCTAGTTCTAGTTCTAGTTACTTTCAAAATACGTACAAGGTTCAGTCCCTATGGATTCGACCTCGGACTTACCGAGATTATTACTACACTGCAACCCTATACTTGGGGTGCTGAACAAGTTTTTGGCGCCGTTGTCAGGGACTGACGGTTACGTTTTTCTGAAATTAACTAGTTTTAGAATTAGGTTAATATTAGGGTTTTTCTAGTTTTTAATTCTAGGTTTAGGTTTTTCTATTTGATTTCTAGAAATTAACCTAATTTTCATGTTTTATAGGACCTTGATATAGGCTTTCTAAATTGGTAATCTCTTTCTAATTTTCTAATTTTCCTATCTTCTATTTTTAGATTACGTTTTATTTTCTATTTTTAGAAACTTTCTAATTTTAAGATTTCTTTTAATTTTAAGAAACTTTATTCCTATTTTTAGGTTCAGGACTTTCCTACATTATTTTTTTTAGAAACTTTCTATTTTTAGAAACTGACTTTTTGTTTTGTTTTGTAGGTTTTTAACTTAGGATCTTCTAATTTGGTAACTTCTTTCTAACTCTCTTCTCTTTCTTTCTAGATTTCTATTTCCTTTCTTTCTTTTAGATTTAGGTTAGAATCTGAGATTGAGGGTTGCGAGTGTTTCATGCCTAAGTGGGTCTGTGACAACACTTGATGTCTCTTGAGTGAAGGAGGATTGGTTGAGGGGTTGACTATCCATCGCAGGACTAGACACCACTCGAGATCCCTAGAGTTAATTGAGGTTATGATCGCAAATCAACTGGCCAATTAACCAGAAGGACTACTGTCACGCCCCAAACTCGAAAACAGGGATCACAAAATTCCCGATCGCCGAATCCGGCGCCGACAGCCTCCATAGAACCCCATTCTCGGCTCCCAGCGCCCATACGCCAGGTTCCGATCCTGGGATGCTACAAGGAGGATTTTCAACATCCGTTTAATTTGTAATAAGCATAACCAAAGGCATAACCCACAAAAAACAACCAAAAACTTCATCACATTTCCACTATGATAAAAAACTTTACAAGTACAATGAGCATAAAGGGAAATACAATGAGAATGGACAAAAAACTCCAAAAGATCTGCTCTGCGCTCCTGCCTCAGCGCTGCTGCGTCCTCGCGTCACCTGCACGCAACGGTCGTGCATAAGCTTATAGAAAGCTTAGAGGGTGGTGAAAGTGTGTGCGCGAGGTAGTAATGCAGTATGCAGTATCAGAGTAATGTGGAACATGCTGGTGAATCCATGAATACCATTACCGTACCGAGGCTATGCGATGCAAGGCATGAATGATGTCGGCCGTACCAAGGCTATGCGATGCAAGATGCAAGTCAAGCATACAAATTTTCATCTAAGTCCACATATCAGTACAACTCAAAATCTGGGATATAACCGGGGTCTAGTACACTCTAAACCAGATTGCCGCCCCATCGCGCGCAATAAGGTAAGTGGAAGAGACCTCACTACCCGCCTGCCAATATCGGGCTCGGCTCGTCGATAGCGGACCCATTCCTCGAGCTGGTCAGACTTAGCCTAGCATTGCCTCCTCCTCTCGGGCGGTTAAGGCCGTACCCCCTTCCAACCGACCACGACACAGTGGAAAGCGTAGCCTCCTGGTAATTGGCCATCGACGCTCATGCACCCACTCGGTCTAGACGTTGGAGCAACCTCTTGGTACCATAAGGGTTTAGGGACTTTCACCCAGGGATATCTATAGCACCCCATGTAGAACAAGATTTTCGGTATCCAATCCTGTCAACCACGATATGCCTGTGGAGGCTACGGCCCTGATGTCGCTAGGGCGTACAGTAATGTAACATCCCGGAATTTCACTGTTTTGGATTTCAAAAAAATCCTTGAAATTTATTATTATTATTTTTTTATTAACTTATAATATCACTTAATGACCATTAGTACTCAATGTTAGTTTAGGCTGGGGTGGACCAGTCTAGTTATGATGGGACAAGTGCCGGCCGTCAAGCCGAATAGTCCGTTTACACCTACCAACAGCCCGTGTGGGCCACCCAGCGACCGAGGAGGTTGAGAAAAATCTAAAACTTTAGAAAATCATAGATCTCACTGGGCTTGTGGTCCATCGCGGACTGCGGACCCAGTGGACACCCAGAAGTACCATCTGGCGCTTGCCCAATGCGCCCCACCAATGCCAGATTAAAATCTGGCACTGACAAAAGAAACTGAGACTCCGGGCCTTCCAGCCGTCGGATTTCTTCTAAATTTACGGTGAAGGTTTAATGTATTTTTCTACGCCTGTCCACCAAATCTGGGCCCCGATCGTGGCACGATGACCGTTGATCGCGAATCGGACCCGTACGACCAAACCCCATATCCGATCGTCCCCAAATTTTGCATGGCCCCTCATCGGGCCATGGAGACCCTATCTTATAAGTTTCATGGTCAGAGGGCTGCCAGAACCGCTTCAATCACCAAAATGGCCCTCGCAGGGCCACTTAATGGACGAAATCGCTTACTCAGACCCTATATCCGTTCATCCGTTTGTCCCCAAATTTTACATGAGCCCTAATTAGGCCATAAGACACCTACCCACCGAATTTGGTGGCCTAGGGGGCGTTAGGGCCACCCCAACTTCAATAAGGAGCCCTAGAAGGCTAGTTTGGGAAAATTGTGGGAACTTAAGTGATTTGAGTCGTCCACTCTTATGCAAAGTTGAGGATTTCAGACCGTCGGTTTGTGACCAAACTTCACACATCGAGTAAAGATATTTCCCTCCTCATATCCGTATAGCCGCGGCCCCGATCGACCATTGGTGACCGTTGAACAGACTTCTAATCATTTCTGTCGATCGGCGCGTCGAAATGGCGGACCGATTGTGTCCATACATAGATCATCATTAGGACTAACTATCCTACGGTGTATATCGACTAGTACACCCCATAAACTAGAAAAACCCTCCCATAGGGTTAGTATAGTAAAGACCCAACATTCGGGGCCAATTGCTCCAAAACTGGCACTATATAAAGGCTTTATTTGGGCACCCCCTCTCTCCATACGATTTTGCCCTAGAGAAGGGAGGGAGAGAAGAGAGAAAGGGGAGAAAGAAGAAAGGAATGAGAGAGGAAGGGAGAGTGAAGAAAGAAGAGCAAGGTGGGCCCAAGGAAATCAAACCCCCACAACTCCCTACATCTTCTCAAAGGAGGATTCTTCATCCACAACCGCCCTTTTCACTCCGTTGATCATCTAAGTAAGATCCACCACCCATTTTCGTTGAAACCCTTGTGATGAGGAGGGATTTACTTAGGATTCTAACATATAAATGTTGCTTTAGGGATTTCGACCAACCGGCCCCCAAATCGACGTTCCTAGGTCGTTTTCGAGTCTCCAACGAATCACAAGGTGCGGACTATTATCCTTAGGTGGTCTAACATCAATTATAATTTAAGTTTAATGATTTTGTGTGTATGGGATGTTGTTTGGAGGATCTAGAGGAAACCTAGAAATTTCATGTTCGTTGGAATCGTATGGATTTGCATGTTTAGTTCCCTTTTGATGTTGATCTTGCCTCTCATATGCTTGGTTACAATGAATGTTGTATGTTCATGTCTTGATGAAGTTGTGTGTAATGTTCTTTATAACATATTGTTTGCCTCTCACATGGTTAGGTAGAAAATCAAATGCTTACATGCTCATGTCTTGGTGATCCATGTATGTTGATCCTCATAACATGTATGACTCGTTCACGTTTGCGCATTTTGGTCCTATGAGATGTGGGAAGTGCTTCACTTCCACACAAACACACACTACATACAAGCACCTTATTCAAATGCGTTGTTAGCTTGCTTGTAGAAGAATTTCAGAAGGGTGTGATGAATGTGTATGCATTATATCGGCAATGCTAGTAGATAACAATGATGAATAACATGTCATGACTGTTTTCGACCCTTGGGTTGGTCAGGAAATGAGGAGAGTGAAGGTGGTCCCGTTGGTAGGACTATCCTGGGGCTAGGCCGTGGGTTTGGGCGAGTGCGGATGGGCGGCAGTAGTTAGACTACATGGGTCGCCCATACCCAATGTTGTCTGTTGCGTGTTTGCCTGAACTTGTGCGGTATAGCCTAATACTGACCAATCTTGTCTGTTAACCTTGATTGCTCACACATGTATGAAACCTGGCACACCCTACCACCGTGGTTAGCCCATTGATAGCAAACTGAACATTGATCCACCGTCTCGTGAGCGGGCATGGTGGAATGGGACACTGTGTCCGAGCTGTCGGCCTACGCTGGGGTGACGCGCCTCCCCGTAGTGACCGTGAGCGATCCCTTCCTCTCAGCACTCCCCATGTGCTTGGTGTCGGGGATGGGGAACCCGACGGGATCACGGATCGCGGTGCCCTGGCCTCGCGCATTGAGGGGTCTCGGCACCGCAACTAGTTGAGGGCATTGACACGTGGGGTGAATCAGTTTCCCAAACCTGCTGGATGAACGGAATTAACTAAGAACTTGGCTAACATATCATTGCATCGCATTAGCTAGGGTGGCGACTCGGCAGTCGAGGTCGCTCTGAGGGAGTGTTGTCATATGCGATCGTAAGATGGAGTCGCTTGAGGGAGAGTTGTGGCGAGGGCATGCATCATATCATTCACCATGCATACGCATTATCAAGATTAGCTTAGTATCTATGAATGTTGCTTTTCATTAAATTCATGCTATAACTGTTGCCTGTTAAAACTTAAGACTAATAGCACCCACTGAGTTGATCACTCACTCCCACTCTGGGACGGTGTTTTAAAACACCAACCAGACACTTCAGTAGCTGCAGGTGATGCTGAATTCGAGGAGCCGAGCAGCGTGAGTCTCGATGAGAAGGACGAGCTGTCCTACTTCCAGTTGATGGGCGGTTATCCATCGGCTTAGGAGACTGGATTCTGGAGCGTTGAGTCGTGGGCTCAGCGCGCCATTCTTTTGGGCGTATGATTCCCTTTGCGATTTTGTTGGGCATCGCTTTATGTGGCCCATTTACATTCTTTTGAACCTGTATATATTGATTCCTTTCAGTTCAGTAGACTAGTTGTGGATGTGCCTCATGTTTCAATTAATTCCATGCTTTGCAATTAAACTTGATAAATCATAAAACCATAAAATTGATGATAAGTGACACTCGGGGACTCGGGAGTCGAGCGTATGCACGACCCCCGATTTTTCGGGGCGTTACAAGTAACCATATCACACAATGCGAATGCATGAATCACACTATCCAGTCATGCAGCAATCCTGCGCGTCTCGTGCGCTCATGTGGGGCAACACCGCCTAACCGGGAGCCCCTAAACAATCTACCCGAAGGCATATGCTATGATCAGTCACTTCTCATATCAAGCATACATATGATGTGTATGATCATGAATCATGGGACTATACTAAACATGTTATATGGGATAGATGTTGTTCATAAGGAGATGGGCCTAGACGGCCTACAAGTATGGGCCTAACAATGGGCCCTAGGGAGAATCATAATGTGGACATTTAACCAACATTATTCTACAATGTGGACGTCAAACCAACATTGCTCCCAAGGCATTGCCCGTCGTAAACATCATTACATGAACCAGGTTGGGTTTACACATTGCAATGGGCCTTAGGTTCATCCCATTGTGCCTTAGATACATCAAATGGGCCATACCATGTGGGCCTTTCATTCGTCAAGTGGGCCACATCAATGGGCCGCACCAATGGGCCTTATGCGCATTGCAATGGGTCATAACCCGTGAGCCTTAGATACATCAAATGGGCCTAGTCTCATGGGTCTTTCAGTCACATCGAAGTGGGCCCCAACAGATGGGCCACAAATAAACTAAGATGGGCCTCATAACGTATATCAAAGTGGGCCCACTAGAACAATAGATCTGGCTCATCTTTAGCTCATGCCATAAAATGATCCTTCAAATGGATAGACGGATTGGATGTAACATATACATCATGGTGGGGGGTCCACATGAGGGTCCACCATAAAGTATATTACCTAATATAATATAATATAATATATATATTATATAGAGATATATATAGAGATAGATATATATATATATAACAATAATATATGTATATAATATATATACAATAATATATATAACAACATTATATATATATATATATATATATATATATATATATATATATATATACACACACACTCACACACACCCACACACACACCCACGCATGCACCCACGCACGCACCTACGTACACACACATGCACCCACGCACGCACCCACGTACACACAGACACCCACCGTCCCTGGACGGTGGGGATCTAATAAATACATAACTGTGGGCTCCACCGTCCAGCGGACGGTGGGATTAAATGCCTATATCATGTGGGCTCCACGTGGGGCCCACCGTAATGCTTACATGCCATCCAACCCCTTCATAAGGTCACGCAGACCTGAGAGAAAGGAAAACACAAATTTCATCTTGATCCAAAACTTCTGTGGCCCACGGAAGGGTTTTAATGGTAGAGGTTCAATCCCACTGTTTTCTGTAGTGTGGGCCACCTGAGTCTTAGATTAGGCTGATTTTTTACGGGGGCCTATCTCAGGAGGTGGCCTACCACGTGAATGGGTTGGATGGAAAATACACATCATGGTGGGGCCCACGGCAGGAGCCGTGGGTGGCTTGCAGGCAGCCCGTCCGCCAGCCGCACGTTGCAGCGCAGGCAGCGCCTGCTGCCTTCTGACAGGAGCAGCGCTGCTGCGGCTGCAACATATAATTTTTTTGTTTTTTTTTTTTGATTTCCCAAGAAAATTCATATGTGGGGCCTGCTACTGGAGAATCCACTCCATCCAATGTGTTCTAGGGCTCGACATGCACCAAACAAGTCCGATATTGAAGGTTTTTAGGTGCATAGGGCCATCAGAGAAGATTTCAAAGGTGAAACCACTGTTTTCCCTGCTATGGCCCGTCTACACATCAGATCGACCCCATTTTTCAGTCCAACGCCTAAAATAATCTGGAGAATAGAATGGACGGTTTGGATTTGAACCATATATCAAGGTGAGGTCTACACAAGCAACTCACCCAATAAGCTTGCAATCAAGCTCAAATGTGTTTTCATGTCCAGCGTTCCTGACGCATTGGGACTCTTATGGTGGGTCATGCTTAGGTGGGCTACTACATGGCTAGGGGTTGTGGAACATCACGTATAAAGTGGGCCCCACATATAAAATGGCTTGGATAAAATACCTGCCTCATGATGGGGCCCATCCAAGTGGGCCACACGGCCAAATCATCACACAAAAATATATATATAAAAAAAAATAGAGAGAGAGATAGAGAGAGTGGGACACGCTTGTGATGGAGGGACCCCGACATTATGGGCCCTCCCTTGCAATAAATCATACATCAAGTGGGCCCTAAAGCATGCGGGCCCATCAAAATCGAAACTCAACGATGGAGATCCTTTCCCCACCAATATGGACGGTCTAGATGACCTATCTAAAGTAAGGAAATAAACATCATGATGGGGGCCATGGAGAATGGCCCCATCATGGAATGATCATGATGATCAAAGTGGGCCATCGGCCACAACTTAGGGTCCCAAGTGAGATCGAAACCATTGATCGGTTGGCCTCACTTGGCCCATCTTGAAAACATGAAAAACTACTCTTATCAAGCACCCACCGTTCGATCTTCTTGCTCCTATGGGTTCCTTAGCTCCTTAGCTTCGATTCCAATGGAGGAGATGAGGAATGGATGGATAGGATGAGAGATCTTGGGATGGAAAGGTGGGCCACACTTGGAGCTTTGAAAGAGAGGGAGAGGCTCATACGTATGGGGGTTTGCTTGGAATGAGATTTGGAAAAGAGAGAGAGACTTGTAAAGGGAGAGAGAGATGGGTGATGTTTGATGGAGTGATGGATGTGGGGGTGATGGGTGTAAAAGCACCTTTTTGACTTTTGGGGTAAAAGGTGTAAGAAAGGCATGGGTGGTGTAAGAAATTCTTAACTTTAGGGGTTGCTTGGGGAAGAATGTAAAGTAATGTGTACTTGATGGCATTGATTGATGGGTGATTGATGTGACATCTCGTTGAGATTCTCTTGGGTTTCGCAATGCGCGGCGTTTTCCTCGCACCGAACGCTGG
The DNA here is from genome assembly GCA_021015155.1 of Magnolia officinalis. Taxonomy (NCBI): domain Eukaryota; kingdom Viridiplantae; phylum Streptophyta; class Magnoliopsida; order Magnoliales; family Magnoliaceae; genus Magnolia; species Magnolia officinalis. Next base: position 13,983,617 of record JAJHSJ010000010.1, on the reverse strand, counting down.
CCCACATTTCCTAGCCAGAGTATCGCCTCGGCGCGTGAGTCGCGGCATCGGAACCGCGGCGACGGTGCGGTCGCAATGGCACAAGTCTCGGGTTGAGTCGAATCAGATTAACAACGTGTGAATCAAGGTCGCGCGCAATGCCGGTTAAGGGTCGAAGGTTGCCAGAATTCGACTGGAAAGACCGCGGGAACCTACGGAACGGTACGGTCTAGGATACGGGTCTTACAGCTCTCCCCTCCTAATAAAAATTTCATCCTCGAAATTTACGCAATCATCGCAACTAGGCATAACTTGCGAGGAATAAGAAACATAACATTATTATATAAAACCAGAGATAATATACAAAATACATCACATGATCAATCATCAAAGAGATGGGGATAACGCTCTCGAATCACGGCCTCGTGCTCTCACGAAGCCTCCTCAACAGAATGGTGACTCCACTGAACCTTCACCAACGGAATGACCTTGGTCCGGAGGACCTGCTCCTTATGATCAAGGATACAAACTGGCTGCTCGATATAGGAAGCGTCCTCACGAACCTCTAACGGCTGCCAATCAATAACAGGAACGATGTTTGACCCACACTTCCTCAACATAGAGACATGGAAAACATTGTGGATGCCAGACAACTGAGATGGCAAGGCAAGCCGATAAGCCACGGCGCCAACATGCCTAGTGATTTCAAAAGGTCCTATGAATCTCGGGGCAAGCTGCCCTTCGCTCCAAAAAGAACTACGCCCTTCATAGGCGAGACCTTAAGATACACATGGTCCCCTACATCAAACTCCAAGGGACGACGCCGACGATCAGCAAAACTCTTCTGCCGGCTCTGAGTTGTGCGCATCCTCTGCCTGATGATATCGATAGCCTCTGACGTCTCCTGCACAAGCTCGGGACCTAGGAGACGGCGCTCTCCAACCTCGGTCCAATAACTCGGTGATCTGCATGGTCTGTCATATAGTGCCTCAAAAGGAGTCATGCCGATGGTCGCCTGATAACTGTTATTGTATGTGAACTCAGCCAATCGCAGATGCTCATCCCAGCTACCCCCGAAATCAATCGCACAGGCCCGAAGCATATCCTCAAGGATCTAGTTGACCCTCTCGGTCTGGCCATCGGTCTGTGGATGGTACACAGTGTTGATCTGCAAATCAGTCCCCATCGCTCTCTGGAAGCTCCCCCAAAACTGAGACGTGAACCTCGAATCTCGGTCAGAAACGATCGAGACTGGAACGCCATGCAGTCTCACAATCTCCTCGAGGAATAATCTCGTAAGCCGGTCCATAGACCAAGTCGCACGCATCGCGAGAAAATGTGCCGACTTCGTCAGACGATCAACGACGACCCAGATGGCGTCATGATAGCGTTGAGTCCTCGGTAAGCCAATAATAAAATCTGTCGACACGTGCTCCCACTTCCACATCAGGACGCTCAACGGCTGCAATAGACCAGGGGGTCTCTGATGATCGGCCTTGACACGCTGGCACGTGTCACACTTGGCCACAAAACTAGCGATCTGGCACTTCATCCCCGCCCAAAAATACTGTCGCCTCATATCACGGTACATCTTCGTCGAGCCAGGATGGATAGAAAATTGCGATCGATGCGCCTCGGTCATAAGATCTCTGCGTAACTCAGGGATATCCGGGACACATAATCGGCCTCTGAAGCGAAGTCCACCATCTGTACCAATCTGCCAATCTACCTGACTCTCGGATGCAACCTCTGCCATATAACTCTGCAACGACTCATCAGCCTGCTGAGCCTCAATCACCCTTACGACAAGAGAGGGTTGAATCGACAGGCTCGATAACTGCACGATAGAAGACTGCAGGCCGAACTTAAAATCATACTCTGTTACATCCTCAAGCATCTGCCACTCCCGAATCATCATATGCGCCACCAGGCCTCGTGGCTGACGGCTGAGGGCATCCGCCACCACGTTCGCCTTACCCGGGTGGTACTGAAGATCAAAGTCATAGTCCTTCAGGAGCTCCATCCAGCACCTCTGCCTTATGTTCAACTCAGACTGTGAGAAAAGGTACTTCAAACTCTTGTGGTCGGAGAAGAGCTCGAACCTGACCCCATAGAGATAGTGTCTCCACACCTTCAGTGCGAAAACAACTGCAGCCAGCTCTAAATCATGTGTGGGGTAGTTCAACTCATGGATCTTGAGCTGGCGAGATGCGAAGGTGACTGGTCTCCCGTGTTGCATCAGGACAGCACCCAAACCAATATGCGAGGCATCAGTGAATACTATAAATCCGTCACTCCCAGAGGGAAGAGTGAGGACTGGAGCGGACGTCAGACAGTCCTTCAACTCCATAAATGCTTGCTCACAGGTGTCGCTCCAAATAAACTCCGCGCCCTTCCAAGTCAACCTGGTCAACGGGGCTGCAATACGAGAGAAGCCCTCAATGAAACGCTGGTAATAGCCCGCCAAACCAAGGAAACTACGGATCTCGGACGCAGTCGTGGGCTGGCTCCACTGACGCACAGCCTCAACCTTCGAGGGGTCCACTGCGACACCCTCCCTCGTCACCACGTGACCGAGGAGCTTCACCTCCTCCTACCAGAACTCGCACTTCTCCAGCTTCGCATACAGCTGGTGTGCGCGGAGGGTCTGCAACGTAACCTCCAAATGCTGCTCGTGCTCCTCACGGGTCCTCGAATAGATCAGAATGTCGTCGATGAAGACTACAACAAACTGATCAAGATAAGGCCGGAAGACCTCGTTCATCAACTGCATGAAGACCGAGGGTGCATTGGTCAGTCGGAAGGACATGACCTGAAACTTGAAATGACCGTAACGAGTCCTGAAAGCCGTCTTCGGAATGTCCTCCTCTCGGACCCGAATCTGATGATAACCAGAACGCAAGTCAATCTTCGATAAGAACTGTGCACCCTGCAGCTGATTAAACAAATCATCAATCCTCGGGAGCGGGTACTTGTTCTTGATCGTGACCTTGTTGAGCTAGCGGTAATCTATGCAGAGCCTCAACGAACCATCCTTCTTCTTCAGGAAGAGTACCGGCGCTCCCCATGACGAACTGCTCGGACGGATAAAGTCCAACTCGCGCAACTTGTCCAACTGCTTCTACAGTTCCCGCAACTCCAACGATGCCATACGATACGGGGCCTTCGAGATAGGCGCGGTACCGGGCATAAGATCAATCTGAAACTCGGTGAGTCGGAGAGGCGGTAATCCCGGAATCTCCTGAAATACATCGGAAAAATCGCAAACGATCGGCATATGATCAATACAAGCGGCAACAGGCTCCTTAACGGCACAGGACATCAAGCAAGACAACGGCTCTCCCCGAGGCTCTGCAATGAACTGGAACTGCGGCAAGCCTGGTATACAGAATGTGACGGTCCTCGCAGAGAAGTCCAAGATGGCATGGTACTCGGTGAGCCAATCCATGCCCAAGATAACATCGAAGTCTGACATCAGCAGCACGTACAAGTCGGCGGGTAAGAAAATCTCTCCCACTAGCATGGGGCAAGACGAACAGAAGCGGCCTAATACTGTAGTCTTCCCTAAGGGCGTCGATACGGTCAACCCCTCTCCAGAAGACTCTGTCGGAAATCAAGTAGAACGATAGAATCCCTCAGATGTAAACGAGTGAGAAGCTCCAGAATCAAATAGAACCCAAGTGATGCATGAAGAGACTGGAAGTATACCCTCGACGACTCCTCTAGATGACTGAGGATCCTGCTGGGCCGCGTAGAACCTAGCCTGAGCCGGCTGGGGAGGTGCCTGTCCCCTCTAAACGTGCTGCTGCTGGGGTCGCTGAGGAGGTCGAAACTGCTACCTCTGCTACTGCTGTCTAGGAGGCTGGTGCTGATGCTGCTGCTGAGGTGGCCTCGGTGGTGGGGGCTGCTGTCGCTGCTACTGTGCGGGTCTCTGCTGTTGTGGTGGAGGCTGCTGTGGACCTCTCGGCTGCTGCTGTGGGGGCCTCTGCTGCTGCTGCTGAGGGCGGGGACACTCCCACATACGGTGCCCCGTCACACCACACCCAAAACAGGTGCTGGTGAACTGCCTCGGAGGTGGTGCTGGAGGTGCTGCTAGCGCTCGGAAGGCTAGGCGACCTGTGCGCCTCTGCTACTATGGTCGATGCTGTTGCGAGTCACCGGATGGAGCGGGCCTCTTCCGGTCTCTCCTCTGACCGCGATCAGACTGACAACCGGCCCACTCAGCCTCATAAATTTGGGCCTTCCGTACCACTCCCTCGAAAGTCGGGAGCTCGTGCCCAATGACACGGCCTCGAAGACCGTAACACAAACCGTCCTCGAATCGGCAGGCTTTCCGCCCCTCATCATCTACTAAGTACGGCGCAAATCTGGACAACGCTACGAAATGGGCCGCGTACTGAGCCACTGTCATATCACCCTGCACCAGGGCCTCGAACTCCAATGCTCACTGTCGTCGGATGTGATCAGGAAAATACTGTCGGTCGAACCGATCCACAAAGTCCTCCCATGTCCACACAAAATCAGCGCCTGCTCCTAGGGAGACTGATGCCCACCAATGCTCAGCCTCACCATGGAGAAGAAATACGGCTAATCGGACTCGCCGCTCGGTCGTGCATCTCATCGTCTCAAATATCTTCTCCACATCGGCGCGCCATCTCTCAGCTACCGTCGGGTCGGGCTCGCCCTGGAAACGCGGGGAATCGAGTCGTCGGAACTCTCGAAGAAGGGCACTCGCACGGTTCTGCTCGGCCTGCTCCGGTGAAACAACAAGTGCATGCCCTGCCCCTGTAGTGCGGCGGTCACAGCCTGCAACATCTGTTGTAACTGGGAAGCACTCACGGATACGGTCGGATCCGCACCGGTCTCTGGTGGAGGAGCAGCATACTCCGGATGGGCAGTAGGAATCTCTGGTAGAGGAGCTGCATCCATATGCTGGGCAATAGGAATCTTTGGTGGTGGAGCAGGGGTCGTCGGTGGTAGTGTGGGAGTCTCAGGCGGTGGTGCGGGAGTCTCAGGTGGTGGTGCGGGGGTCGATCGGGTCACTCTTTGGCGCGCCATGTCCTACAAGGAGATTGAAGGCGCCTATCAACTTGAAAACTCTCGAAGGTACGAACGTTAAGGGTCAGTAATAAAGATTGCTAAGCTATCCGGACTTGGGACTTAATCATCCTAACTCATAACAGACATGTAATGTTGTTCTTGGTTATTCCCGAGTTATGCTCTGATACCAACTTCTGTCAAGCCCCAAACTCGGAAAACGGGCTCACAAAATTTTTGATCACCGAATCCGGCACCGACAGCCTCCATAGAACCCTATTCTCGGCTCCCAGCGCCCATACGCCAGGTTCCGATCCTGGGATGCTACAAGGAGGATTTTCAACATCCGTTTAATTTGTAATAAGCATAACCAAAGGCATAACCCACAAACAACAACCAAAAACTTCATCACATTTCCACTATGATAAAAAACCTTACAAGTACAATGAGCATAAAGGGAAATACAATGAGAATGGACAAAAAACTCCAAAAGATCTGCTCTGTGCTCCTGCCTCAGCGCTGCTGCGTCCTCGCGTCACCTGCACGCAACGGTCATGCATAAGCTTATAGAAAGCTTAGAGGGTGGTGAAAGTGTGTGCGCAAGGTAGTAATGCAGTATGCAGTATCAGAGTAATGCGGAACATGCTGGTGAATCCATAAATACCATTAGCCGTACCGAGGCTATGCGATGCAAGGTATGAATGATGTCGGCCGTACCAAGGCAATGCGATGCAAGATGCAAGTCAAGTATACAAATCCTCATCTAAGTTCACATATCAGTACAACTCAAAATCTGGGATATAACCTGGGTCTAGTACACTCTAAACCAGATTGCCGCCCCATCGCGCGCAATAAGGTAAGTGAAAGAGACCTCACTACCCGCCTTCCAATATCGGGCTCGGCTCGTCGATAGCGGACCCATTCCTCGAGCTGGTCAGACTCAGCCTAGCATTGCCCCCTCCTCTCGGGCGGGTAAGGTCGTACCCCCTTCCAACCGACCACGACACAGTGGAAAGTGCAGCCTCCTGGTAATTGGCCATCGACGCTCATGCACCCACTCGGTCTAGACGTTGGAGCAACCTCTTGGTACCATAAGGGTTTAGGGACTTTCACCCAGGGATATCTATACCACCCCATGTAGAACAAGATTTCCGGTATCCAATCCTATCAACCACGATATGCCTGTGGAGGCTACGACCCTGATGTCGCTAGAGCGTACAGTAACCATATCACATAATGCGAATGCATGCATCACACTATCCAGTCATGCAGCAATCTTGCGCGTCTCGTGCGCTCATGTGGGGCAACACCGCCTAACCGGGAGCCCTAAACAATCTGCCCGAAGGCATATACTATGATCAGTCACTTCTCATACCAAGCATACATATGATGCGTATGATCATGAATCATGGGACTATACTAAACATGTTATATGGGATAGATGTTGTTCATAAGGAGATGGGCCTAGACGGCCTACAAATATGGGCCTAACAATGGGCCCTAGGGAGAATCATAATGCGGACATTTAACCAACATTATTCGACAATGTGGATGTCAAACCAACATTGTTCCCAAGGCATTGCCCGTCGTAAACATCATTACATGAACCAGGTTGGGTTTACACATTGCAATGGGCCTTAGGTTCATCCCATTGGGCCTTAGATACATCAAACGGGCCATACCATGTGGGCCTTTCATTCGTCAAGTGGGCCACATCAATGGGCCGCACCAATGGGCCTTATGCGCATTGCAATGGGTCATAACCCGTGAGCCTTAGATACATCAAATGGGCCTAGTCTCATGGGTCTTTCAATCACATCGAAGTAGTCCCCAACAGATGGGCCACAAATAAACTAAGATGGGCCTCATAACGTATATCAAAGTGGGCCCACTAGAACAATAGATCTGGCTCATCTTTAGCTCATGCCATAAAATGATCCTTCAAATGGATAGACGGATTGGATGTAACATATACATCATGGTGGGGGGTCCACATGAGGGTCACCATAAAGTATATTACCTAATATAATATAATATATATATATTTGTATATATTATATATATATATATTATATATATATATATATATATATCTAATATCTATATATATATAATATATTATATAATTATATATACAATAATATATATACAATATATATATATATACACACACACACACACACACACCCCCACGCGCACCCACCCACGCATGCACCCACGCACGCACCCACATAAACACACATGCACCCACGTACACACAGACACCCACTGTCCCTAGACGGTAGGGATCTAATAAATACATAATTGTAGGCTCCACCGTCTAGCGGACGGTGGGATTAAACACCTATATCATGTGGGCTCCACGTGGGGCCCACCGTAATGCTTACATGTCATCCAACCCGTTCATAAGGTCACGCAGACCTGAGAGAAAGGAAAACAAAAATTTCATCTTGATCCAAAACTTCTGTGGCCCACGGAAGGGTTTTAATGGTAGAGGTTCAATCCCACTGTTTTCTGTAGTGTGGGCCACCTGAGTCTAGATTAGGCTGATTTTTTACGGGGGCCTATCTCAGGAGGGGGGCCTACCACGTGAATGGGTTGGATGGAAAATAACATCATGGTGGGGCCACGGCAGGAGCCGTGGGTGGCTTGCAGGTAGCCCGTCCGCCAGCCGCACGCTGCAGTGCAGGCAGCGCCTGCTGCCTTCCGACAGCAGCAGCGCTGCTGCGGCTGCAGCCTATATATATATAATATATATATATATAATATATATATATATATATATATATATATATATTATATATGATTTCCTAAGAAATTCATGTGGGGCCTGCTACCAGAGAATCCACTCCGTCCAATGTGTTCTAGGGCTCGAAATGCACCAAACAAGTCCAATATTGAAGGTTTTTAGGTGCATAGGGACATCAGAGAAGATTTCAAAGGTGAAACCACCGTTTTCCCTGCTATGGCCCGTCTGCACGTCAGATTGACCCCATTTTTCAGTCCAACACCTAAAATAATCTGGAGAATAGAATGGACGGTTTGGATTTGAAC
>JAJHSJ010000010.1:13910793-13975447 GCA_021015155.1 Magnolia officinalis | reverse complement strand
ACCGTTCGTACAACACCGAGCTCCTGGAGAGTCAGCGCTCGTCTTCGCACGACACGTACCTACACCAGCTATACAGCTAGTGCGTGGTACACCAGCCAATCCGCTTCCCTCATCCAGTCCACGTGTTGTGCATGTTTGGACCGTTCATGGGACGAAGCATAAAAAGAAATCTCACAGACATCGATTCCTTCCAATTCTGCCGGATGAAATTACACATATACACTTTCCTTTACTACCCGTCCATTATGTGGCTACCAAATGTGGTGTTATGCTCAACCCAATCACTGCCTCCTCTGGACCATCTTCCATTTACATTAGTACCCATGATCTGTATGGTCTAGATTGGCATGCCTAAATGACATTTGTCCATATAAAACAGTACACCCTACTTATAGTGTGCAGCATACCTCTCATGTACAGTTGTCTTCTCCTCCCCATTCCCCCGTGTGGTGTGGCCCACGTGAGTTTTGGATGGAGTTGTGCTTTTTCTATCGAAAGGCTCATGGAGGGATTAGACGGTTTTTGCATAAGATTGTCGTCCATGGGCCATGATCACATGCGTTCCAACGGATGGTAATTATAATCCTTCTTTTTTTCCAAGCAAAGACATGAAAATTGATACTTAGGAATATGATGTAGAGCGGGTAGTGTACAATTTCATAGCCAAGATGGACCAGAAATGGCCCGATCGAAGGCAGAAGTGATCTAGACCATAAAGCTTAAAACATGTGTATCTTGTAAGTTGGAATGAGTTATCGGACATGCCATAAATGATTTTAGGGTAGGAAGAATGGCGTATCTTACAAACTCGAAAGAGTTATCCGACGTGACATATATGATTTTAGGGTATGAAAAGCTACTTTAGTCATCTAATTTGGCTTTGCGAGGTTGCGCACGTTGAATTTGCGAGATTCCATCAGATCAACTGTCGAATTTCCGTTTTAATTTCTCTTTTACTATTTATTTTAAGTTTTAGTTTGATTATAACTCTTCATCCGTTGGACTTTAGAAGTTGCGACCAACAGGAAAAATGCTTATAAAACTTATTAGATTAGCATGGTTAAGCCAAATAGAATACTTACTATTTTTGGCAAAAACCATGAGGTCTAGTAGGAATCAAGACCGTCTATAAATAGAAAGTTTACTATTTATAGTAAGTCACAATTTCTAGTAGTTTTAGCTATAGTATGCTTCCAAAACTTGTTCCTAGGGTTTATCTTATTATTTAAGAGATTGTAAGCTTATTTTTCATCATCAATCAATTTATTATGAATTTCAAGAATTATTTCTATTTCTTATTTTCATTGTGGATTCGAGGTATTCTAGTGAGGAGTTCAGAGTAATTCCGTGAATTTGGAATAGTTATCCTCCAAGGAAGATAGTTGATGCAGGGTTGAACGTGATGAGGACGATCATCGTCTCCTCGAGGATAACTACTCCGAATCCACGGAGCTTCTCTGAACTCCTCACAAAGACTTCTCGAATCCATGAGGAAAAATCGAGAAAATAGAAAATAAATTCTATAAAATTCTTAATTTGATTGATTGATAATAAAAAAAAATTTACAACCCTTTAAATAGTGATACTAAACCTTGGAAGAAGTTTCAGCATCAGACTCCAACTCAAACTCCCTAAAATTCATAACTTACTATAAATAGTAAATTTACTATTTATAGTAAGGGTCCTATGTGGCTTAACCACGTTATTCTCCTAATTTTTCTAAGAACTTTTTATGTTGGACACAATTCTTAAAGCCCAATGGATGAAAAGTTATAATCAAACCAAAACTTACTAAAAATAGTAAAAACGGAAATAAACATAGAAATTAACCGTCAATCTGATGGAATCTCACAAATTTGGAGTGGAAAACCCAAAAAAATCTAGGTTAGTTGGCTAAAGTAGCTTTTCCTACCCCAAAATCATATATGGTACGTCGAGTAACTCATTCCGATTTGCGAGATATGCCCGTTTTAAGGTTCTAACAATCTTGATGACTCATGCCTTCTATTGGGCCTTCTCTGGCCCATCTTGGACATGAAGGTGTCCACGACCTGATCTACATCAATCCCTTCCACTTCAAAAGAACTTGTCGTCGAGTTCTCGTGCTACTTCGGTTCTTGATATTCAGTTTGGTGCGTTGTAACGATACATGGATCAAAAGTTATGGTCAATTTATGGTTCACTGTTTTTTTTTTTTTCGAAAAATAGGTGAAGATCCCCACCTGGAATATATTGACAAAAGAGACTTTACAGCCTTGCATTTCGAGTGGGCACCATAAAAGAATTCAGGCCTCACCTATCATATGGAAAAGCTAACAAAAGGGAAGGCCAACTACCATGCCGAACAAGGAGGAGGGCCCAAAACAACTTTATAGAGGGCCATCCACCTTGCTAAACAAAATACCTACCAATCCACCTTGCTGACTGCTAGCCCAAAACAACTTTACAAAAGGGAAGGCCAATTTATGGTTCACCTTCTTTTGGTCCAACCATGCTAAGAATGCATCGGTGCCACGTCCTACATTAGACCCCTCCACTTAGAAAAAAAACAAACTTATCCTCGAGTTACTCAAGGAACTTGGTTCATGATTCTGAGATAACTTCTAATGTCAATGTTTATTGGCCCTTTTTTTTGTACTTGGCATTAGGCTCTTGAGCTGACACAATATATGTACTCTTACTTTTTTGACTTGACTAGTATCGATCAGTTCCTTCATTTCTCCCTTCAAGATCTCACATTCTTTATGATAATGTGGGTAATTAGGCAGACTTGGCCCTGAGACGGGATCAATGCGGTTTTGTATATCTCGTATGGGGGTAATTTATTAGAAAGTTCATTGAGCACAATCGCCTTGAATTCCTGCAACACTAGTTTCAAATCCTCTGAGTGTTCATAGAATCCATAATTTTTTTCTTTTCAAGTAATGCATCTACATCTCCTGTTTCCTCATATTGTTTAACGAAATCATGCTTGAGTACTAGAGATTGTACCTCAACGTTAGAAGTCTTAAATTGGTTCTCCGTTCCCATGGGGGCAAGGATAATCTTTTTACCGTCTTTAATAAAATATAAATACGTTATCCCGACCTTAATGCTTAATATCAATATTAATTGTTATGGTCGACCAAGTAACATGTGACAAGCTTTCATGTCGACTATGTCACACATTGCTTTGTCCTTATAATATTTATCAATGGAAAAGGATATATGAAATTATTCGGTTACCTCCATTTTGTTGACCTCCTTAATCTATCCAATCATGTCTGGAGATGGGTGTCTTTCTGTTTTCAGTTGTAGCTTTTCCACAATTATTTTAGACACAAAATGTTCATCGCTCCTGACATTGATGATCACATTGCAGACTTTTTGGTATGTACTGCGCCTTGTTCGAAAGATGTTGTGTTGTTGTAAATTTATCTCTACCTTTGACACCACAACAGCTTCTTCATGATCAAAGTAGTGGCATGTGATTCACCATCATTGGTTAATGCTCTGCGAAAAATGGACTTGTGTCGTATAACGACCACAGGCAGTTGAGCATCACCTTGGGTTCGTTGTGGAATTAGCGCATCCACAATACGGTTGAGGATTACTTGCAGCCCTTACATGCTCAACTGACTCTCCTGGTGGAAAGCTTCCATTCTTTCCAAAAGATAATGAATCCCTGGATCACCATCCACAGGATTTTGGTCCATACTTTCGTTATTTGTCATCGGCCCGAGGAGAATCCTCGTTCTAATACCAATTTACACAGGGTGAACATAATAAGGTCGATCGCCGTCTTCCTCAATGATAACTATTCCGAAACCACGGAGCTTCTCTGCACTCCTCACGGAGACTTCTCGAGTCCACGAGGAAAAAACAAAGAAAATAGAAAATAAATTCTATAAAATTCGTAATTTGGTTGATTGATAAGAAAAACAAATTTACAACCCTTTAAATAGTGATACTAAACCTTAGAAGAATTTCAGCATCAAACTCCTACTCAAACTCCCTAAAATTCATAACTTACTATAAATAGTTATAATCAAATCAAAACTTACTAAAAATAGTAAAAACGGAAATAAACATGGAATTCTAACTATCAATATGATGGAATCTTGCAAATTTGGCTTGTCATACCCCAAAATCATATATAGTGTGTCGAGTAACTCATTCCGGTTTGCGAGATATGCCTGCTTTAAGGTTCTAACAGTCTTAATGACTTCTACCTTCTATTGGGCCTTCTCTGGTCCATCTTGGAAATGAAGGTGTCCGTGACCCACTTTACATCAACATGCTCGACCTCATCACGTCCATCCCTGCATCAGCAATATTGAGTCAGCCATCCTTCCGCTCTGAAGATGATATATCAATTGAGTTTTATTAAGTATGGTCCCACGGATTGTTAAATCACTCTACCAAAGTAGCTTATGAAAAGATCAGCTCTAGGGCAGCGGAATAACCATCTATTTGGAGCACAAATAGTAGGGACTTGTATCTGTTCATCTGGATACCCCAACCGTGGCCGATGATAACGAATGGCTGAAAATAAACACTGATTAGATGATCCTATCCGTTTGGTAGGCTGTCAAATCAACGGTGGGAAGTGAAAATTGTCTAATGGTGAAGAATTCAGTGGGGAAGCTGTTGAAAAGGTGTGGATAGAATTATCTAATAAGTGTGATTTTGAAACATAATCCACCCATCGTAACCTCAATTTATGGATGGATAGGATTGACCAATTACCCTTCCAGCTTAGGGATTGCAGTTGGTGCCGTGGGGAGGATGGAAACATAATATGGTAGAGCCATCTCTACATAGCGACAAACCTAGCAAGGATGTGTCAATCAAGGCCATCCATGAAGTGGGACCCAGCTGATCAGATGGCTAGGATCTTCCCATCTATGTTTATTTTGAAGAGGTGGTTCTATCACATCCTGGTTTTACCATCTCCACCGTGCATCGCACCAATCAAGAAAGCCTGCGAATTGATTGGTCTCGAATTACCACTCATTAGATGGACGATCAGAGGGAAAATCACCAGTGGTCTATGTTCAATGACCAAAAATGCTTTTTGAATCAGGGCTTTTTCATAGTACACAGTACCTGATGAATGGCTTGGATTAGATTTGAAACGTATGACGTGGAAAGATGTTGGGTTGCAATTATGATGTGGGCCCTTCATTCTATCAAAACCAACCACGCTGTGAAAAACAAAAAAAAAGAAAAAAGAAAAAAAAGAGTGACTGTTTTTAAATTGCTTCTTAAGGGGCTTTGACCCACTTGGATCGTTGATAAATTAACTCTCCTGCCTACCTTCTGAAAAAGGATATCATTGTCTCTATATTGCCTTTGCAGGTCCTCTGTATTTTCCAGGAGTCAAATAATGGGTCTCTTCCAACTTTGAAGCTGAGACAACACTCATGGACAAAGGTACGAACTTTTGTGTCCATACCTTTGTGTCCACACCCTTCATGGCCCACCCATTTTGTTAAGAAGCGTGGGGTTGGATTTTCAGGTTTCCAGCATCATCTTCGTGGATTCACCTGTTTGGACTGGATTTCATATTCAAGTGGTCAAAAGATAATATAATGGAGATGTAAAAGCATCCAAGGAACTCTACCAATTTCTAAGGAAGGTGAGTGGCACCACACATGTTAGGGTCTAATGCATGCCATAGTTTAAAGGCATGAAAAAACTGGACAAGACTCTGACGAGTAAGCTGGACTCGAAAAAATTTCATCAAGATTTAAAATAAATAAATAAATAAATAAACAATCCTCCGTTGGATCACTCTGAAGAAAGCATAAGCCAACTCAACAAAGCAAAGAACATCTTAACGAAACTTGACAAAGATTTGATTAGACTCGCCAAGAATAGATAATATTATTTGCATGGTAGGGCACAGAAAATATTAAATATTTGTAGAAGAGATCCCACGGTATATGTTGTTTGTAAATGAAATATTTCTATTGAGAAGACTACGGAGGATAGCTTTAGAATCTAAATAATTTAAAATTATTCTAACTAAAAAAAAGTATATGAAGAAATTTTTTTAATAATAATATGAGTGAAGATGAGTTATTAATTAAGATTGTTGAGTAAAAAGTTACTTAAAATGATGACTTTTGATTCACTAGGTCAATAATTTATGAGAGTGGGGAGATTGAAAAGGATGTGGGTCATAGAATTCAAGCTGGGTTGAAGAAATGAAAATATGCCTATGGAGATTCATATGATCATTATGTATCATTCAAATTGAAAGAAAATTTTTATAGGGTAGGTATAAGACCAGCAACACTTTATGTGATAAAATATTGGGCAATTAAAGAATAATATGTTCACAAGACGATTTTTTATTAAATGGGGGTGTTACGATAGATGAGTAGAAAAATGAGGAATAACAAAATTAGAAACCAATGTATTCGACAGAACTTACGAGTAAAAATGAGGATTAAAAATGATTTCAAATGAAATTAATATATGAGTGAAAATGAGGAATAGAAATGATTTCAAAGGAAATTAATATATTCATATTTAAAATAAGTCAATTTATAAAAATAAATGAATAATAATAAAGGAACCAAGTGGTAAAAAAGGAACTCTATTCCGTTTTGTTAGTCCTATCTATAAAAGGAGAGCATATGAAAGTGTGATTGATTCTTTGATTTCCATGGGTTACTAACAACCAATGTAATAAATCGATGTAGTGCGTGGTATATTGATCAGTTTTGGAAAGGGAGTGTGTTGGAGTTATGTATTTCAAGAATAAGGTGGATCCAACCGACATGATTTTTAGGCCCCATGTATGGCCCACCAAAATGATGGACTGGTTATATATATATATATTAATATATTAAACACACGCACACACACCTCCACACACTCACACTAGTGGAATTTCACCACATATGGAGACTCGAACCCTTGACCGGGTGTTGAAACTCCCAAGAGTCTACTACCCGATCAAGAGTAAGGATCCATGGACCGGGTTGATTTCTAGGCTCTATGGCTAAAATGAGGGTGATTAACCTAGTGATTACAGATTTCACTAAACATTACGATGGGGTTTAAACATCATGGTGGGGCCTACTAATTCTTAAAAAGGATTTGGGGCGATTTTCATATGCAAAAGTTGATTGACCTCAAACAAGTGCATACTCCATTCCAATCGACAGTTTGAGCCAGACAATGCTACTATTTTGTTGAGTGCTAAAAATATTTTTTTTAAAAAAGTGCATAGCAAAAATAAATAAATATTTCTCACACATGGCATACCTTGATGTTCATATGAAATTCACGCTGATCACCGACATATCTCCCCATTTTAGCCTTAGGGCCCAAAAATCAGCCCGTTCCGTGGTTCATGTGGACCATAGGATTGGAACAGTATACGGGCAACGCTCACCCTCTAAATTGGTTCCCTTCATGTGGCTTTTCATAGTCTATGCTTGTCATCCAATGGTTAGAGTGAATTTGATATAATTATCACGATGGGCCTTGGCAAGATCAAGGGCTGGCATCCCTCTCCCTGATGTTTCCATTCGTATGGCCCACTTAAACCACATACTAGGCTAATTTTTGAGCCTCGTAGCTAAAATGGGGTGACACACCTAGTGATGGGGGTGTATTTCACTTAAACATCAAGGTAGGACCCACCTCGAAGTTGATTTCCGATGATTTTCATGCCGATTAATGTAAACATGTGATGTTTATGTAAAATTCTTCCCGATCGCTAGGTACATTAGCCCGATCCATGATTTAGATGGATCACATGATTAGAAATAACATACAGGACAAAGCTCACCCTCTAAACTATTTTCCTTCGTATGGCCCACCTGAATAACGGATGGGCCTAGTTTTTGTCCCTATGCTTAAACTTTAGATTGTCATCTAATAGTTGGAGTGGATTTGATATAATCATCATTGTAGTCCATGAAAAAATTAAGGGTGGGTGTCCCCTCCAAATTGTTTCCCTTTGAATGACCCACATGAATCGTGAAGTAGTTTGATTTTTGGGTCCTACAGTTAAAATGGGGTGACGCACCTAGTGATCAAGGTAGATTTCCCTTAAACATCATGGTGGGCCTACTAATTGTTGAAGTGGATTTGGGGTGATTCATTGGTAATGTTACCACATGAATCACACCTCTGCCTAGTGATTTCAAAACGACTGAATTTACATTATTGTACACACTGCTAAATGCAAAATAATAATAATAAAAAAATTTGCTAACCACACCAATTATCACCAATTGCCATTGACTTGAAGCTGTCAAATGACTACTTAGGCACTGGGCCCAAAAATGGGATTGGTCTATAATTCAATAGCTTGCATCCCAAAGATTCTTTGGTAATTTCTTTCTTTATGGTTTCTTTTTGCTGGTACTTTTTAGCAGCTTGCATCAGGAACACATGTAACATGTTGCATGCACTCAATTGACGGCAACCCTATTGCCCATTGAGATGGATGGATGTTAAGCTTCTTCATTTGTTTAACTTATGGTGCAGTGGTTAATTGGTCACCCACAATTCCTTTCAAATCCTCTATATATTGGAGGTGACTCATATTCTGGCATAATTGTTCCAATTTTTGTCCAAGAAATAGCAAATGGTAATCTCTCTCTACTTTATGCATACTTAGTATGAATTATATTTTAATCAAGTAGTTCCCCACGATCATATTCATTGGATCTAGAGTGATGTTAATTAGTTGACTGGATGGTCTGTTACAGTAAAGATTGATAAGTTATTTGTCTCGTAAGGATACCGAGATCAAAAGTTATGGCAGATTAACGGTTCACACTTCAAATTAATGGCAATTTATACCTATTCGAGTTGAATTTCTTCAAACCGGATACGTCTGGTGCCTAATTATGTCTTGCCTTACATAGAACTAAGGTCGGATATGATAGATTGCTTCCGACCTTCTTTCAGTTCAGCCATGCTAGGAATGTATCAATGCCATATCCAACATCAATAGTGCAAAGAGAAAGTGTGAAGAGAAAGAAGGATAAAGAGAAGATAAAAAGAGAAAAAGGCTAAAAAGATTTTCTAAAAAAAGTAAGAGAAAGATGAGAGAGGAAAAGTAAGATGGGGATGAGAGAGAGAGTTTTTATGTTGTGCATACTAGCGATCCCTTGTCAGAAGGGGCTCCTTGTTAAACGTGTCAACCGATCTTGTCCACGTGATATTAGAGTCATCGGAGCCACAGGTAAGAAACACTGTGTGAGCGCATGGATGATTGGGCGAAAGTAAATCAAGCCAACCAACTGTTAAAGAGCCACGCATGAATGAAAACAACAAGTATAATAAAAGTTGCAAAGTTTTTGTTTTTTTCACATCTTGTAAACCTTCTCAATAATTTCCATATCACCATCGATGTGAGAGTTTAACTGGCCTGAGATTTTCATCCAGACTGATGCAAGGATGAATGTGATGAGGTGGATCACCGTCTTCCTCAAGGATAACTACTCTGAATCTATGGAGCTTCTCAGGACTCCTCACATAGACTTCTCAAATCCACGAGGAAAGAAAACAAGAAAAATATAAATAAATTCTAATAAATTTGTAATTTGATTGATGAATAAATTAAATGAGTTCACAGACCTTTAAATAGAAATACCAAGCAATGAGAGAAATTTCAAAATCATACTATAAAACTTACTATTACTATAAATAGTAAACTTATTATTTATAGATAGTCGTGATGTCCTCTATTGCGAAGGTTTTTGGCCAAAAATAGCAAGCGTCCTATTTGACTTCTCCAAGTTGTTCTCCTAATTATTCTAAGCTCTTTTCACGTTGGGCGCAACTCCTAAAGCTTAATGGATAAAGAGTTATAATAACTAAAACTTATTATTTATAGTAAAAATGGAACTAAAATAGGAAAACGACCATCAAGCTGGCTAAAGTAGCTTGTTCTACCCCAAAATCATATATTTTACGTTCGATAACTCATTCCAGATTCCGAGATACGCCCAATTTAAAATTTGACGGTCCGGATCACTTCTGTTGTCGACCCGGCCTTTTTTGATCCATCTTGGCCATGAAACTGTCCACGACCCGCTCTACATCACAGACGATGTACATCATGGGTCTCAGCTGATACATTTGGTATATCATACACGTGTGCCGAGATGGATGGCACGTGTATCCTAGTGTAGAGGAGCATGTAGCCGGGTGCCAAATATCTTGACGGACGAGAAGGGTTCTCCAAAACCTCAGCTCAACCACTAGAAATGGTTTGCTTTTGGTGAATCTCATCCGGAAAATTGGACGTGGGCCCTGCTGATTTCCCACCACCCAACACAAAAAGCAAAAGGACCCGCGTCGATTCTCTCCTCAATCTTGTGAGTTCTGCATGCCCGTCCAATATGATAGAATTGACAATCCCTTCATCTGGGCACAGTTGGCCGGTTACCCAGTCCAATACAATTGATTAGTGGATACACCCGTCTACATGGGGCCCACCAAATCAACGGTATCGATCACCATACCGGAGTCCTAACAATTCGGGGTTTATATTTCTGGTAATTTTGATTTGTTACACTTTCCGTACCACACATTTTCAACTTCGTATGTGATTGCAGGTATTCAAGCTGGCCAGGAACCAACCCTCAATCTCAAGGTATCTGATTTAAGAAAATGAAATTTTCAATATATATATATATATATATATATATATATATATATATATATATATATATATAGATATATATATATATATATATATATATATATTTGAAATATATTGGTTTTAGAAATGTGATGCATCTGCAATGTCACCCTTCCTCATGCGTTATTTGTTTATTTATAATTAATTGCAGGGTTATTTCCTTGGAAACCCGGGGACGGATCCAAGATATGATACTAACTCAGTGGTACCATACGCCCATGGAATGGGTCTCATATCGGACGAACTCTATGAGGTAATAGAAAGCATGTGAACCCCTTTTTGTGCATTGTAGGGCCATCCATGATGTGGGCCAAATGTCTGCATGGTCCGATGATCTGAACCGTCAATCTTCTGGGCCTGACCATGAACACCCATGGTACAAATCTCACGTTCACCAACTAAAGAACGTTATAGCCGGTGTCACTGGTTAGCTGCTTATCATCCAATGAGAAATCATCCATTGATCCAACGGATAGGATTAAATTAGGGTGACTCTTGTACCATGGGTGCATATCTGAAGTACAGATCGAAGCATGTCAAAATGTCCTCACGTGTGAAAATTGTTGATTACTCACTAATCCACGTGTCCATAGGGGATTATGTTATACCCCACTCGGGGGCGTATAAAACTCGGTTTGGTAACAACCTGGTCAACTCCTTTATGACTCCGTAAGCCCTGTAGAGTTTTTGTGCACAGGCTCCCTGTAACAGGTGTTGTAGGAAAGCCATACGCATTGCCTTGCATCTTGCCTCCATTTTAAAGATTTCTGAACTAGAAGTTTTTCTAATTATTATTGCAGTCAGTTAAGAAAAGTTGTGAAGGAGATTACATAAATCCAAGAAATCTTAAATGTGCACAGGATCTTGAGGCAGTAGATGAGGTAATGGGGCTGTTTCAGCCTCCTATTTTCAATTGTGTTCTTTGTATGGGCAAAGGATAATGGTGTTGATCTTTGGTACATGCAGTGCACTTCAAGACTACATAAAGGCTACTTTTTAGAGCCCAACTGCCCCATTGCATCCCCAAGGCCAAACGATATGGTGAGCCACAGAAGATCTCTAAGGGAGAAATCTGAAGAGCTGCTTCTCCCAGATCCTCAACCCCAATTTGGGTGTAGGGTACTCTCTCTCTCTCTCTCTCTCTCTGATCATTAGCTGCCACATAGAAGCTATGGTATTATAATGCTTAATTGATGATTATGACCTTTGACGTCAGTATTTTAATATGGGCCATTAAATAATCATCTTCATAGATACCCGTTCAATAAATGTTTCTTCCTATGAGCCTCGGTAGCAATAGCATGAATCCAGATCACGAAAGCTTTACATCATCGTTTGAAATGCGCTCGGAGGCAAGGTCACCACCAATACTGGAAGTATTTTCACATATCACATTGCGGTCTCAGGCCCATATGGGCCAATGATATTGGTACATATCAAGAAGACACACCAGTTGCAATATGTGAAATCTTGCTCTAGGGTGGAAACCACCTATCATGCAAAACACTTACAGAATAAGATTATTATGCAATAACTTGTAGAAGAACCCGTCTAAACAATTTATGATTTTTTATGATCCAATTGATATATCCATTACCTTTATTTTGTCATCTCTTTAAACATCTCAACTATTTTAATTATTATTATTTTTTTTTTCAAAAAGAAATCCATATATATTAGAAGACTTTACAATAGAGAGCACTTCGGGCACCCTCTTGGAAAAAGAGCACCAAGAGGAGCCTATCATAAGGAAAAGAAAAAACAAACCAAAACTAAATTGAACAGAATAGCCCGACTCACAACCTCCATCGAACGGCCACTAGCAGCCCCTACTGCCCTCTTGGGCAATGCCTAATGGAACGCAACCCAACTCTATCAAGCATGTCTAGGCCCTGAATACGATGAGGAAGCTCAGAGGCTTGCGTGAATGTGGAAAGGGACTACTGAATACTCCTCAACTTGGCCAGACTGTCCGTTGTGGCATTCCCTTCCTTCAAAATATGGCAGAAGGAAAACTGACCTCTGCCCTTAATTCTCTAAATCCGGGGGACAACCAATAGCGCTACTGTGCGGCCCCTGAATCTTACCATTCAACAAGTCCACAACCATTTTGGAATCCGATTCCACCTAAACCTTGCGTAACCCCCTCTTCAAGCACATGACCAAACCATCCCAGATTGCTCTAAGCTCCGCAATGTTGTTGGATCCCAGCCCATAGCCAATTGCGAAAGCGAATATAAGCTTGCCTTTTTCCTCTCTACAGATCCCTCCACCTCCCGCCAACTCCAGAATG
Source organism: Magnolia officinalis (assembly GCA_021015155.1). Lineage (NCBI taxonomy): Eukaryota > Viridiplantae > Streptophyta > Magnoliopsida > Magnoliales > Magnoliaceae > Magnolia > Magnolia officinalis. The sequence goes on along the minus strand of JAJHSJ010000010.1, from coordinate 13,962,494 downwards.
CCCCTGGATGACCCGTCTACATTCAACTTACTCCAGCCCACTTCTAAAGGGAACCACTTCACAATCGAAATTGCCATCTTCTGAGGAAGAGGAGAGTCAATCCCAAGGGCTTTGAACGTGATCTTACTGACCAACAATCTGTTGGTGGATTTAGATAGCCCCAAACTAAGCATTTGAAACCACCCGGTAACCCTGTATATCGTTTTGAAGGGGAGGGCCTCTGAACCATCAAATCTAGTTTCATTTCTGGTAATCCAAATCTCCCATAGGATGATTATAGGAGCCAGGCCATGAAGAAGAGTTGAGTTACCCAATGAAGATGAGGCTATCCACCAGGCCCTTAATATGTCTTCAATTGATTGGTTGCCCAAGATTGCAATCTAAACAATGGATCCGAAGTGGTGCCACACTGCCTTTGCTAGGGAGCCCGCAATGAAAAGGTGTGACAGCGACCCCTCAGCTAGACGCTGACTCCCACTTGTCCCGCATCAAACGCACTTTGAAACCATATAAATTCCCCTGGATTGAACTCTGCTATCAATCGGGATGGCACTATGCAATACCCTCCAAGCAAAGCAGCAGATCTTAGGGGATAGCATGGAGTGCCAGACCTATTTCACCCAACTTCTCCTCTGCCCACCCGAACGGCTGGCTTGCCATGTTGACTTGACAGAGAAGGAGGCCGAAGGTTCCAGCGGCCAGAAATAGGAATCCGGGTCGTCCGAGGTGTAGAAACCTCTTTGGAAAATTAAATCCACAACCTCTTGGTGAAGAAAGGAGAAGGCAGAGGAGGGGGGAAGAGGTCCATTTGGGCCTAGGAAGTCCTTAACCTTTAGGTCCAGCAGCCTCTCTAGAATAGGCCTTGTCGCTTGCTACTCCAGGTGGCCCTGGCTAGACCAATTCTCCCTCCACAAGCTGCACTCCCCCTGACCCACCTGGCACTGAACCGAGATATCTAGGAAATGGAAGGAGGATCTGATGCTCTTCCACATCGACGAAGGCGTAGATGAGATGATTAGGCCTCCGTCCATCACCCTGAGATCACGCTGGTACTTGGATTTCATCAAAGCCACCTACGGGCTGCTCCCCTGCCCGAACTTAATCACCCAAGCCAGCTTGATCCTGAAAGCCTTCATGATTTCTTTGAGGGAACGAATGCCCAGCCCACCTTCGCTCTTGGGCTTCGAGATCCTCTTCTAGCTGATCCAGTGCAACTTTCTGATGCCATTTGACTAACCCTAGAAGAAATTGACAAAACTTTTCTCCATACCTACTATAACCTGGAACGGGACCCGTGAGGGTGCCTTCGTATGAATTGGGATACTACCCAGCACATGACGAATGAGGGTGGCCCTACCGGCCTAAGACAAACATTTGGCCTTCTAGTCGGTGATCCGTGCCCCTATCTTGCTGAGCAAGGGCTGAAAATTTGCACCTTTCACCCTACCCCTGGCAATCAGAACACCCAGATAGGTGGAACTAGAAGGTGCCTTCTTGATCCCCAGGCAGTACTCAATCCCTCTATTCTTGACATTTGGCAGCTTGTCAGAGCACATAAACGAGCTCTTGTCGTAGTTAACAAGTTGGCCCGAAGAAGAAGATTAGAAATCCTCTACACTACGCCAAAACAGCGAAAAAAGGACGGTCCAAAACCGTCTCAAATGACCAAAAAGGACGGTCATGGACTGTCACATAGGCAGTCAAATTTTGACGTGTCCTATTACTTAAAGGACGGTTGATAACCGTCATTCTTATTGACGGAAAAAGGACGGTCATGGACCGTCCTAAAAAAGGACGGCCACAGACCGTCCTTCAAATGGACTGTCATAGACTCCCAACAAGGACGACCATCGACCGTCCTTTAAAAGGACAGTCATGGACCGTCCTTAACAAAGACGGTCATAAACCGTCTCTTATGTACATTTAAAGGACGGCTATAGACCGTCCTTGAAACAGACGGTCATCCACCGTCCTTTGAAAGGACTGCTGCCCCCATTCGAGCCTTTAAAGGACAGCCATAGACCGTCCTATAAACGGACGGTCATGGACCGTCTTTAAAAAGGACTGCCACAAACCATCTCATATGAGCCTCCAAAGGACGGTCATGGACCGTCCTTTAAAAGGACGGTCATAGACCGTCCTTTAAAGGGACTGCTATAGGCCGTCTCTTATAATCCTTTTAAGGACATTTTAAATTTGACCTGATATACACCTGTACAATATATTTCATCACATTCACATCCTGATATACACCTGTACAATATATTTCATCACATTCACATCCTGATATACACCTGTACAATATATTTCATCACATTCACATCCTGATATACACCTGTACAATATATTTCATCACATTCACATCCTGATATACACCTGTTATACAAATATTTCATCACATTCACATCTTGATATACACCTGTTATACATTATATTCATCACATTCACATCCATCTAAACCCAAACTCACACAATCTTCCTGATATACACATGTTAAAAATATATTCATCACATTCACATCCATCTAAACCCAAACTACGAAATCCATCCAAACACAATCTTCCTGATATACACCTGTTATACAATATATTTCATCACATTCACATTCACATCCATCTAAACCCAAACTACGTAAATCCATCCAAACACACAATAATCTTATCCACATTACATTCATCCACGCATAATACATATAAGTTTAACTTCATAAGTAAAAAAACAATCTTATCCACATTTCATTCATCCACGCATAATACATATAAATAAGTTTAGGTTTAGGTTAGGTTATAAGCTATAGGTTTAGGGAATTGAGAATAGGTTAAGGTTTTAGGTTTAGGAAATCGGGTTCGGGTTCGGGATCGGGTTTAGGTTTGGGTTTAAGTTAGGGAGTTGAGATTAGGATTAGGTGTAGGTGTATGTTTAGGGATTTGAGAATATATTTAGGTGATAGGTTATAGGTTCAGGTTTAGGTTTAGTTTAGTTTAGGTTAAGGGTTTAGGTTATAGCTATAGGTTTAGGGAATTGAGAATAGGTTAAGGTTTAGGTTTAGGAAATCGGGTTCGGGTTCGGGATCGGGTTTAGGTTTGGGTTTTCAAGTTTAGGTTTAGGTTTAGGTTAGGGAGTTGAGATTAGGATTAGGTGTAGGTTTAGGTTTAGGGATTTGAAAACAGGTTAAGGTTAAGGTTTAAAAATTCGGGTTCGGGTTCGGGATTGGGTTTAGGTTTGGGTTTTCAAGTTAAGGTTTAAGTTTAGGTTTAGGTTGGGGAGTTTAGATTAGGATTAGGTTTAGGTTTAGGTTTAGAGATTTGAGAATAGGTTAAGGTTTAGGTTTAGGAATCGGGTTCGGGATCGGGTTTAGGTTTGGGTTTTCAAGTTTAGGTTTAGGTTTGTTTGGGTTAGGGAGTTGAGATTAGGATTAGGTGTAGGTGTAGGTTTAAGGATTTGAGAATATATTTAGGTTTTAGGTTATAGGTTCAGGTTTAAGTTTAGGTTAAGGTTAAGGTTTAGGTTTAGGTTATAAGCTATAGGTTTAGGGAATTGAGAATAGGTTAAGGTTTAGATTTAGTAAATCGGGTTCGGGTTCGGGATCGGGTTTAGGTTTGGGTTTTCAAGTTTAGGTTTAGGTTTAGGTTAGAGAGTTGAGATTAGGATTAGGTGTAGGTGTAGGTTTAAGGATTTGAGAATATATTTAGGTTATAGGTTATAGGTTCAGGTTTAAGTTAAGGTTAAGGTTAAGGTTAAGGTTTAAGTTTAGGTTATAAGCTATAGGTTTAGGGAATTGAGAATAGGTTAAGGTTTAGGTTTAGGAAATCGGGTTCGGGTTCGGGATCGGGTTTAGGTTTGGGTTTTCAAGTTTAGGTTTAGGTTTAGGTTAGAGAGTTGAGATTAGGATTAGGTGTAGGTTTAGGTTTAAGGATTTGAGAATACATTTAGGTTTTAGGTCATAGGTTTAGATTTTAGGCTTAGGCTTAGGTTTAGGTTTAGGTTTAGGAAATCGGGTTCGGGTTCGGGATCGGGTTTAGGTATGGGTTTTCAAGTTTAGGTTTAGGTTTACGTTAGAGAGTTGAGATTAGGATTAGGAGTAGGTTTAGGTTTAGAGATTTGAGAATACATTTAGGTTTTAGGTCATAGGATTTGGTTTAGGTTAAGGTTATAAGTTTAGGTTTAGGTTTAGGTTTAGGTTAAGGTTTAGGTTTAGGTTATAAGCTTAGGGAATTGAGAATAGGTTAAGGTATAGGTTTAGGAAATTGGGTTCGGGTTCGGGATCGCGTTAGATTTGGGTTTTCAAGCTTAGGTTTAGGTTTAGGTTAGGGAGTTGAGATTAGGATTAGGTGTAGGTTTAGGTTTAGGGATTTGAGAGTACATTTAGGTATTAGGCTTAGGTTTAGGTTTTAGGTTTAGGTTTAGGTTAGGTTTAGATTTAGGTTTAGGGAATTGAGAATAGGTTAAGTTTTTAGGTTTAGGAAATCGGGTTCGGGTTCGAGATCGCGTTTAGGTTTGGGTTTTCAAGCTTAGGTTTAAGTTTAGGTTAGGGAGTTGAGATTAGGATTAGGTGTAGGTTTAGGTTTAGGGATTTGAGAGTACATTTAGGTATTAGGCTTAGGTTTAGGTTGTAGGTTTAGGTTTAGGTTTAGGTTTAGGTTTAGGGAATTGAGAATAGGTTAAGTTTTTAGGTTTAGGAAATTGGGTTCAGGTTCGGGATTGGGTTTAAGTTTGGGTTTTCAAGTTTAGGTTTAGGTTTAGGTTAGGGAATTGAGATTAGGATTAGGTGTAGGTTTAGCTTAGGGAAATGAGTTTAGGTTATAGGTTTTGGGATTTAGGAATAGTTTTAGGTTATAAGTATAGGTTTAGGTTAGGTTATAGATTATAGGTTATAGGTTAAGGTTTTAGGATTTGATTTTAGGTTATAGGATTAGGTTAAGGTTTAGGTTTAGGTTATAGGTTTTGGGATTCGAGAATGGGTTTGGGTTTAGGTTATAGGTTTTTGTTTAGGTTTAGGTTATATGTTTTGATTTAGGTTATAGGTTATAGGTTTAGGTTAATTATAGGTTCTTGGATTTGAGAATGGGTTCGGGTTTAGGTTATAGGTTTTGGATTTGAGAATGGGTTATGGTTTAGGTTTAGGAAATCGGGTTCATGTTCAAGATTGGGTTTAAGTTTTGGTTATATGTTTTTGGATTTGAGAATGGGTTATAGTTTAGGTTTAGGAAATCGGGTTCATGTTTGGGATTGGGTTTAAGTTTTGGTTTTCAAGTTTAGGTTTAGGTTTAGGTTAGGGAGTCGAGATTAGGATTAGGTGTAGGTTTAGCTTTAGGGAATTGATTTAGGTTATAGGTTTAGGGAAAGGTTAGGTTTAAGTTATAGGTTTTGGGATTTGAGAATAGTTTTAGGTTATAAGTATAGGTTTAGGTTAGGTTTTGGGATTTGAGAATGGGTTCGGGTTTAGGTTGTAGCTTTTGGTTTAGGTTTAGGTTTAGGTTATAGATTTTGGATTTGAGAATGGGTTTGGGTTTAGGTTATAAGTTTTGGTTTTGGTTTAGGTTATAGGTTTTGGGATTTGAGAATGGGTTCGGGTTTAGGTTATAGGTTTAGGTTTGGTTTAATTTTAGTTTAGGTTATAGGTTATAGGTTTTGGTTTAGGTTTAGGTTATAAGTTATAGGTTTTGGTTTAGGTTTTGGAATTTGAGAATGGGTTTGGGTTTAGGTTATAGGTTTGGTTTAGATTTTGGTTTTGGTTATAGGTATTGATTTAGGTTATAGGTATAGGTTTAGGTTTATGTTTAGGTTTAGGTTATAGGTTTTTGGATTTGAGAATGGGTTCGGGTTTAGGTTAGAGGTTTTGGTTTTGGTTTAGGTTATAGGTTTTGGTTTTGGTTTAGGTTAAGGTTTAGGTTTAGGTTATAGGTTGGGGATTGGGTTTATGTTTGGGTTTTCAAGTTTAGGTTTAGGTTTAGGTTAGGGAGTTGAGATTAGGATTAGGTGTAGGTTTAGCTTTAGGGATTTAGGAATACATTTAGGTTTTAGGTTTAGGTTTAGGTTATAAGTTATAGGTTATAGGTTATAGGTTTAAGTTTAGGTTAAGGTTATAAGCTATAGGTTTAGGGAATTGAGAATAGGTTAAGGTTTAGGTTTAGGAAATCGGGTTCGGGTTCGGGATCGGGTTTAGGTTTAGGTTTAGGTTAGGTTATTAGGTGAGATTAGGATTAGGTGTAGGTTTAGGTTTAGAGATTTGAAAATACATTTAGGTTTTAGGTCATAGGATTTGGTTTAGGTTAAGGTTATAAGTTTAGGTTAAGGTTTAGGTTTAGATTTAGGTTAGGTTTAAGTTAAGGTTATAAGCCATAGGTTTAGGGAATTGAGAATAGGTAAGGTATAGGTTTAGGAAATCGGGTTCGGGTTCGGGTTCGGGTTCGGGTTTTGGGTTTGGGTTGGGTTTTCAAGTTTAGGTTTAGGTTTAGGTTTAGAGATTTGAGAATACATTTAGGTTTTAGGTCATAGGTTTTGGTTTAGGTTAAGGTTATAGGTTTAGGTTTAGGTTAAGGTTTAGGTTTAGGTTATAAGCTATAGGTTTAGGGAATTGAGAATAGGTTAAGGTATAGGTTTAGGAAATCGGGTTCGGGTTCGGGATCGCGTTTAGGTTTGGGTTTTCAAGTTTAGGTTTAGGTTTAGGTTAGGGAGTTGAGATTAGGATTAGGTGTAGGTTTAGGTTTAGGGATTTGAGAATACATTTAGGTTTTAGGTCATAGGTTTAGGTTTTAGGTTAGGTTATAGGTTTAGGTTTAGGTTAAGGTTTAGGAAATTGAAAATAGGTTAAGGTTTGGGTTTAGGAAATCGGGTTCGGGTTTGGGTTCGGGTTCAGGATCGGGTTCAGGTATGGGTTTTCAAGTTTAGGTTTAGGTTTACGTTAGGGAGTTGAGATTAAGATTAGGTGTAGGTTTAGGTTTAGAGATTTGAGAATACATTTAGGTTTTAGGTCATAGGTTTTGGTTTAGGTTAAGGTTATAGGTTTAGGTTAAGGTTAAGGTTAAGGTTTAGGTTAGGTTTAGGTTTAGGTTATAAGCTATAGGTTTTGGGAATTGAGAATAGGTTAAGGTATAGGTTTAGGAAATCGGGTTCGGGTTCGGGATCGCGTTTAGGTATGGGTTTTCAAGTTTAGGTTTAGGTTTAGGTTAGGGAGTTGAGATTAGGATTAGGTGTAGGTTTAGGTTTAGGGATTTGAGAATACATTTAGGTTTTAGGTCATAGGTTTAGGTTTTAGGCTTAGGTTTAGGTTATAGGTTTAGGATTAGGTTATAGGTTTAGGTTTAGGTTTAGGTTAGGTTATAGGTTAAGGTTTAGGAAATTGAGAAAAGGTTAAGGTTTAGGTTTAGAAAATCGGGTTCGGGTTCGGGATTGGGTTTAGGTTTGGGTTTTCAAGTTTAGGTTTATGTTTAGGAGTAGATGGTGTAGGTTTAGGTTTAGGGATTCTCTAGTATTATCTATTATTGAACCTAATATTATCTACTACATACTAGTAACATACAATCAATATTGGGGCACCATACCATAAGCTACAAGAATTTCATGTCCCCCTAAACAAGGTATCCTCCATTGATAACATATATATATATATATATATATATATATATATATATTTTCATTTACATTCCCCAATACATTCACCATCCATCCAAGAAAATTGAAACAAGTACTGTTAATCTATCTTATCTTACCGACCACCTTATGTTTCTTTTCACCTTTGTAGCTTTCATATTTGTTGCAGCTGCTAGTTCACCATCAGTAGTCTCCCTAACCAAATCTTTTTGCAGTCCCTCCATTTGAAGCAGTGGCTGAAGTTACAAAAAGTAGGACTGAGATGGTTGAGGAATTGATGTTGGCCATGAGATGGTTGAGGAATTAGTTACTTGCATATTGCCTAGGAGAATTGAAAATAAAACCAAACCATGGATGGAAATGAGAATTACTGCTAACCTACATATTACCTGTACTCTGAAACCAACATAAATATAACTGGGAAACAATATAAGGAATAAGAAAAAATGAATTTACCTGTACACATCATTAAATGTTTCCCTATAAGGAGGTGATATTATATCTTTGATAGCCACAACCTGTATGACAGAGAAAAATGCAACCGATACAGTCTGTTACAATTCAAAGGAAAAAAAAGATTTGTGGCTGCACCGATATTCTAGTACATTACGAACGGCTGCCTACGTACCCAAAAAGTCAGATTGGGATCAAGCCACTACGTAGTTCTTTTTAATTAACCAAGTTACTAAAGGTCATAAATTTCATATTCAACAAAGTATCATTGAACGTCGTCTCAAATCGTTTCTGGTTGGTGCATTTAAAAAAATAAATTGGTGCACAATCAATGTATATTCTTGTTACATCTCATACTGCAACAAGTGACAACGTTCTGTCAATACTTCTGTTACATTTGAAATTGAAATCCTTTAGTGACTTGGTTAATAAAAAACAAATGACAACAAGCCATAATTAATAAAAAGGATGCTAAATATTAAATAAATAAATAAGGCAACTTGATCAAAAAAGCATTTCATTGAATATTCAAGTTTTCGTCATACAAAATGTCCAAAAGTTCAAAAAGTTAATCAAAACTACTGAATATTCAAATTTTCATCAGGAATTTGGGCCAAACAACCATTTCACCCAATTGAATATCTTCAAATGTCCTGTCATCATTAAACAACTCTGCTGTTCGAACGTTGATATCGTCTATTACAACTCTGATGCATTCTGGAGGAATGCCAGTATTATCTGACACCATCCGCCCACTAGCAACAATCCGACCACGGAAATCTCTCAATTGGCAAATTTGTTCCATCGATGGAGTTGTTGCAGAGTCTTCTCGAATACTCGGCTCACCAGATCGACGGTGGGCCTAAAATAATGGTTTCATGTAAATACAAATGCTACTTTTATCTTTAAAAATAATAATTATATCATTTGATCGCGGCAAATGTAATACCTGAGATGCAGCTGTATCAGGAGAGCGGTGAAGTAGTTGGCTTTGAGTAATTTGTTGCCTAAGTTCAGCAAATTCTTGCCTAAGTTCAGTAAATTGAGTCATTGATGCTTCAAATTTTGCCTCAATGGATATACGTGCATTCCTCTCTGACCGAGCTTCTATAATGTAGGGGGTGACAACCTTCATAGTAGTCTTAGAAATACCCAAACCCATGCCCCTAACTCGGCCTCTGCTGTCACGACCACAAACCTAAACAATAATTTTTAAGTTTAGTGATGTGTGTATATTATTATTTTAAAAAACAACCAACGACAATGTATCTAAAGTGAGTAGAATTGATGGAAAACCTGTGAAACTGGGTCGTGGTCTAAATCCTTGTGCTTACTGGAAGGATCACTGCTAGCTATCGATAATATTCTTTCCTGTTAGAAGATAATTGTTACAATAAATCCCTCATTGTACTTAAATAAAAAAATGATTAAAAACTGAAAAATTATTCTCACCGCTGTTTCAAGATGCGTTTGTGTTGGGTAAGACCCATCAGGTCTGCTATGAGTGGCAACAAACAAGTCGGTCCTGGTGATGATAGTATTTGGATTTTCCTTTCGCTGTAATTATATAAGTAAATTAGTTAACAAGAATTTATATTCATCAATTAAATTGTCAAAAAATGTAGTACAAATTACCATTTTCTCTAATGTCCTAGCAGCACCTCGTCTTCCAGACGTGTGAGGGCATTTCACCTGTGCTCTGGAAGTCTTCCCCTTCTTACGAAGATTGATTAATAATTCTGTAGATTGTAAATTAATGAAAATGTCCCAATCCTCTTGCTTTACACCAATGGGACAATTTCTTCTTCTTTCTACATCATTATCAAATTTATCATATTCCTTCCGCAGATTGTATTTCCATACCTTCCAAGCTTTGCTTACTTTCAAAAATACATATTCTTTTAAATCATCATCGATGTCGTACGTGGCCTATTTTATAAAATTTATAATCAAACAATCTTACTAGATAAAAAATTAAAAATAAAATCAAGAACAAACATGCTCACCAAAACCATAGACCAGATATTATCTTTAATTGCACCAGGCACTTTGCGCCAATCAGCAAATGAAATTGGACAATGTGTCCTGCCAAGTTGCCCTAAAAATGTGTTGAAAGGTGCTGATGTTTCTCCGACTGGTTGTTTATATTCATTTAATTCAAGTCTCTTCCTTGTATTGCTTCCTTGGGCTGAAGCTGATGAACCACCAAAATCCGACATAATTCCTGCAATTTTATAAAACAAAACAATATCTCATTATTATATTATTGGCATTCTATTAATATTTTGATAGTAAAAGATTTTAACAATCATTACTAAATAGAATTCAACTCACTTTCAAACTGATTTGAATCTTATTAGTTTCTTTTCCGTTTCCTATGACGTGAGGTACTCGGCTCACTCTCTACCCATGATTTTTCCTGTACATCTTCATCTTCATAATTTAAATCATCAATTAATGAAAGTGCTGAAGAACTTACATTCCTTCTGGCCTCAAACTCAAGTGGATCTTCAAATGCATATGCATCTTTTGTCAATCTCATAGGAGCATCCAATACAACATGCCAGTCATCTCTAGTTGGATCCTTACAGTAGAAGACCTGAGCTGCCTGAGATGCAAGAATAAACGGCTCATCGTCTTCCTTTAAGTTCCGTCTAAACCTTCCTAGATTGACAAATATCAAATTTGTTTCGGGATCTATGAAACATCCATTCACTTTATCTTCAATATGCACCCAATCACAATAGAAGAGTACTACTCTGAACTCGAAGTAGTTCAATTCGAGAATTTGTCTAATGATGCCATAATAAGTGACTTCTTCTTCTATTGGATTCCTATCCTTGGCACTTGCCCTGAAGCTAGTTAGCGCTTTCATTGAGACTCCACTGTTTTGTGTTGTTCTATTCATTTCAGAATTCGCAGTGCTAAAAACATATCCATTTACTGAGTAAGTATTATATGATATGCATTTGAAGTCAGGACCATCGGCAATTCTCTTAAATTGAGTCATTTCTTGATTATGTAGTTGATGTCTTAACCAAGGAATGTATTCCATTGTTTTGCCTGCTGACAGATTACCCTTTCGATTTTGTCCCATACGTGTTTGGCCCTGGATGTATGTTTGGTACTTCCTACAAACATATATATAACAATGGTCATAAATTTTATATATATAACAATGTTTATTACCATAAGCCATTTAAAAATATAAAAAAGAATAATCTACTTCATTAACTTACTCCTCCCATTGATGATTTTCAATGTGATGTTGCAAAACCCATCTACGTGCTTGTTGGTATTGCACTGTAGTAAGATCATAAATTTTTCCTTTCTTATCATTCTGGGAATCACCGGCATTTTCATCATCATTGAATATTTTTAGTCCTTGCTTATGACCTCCTATTGTATTATTAGGATAGTATTCCATACAGTACATCATAGATTCCTCTATAATGTAGCGTTCCGCAATACAGCCCTCTGGGTAAGCTTGATTCATCACATACTTCTTGTATGTTCTCATCATCCTGTTAAATATTAAAATTAGTTATTGATGAAAAAATAAAAGCTAGTTTGAAAAAGTTAATAAATTAAAACAGTTAAAGTTACCTCTCAAAAGGATACATCCATCGATATCTGACAGGTCCGCAAACTTGTGCCTCCTCCGCCAAGTGCACAACAAGGTGTGTCATAGAAACGAAAAACGATGGTGGAAAATACTTTTCGAAAACACATAATGTTTCCACTATTTTATTTTTCATTTCTTGAAGCTCCATACGATGAATTTCTTTAGAACATATGACGTTAAAGAATCTTGACAATTGTATAATGGCGGCGCGCAGGGACTTTTCTTTCTTGAATGAATGCATCAATAATACAGGTAGTAACTGCTGCATTAGAATGTGATAATCATGTGACTTAAGGCCCTTGAGGTGATAGTCATCCATACTGATATGATGTTTCCAGTTTGCACTATACCCTCTCGGAACTTTCAAATCAGCCAATGTTCGACAAATGAGTTCTCTTTCAGATCTAGATAATGTGAAAGGAGCCTTAGGCAATAACAACTTACCATTTTTTTCCATAGGCCAATATTTTGATCTTATCTTCATAGCCATAAGATCTTGACGGGCTTGTAAACCATCCTTAGACTTGTCCTTCATGTCCATAATTGTTGCAATAAGGTTTTCAGTAACATTTTTCTCAACATGCATCACATCCAAATTATGACGAATGGGCATATGCTCCCAATACGGCAATGTAAAAAAGATTGATCTCTTCGACCAAGCAGTAAGGTTAGACTCCTCATCCGTGGTCTTCTTCCTCTTATTTCCTATATGCTTTCCGAACTTGGTTTGTATATTATTCATTTTAACCATTACCTGTTCTCCAGACAAACGCTTTGGAGCCTGCCGATTTTCATCATTCCCATTGAATTGAGATCTTTGGCTCCTAAAGATATGAGCTCTTGGGAGGAATCTTCTGTGCCCCATATAAGCAAACTTCTTTCCATGTTTTAGCCAAACAGAGTCAGTCTCCTCACTACAAACAGGACATGCATACTTTCCTCCTGTCCTACACCCAGAAAGATGTCCATAGGCTGGAAAATCATGTATTGCCCATAATAAAATCGCCTTCATTGTAAACTTGTTCTTCCCGAACGAGTCATATGTTATCGACCCTTTCCACAATTCATTTAATTCTTCAATTAATGGTTGTAAATATATGTCGATGTCATGCCCTGGACCATTTTTTCGGGAATTAAAAGTGTTAACAGAATAAATTCCTTCCGCATGCATAAATGAGGTGGAAGATTGTATGGAACAACCATAACAGGCCAGCAACTATATGAGATGCTCATATGCCCAAAGGGGTTGAATCCGTCTGTTGCAAGTCCCAACCGAACGTTACGTGGATCCGCAGCAAAATCACTAAATTTTCTATCTACAAACTTCCACATAGAAGAATCCACAGGATGACGCATGTACGAGTCATTTTTAGCCCCCTTTGAATGCCACAACATATTCTCTGCAATCCATGATACGCTATAAAGTCTTTGTAACCTTGGTGTTAATGGGAAGTATCTTACCACCTTCCATGGTACATGTGAGACTCTTGATCTTACAACACTATTCACTTTCCATCTGCTTGCTTTACATGTAGGACAACTTTCCCTATTAGCATGCTCCTTCCAGTACAAAATACAATCATTACGGCATGCATGTATCACCTCATAGTTCATACCCAACGAACTGATCAATCTCTTTGCATTATAGGTACTATCTGGCAAAGAGTTCTCGCTTGGCAAAATCTTCTTGAGCAGTTGCAACAAACTCGTAAAGCTATTATCTGACCACTGATATTTAGCCTTCATGCTCATCAACTCAACTGTCACTGACAACTTTGTATGCTCACGTTTACACGATGGATATAGGGGTTGTACCGCATCCTCCCTTAGTTTATTGTACCGAGTATCATTGTCTATGTCATCTTGAGGCTGACTACCATGTTCCTCATTGACCTCATTCATACATGCATCTAAGTCATCGGGTTGAACACGACCAAAAGTATCATTAACCAAATCAACCATTCTGGGCAACAACTCTTCATTACAACTAGTCGCAGATGTACTAGGAGCCTTGGCATTGACACCCATATTGGGAATTTGTTCTCCATGAAAAAACCAAGTTGTGTATGTCTGATCTATACCATTCATAATCAAATGCTCAGAAACTGTACTTAGTATTTTCTTCCCATGCACATTACGACATCTAGCACAAGGACAACTATACCAATCAACACCACTTGAATTCCTTTTTGCAAAAATAATAAACGATTCAACGCCTTTAATGTATTCATCACTCAATATATCTTTCGTCATCCAATTCTTGCTCGGGGGCGTCAAATCCATTTCTGATATCACGTGCATGCAGCATATAAAAAGTGAGATACAATAAAAAAAAAGAAGCTTTTCATAAACTGTCAAAACATGCCACACGTGGTGTAGAATTAATAATTCAGAAGTTATTTAGGAAACAAGAGCAGCAAAATGCAATAAACATACATCAGATTCGATTGGTTGATGTTTATATAAACATTCAATCACATTCATTTTGATGTGTTTTAAGAACCTATTATCTGCTTTTCTTCTCACTGCATTCCCTTCCCAATGATTTCCTCAACGAAAAAATAAGTTGTTCTTGTCATCTCCCGCCTTTTTTTTTTTGCTTTTGAAATGGATTCTCTACCTCCTTCCATAGAAATCCACAGGAAAAGAGATGGAGAGCCTGGTTTTTCTTATGCAAATGTAAGTGGTGGGACCCTTTGGGTGGAACTCTTGAAGGAGATGATTGAATGCCCACCACTTAAAACTTCTAGGGGCCACTATAATACTTAATGGTACTGGGTGTTCAATCACCACTGTTTTCATGTGATACGGTCCACCTGAGATTTGGACCTGCCTCATTTGTTTTATATAAACAGTTCAAAATCAGCAGCAAAATCACTACATTATATCAGCCCCACATGATCCATCATTTCCTTCCATATCCCCCACAAATTGTAAATTGTTGCTCTTGATATTTAGGGCCCAAATGTATAAATAAACAGTCAAAATCAGCACATGCCGAGCTCCATAGTGGGCCATGGGTCTGAATAAGAAAGTTTACGGCTTTATATAAAAAAAACACATACAACAAAAAAGGGAAAAAGACAGAGAACATGTGGCCCTCTCGTTAGACTGCTATCTAGCCATTCAAAACAAAAAGAAAAACAAAAATACAACCACAAGAACCAGCCCAAAACCCCCCAAGAAAAATGCAGTTTGAGAGAGAGAGAGAGGTACCTCATGGTTAATTCAAACATGTTTAACAGGTACCTCATGGTACCTCATGGTTAATTCAAACAAGTTAACAGGTACCTCTCTCTCTCTCTCAAACATGCTTAACTGCAACAGAAAACATGTTTAACAGGTACCTCTCTCTCTCTCTCAAACATGTCCACAATTATCTTTTCCATCTAGCTCAAATCAAACATGTTTAACTTGTTTTTTCAGCTCTATTAATGAGTTATGATGCAGCTGCCATTTCAGATCATTTCTGCACATTAATTGGAACTGATTCAGGTGAGAAAAGTTCATGTTAATTTAAATTCAATGGATTCTGTCGAGAAATTGAGCAGTTGCTAACGAATTCCACCAGTTTCAATTATTCCAACGCACATACCAAACAACAATAGCAAGGAACAATTTATTTGTCTACAAGCAATGTTTCCAAGGAAAAGAGAATAGTGGCCTTCTAAGAACTCTTCCTAGTTCTTACAATTTCAACCAAAATAAGATCATATTTTTCTGATATTCCATGATTCATCTCACTACTAGGATTCCCTATTATTATATATCATGTGGAAATGCATCCCTGATATTGATTGCTGCAATACCATGGATGATATTACTAATATTACATTTGTTCTACATGATAGAAAAGAAAACTGATAAACAATCAGCACTACAAATGAAAAGATGAAGAAAACTGTGTGGTCCAAAGCTCAGCTGGACCACACACAGGAAAGAGTGGGGATTATGACATCCGCCGTCCCACAGCGATGTTTATTTGTCACCCAACTTGTTCATAAGCTGACACAGACATAGGGAAAACACAAATATATCAACTTGATTCGAAACTCCTGCTGCCCTAAGAAGTTTTCAACAGTGGGTCTTCGATTCCCACTGTTTCCTGTGGTGGGCCCACTTGAGCACTGGATATGCTTCCATTTGGGCTCATGCCATAAAACGAGTTGAAAAATAGATGAGTGGTCTACATTCAGAGGGTAGAATCAGCCTATCACTTTAAAAAGAATAAAAATAAAATATAAAATATAAAATCAGATCTTTGAGAATGAAGGATCCTGATCTTTGTAATTTGTTGATGAAACATGCAGATTCACACACCTGGATACTGCAGGTCACATACTCCAGTGTGAGAGGCCTTAAATGAATTTGGGCCGTTCATTATGC
This sequence comes from Magnolia officinalis, assembly GCA_021015155.1. NCBI lineage: Eukaryota > Viridiplantae > Streptophyta > Magnoliopsida > Magnoliales > Magnoliaceae > Magnolia > Magnolia officinalis. The sequence continues at coordinate 13,946,437 of JAJHSJ010000010.1, read as the reverse complement.
AGGTTCCACATGGGTACATGAGCTATTGGACCCAAAATCAGGCCAGTCCATGAATCAGGTGGGCCAATCCTGTAGCGATGAATGTGGACAGTTGACTAACTTTTTAAGCATCCAATTTTGGTATGCAGGCAGCCCACCAGGAAACTTTAAGGTTCCATCGCCATTCTTTCAACAGAACTGACTTGTTCCCACCAGTGTTTTTTTTTTTTTTTTTTTGAAAGGTAATAAGAATTAACAAAACTCACTAGATTATAATCTGTGTTTCTTTGTTCTTTCCGGTGAAAGTTCTGTTGAAAGAATGATTTCAGACTAAGCATAACACAAATGATTTCAGACTAAGCATAACACAAAATCAGAGTTCCTCACACACTCAAAATCAGAGTTCCTCACACACTCAAAATCAGAGTTAGCTGTAGAAACTTGAAATAAGGCCCAGCTGCATACAGCAGGTGGTCAGTGGGCATAAAACATTTGCATCAGGTGGGGGTCCTCATGGGCTTCCAATCAAATCACAAACCAAATCTGGTATTCTCACAAGCATATCAACATACACCTTACATGCAAAAATCCTCTAAACAACTTTCCATGATCCAGTCATCGAAATAGAGATTCATAACCAAAATGAAGACTAAAAATCAAAATGCAACATCACCTTCTCAGATTGGCAGCAGGTGGGAGCTCAACAACTTTCTATTGCCGTTGATGACCAGAGATGCGGTAGGTTTTAGCGGCTGGTGGATGCGGGCACATACGTGCAAATCGAGAGTCAGAGAGAGAGAGAGAGAGAGAGAGAGAGAGAGAGAGAGAGAGAGAGAGAGAGAGAGAGCAGATCGCAGAGAGAGAGAGAATCAGATCGCAAGAGAGAGAGAGAGAGAGAGAGAGAGAGAGAGAGAGAGAGAGAGAGAGAGAGAGAGAGAGAGAGAAGCAGATCGTAAGAGAGATCGAGAGGGAGAGGGAGAGGGAGAAGGAGAGAGAGATCTGAGATTGAGAAGGAGAGAGATCATGGGAGAGGAAGAGGGTGAGAGAGAGAGCCAGATGATGGCGCTCGGAGGGCAGGGGTACTGAGAGAGGGAGAGAGAGAGGGAGGGCGGCGAGTGAAAATGGCAATTTGGGCGCGCGCCTCTGTTTTGAGCGCGCGCCCAATTTTGGGCGAGACTGGACGGTGCTCTGTGGGCCCCACCGTGATGTATGTGTTTCATCCATGCCGTCCATCCATTTTTAAAAATTATATTAGGGCTTTATGCCAAAAATTAGAGGGATATAAATCTCAGGTGGTCCACACCACATGAGAACAATAGTGATTGGATATCCACCATTAATATCCTCCTAAGGCCCACTGTACTGTTTATTTGACATCCAATCTGTTGATTTGGTCATACAGGACCAGATGAAAGGGAAAAAACAAAAATCAGCTTGATCCAAAACTTTTATGGCTATTGATCATATTTTTAATGTTGGATGCTCATTCAACACTGTTTCCTGTAATGTGGTCCACTTGAGATTTGCATATATCTTATTTTTGGTCTCATATTGTAAAATTATCTGTAAAAATATATGGATGGCATGGATGAAACACATACATCATGATGGGAGCCATAGAGCACTAACCACCAGTCATTGGCTGGTGTGAGGGGAAGTAGTCATTAAGTTTTATCCTATGAGACAAAAAATGATTTATTCATTTTATCCACTCCATCCATCCATTTTAACATAAAATTTTATTACATAAGCTCAAAAATGAAGCCTATAAAAATCTAAAGTGGACCACATCATAGGAAATAGTATAAATTGAACGTCTACCATTAAAAGAATTTGGGAGGCCATTTAAGTTTTGGATCAAGTTGATATTTTAGTTTTCCTTTCATCCATGTATTTGTGATCTATTGAACAGGTTGGATGACAAATAAAAATCACTGTAGGCCATAGGAAGATTTCAACGGTGGAAATCATTATTCTCACTGTTTCCTATGGTATGGTCCACTTCGTCCACGTCGTCCATCTGAGAGAGAGAGAGAGAGAGAGAGAGAGAGAGAGAGAGAGAGAGAGAGAGAGAGAGAGAGAGAGAGAGAGAGAGAGAGAGAGAGAGAGAGCGAGAGTGAGAGTGAGAGAGACTTCAAGTCTCTCTCACAAGCGGTCATGGGACACGTGGACGGTTCTCTGTGGGCCCACCATGATGTATGTGCATATTTCATCATTGCCATCCATCTATTTTTTATTTCATTTTATGGTATGAGACAAAAAAAAAATGAGTTATATCCCAATCTCAACTGGACCACATTATAGAAACAGTGTTGAATACCATTAAAAACCTTTTGGGGGCCATATAAAGTTATGGATCAATCTGATATTTTTTTTTCCCTTCATCTGGGCATGTATGACCTAATCAACAGATAGGATGTCAACTAAAAAGTACAATGGGCCTTAGGAGGGTTTTAATGGTTGATATCTAATCACTATTTTTTCATGTGGTGTGGTCCACTTGAGATTTATATCCCTCTCATTTTTGGTATCAGGCCCTAATATGATTTGTAAAAATGGATGGACGGCATGGATGAAACACATACATCATGGTGGGACCCATAGAGCACCGACCAACATCCAAAAACGGTTACTCGCCTCAATCATACTACATATGAGAAAGATATTGGGCAAACAAGATTGATCAACAATTTGAGTGAATTTTGATTTAGACATCTGAAGTTATTTACTCTTCAATTTGAACTGATTAGATTGTCCAAAAACAGTTAAAGGTTGTTCATAATATCAAAAATATATGAATGAATAGAAAACACAAACATCAGCTTGATCAAAAACTTCTATGGCCTCGCTCCAAGAAATTTTAAATGGTTGAGGTTCGATCAATCACACTATTTCCTGTGGTATGGTCCACTTGAGCTTTGGATATGCTTCCTTTTTGTTCTTTAGACCTCAAATTTTCTGTTAACATGGATGAATGGAGTGGATAAAATAAATAAATAACGGTGGACCCCATAGAGTTTACTCTGGTAAGAGTAACGAGTAACTCACTTAAATGTAATGGAGAAGGGTTTCCTTAAAACATTCATAATCATATATTGGGCCCCACTATGATGTATGTGTTGTATCCACACCGTCGAATGAGGCAGATAAAAATATGTAGTGGACCTCACCACAGAAAACCCAAATACGGCTAGGGATTTCAAATCCCAAATCCCAAATTGGGAATTTCAGATCCTCATCCCCAATTCCAATTTACAATTAGGGATTTCAGAACCCAGATCCCTAATCCAGATACAATTAGGATTTCAGATCCTTAATCCCATATATTCGTTCATGGATTAGGGATTTAAATCACACAATTAGGGATTACAAGATCCAGTTTCTAGAGCTTGGATTGGAATCCAATAATTGGGGATTTTATATACCCTTACCTGTATTTCTGGGAGATATAACCATGGAGGCCATAACCGGCATCTCTGCTGGTCTTTTATGTCTCTTCATCTCCAAGATCCCGGCCTTACACTTCGTCTCCATTACAACCAGCACCTCCACCTCTCTCTGCGGCAGCCATTATCGTTGTAAGGAGAGGGTGGCAGATGCTGGCGGCATACGTGGTTTTCAAAAAAAAAAAAAAGCTCTCTTTAATCAACTCGGTCACATACACATGATTTTTTTAATGTTCCAAATACATTAATGAAGCTAAAGAATGAATATATAATTTACAAGAATTTTTTAAAGAATACAAACATTAATTTTTTGATGGCACAACCCCAAATACACTTTTCTCTACTCAACCAAAAAAGGAGAAGATATGGGGTGATGGAAGAGCCAGCAAGCAATCATGAGAAGTGTCGGGTTGAAAATTTCTCTCATTTGGATTTATGCACAACTCTAAAAGGGTAACCCACGGGTTTGAGAAAAAATGTGTGTGGGGGACCACAAATCTAATGAGGAATGAAAGCGAAGGAATGTAGGACTAGGGTCCTTTATGATAACCCAAATCATTTAGACAACGTGATTCACCTTAGACAGGATGTTCAAAAATACTTCTAGATTGAAATATTTCAATTATTTAATTACTCAAAAGTTAAAGTAGAAAATCTATAAAGAAAAAGAGTCGAATGATCAAACTTGTTGAAATATTTCAATGATAGGTAAAATTTCATTTTTGGGTCACTCAATCTAAGGTGAGACCTATCATGTGAACGGCTTGGATCATTTTTTAATGATCCAAGCGCACAGGCTAAAGTACAAAACGCATCTCATAGTAAATTCCCCTTTATTATAAGAAACCACAATGGGATTTAATTTTTTATTGATATAATTTGACCTTTAATCATTTAATTATTTTACTTTATTATCAACTTATGGATAGTTATTGAAAGCTTAGGATCTTCCCATGTAGAAATTTGTGAAGGGACACGAACCCTAGGTCCACTACTGGGTTGTGTGTCTAGCATCTACTCCATCCATCAGGAAAATCCATCAAATTTAAAATACAAATTTTGAATTTTTATTTCTCATATTTTAATTTTTTCCTCAAAAATTTCAAAATGCTGATTTTTTTTCTTCAAAAGCATTATTTTGTTCTCCAAATTTTTCTTAAACACAGTTAAAATTTCTAAACTTTTCAATATTCTTTTTCATGTAATATTACAAATCATTTAAATATTACCTTTAATTATATATATATAAAAATTTCTATTCATATGATATAAAAACTATATATATATATATATACACACACACACACACACACACACACACACATTTTTACCAACAAATTTTTTAAAAAATTAAAACATTTTTACATTATTACCTGGCCTAAAAATGGGTTGGAGAAACATAGGGGTGGCAATGATATACAACATATCATCAAAATCTAACTTTTGTTATCTAACTTTTCAAATTTTCTTGTCAAAATACAAAATTCAGTTTTCTTTTTTAAAAAATATATATATATATTTTTTTTTACAATTTGTCAAAATTTTCACAAATTTGTTTAATTTTTTAAATTTCCTTTTTAAAAATCGCTTTTGTTATATAAATTTTTAATTTTTCTTGTCAAAATACAAAATCTAATTTTCTTTTTAAAAAATATATATATTTTTTTACAATTCGTCAATTTTTTCACAATTTTGTTTAATTTTTTAAATTTTCTTTTCCAAAATATCATTTTTTTATCGAAATCTTTTTTTTTTTCAAAATTATCAACATTATTCAAAGTTCTTAATTCTTTTTTTCTAAATCTAGATTTTTATAAAATCACATTTTTTTTTTAAAATTTAAATTTTTCTTGAACATTCATTATTTTTCGAATTACAAAGATGCATTAGAGACGGTTTAGGACCGTCTCTTATAGGGACGGTTGTTGACCGTCTCTAATAGGGACGGTTGTTGACAGTCTCTAATAGAGACGGTTTTTGCCCACACGATAAGACGGCTAAGGACTGTCTCTAATAGAGACGGTCACTGACAGTCTTTAATAGGGACAGTTATTGGCAGTCCGTAACGGAGACGGTCTTTCAGTCTCTAATAGAGACGGTCATTGACCGTCTCTAATAGAGACGGTTTTTGGCATGACTATAAGACGGCTAAGGACCGTCTCTAATAGAGACGGTCTTTGACAGTCTCATTTTACAAGTAAAAGACGGCCAATGACCGTCTTTAATGCGGACGGACAATGACCGTCTCAAATTACCGCATATAAGACGGTCCAGGACCGTCTCTAATGCGGACGGTCATTGACCGTCTCAGATGACCGCAATAAGACGGTTAAGGACCGTCTTAAATAATTTCTGGACATATAACATTTGAAGACAATATTAGGGACGGTCAAGAGCCGTCTAAAATTTTAGAGACGGTTTACAGCCGTCTCTAAAGCGTCTTTAAACCAAGCAATTTTAGAGACGGTCCAGAACCGTCTCGAAATCCGTCATTTTTTTCCATTTTTCACGTAGTGTATAGACATAGTCCCAAACTCAACAGTTCTCATCAATAGCATGTGGAGTAAAGCATGATAAACAAGCAATACAAGCATGTTAGCAGGCATGTTATGAAGCATGAAGTAAAACATGGAGTAAAACATGATGTAAAACATGTTCTAAAGCATGTAGTAAAGCACTATCCACGTAGGGATACAATTACGTACACATTACAAGTGAGTGGTTCTAGCGAACCACCGCATGAAGGGAATCCTACATGTCTCTAAGGGAGTCGGGAATCCCATATCAGCACCTCTCTAAGGCACTAACACGTAAACATTTACTCATACAAGCATTTACACAAACACTTAGAATACACTATTCCAACATACATGACGTATGTTAGCAAAATTCGTGTTAGGGCTGTCCCTTCGCCACGTGAGTATTTTACCCATGTATATCATAATCATACAGCAAATAATCATTACAATTGTATTTCCAAAATTCACACATATGCGGTATTTCTAGAACACACAATTTCAACATATTAGGCATTTACAAGCGAACATGTATTTTGGCGATTCCTTTCGCCAAACTAGTATTTTATCCATATATTATATAATCATACATTAAATAAACATGTCAAACACTTTTCCAAAAAAAATACGTATACAGTATTTCTACGTATATGTAGAGTATGTGAAATTCCATATTCTACAACGTTAATCGAAATAGGAAACGGAAAGCACTTTCTACATGTGCATTTACATGCAGATCATGAATCTATCATTATCTGACATTGAAAGTGTTGAAAACTATAACTTATACACTTAAAGTCCTCACCTTTGCCCTTGGAATCACAACGAATCAGCAAGGGTAGTAGCGCTTCCGTATACGGGAGTTTTCTAGCCTAAAGAGCGGAATCGGTTAGCCTTTACATAACCTACAACGATCCTACCTCAAATCAGGCCTAGGGTTAGGGTTTCTTACCTTCAAATGGGATGGATACCGCCGGGAAAACACCTGGAAAGGAGCGGTGTAGGCCGTGCAACAACCAAGGACAGTAGGAGGAAGATTGCCTATAAAACTCTAGCTCTTCTCTCTCTTTTCTCTCTCTCTCTAGGGTTTTTCTCCCAAATTCGTATGGCTGTGAGAGGGGCTGTTCTAAGCTCCTTTTATAGCCAAAAACCTCCCCAAAACAGACTCAGGTTCAAGGGTGACTGCTTATATAGGCATTTCGCCACTTTTCCAGCTCAAAAGGAAGGTTCTGGTGGCCCTCCTTGAGCCAAACGTCAGACTTAAGCCCACCATCGATGGATCTACGTGGGATTACGTTTTCGACTCGATCGGATTCCCAGATCGCACGTGGCGGACCACTTTCAGTTCAACGGTCAGTGGGCCACGATCAGAAATTCCAAGTACATGTAAATGTTCCTGAAATTTTTCTTAATCCGAGGGTGGTGTAATTTGGTCTGATTCTGACGGTCAGGTTGCTTAATACTGACGCGCAACCGAATGATGCCAGATCACTATTCCTGATATTTATTTTGGGATGGGAATAGTGTTTTTCACACTCCCTCGCTCCGGATCGAAACGAATCGCCGTGGGACATCGGAATCATCTGATTTTTGAGATGATTGTCAAGCCCAGTGAGGTGGTCCTGGTTCCTTAGCTTCGTGTTAATCGGACTCCCGATGTGCGATCTAGACCTAATACGAAGTTTCGTTTCATTCCCGAGAGCTGACGGGAAATGAGTTTGGTTCTAAACTTTAGGGTACCTAGAGTCACTAATTCTGCAAGTTTTGGGTCTTGCAGATCGTATTTAAAGCGATCCCAACGGATTTCATGGCTAACCGAGTTTAGTACTTAGTTAACTTTGTTAAATTTCTAAAGGATTTAATCCTAATTGATTTCTGGTCGAGGTGGTGCTCGAGCCAATGTACGAAAATTTACGGGTCGTTACATACATGGAGGTGGCCTCAATGGACACCTTGGGTGAGACAAGACGCGAGCTCTTGTGGAAGAGCGGTATTACTGGCTGTAATTAGTACGTGATGTGGAAAAATCCGTACAATGTTATCATGTTTGTCAGACCTCCAAGGGGCAATCTCAGAATACGGGCCTCTATACTCGGTTACCTGTGTTGACGGTCCTTGGGAGGATTTATTGATGGACTTCGTGCTTGGCCTCCCACGGACAGAACACGGCATGGATTCGGTGTTCGTGGTGGTAGATCGTTTATCCAAGATGACACACTTTATTCCATGCAAGAAGACCCTCGATGCAACACACGTGGCGAATCTATTCTTCCGGGAGGTCGTACGGCTACACGAGGTCCCCAAGACCATTACTTCCGATCGTGACACGAAGTTCATTAGCCACTTTTGGCAAACTTTATGGACTCGATTCAATACACGACTTCAATTCAGCAGTGCTTACCACCCACAGACTGATGGGCAGACCGAAGTTGTGAATCGCACGTTGAGAAATCTCATTCGCTGTATTTCAGAAGAAAAACTGAAGCAGTGGGATTTGGCCTTGTCTCAAGCAGAGTTTGCATTCAACAACATGGTAAACTGCTCGACAGGGAAATTAACGTTCCAGATTATCTACGGACGAGTGCCTGCCACACACTTGACTTGGTCCCTCTGCCTAAGGACCCAGGCACAAGCATTACAGCAGAACATATGGTAGACAAGATCATGGGCATCCATGTGAAAGTGCATACTAAGTTACATGCCTCGAACGAGATGTACAAGGAACAAGCGAATAAGTACTGGCGACAAAAAGTGTTCGAGGTGGGCGATCGCGTTATGGTCCATCTGCGCAAAGAGAGATTTTCGACTAGGACGTACAACAAGTTGAAAAATAAGAAGATTGGACCCGTCCCAATCATTCGAAAGATCAATGACAACTTTTATGTTGTTGATCTTTCAGATGACATGACGATCTCACAGACTTTCAACGTCGCGGACCTGACCGAGTATCATGAACTAAAGCAGGATGAGAACTCGAGGATAAGTTCTTTTAAAGTGGAGGGGACTGATGTAGAGCAGGTCACGGATAGTTTCATGGCCAAGATGGATCAGAAAAGTCCCGGTCGATGACAGAAGTGATCCAGACCGTCGGACCTTAGATCGGGTGTATCTCACAATCCAGAATGAGTTATCAGGCATATAATATATGATTTTGGGGTAGAACGAGCTACTTTAGCCAACCAACCCTGCTACTCTGGGTTTCACAAGCTGGATTTGTGAAATACCCCTGGATCGACGGTCGTTTCCTTGTTTTAATTTCGTTTTTACTATAAATAGTAAGTTTTAGTTTGATTATAACTCTTCATCCGTCGGGCTTTAGGAGTTGTGTCCAACGTGAAAAGAGCTTAGAATAATTAGGAGAATGATTTGGTGAAGCCAAATAGGACACTTACTATTTTTGGCCGAAAAACCTTGTGCACTAGTAGACATCACGACCACCTATAAATAGTAAGTTTACTATTTATAGTAAGTCGCGGATTCTAGGAGTTTTAGTTGTAGTTTGATTCTGATTTCTTTCCCATTGCTTGGTACCCCTATTTAAAGGGTTGTGAACTTGTTTTTATTGATGAATTAATCAATTTTGAATTTATTAGAATTTATTTCTATTTTCTACTTTCTTTCCTCGTGGATTCGAGAAGCCTCTATGAGGAGTCCAGAGAAGCTCCATAGATTCGGAGTAGTTATCCTCATCACGTTCATCCCTGTGTCACGCACTCAGCAGAACCGAGGGAACGAACGACTGGAAAGAGAGGTTCAAGAGATCAGAACTGATATGAATTACATGAAACAGATGTTGGAGCAATTGCAATCCTAGCGAGTGCAGGTACCCAACCAAGGGGATGGTCGGTCGAATGCTGCTCGGCAACCAGTCAATCCCCAGCCATCCGCCCCGCAGCCGTTCCTCAGCCGAGATAACACCAAGACCCGGCTGAGCCCGCTCCCTCTCACGTTTCAGTGGCAGTTTCGTTACCAGCCTCCGATCTGCGACATGAAATAGACCGAGGAAGGCGTGACAGACACTAGTCGAAGGGACAACTGATAGTCAAGAACCATGGAAGGACAAGATCTAAGATTCGCGGATATGAAACAGAGTCATCTCACCGGTCTGGCAGGACTCGAGGAAAAGGAGTCTCCTTTCATAAATGCGATAATGTAAGCAGGACTACCCGACCGGTTTCGTCTTCCCTAGATCGTGCCATACACCGGTAAGGCCGACCCAACGGAGCACATAGAATCCTTTCGGACTTATATGGAATTACTTGATGCATCAGACGCCGTGATGTGCTGAGCCTTCTCCCTTACCTTGGTTGACGTTGCTCGACTTTGTTATAAATAGCTGAAACCGAGGTCCATTAGCTCGTTCACCGAGCTCAGCGACACTTTCATCGCCAACTTTATCGGAGGAAAGAAAAGACTCAAGGCTCCAACGCATTTGAAAAAACATAGTCCAGAAGGAGGGAGAACTCCTCAAGGACTATATCAAGTGCTTCAATCTCAAAGCGCTCCAGGTTCGGAAGCATTCGGATGAGACAGCCCTTAATTCCATCATGCAAGGGGTAAGAGACAAGCCATCCTTGGATAAGAATCCTCCATCCACCTTGGCCGAGTTCATGGCCCGGTCGGAGAAATACGCAAATGCCGAGGAAACTCAGATCTTACGAGAGGCCGCTCAGAACGCGAAAACCCCTGTGAAATAGTTGGCCAAGAAAGAAACCGACTCAGCTAGTGGTAAGAAGTGGAAGGATGATTGGCCTCGAGACGAGTGTAAGTTGAGGAAACGACCTGACAACAAGTTCAAAACTTATACCCCGCTCAATAAGTCGCAAGAGCAGGTGCTGATGGAGATAAGGAGTGAAGGATTCGTCAACTGGCCGGACAAGCTCCGCAGTAACCCCAACCGACAAAGCAAAAATAAATACTGTCATTTCCATTGTGATCACGGGCATAATACAAGTGACTGCTACAAACCCGAAGCAAGAAATCGAGAGGCTCATTCGAGAAGACCACCTAGGCGAACATGTGAACCAAGGAGCCAGGACCATGGAAGAACGCCCGGGTGACAACCGACCCATGGAGAAAATTCGAACCATTGTCTATGGTTACCAGGGCGGAGGCGACTCGAATAATGCTCAGGAAAATCATGCGAGGAGCATTAGTCGGCCCGAGTCCAAGATAATGGTTCTGGCTCGGCCCTTAAAGGAGAAGAAGCTCGAAAAGTATAGCTTGACGTTCACCGAGGCGGATGCTCGGGGTATCCACCACCTGTACGACGACATATTGGTTATCACCACCACCATTGTAAATCACCGAGTCTTCAGGGTCCTCGTCAACACAGGTTTATCTGCGGATGTACTGTTTACACAAGCGTTCAACAAGATGGTTGTCGAATGGACGACATTGCGGCTTGTAAAAACTTCGTTGATTGGTTTCTCGGGCGTACAGATTCTCCCCGAGGGAATTATCCAGCTACCCCTCACAGCCGGTGACGTGCCCAATCAAGTTACGGTTATGGTCGACTTTCTTATAGTCGACCAATCCTTCGTTTATAATGTGATACTCAACCATCCCTCGCTCTGCCTTCTCCTAGCATCGTCTTCACCTATCATCTCTCCATGAAATTTTCGATCGAAACTGGGGTCAGTATTGTCAGTGGAGATCAACACGATGCTCGACGCTGTTACGCTATGACCCTGAGAGCACCATCAGAGATATCGACGATCGAGACTCTGGATCCACGCAATGAATCGCCCGAACGCTGTCGGCCAGTAGAGGATCTCATCCAAGTCCCGCTATATGATTCTGATGTTTCCAAGACCATCCGAGTCGGCTCGTCCCTGACATCAGCATTAATGGAAAAACTGATAGCCTTGCTATGCCAATATGCCAACGTTTTTATGTGGACCCATGAAGATATGCCGGGCATTGATCTTTCTATCATGACCCATCGCCTCAACATCGACCTGACCTATAAGTCGATCCGGCAGAAGCGGTGCGCCCTTGGTCCAGAGATATACGTCGTGATTAAGGAAGAGGTCGGAAAGCTTCTTAAGGCCAAATTCATTGAAGAGATATACTACCTAGAATGGGTAGCCAATGTCGTACTAGTGAAAAAGGCCAATGGGAAGTGACGAGTCTGTATAGATTACACCGACTTGAATAAAGCCTGCCTAAAGGAAAATTTCTCTCCCTAGGATCGATCAGCTAGTTAATAGTACTGTGGGGCATGAGTTGCTTAGATTTATGGATGCTTATTCAGGTTATAACCAGATTGTAATACACCATTCTGATAAATAAAAAATCACCTTTGTCACTGACAAAGGTCTTTATTGCTACCGAGTGATGCCATTTGGTTTGAAAATCACTTAGCAACATACTAAATGTTGGTCAATAAGATGTTCGCTCGCCAAATAGGGCGGACAATGGAAGTCTACATCGGCGACATGCTTGTCAAAAGTATTAAAGTGACCGAACACATTGTCGACCTCGAGGAGATGTTCCTCATTCTCTGAGACTACCAAATGAAACTAAACATGAGCAAATGCGCATTCGGCATAAGTTCGAGCAAGTTCCTCGGCTTCTTGGTCAGCCAAGGAGGGATCGAAGCCAACCCCGAGAAGATTAAAGCCTTACTCGACATGGAATCCCCCAAGATGATCAAGGACATTCAAAGGCTGACCGGGAGGATAGCGGCGCTCAATCGCTTCATGTCTCGAGCTACTGACCGATGCCTTCCCTTCTTCAAACAGTTGAAGGGTCGACAAATAGTTGACTGGACAGAAGAGTGTGAAACAGCCTTCTAACAGCTCAAAGGATACTTAGGATCACCGCCCTTACTCAAGACCGAGCAAGGCGAACCTTGCTGATATACTTAGTAGTCTCTGATGCAGTCGTAAGCTCGAGCTTAATTCACATGTATGAGGGGAAACAATACCCCGTTTATTACATCAACAAAGCCCTTGCCCTGGCTGAGACGCGATATCTAACCCTGAAAAAGTGGCCCTAACATTGGTCGTCTCGTCCCGACGCTTACGGTCCTATTTTCAGGCTCATTTGATTATCTTTATGACCGATCAACCGTTACGACAGATACTCCAGAAATCAGAAGCCTCAGGGTGGCTCACAAAATAGGAAATTGAGCTTAGTGAATTTGACATTTGCTACAAACCATGAATGACAATTAAGGGCCAGGCAGTGGAAGACTTCATTGTCGAAGTCACGCGGTAGCCCGAGCCAGCAGATTCATCCAGTCAGCCTGAGCTTGAGGAACCGTCCACTCCCCCTACCCTTCTGGGCACTATTTGTTGATGACTCATCTAACTCTAAGGCAAGCGGGGCAGGGGTAGTTCTAGAAACTCATGATCACACGGTTATACAATATGCCTTGAGACTTGGATTTCAAGCCTCGAACAACATAGCGGAATACGAAGCTCTGCTCTTAGGACTTCAGCTAGTAGCCAGCCTAGGAGTTAGTCATCTCAATGTATATAGCGACTCCCAACTAGTTGTCAATCAGGTAGCCAATGTCTACCAAGCCAAGACAGGAAGGAGAAATTAAAAGCCTACCTGCAAAAAGTGAAAGAATTGATGGCAGGTTCCAACAGTGCTCTATCACATGGATACCAAGGGTTGAAAATGCCAAGGCCGACCTTTTGGCAAAACTTGCCTCGGCCGATGAAGATGAAGTTCCCAGGTCTGTTCCCATCGAGTTCGTGGCCAAGCCGAGCGTCGATGAAACCGACGCTACGATCGTGCTCCCTATCGATTTGGAACCAACCTGGGTCGACCCTATTATTTAGTACATCGAGATCGGTAGCTGCCCGATGACCGTGCTGAGGCTCGACGACTAAAGATCCGAGTCGCCCGCTACACCATGCTTAACAGGATCCTGTACAGGAAAGGGTTCTTCACGCCGCTCTTGCGATGTCTACGACCAAGTGAAGCCGACTACATCTTGCGAGAGATTCACGAAGGCATTTACGGCAATCACTCGAGTGGGTAGTCCTTGGCCCACAGAGTTGTTCGGCAAGGCTACTACTGGCTGACCATTCAACAAGATGCTCTGAAGCTCGTTCAAAGCTGCGACAAGTGCCAAAGATTAGCAGTTATTCCCCGGCGGCCGCTTGAAGAACTCACACTGATGGCTGGCCCCTGACCCTTCGCTCAGTGGGGTATCAATATCATTGGGCCTTTCCCTCTAGGGAAGGGTCAAATGAAGTTCGCCGTTGTCGTTGTAGATTACTTCACCAAGTGGGGGGAGGCTAAGCCCTTAGTCATGATAAACGAGTAAAAAGTTACAGATTTTATTTGGAAGAACATCATCTATCAGTTTGGAATACCTCAGACCACTGTCTCGGACAATGGGAAGCAACTCGACAATAAGTAATATCAAGAGATATGCCAAAACCTCGGGATCAAGAACGTGTACTCGTTCTCGCGTCATCCAGAGGCGAATGGACAAGTCGAAGCTGTCAACAAAATCATCAAGCAGCACCTTTGGACCAAGCTTGACAGAGTCAAGGGAGAGTAGGCCGAAGAACTCCCTAAGGTTCTTTGAGCCTACCGAACCACAGCCTGAACCGCTACAAGAGAGACTCCTTTCTCCCTAGCGTATGGCTTAGAAGGAGTCACCCCTGTGGAGATCGGCTTGCCAACTGCACGAATAAGCTCATTTGACGAATAAAACAATGAGGAGTTGTTAGCGCTCAGCCTCGATCTTTTGGATGAACGAAGGGAACAAGCTTGGCTTCGGACAAATCGTCTCCCAACAGCAAGTGTCTCGGTTCTACAACGCCCGAGTCAAGGTCAGGTGATTCCGAGCGAGAGACTTAGTCCTCCGAAAAACATTTCAAAATACCAAAGAAGTTGGTGCTGACACGCTGGGACCAAATTGGGAAGGTCCTTACGTGATTGCAAGTACCATCTGACCTGGGACCTACGCTTGGAAGATTTGATAGGCTAACTGTTGCCCCATCCTTGGAACGCCAACATTTCAAGGTCTACTACCCTTAATTCGGCCAGTGGGTGATCGTTGTTTGGTCCTTATCAATAAGTTCGTGAGAATTCATGGTAGAATAATGTAAAATGCATGACGAGTTGCAAAAAGAACGTGTATTCATTGATTGAGTGAAAGTGTTACATCGTTAACACATCATTGTTTGCAATCGTATTACATTGACAAGGGACAGACAACAAAGGCTCAAGGGTGGACGCCGCTCGCCACTGCAGATGCTCTCCAGCTCAGCACTTGGTGTGTTTGAAGTGCTTAAAGGCTCACCGCTGCAGATGCTCTTGAGCTCAGCGCTTGGTGTGCTTGAAGTGCTTGAAGCAGATGTGGGGAGCAGAAAGGAATTTTACTCCATCCAAGCGACCTCAAGGCACGAGCTTGGCCGCCCCATTAGGAGCTAACTCAGGGATAGCTGATGGAGCTGCATTAGGAGCGGTAGTGGGAGACGCATCAGTGTATGCCTCGGGGTTAACTGTGACCTCGCCACTAGACCCCGACTCTCCCTTGTCAAAGCCAGAAAGATCAAGATTGGGGAAGGAATCCTTCATCACCTTAATGCACTTGGCATAGCCTTGATGAAAGAGAGTGGTCCTCTCCTCCTCGAAGGATGGGGATGAAAGGAATCTTTCCATAGCCTCGTTCCGTGCAACGACAAGAGCGGCCTTGGTTTCCACTTTAATCCAATTGGCCGCATCATAGGCCGCGATGCAGTCCCTCCGGGCCTGATCAAATGCCCTCCTAGCCTCTTCTAATCGCGAGGCTAGGCGATCCCTTTCTATTATGGCCGACTTAAGGGCGACCCTCGTCGCCTCAAGCTGGCCCTCCGTAGTAGCAGCCTGAACCACGACCTCCGACAGTCGAGCCTCCACCTCTTCAGCTCACCCGATGGCCTTGGATAGGTCTGCACGGGCCCTCAGCACGCACGACACGAATTGTAAAAAAAAAAAAAAAGAAACTCAGTTCAGAAATAAAAATTCGAACAAATCTGCGACGACCACGATTTACCTCAAGGATCGATGTCGTGATCCGAGCGAGTGTCCGCTCCAAAGGAGGGCGGATCAAAAAGGCCGGAGAATTCTCCTTTGGGCATCTGTCAGCTATCCCAGAGGAGTATTCCCTCAACCGACCGATGAAAGTTCCCCCTCTCTTCCTCAGCGGCCTCCCCCCTCAGGGGTTCCTCCTCCTCCCTTCTCGGAAGGTCCTACACCTCAGACAACCCTACCTCGGGAGCCTCCTGAGGCTTTTAGGAAGCCGCCTCCACCACCTCCATACCTTCCTCGACCTTTATAACGGTCGGAGGAGCAGGGGGAGTGACCCTGACTGGGCCCTTGGAGACTGCTTTCTGTCTCTTCGATGCTCGAAGATCCACCCGAGGGGGGGCCTGACCTTGGAGGCAGGAAAGAGTGAGGGTCGAGCCTTGGACATCTCTGTAAATCAGGAGACGATCAGCAAGATAGTAAAAAAAATGACTCCTATTCCAAGTTTATTTTTACCGGTCAAAGCAGTGTCAAGACCAAATTGAAGAAGAAGCTTTGGTTGAAGAAGCCTTCTGTAGGATCTCCTCTCTGGACTAAGGGCTCGGAAGTTCTGGATCCGAGCTAAAGAGCCCGAGTTAAGCTCCCGAGGATGTTTGGGGACAACTGAAAAGCAGAAGAAAACATCAGAAAGCATAAAGGGGATTCAACTGGAGTAACAGATCTAATACCGCACAGACTACCTGCTTCAGAGAAGGCTCGGGGGACGAAGGGTTAGAAGGTCCCTGGCTCGGCTGTTTCCCAACGACCAATGGTCCAAAACCACTGATCCCTCCAGTGTTTGTTATAAGAAGGGGGATCAGTTATCAGAGCCCCGCCGGTATTCCGTCAGGAACAGAAATAATACTAGCCAGGTTGCTGAGAGTTTGGCCATATTTGGTACAAGTGGAGGAATTCTTCCACCGTTAGCTCAGGCTGCTTCATCTCAGCCCAGAGAACTGCACAGCCAAAAAGGTCCCTCCACCCATTCGGTACGACTTGCACCAGAGCCATGACGAGGCTGCTTAGCAGAGTCTGAGCTATTCCCTGAAGCAGCAAGCGGAGGCCGCACTGCATTGCGACCTGAAAGATTGCAACTGCCCCTGCAGGAGGTCGATCGGGTAGCTCATGGGGTCGAGGGAGACCCAGAATGACCGACCTCGAGATATGGTATCCGACCCTGATCCTTAATAGATGTTAGCCGTCAGGACGGAAGGCACTAGCCCCTTGGTCCCTTCCTTAACTTTAACCTCTTCGGCCTCTTCCTCAACCGAAGGATCGGGACGGCCAGAGAAACCCTCCACGTTCTCCTGTTCAGAAGATGGGTCCAACTCCCTAGACGATGTTGCTGGCCTTTCTGCCGACGAGTTCGACACCCTTTACGAGTGACAGAATAGGGCATCCGCCTCTATAACAACCTCCTTCAACAGCGAAGGTGATTCCGACACCGCCCAAAAGAGTCCCACTTCACCTTCGCCACTGTATTCTCCCTCCCGAGGGCTTGTTGGGCCTGACATTACTGAAAGTAAAATAAGGGGAGGAAGAAGGATCTCATCGGAGGTATGCAACAATGTCAAAAATCGTAGAGGAAAAAGGATGAAGTGCCGAAAATCGCAGCAGGGAGGTGCGAGGAAAGTGAGAGTTTGAAAGTGGGACTTAGGCGTGAAAATGGGTAAGGATACGTGATTGGGCATCCCTATTTATAGTCATGCCATGTGGCCCTTGCATTAATTGAAGAGCCAAATCGACGCGTGGTTAAGCGAGGCGATTGTCTCGGTAGCCGTACAAACTGCCTTACGACCAATAAATGCTTCATTATAAGCTCGGTCCATACACAACCCGACCCAACACCAAGCTACTCCTTGATCGCCTTGAGACGGCACAATGAGTAGGGGGCTCACTGTTGGGGGAAAATATAACAAGTCCTTGAGTCAGCTTGAAGGTCGGATTGAGCGATGAAGCAATGGCTTAGACTTGTTGGGCACCGAGTTTGAATAAAGCCTAAGCCCCTAAACGCTAAATTGAGAGACATAGCTCGGATCGTGAGGCGTCGAGCCCGACCGTGGCTTACATGTCCTGAGACACAAAGCGAGACCTCCAAAAGAGGATAATGTACCCCCGGGTCCCCGCGAGGACCTTTCAGAGGGAAGTTGAAGCCGACCCATTTAGTTGGTCGGGCCCCAGTTCCGTCCAAGCTCTAGTCCGACCCATAACTTGGGTTGGCCAATAGAGCGGATGTAGACCTATTGCATGATCCATTCTTACACAGCAGTGTTCGAAGGATAAGGATCGGCCGAGCTTCGTTGCTCCCTTTTCGGAAGCTACCTATTGTAGCTCCACATCCCCACCCGAGATCTTTGAGGGATAAACCAGAATCCCCAAGAATCTAGGGATATCGTGGATTATGATATCACATAAGATAGACTTCTACTTCGATTAGGAAATCTCTTCCGAGCACCTCACCTCTATAAATGAAGATGTCAATAAGTGAAAGGTATGAAGACATTCTTACCCTAACACCATTACTCCGAGACCCAAATTCTAACTTTAGCATCAGAGAGTTTCCTGATCAAGCCAGGGTCTCTTTTGTTTTCTCCCTGTGCAGGTCTTCGGGTGCTATTAAGGGGGCAAGCCGAAAACATCATCAACAGTAGCCTGATCCTAAAATTTTGCAACTCCCAAGAAATTTTTAATGTTGGGCTTTCAATCCCCAGTGTGTGGTCCACTTTAACCCTGGATTTGCCTAATTTTTGGATTTATATCTAAAATAGTTTGGAAAAATAGATGGATGGCATGGATAAAAACCTTACATCACAGTGAGCCCCACAAAGCCCTACCTGGATGATACACGGGTTATCGTCCAGCGGGGCAGGATGCAATCCGCTTCCACAAGAATGACCCCTAAATACCTGACATTTCATTCCATCACTTTGTAGTAAGGAATTTTTATCCTCCTATGGAGGCTATGTGCAGTACTCAGTTTCTAGCTTATATAAGTGACGCCTATCATACACCCATCAAGACAATTGGCTTATTGGGACCCACCGTGATGGTCCACACCCCAAAAGTTTATCTGTATTTGAAGATACTAGCCACCAAACATGAACCCATCTTCCATCAAATGTTGTTTTTTTTGTGCATTTCTCCTTTTGACCATCCATTTGCAGGCCACAAATTGAAATGTTGTAATTATCCTGATTAGTAGGCTTTTTTTTTTTTTTTTTTTTTGACTCGTTCATCGATGGTAGGGCCCAACAAACCAACGGTCTCGATCACTGAACTCGCACTACAACAAATGTCATTTTTAGCGGCGCTCGAAAGCGCCGCTAAAATCCCCAAAGAGCGCTGCGAATAGAAATAGTGGCGCTATCCAAGCGCCGATTAATGGGTATGTCGGGAAAAGTATTGGCGGCGCTCGATGAGTTTCTGTGGCGCTTGTCTGAGCGCCACTACATATAGTGTTTAGCGACACGAATAAGCGCCGCTAAAATTCGATCCGAGCGCCGGGAGAGTTGATTTCTAAACACTTTTTTCATGAAAAAGCGCCGTAGTTTTCTACACAAGCGCCGCTAAATAGTTTGTATGGATTTCAAATGCCCTGACATTCCTGCAGTAATTTATTATTATTATATATAATTCAATCAAAACTTGTATTTTTTAAATATTTGAAACATAAAAATGATGTTACACAAATAAAACTGAATATTAAACAATATTTATATTACTAGACAATAAGAAATATATATAATATTTATTACAATAAATTGAAAATGGTTTTGAATATAAATAAATAAATAAAAACAAATCCATCCATTTGCCCTCTCCTGGACTTTCAAGCTCCTGTCTAGATGTACGGCACTGAAAACTGGGAGGACCTTCCATCCACATGGAATTGAATAATCTGGACCACAGAAATTTAGTTTCTTAATACAAATTTTGGGAACATTATAATAAATGTGCTCTTACATGCATGATTCTATAAACATATATACAAAAAAGGTCTACCTTTAAATCTGACATCCTTGAGGGCCTTTCGGTGCACAAACTTGACTATGTTCCCACATCTGAGAGCTTCATTAATGACCTTCAATTAAAAAAAAACATTAAAAATCATGCACATCATTGGAGATAGGCTAGAAAGTGAGAAAAATAATCTGGTAGAGGGTCCCCGTTCCCGTATCATATGCTCATCAACCACGACTAGTGAACTACTTTGCCCCATTGAACATAATATATTTAGACTGGGTTTCCTTCACATGGTGTCTGCAAAATCAACTTAAGTCCCATTCCCCTTGATGTTCTACACAGAACATCGCAGCAAGGCCCTTTGTAAAGGATCCGTCAAATTTTGAAGACCGTATGTACTCAACTGTGATCACACCATCACTATGACTCACTATGACTTTAATTCTTCTATAATCAATTTTGTTAGCTTGCATATATATTTCTCCATATATGTTGCTTAACTTGCCAAACAAATTTCCACACATTTTATACTTGACTGTAACTCTATCACCCCTTCTCTTAGCCTCCACTATTCTATCCTTCAAGTGCTGATCTAAAGTACACCTATCCTACTCCTCATATCATCCTTCCACTTATACAATGATCTCTGGTCATCTCCAATCTCCTTGGCTTTTGTTCCTTTCCACACTGTTCCTTCAAGCATGCTAAAATTAACCCTCATTTTCATTGTATCCACAAATAGCCACAGATATGAAATGCTAAATTTGAGATATGCAGATTTTGAGTCTTTGACACTTCAAAGAAAAGCATACCTAAAACTATGCCACCACTTTGAATAGAGCTACTGCAATTTGAAATCATTACTTTAGATACCCAACAAGCAATCATATAAAATGAAAGTAATGAAATTTCAGGCAGCTGGAAATATAGTAATATACAGCATAGGTACGTTGAAGCAAATTACTAAGTCCTGGAAATATAGTAATATACAGCATAGGTACGTTGAAGCAAATTACTAAGTATGTTGGGCATAGCCACCAGCATTTACTAAAGATAACCTTCAAAATGCTAACGTTTCCAAAAACGGTGGTTTGTAACGTTGGAGTTTTTGAAGTAATAATTAAACAATCCATAATCACAATAAGGTTTTCCCATAGATGAATGACTAACGCCCTAGGATAACTAGGGCATCTGAGACTGGAGTATTTTATTATTTTTTTTTATTTTAATTGTGTGATTCCACCACCTATGGGTGCTCGAACCCTTGACCCGGTGTTGAAACTCCTAAGAGTCTACCACTGGAGCAAGAGCAAGGACCCATCTGAGACTGGAGCATGAATGCTAAGAATGGGTGTTTAAGAACATCTGTCCAGCCATGAAAAGCAAACACGCCACACTCAAAACAGGTAATATAAAATTTCAACCACGCACATTAATAAATATTAACAGTAAATTGTGTAAGATATTTCAGAAGTAATGCATCAGGATCCAATATCTAAAAGCGTAAGTACTAAAACTAAAGTTCCTACCTGCAGGGCCTGAATTGTCAGATCCCGTTCCTGTATTTGCATTTTCTGATCTTGCTCCAGTTGCAAAAGTTGAGCAACTTGATTCCTAAGCTGAGCATTCTGCTCTTTCTCAATTTTTGTTTATCTGCCAGCATTATATTTTCTGACTGCAACAAAATGATAAAGATGACAAGGTTAGTCCCGCGTTGAAAAATGCCACACCAACTGTCAATAATCAGAATATGGATAGAATGTGCACCAGGCCAATCTCTATTTAAATTCAAAAGTGGAGATATGAAAATATCTGAATCTCAAATTCTCCTAGCCCACAGATATGAAATGCTCGGGTGACCGCTATTTCCTACGCCTGCTACCTTTGATAAACATAAACAAGTTATTAGCATGAACTCGAAGAAACAAAAGTAAAATATGTACATTTATGGCAACATCTACTTGGAAAAACACTTACAAGCTTGTTAATACAGTGCTCCCAGAGGAAACTTTGAACTTCATTTGTAATGGACCCTCCACCAGATTCTCTAAGTTCCCAGCGCAGGAACTTCCTGCGAAAGGCTTTGGCAGGGAATCCCCGTTCACCAAGTTCTATTCCATTCATTTGGCGAGATATTCAGTGCATGATCCAAAAATAAAACAGAACCAAAGCTCAAGTAGACCCATTACCATGATGTTTATTTGAGATCCAAGCCTATTCATAAGTTCACATAAACATAAACGAAGGGCAAACACAAATATCAGCTTGATCGAAAACTTAAAATTTTAATGGTAGACGTTCAATGCCCACTGTTTTCTATAGTGGGATCCACTTGAACTTTGTATCTGTCTCATTCTTTTGTCGTCTCGTGCTTTAAAATGATCTCTCCATATGGATGTATACAGCACATACATCCATCCATCCGTTTTTTGATTGCAACGGCTATACGAACATTTTCAAGGTTTCAACTTCCATTAAACCAACATGGATATAAATAAATAAATAATAAAGAAAACTATAGAAGTTGCATTTTGTACCCGACCATCAGTCAATGGCCTGACATCAGCAAGCATAGCACTTTTGAAACCCACTTGTTTCTTTGACGTTCTATGGGCATCAGCATCAAGCAAATTCTGCATGAAAATAGATCATGAAAAGTATTAACAATGTGACCTTTCTTGTGGCCCAAAACTCAGCTTCCGTCAACACGCCACCGATGACAAATTGCTTGTGCAGTTTCTGCAATTCACTGTGAAGGGGTTTCTTTTAGAAGAATACATGAAAAAAGAAAAGCAAAAGTAGAAGACGCTGTATAAGTCCTTGGAAGCTGCAAAAATATAGAGAATCTTAAATTCACAAATACAGAGAAGATACCTAGAGTGTAACATGTTTCTGCTGTCATTCTGACTTGGAATATTCATTCTCCCTTGTACAGTTCTGAAGTTCTTTATCAATGGAAGATCGCCCCAGTTTTTAGGCTCCAGATGTTAAGAATTTATGCATTGTGGGTCTGCATCCCATGTTACCAGCTATAGAGATGTTGATAAAGTGTCTACAGCTAGATATAGAGATGACAGAGGGATATAGAAGTGGATTCCAAAAATAGGAAAATAAGCCATGCGGTACATCAAAACCGAGGATTCAAATTAGCAAGATCCTCAATTTCCAACACCTGCCTTGATTGGTTTCCAAAAAAAAACACTAGTCATTTCATCCTCTGCATCATTAATTTAAGCCATAGGAATATAAAAGAAAAAATAACCATTTCAGCTAAAAAAATAAAGAGAGAGAATCAGCTAATGAATGCAATCATATCAAGTTATCAAGCACGGGAAAGACAACTAACGATCACAAAATGCCTAATCATGATTTTAAGACTGAAGTATTAAGGAAAACTGACAACAGGAAAAGAGTTACCGAAATCTGATCCATGTGGGAGGTACAAGTCCGTGGCAAATTCCTTCCAACACCCTGTGACAACCATATTAATTGTCATGAAGAAATGAAAACAGTGGTTGAAGAACAAGCTAAATATCAAATATGGATGTCTCACACAATGCATGAATGCTACATGTACAGCGGCAAATACAAATAGCAAGCTGATTGACTCCAAGAAAAAGGGCCTAGACTTAAATCAATAAATGCCCATCTGATACAAAATATGTACAATAAATAGTCCTCCAAAATGTAGATTTTCTCACATTTTGATAATGGATAACTTCCAGCCGGTGTTAAATTAATTAGAAAAACTTCGTTTCTCTGGCAATGTGGTGGATGATGTGCTGGAACTTAGGAATCACTTAAAAAATTCAGTGTACAAATAACCATTAATTCTGCTTTTGACAGAGAATTGCTGCCACTTCTTAATATTTCTTTCAAAACAAATTATGAAAAAATGAGGAATACTTTGTGAGATCCTTCATGTAGTGTAATGTAAAATCTACTTTTGCCTATTAGGTATGATTCATTATTATTTGAACTGTGTGTACAAAATATCAGCCCGGTAAAATACTTATATGGACCACACCAATGTGAACAGTGTAAAATTGCTCACAAAACCACTAAATTCATTTGATGTGGCTCACTCGAGCTTTTTAGGCTGATTTTTGTATCTTCTCTTCACTCTGTTGAGTTACATTTGATTAATGAGTTTGATGAAAGATACACCACATGATGGCCCACCCACAAACTTATGTTTGATGTTGGCCACAGTTGTAATGAAAGAGGAATCGTAATGCACAAAATTCTATTGCTTCATGATAGTCGAAGGTTGGCCTGGATTTTGATTTTGAAATTTTGATTTTGCTGGCCCAGGCCCAACCCACTGCCAAGCTTTGTTAAAAGGAGAATATTACATAGGATAGATGCCATTCACATATGAAAACTATCTTAATATGCTTTAACGCAAAAATCACAAGCTACTTATTGAGAAGTCATGAATTACAAATAAAATCAATGTCAAACAGACTGCTGGTCAGAAACTATCCTTAAGAGAAAAAGCAAACTGCCTAAAACAATGGAAGATCTACCATACCTCAATTCCAACATTATGCAAGGCTTTCACCATTTGTCAGAACTAGCATAGCAGCTCATTGGAGCAAAGAAATTTATGGTAAAATTTAAAACTGGATTTCCCTGCAATGCTGATTTTTTTAGATAATCAATGCATCAAAAGCTAGAAACAATAGTTGATTTCTACTTTCTAGAGAAGTTTGCAACAACATAAAGGCAAAATCAAATGTAATAGACATACTCCCATGTCACCTTGCCGACAAGCATTCGATCTCCTTCATTGTCTTCATAAATAAGAACATAGTTGGGAGTTACTACCTTGCCTTCTTCATTTTGTACCTGCTTCTTGAAGTAATTTACTAAAAAAAAAAAAAAAAAACACAACGCAAAAAACTCATTCACTTGAGTTTAAATGTGGTTAAATTACTAAGAATTACACCCAAAACTCAGCACAACCTATACAAAATTTCAGCATAGCAGTACTTAGTATATGTACACTAAAGAATCAAACAGGAAAGATAGCCTGAGTAAAACCACAGAGATTAAAAATAAGCAAGAGGAAAATATCACAGTGGGACCACTGCATTGGTTCATAAAAAAGATAAGAGTGGATTAATGTAACCCGAGATCAAAGGCAATTCTTATTGAATACAACTTTACTTTAATTTGCCCCAGAATACAGGGAGTACCCCTATGTAGAATCACTGTGGGACCACTGCATTGGTTCATAAAAAAATTAACTCTGCAAATGAATTTTGCCAAATCACATTAGGATAATAGCCCAACCACAAGGCAGTTACAAAACTCAAGTGAACCACAATGTAGAAACCGTGCTAACATGAACTGAAAAATCTGAAAATGTCGACATTTTACCCTGAATGATAAGTGGCTGAATGATAGGTTCTAATGAGTCTATCAGTCATTTTACCCTGCTGTTTTACTCTGTGGGTTATGTGGGACTGGATCATTAGATTCAAACCTAAACATACAAAGTAGAATTTATGATCTAACAAAGAAGATTAGAATATGTATATATGTATTTGTGTGTATGCACGCATGCATGTAAGTATCCTTGCTAACATTCAAGCCCTTCTACTTCCCAAACAGAAAATTGCGCATGAAAAGAAAAGTTGATCAGCATGGATTTGTTGCTGTGTGAAAAGCACCTTACCATTTTAGCTCTAGCAAGAATGTCGCTTCCAGTTAAAGCAATAGGGATACTTTCTTCATGGATAGGAGAAGGCCTTTCAAATCCTTTCTCATATATCCCCATAAGAAGCTCTCGCTTCAGAAAATAGTCCTCAAATTCATTTTATTTGGTTGCAGTAACATCCTAGATAGAAGAAATGGAATGATTAAATGGTAATGCACATATCAAGAAAAAAGCAACACCAACACCATTGGCCCAATGTCCAAACATTGTATCCAAGTACATTCAGTAAATATATATATATTTAAAAAATGCATCCATCAGCACTGCAAGCATCACCACATGTGCATTAGAAGATTGCACCAAGTAAATATACATATATACTAGATTCAAAACAGTAAAATTGCCAACTGAAATATTAAAGAAAAAAAAAAACCATTATCGATTATCGACCACTAACCAACAAGCTCTTGATCCACTGAAATCCCATATTCCCATATCGGAAGAAAGTATGGTCGCAAGAAATTCAGAGGGACCAAGCACAATATCATGTAAGAACCACCTTTTGAAAGATCTAGAGTGGAGAAGGGCCCACTGTATTAGGACTTCACAAAATATTGGGATATTAATATGCCCATGACCCCAAGGTAGCAAAAGGAAGAAAGCAGAGTCAAGGCAGTCAGACCCTGTGAAGTGACATGTAAAAACCTCGAGGATGGGCATAATCCAAATGAAAATAACTATAACAAAAAAGAGAAAAAATAAAAAGGTAAAAAGGGAACAACCTTGCAAAATAAACCAAATGATTTAAACATGAAAATATGGATAAGGTGTCCACAAGTAGTTAATGTGAAAGTAATGAACAACTAAAAGGTTTTATCATAGCGATCATAGAATAGTTGACATTTTTGCTATCCACGGTATATCAAGTTACCAACTACCAAGTAGGCAAGTAATCCCACAAAAAAGCAATTTAACAAGTAAAACAGAAGAAAAGCAATTGGGCTAGTTAGGAAACCAACAAGCAAAAAAGTAAAAACTAACAAATGGGAAAGAGTCAAGACTTGAGACTCAAACAGGAGAGAAATACAACAAAAACTAAAGTCCTAGTGGCCACTGCCAAATTATGATTTAGAAGAGTTTAAATACATGTTTGCAATGGAAACATAGTGCACATCAAAAGTAAATATATTATGATCAAAAGTGAGGCATATATTGCAGATCAAAAATTACACAGCCAGTACCAGATCTCTAACACATGCGTGGCAGAAGCATCAGATTATAGATTTTTCTTTCAGATAATTTGGCAACGCACATGACCTCAATGTGAGAAAGAAAAACAGCAAGGAGCCACCTTGGGCGAGGGCGACTACCACTCCATTGTCAATTTTGGTCACCCTCCCCATGGAAGGGATATCACAGTGAGCATAGGTCCTTTTTTCGGGTTTCGAACTTGGAACCCCAAAGAAGTAAATAAATAAAAATTAAAAATAAAACTAAGAAAGAACCATCTCAACGTCATAATGGGGTTGATTTAGAAGTTAGCCAAATCAACGTCATAATTTTGATTTCAACCAGTCCACTCTAATTTGTTGGAAGAAAATCTTCTAAATTTCTCCGAAATCGCAATCGAAAGCTTCTTGGGAGGTTTCACCAAACATTAGACAGCTTCAATTTGGAAAAAAAAAAATGTCAAACTAAAAAATAAACTATACACATACAAGTCAAAACCAACAACTCCTTTTTTCCTCAGTTTTTTTCTTCATGGAACAACCAAGTCAAAACCAAGCAATGAGTTTTAGCAGGGGAGTAAACCCGAATTTGCAACAGCAGCAACATTGAAATTTTCAGCAAGTAGTAGACAAGGGAAAAGGAAAAGGAAAAGCAAAAGATTCCAGAAATTACCTAGTTGGGTTATGCGATGGGGCCCAAAGGGTGCATATTACAACGAGTAATAAGTATGCAAGGATGTTCCAAAAAGCTGGGATGATCCAAGCTCTTTCCTACAGCTCGCTCAAGGGATCTGATGCATTGAAGTACAGCTGCATTTTCACAAGTACAAGAAGCTAGGATCATTAGCACTCATGAATATTAAAAATAATAACAAAACAGAATCTAAAACCCCAGATCTGCATTGAAAATCTGTTGTAGCTTGAAAGAAAAATCCAAATCCGTTTTGGAAAGATCGAGAGAGAAAAAACTAGATCTGGTCTGTAAAAGACACACACACACACAGAGAGAGAGAGAGAGAGAGAGAGAGAGAGAGAGAGAGAGAGAGAGAGAAACCCTAGAGGAGTAGAGATGGATTGAGAAAGGGGAAACAGAGAGATGGTCGATTGAGAAAGGGAAAAGGGGAAATAGAGAGAGAGGGTCGATTGAGAAAGGGGAAATAGGTGGAGATGGCGATGGAGAGAGAGAGAGAGAGAGAGAGAGAGAGAGAGAGAGTCGGGAGAGGGGAGCAAAAGAAGCAAAAGACGCTTTAGGGCTTTTCGCACGGTATTTATACCCGCTCGCAAACCGACGCCCCCATTTTAATTAGCGCCGCTGATTAGCTAAATACATCGTTGGCTAATCCTCCTTTTGTTGTAGTGTCGCTTGCAGAAATTGAAACCTCCCGTGGACAATGATATGATTTTTGGTGCAATGAGATCATATGGTTTTTAAATTGTTAGAAGCAATCTAATACGTACATATATGCAGTGGTCCCACCATGGATAGACCATGCCCCATCTAGAGAGGATCATGTAACTCCCTCCATCACACTAACGATCATGATTGAAATCTGAGCAACATCCGACGATTCGGTTGTATGTTTGAAGGATTTGGTATGAAGAGAAGTTTAATGATCCAATTGGGTTCAATTGTGTTGATGGCTTAGAGATCTAGATCGTTGATCTAATAGGCCCCACCATGGGTTGCGGGGTATGCACTAAAATGTTGAAAGTTTGTTTGTTATTCACCATAGGGCTGTAGAACTGCCGTTGAACGGAATAGGAGACTCAAATCTGGCTAATACTTTGATCATCCACAGTTCAAGTTGTCATCCATCAAATCCACGGTTTGGATAATAAAAATAATGGGCCCCACTTTCATCCAGTGAGAACATGTGGACATTATTCACTATATGTGTTCTATGCATCGAAATTTATACTATGATAGTATGGTGGTCTTGTGGACCACCATATCGTATCGAAGGAGATAACTGATCATCACATGCGTATCTCATTGCAAAAGTCCACATCATCCGTACACCGTGTACACGTGGCAATTTCTCATTGGCACGCTGACTTTGACATTACCTTGGTAAATAGGGTGGGGAGCTACCTATTCATATGCAGGTGTATTTTTATTTGTATTTTTAGCTTTGCTAATCGTACACGCATGCACAAGTCAGCTGATGCAAACGCCACCACAGCTGTCAGACGTGAAAAATCCAAGCCATTCATCAGGTGGACCTCATCATTTATGTATCACTGTCCAAAGACAAGCATGGTGCATTCAGTAGGCTATCCATTATTGTAAAATAATCCTACGGTTAGAAAAAAGGTTGATTTTTTACAACCGTGTATTTATTAAGGTAATTTTGGCCCTGCTGACTAAGTACACCGTTCAGATTATTGAGTTACGGAATCTAGATCGTGGTACCCTTCTGATGGATGGCTCGGATATTGCACTTGTCTGCCATACTGGCGTAAGTAGTGGCGTCCGCATTAGCTTATTTGTACACGCGTGTAGGCAGTCGCTCTCTATCCAGATTCCAGATTGCACTCCCATGCATAAGCTAACTCGATCGAGTCAGCTTCTTCTCACACATGGCAAGGTTGCACACTTGTGAAATATCCAGGCCTTTCATCAGGCGAATCAACAAGTACGTGTGTAAAATCAGGCTGATCCGATCATTGGATAGGCCACACATGTATGTTTAACGTCCATACGTTTTGCACCCGTGTGGCCCATGCAATGGTCAGACGATCGTAATTTTACATACAATGCACCCCAATCGTTTGATCCATCTGATGGGTGGCTTGGATCTCACATGTGTGTGAGCAAAAATGCAATTACTCGAGTGCACAGCATTCTCATTCTTTCCTCATGGAAATTGCTGAAAGGACGGTGGTATTTGTTTCTTTGTGTCCTTGTAATAAGGACATGTACTGGAGATATTTATTCTGTGAATCTGTGTATAAGTAGGGCTGCCTTCTTTTTCGGGCTGATGACTACGGCCATAGAAGTCCTTTTTGTAATGGTTACAAAATGTCTAGAGGAGCAGCACACCTTGACCGCTTAGGAGCTTTTAGTAACCTGATAACTCCAAACAGGACTCTCAAAACCCTAGTGATACACAGAGAATAGGTATATATGAGTATTTCCATTGTCCAAGCATAGTACATGCCTATTGATCTGGACCGTCCAGTCTCTGGGTCACCTTGAGGAAAACGTTCCTGACAGTTCAATCAGTATTTCTTGCAGTCCAACTGCAAAACGCCACTTCAGTCACTTTGCAGCCCAACTGCTCTCCATTCTGGAAGAAAATCAGGTTCTTCTTCCAGCATTACGCCAATTCGTGCAATGGACGGTGGGGCGAGGGGAAGCAAACTTCTGGTCTTCAAACTGGTGCGGTCTTGGTCCATTGCAGGATCATGTTGAAGGCAAATCCTGTAGGGAACTTAGGTGTCTGCAGATCAAAGATTTCCTTGGCAGCTCTGGTCCGCTACCGCCGTCTATTTTATTCGACTTCCTACCGCAACAAATTATTGATGAAATTTTCAACAAGGATTCACCACTTCTGACGAACAATCCGAATGTGTTTGGCCATTTGATCCCTCAGGGAACTTCACCATCAAATCAGCATGGATGCAAAACAGAAGGAACTCCAGCGAGGTAAATTAGGGAGAATGGAACTGGCCAAAGCACCTACACCCAAAAATCTCTTTTTGTATGGTGGCTGTTGCAAGAAGCCATCCCAGTTGATTGTCGAGTCCAAGCGAAAGGAATTGCCCTGGCATCCAAATGCCATTGCTGCGTCCAAGCTGGGAACGCCCTTCCTAACAGGGAGACAATACCTCATCTTTCCTTCATAGTCAGTAGGCGGTCCTCATTTGGAACCATTTCCATAGAGTATGCGGCATCTCCCTGTTGCTCACGTCTCTATTATTGGCAGGCTCCTTCAATGGCAATACGCCGATGCTCCGAAGGCGGCCTCCCGTCAGGTCAGAATTTCCCTCCCCCTCATAATTCTTTGGGAGCTGTGGAGGGCTAGAAACGAAGCCACGTTCGGTGAAGGGGAGATGAATGCCAATAGTTCCATTCGTAGGATTTCTTGGTGGGCATCATAGGCAATCCCAAACTTCCAGTCACCCTCCCAGGCCCCCGTCTGAACCAGGCACTCCCCAAATCTGCCCTCCCACGCAACCCAGGTCGGACTCTGTGGTGATCAAATGGTTTCTACCCTCCCCGGGCTGGTTTAAGTTAAATGTAGACGGATCAGCTAGGGGTAACCCAGGCTTTTCTGATGGAGCACTACGCCAAAAAGGGCAAATTGCGACGTTATTTTTGCGACGGACTTTGTCCATCGCAAAAATCTCTTGGTTTAACGACGGATTTAATCCGTTGCTAATGGAAAATGTCCGTCACTAAGCCCATGTTTTGTCGAAAATCCGTAGTCTAAACGTCGCTGAATTTAGCGATGGACCAAAATCCGTCGCTAAAAATCTAATTTACGTCGTATTTACGACGGATTTGGTCCGTCGTTAGTAGGCGACGGACTAAATCACAAAATTTGATTTTGTGACAGTCGTAAATTCCTGCCAAAACACCAAATGGCACCCTTTTCAGTTGCTTTTGCGACGGATCATGGTCCGTCGTAAAAGAACTTTGGCGACGGATAAGGTGGAAAAACAGTCGTAAATTCCTGCCCAAAAATTAATTTTTTTTTTTTTTTTCATTTTTATAGGAATATGGTGGAAAATTAAGATTTTTTGTAGTCTAATAATTGATTTTTAATAGAATTTCAGTGGTTTAATTGTAAGTAGTTGTATCTAAGATTATTTTTTAACAATTGATTGAATGCAAAAAGAAAAATTTATTTTGTTTTTATATCAAATGAGTGAAATTTTTATTTTTATTTTTAATTTAAAAATAATATTTAAATGATTTGTAATATCACATGAAAAAAGAACATTGAGAAGTTTAAAAAATTTAACAATGTTTAAGGAAAAAAAAATAGATTTGAAAAAATAAAAATCGTGATTTAATAAAAATCTTTTTGGGAACAAAAAATTAATATTGAATAAAGTTGATAAATTTGAAAAAAAAAGCATTTGATTTTGAGAAAAAAATAATATCCTGAAAAGAAAATTAAAAATATTTTAAAAAATGTGAAAATTTTCAATGTTGAAAATTGAAATATTTTTAAAAAGAAAATAAGAGTTTGAAATTTGAAAAATAAATAAAATTGAGAAGTTCAATAAAAATTGACAAGTTCGAATAAAAGCTTTTAAAAAAAATGGAGAAGTGAAAAAGAATTGAAAAATTTAAAATATAACGATATTAAAAAATCGATACTTTATCAAAAAATAAACATTTTGAAACGAAAATAAATAAGTTGAAATTTTTGTGATTTTGGAAAATATTGAAAATGTTCAAAATTCGAAATTAAAAGAAAATATTTATAAAAACACTAAGATTTTGAAAAAATATATATATTTCTTTTTAAAAAAATTGAAAAGTTGAAAATAACATGATGCTTTTGAAGAAAAAAAATTGGCATTTTGGAATTTTTGGGAAAAAAAAATTTGTGAAAATTTTAGATATTTTGAAAATAAAAATTCAGAATTTGTTTTTTATTTATTTTTTGAAATATTTTATAATAAAAATGTTATTTTGTTAAAAGTTTTCAAAGAAAAATTAAGAGTAAAAAAATATACATTTTGAAAAAAAAAGGTTATTTTTAAATGGAAATTGAAATTTATCTATGAAAAAAAATATTTTGTAATAAATTATTAGGCACATCGACTAATTGAACATTTTACCGTTTTTGGACAATTGAATTAGTCCAGAATAAAGAGTAAATAACTTCATATGTTTAAATCAAATTTCACTCAAATTGTTTATCATTCTTGTATGCACAATATCTTTCTCATATGTAGCTAGCCTGATTGAGGCGAGTAACTAGTCAAATCGAGGGTATTGATCAGTAAAATAGAGTGAGGGACTTGACATATAAATGGGCTAAATATTGTTGTCAAAATTGTGACCCTAACTTATTGACCTCGCGAGAAATCTAAGAATTGATGTTAATAAGTTTTGTGGGCCCCATCATGATGTGTGTCGAACATCAACACCATGCATTTAATGTGTCCCCTTTAGGTTTTGAGATATCTTAAAAATCATCCATAAATGAAACTCAGGTGAGCCATACCATCTAAAACCATGTCAAGACATCTTAAAAAATATAAAAGCACTTGGTGGGGCCCACGTGAGTTTGGATGTGGCTAAAACTTCGTCTGACCCCTCATCCAAGTGGGACACACATAATGAGTGGGTTGGATATGTGAATCACATTAAGGCAAGCCCAATATATGATTATGAATGTTTTAAGGAATCCCCTCTACATTTAGGTTAGTCATTACCCTTACCAGAGTAAACTCTGTGGGGTCCACCGTTATTTTATTTATTTTATCCACTCTGTTTATCTATGTTAACAGATAATTTGAGGTCTAGAGAACAAAAAGGAAGCAATCCAAAGCTCAAGTGGACCACACCACAGGAAATAGTGTGATTGAACCTCTACCATTAAAAAATTCTTGGAGGCCATAGAAGTTTGGATCAAGCTGATGTTTGTGTTTTCTCTTCATTCATATATATTTGATATCATGAATAGGTTGGATGGCAAATAAACGTTACTGTGAGCCCAAGGAAGGTATCGATGGGGAAATCATTATTCCACATTGTTTCGTGTGGCATGGTCCACTTGAGCTTTGGATTTACCGAAAATTTGGGATCAACTCACACCGTCCATCCATTTTTTGAGATCATTTTAGAGAATTATTCAAAAAATAAATCATTTCCAAAGATTAAATGGACCACACCACACATACCAGCATGGATGGGAACGGATTGGCCACTCCCTGCCACCCGCCCGTTGGCTAGTATTTAGTGCTATGTGGACCCCACCATGATGTATGTATTTCATCCATTATGTTCATCCAATTTTACCCATCATTTAGGGCTTGATCAAAAAAATGATAGGGATATAAACCTAAGGTGGACCACATCATAGGAAAACAATATTGATTGGATATCCACCATTAAAATCCTCTTAAGGGCCACAGTACTGTTTATTTGACATCCAATCTGTTGATTAGATCATACAGGCCCTGATGAAGGGAAAAAACAAAGATCAGCTTGATCCAAAATTTTTATGGCCCCCAAAAGGTTTTAATGGTCGATGCTCATTCGACACTGTTTCCTGTAATGTGGTCCACTCGATATTGGGATATACCTCATTTTTGGGTATCATACCATAAAATGATCTGAAAAAATAGATGGACAGAATGGATGAAATACATACATCATGGTGGGCCCACAGAACACCGACCATCATCCCGTGGCTGGTAGCAGGGGGAGTAGCCAATCCGTTTCGAAATCGGATTGCGTACTGAGTACTCAGTACGCTCTTATGGTACTGAGTAAACTCAGTTGGGCCCACTTGAATGTATGTAGTCTATCCAAGACGTCCATCAGTTTTTCCATATAATTAAGGGGTTGATCCCAAAATTGAAGCATATCCAATGATCAAGTAGATCATACCACTGGAAACAGTGGAGATAATGATTTCACTGTTGAAAACTTTCTAGGCCCACAAACGTTTATTTCTATCCAATCTGTTCATAAGGTCAAAAAGACTTGCATGAAGAGGAAAAACAAATTCATATTGATCCAGAACTCCTGTGACCCTCAAAAGGGTTTCAATGGTAGACATTCAATTCCCCACTGTTTTTTTTCAGCATGGTCCACTTGATAGTTATATCTGTCTTATTTTTCGTCTTAAGCCTTACGACGATCTCGCCAGTGGGATGGACGGTTTGGATATAACACATACCTCATGATGGGACCCACATAACTTGCCGACGTCAGCCACCCCATTCCCTTCATTTCATTTTGCCAACCCTAAACCCTTTGTTTCTCTCTCCCTCTCATACGCTCCTCTCCGTCTGTCCCTCTCCCAGCACCGGCCCCCCAGATCTCTCCCACTTTCTCTCTTCCCGTCGATCTCTCCACGAACATTGAGGTAACTCTCTCTCTCTCTCTCTCAATCGATTGACAGTGGTGGTTCTCATTCCTACTGTTCCCCTGTGGCTGGCCCACTTTTGAGTTTTGTTTTGACCTAATGGATTCGGAACCCATGATTGGAAACCCCCTGGATTTGGAACCCCCATGATTGGAAATCCCCTTGATTGGAAACCCCCTGGATTCGGAACCCCATGATTGGAATCCACGGTGCGCCAAATGACCTAAGGGCCTATTTGGGAGCGTGGATTTGGAACTGTTACGAGCCTTGGATCGTGTACCCTGTTAACCTGAGGGAGTTCACATTTCGTCACAAGCTGTTCACAGTGAATACCTGCAGCACGATCCGGGCATCATTTATAGGTCCATTAAGAAATCAGGTCTCAAGTTCGGGTAGCCTGTGAAAAATCAAGACTAGTCAGGTACAACTAGTTTTAATAGAGGGAGCTTCCATGGTAGTAAATATTTCAGATATGCTTAAGAAGATCTCTCAGATCTCTCAGATACCCTTTCCAATTTTCATTTAGCACAAAGGATGATTAAAATCTGTTTTTCAACATTCAGTTGAACACAACAGCAAAAATTCATAGAAATGAGTGGAAGTTACAAACTGGGCTAGCCTCATTCCATTCATAATCAGAGAATAACCCTCAAATACAACAAAGACTATTTCAGGTCCAACCTCACCAAATTACAACTAGGGTTTTGCGTACAAGGTCAATGGTCACAACACCACAATTAAACTGCACACTGGGTGGAAGTTATAT
>JAJHSJ010000010.1:13830177-13910693 GCA_021015155.1 Magnolia officinalis | reverse complement strand
TTGACCTAGGAAAAACATCCAGTCGGAACAAGGGTCGATAGTCGGTGGTCTGGGAGCTAGCGAAACGATACCCTAACAACTCTAGGGCACGTGCTACAGCATCCAGAATAGCCACCCGTCATCGCCCATATGCTATGAATGCGTGATTAGCCAAACCATTATTAGTCCAGTTACAATCAGCCAATTTAGGTAAGCTCAAGGTCACTACGGGGGAGCGTATAGCCAGCGTAGGCCGACAGCTCGGGCATAGTGTCCATTACCACCATCCCGGCTCATGAGGACTACCACCTTAGGATGTTTAATGGAAAGCCGTCGACTAGTGGTCAATCATATTACAACATATGGGGCTTACCATCGCGTGGTTGCACGATATAAAACATCGAACCCATACAGGGCAAATACCAAAACAACCAGTATGCAGATATCAAAATAAGCCACATGGAACGAGTATCAAAGTATGCCACATAGGGCGAATATCAAAACCATACGATAAAGACCATCCTTAAAAATCATTGGACACAACACCCTGGATGGTAGGCCCACATCAATCATCCTCTAGACCACCACTCAATAACCACCTAGTCGAAGGTCCATTATGATCACAACTAGTCAAGTTACATCCCAAGTATGGGTGTACATTCATATGTGGGAATTTTCCACTAATGTACCAGTTTAAGTCCATAAGCAACCCACACAAAGAAATCCACAAGCATGAGCAATTTATACAGGATAATCATAAAACATGTAATACAACAATACAATTTCCACTAGCTAACACATGTGATTATAAAGGGAGATGTCAATTATGAATTTAAATAAAAACTATAACTTAAGCTAATGAGAAGATGGAAAGCTCAAGGGGAAGAATCACACCTTATAGTTGGATCGCCTACCAGCATGGCTAGGGGACGTGTGGTCCCTTATACCGAGTCCTATCATGAATTAGAAATTACATGGTTAGATCGAGTTTTATACACTATTTATTGTTGAGATTATAACCTAGGGTTTGAATTATTTATCTTAGGGTTTAGTCTTAACTTAACTTCTAAAATTTGAATCCGAATTTTAATAATATTATTATATCGTGCAACTGATCAAATAATATTTATTATAGGGGTATTAATCCATCAATATTAATAATGTGGGTTCATAAGTTCATATTTGAATGTACCGTCATTAATCTAATGACTAATAACCTCCTAAGTATAAATATTTACTAATGATAATAAATAAGGACTAACACTAGTAATTTCAAAACAACAAGTAATATTAATAATATGCCCAATATTAGCTAACATGACACTAATAATCATTGTGATGAAAATACATAATATGCTTTATCCTTAATGATATATTTGATAATGATAGAATAAACATTAAATGTCTACTATTACTAATCTTTATATGTAATATCTAATATAATATAAATAATTTACTAAAGGCCATACATTTCTAATATTAGTAATCCTAATAATGATAATTATGGTAATGCTTAAAAAGAGTCTAGTGTGGGTTTTGAGGGGCCCCATGAATAAGATTATTTGGGCTGTATAACATACGCAACAGTTAGGGGTTTATCCACCATTAAAGCATTTATAATCATCTGTTGGGCCCACCAAGTTGTGGTTCACCAATCCAACCCATCCATTAAGTGTGTCCTGTTAGTTTAAGGGTTCAAACCAAGTTTCAGGTGCATCCAAATCTCATATGGTCTCTAGCAAGTGTTTTTATATAATATAACTATATCTTCTCATGATTGTATGGTGTGGGGCCACCCTAAGCTCTGTGTACGGCTGTTATCTGATCTGGGGAGACCCTGTTTTAAAGGGGACCTATCATATACATGGTGCTGATATTCGACATACATCATGGTGGGCCCATGTTGGGGGCCACAGTCATAGCCAAATTTCATTTCAACTAAAATGAGGCAGCGTCCAGAGGACGTTTACGTGCATTTTTCTCATATTTTTTTATTTTTTTTTTTTGATAGGTGGGGCCCGCCTAAGGATGATCTACTCCGTTGATTGGGTTTCCAGGGCTCAGGAAAGGTCCCATGCCCAATTTTGAATATATCTTGACGCACCGAAATATCACAAAGGGCCCTAATGATCTACCCCTATTAAATTAGTCTTTATGCTGGTGTGACCCACCAGAGAGTTGGGTTGGCTTCATTTTTCGGGCCAACGCCTAAAATGAGCAGGGAAATGGGATGTACGGTGGAGATATAACATACATCAAGGTGGGGTCAACTTTAAGAAAAATGGATGGAAGGTGTTGAATAACACATACAACCGACCCACATAACTTACATCAATACAGCAGCTGCTGTACAGACCTCAGCCAATCGGCTTTGCACATCAGGTGGGTCCCACGTGGGGCCAACCATATACTTATCATATACATATATAATATAATATTACATTGTTTTTTTTAATTTTTTTATTAGGACCCAACATCCTCGTCCAGATAAATGGACGGCTGGATAAAACACACACCTTAAGGTGGCCCAACCGTCCAAGCAATGGACGGTGAGGATTACACATACATCATGGTGGGCCACGGACGACTAGAAAAAAATACATTGATTAGGTGGGTCCACACACGATCACAAGAGAGAGAGAAGGGTTACCTGCCTCTCAGTGATGCATGAAGACGGACAACAGGCAGGCGGGGCAGCCACACTTTCTCCCTGACTTCTCTAATTCTCTCTCTTTCTCTTCCTTCACACCAGGGACATCACCTGACATTGAAAACCTGAGGAACGGCGTGCCCGAACTGAGTAAACTCGGTTTGAAGCGACGACGGGGAAGATGATTGGCGTCCATGGCAGATTCTTCCCCATGCTTCTTTCTTTTTTTCTGACTGCGGGGCTGATTTAGATGGGTCCCTGGAAGCTTCAGGAATAGAAGGAATGGAGCTCCAGCGTCATTTGGCCGGAGGTGTCGAGCTCGGAAGGGAACAGCCGGTATCCTCGAGTGTGGCGGCAAGAATGGCTGTAAAACGGGATGTGTTTGATCCCTTCCTATTTACTCACCAACCCTATCTCTACAGGGTCATCGGATGAAGGTTAGAGGGCCTGGATTAAAAACTAGATGACAACAGCCCCCAACACGTTCAGCAAAACCAAACCCAGCCGTGGTTTTGGCTTCCCGTGGGCAGAAATTCTCTCTCTCCACGCGGAGAGCCACCGGACGGCTGAGATTTCCTTGCAGATGAACGGACGAAATTAGTGGATTCCCACGCACGCGGATTGCTGAGCTGGAAGGGAACAGATTCCAATTTTGGTTTTGTAGGGTCTTGTTTGGGTCGAAGATGGTGCACGTGCACACGTTCGTCAACACGTGGAGAAAGGTAGGTTTTGGTTGGACCCATGCCGTGCACACGATGGACGGATTGGATTATTGAGATGGTCCCACATGGTGGGCCACAGTGCAAGCAAAACGGACGCCCGACCGTCCGCTGCCAACGCCGAAAGAAGAGAGACAGTTTCTCTTTTTTTGAGAAACACGAGTAATGGGCTTTGACCAGTGCACTGCGAGTGCACGCCCCTGGTGTGCACACACCCATTAAGTGGGGTCCACTGGGATGTTTTTGAGAAATCTACTCCATCTATGATTCTCTGTGGGTCCATTTGAGTCACCTGGCCAAAGATAAGGGAAATCCGAAGCTTGGGTGGGCCATACTCCCAATTTTACTTATTTCTAGCTCTAATTGTAGATTTTGGTTAGTTTAATGGTTGGATCACCTCCAAGTCAAACGTTAATG
This sequence comes from Magnolia officinalis, assembly GCA_021015155.1. Classification (NCBI taxonomy): domain Eukaryota; kingdom Viridiplantae; phylum Streptophyta; class Magnoliopsida; order Magnoliales; family Magnoliaceae; genus Magnolia; species Magnolia officinalis. The sequence continues at coordinate 13,906,928 of JAJHSJ010000010.1, read as the reverse complement.
GTTAAAAGGATTCTAACGATCCTAAGGTGTGTTAAGGGGTGTTATAGGGTCGATCTACAACTCGGGTGAGCCACCCTTTAATCAACATGGGCATGTGTTCACGTTGAACCAAGGGAGTGTGCATTAATTTCACGACTTTCACGAACGAATGGAGAAAAAATCAGGTGGGGCCCGCTTGTGATGACTTCTTGGGATCCATTTCATTCACCGTCTTTGGCACGCCGTGCTAACCCATGGTCCCAAATTTGAAGTAGATCCTAACTTCAGGTGGGCCGCACGATCCCGCCGAGTAGCGAGAATTCACACCGTTAGAATTTGAATTGTAACTCACGTCAACAACAGTGCCATGCATGTCCATATTTACAATTCTAACCTTTTTTTTTCAAAACTTCTGCCATCCGTAACCTTTGAGTCTACTGTCCAAATGTGATGAAATTTGACAGGTGGTCTTTATCTTTCACACGCTCTTTCCGTCGCCCAAATTTGAGCTATGATTCTCAAGGATGACTAAGTTCTCCTTTAATGGTTAATATATTTTAAAATTCTAAATAATATTTCTACTCTCTCTAATTGACAAGTTACCGGGCAGTTGGGGACCAAGTTGGGACCTAAGATAAGATCTTCATGATGATCAGTTTGTCATGATGTTTACATGGCCCGTTTGGCGGATCCAAACATGATGGGTGGTCAGATGACTTGTTAATAATAAGGGGACTTGATGGTTAGCACTCTGGCGATGTATGTCATGGATGTACGGTAAGTTTCGTAAATGGATGGTCGTAAAATAGGTTTCTGGAGTGATTAGGGGTATGATACATATATTGTTGGATTCAAATGACTTGTTCATATGTGTAAGTTCCTATGATTGAAATTCTAATGGTAGGTTAAGCATATCCATATGGGGTGAACAAGATGGACGGGTCAGAATCTTGATCTGGTAAGTGTATGAACGGATGTAGAGGTCAAGTAGCTGATTTACTATGATCTAAGGGCTAAAATTTGACGTGTATGGTTAATTTATGATAATTAGGCCTAGTATAAAATTTCACATGAAACGGACCGTGGGAACCATGTGATCTAGTGTTAGGGGTCTAGGTTAGTGGCAATTTCGTAATTACCGCCGATCTATGAGTTTTGGAAAATCTAATGACTCTATTGGTTGTAACACGTTTCTAAGCAGTTCTTACTAAAGAACATATATCTAAATCATTATGGATAGGGAATTATTCGTCACGTCATCTAAGGGAAAGTACTTACGTGAAATCATGTGATGGGTGAGCTTGTCTTGAAATCCAACGGTCAGATGGCTTTGATTTATGAATGAAGATCATCCCCAACGATTAAGCTAGTGTCAGGGAAAGGATGTAAGGCTAGAATAGCTGGATTGGTATCGTACACATATATATGTCACGTTGAATCTTATGGTAACGCTCGAGGACTTTCGATGCCCGAGCATCGAAAAGTTCGGGGCGTTACAGTCCATATCCGATCGGTTTTGCGAGGAAAAAGCAATGGACGGTATGGATTTTCAAACCGACTCTGGCCCGCAATTTTAAGCCAAAAAGGAAACTTCCGTTTCCTGCTGTGCGAAGACGCGGAACAAGGAGAGCAGAGACTGAGTCAGTGGGCCATCATCGTGGTTCACAAGTTCAATCCGAACCAACCATTGGAATCAGGCAAGGCTTCTAACCAAGATCTAGTGGTTTCCTTTCTGAAAAATACTAGGAAGAGGCTGTAAAAGCTCTGAACGGTAGAACAGTTGCCGCAGAATCAAATAGGTGGGCCATGTCAACAGAAATCCAAAACCGTACATATGCAACCGGTTTTGCAAGACTAATCTAATGGTTGGTGTAGATTTCCCAAACATTAAGGAGTGTGGGTCCCGTAAAACACCAGCGCAGCATCACCGTCAGCCCTGTTACGCAGTCCGGGATTTTTCCAGATTTTCCGGACTGTTACACGTCTACAGAGAGGAGCGGATCAATGATCCGAACCGTCCAAACACTGTCCGTGGGATGACTGACCAAAGCCATGATGATTGAATGGCTTGGATCTTGGGTGAAGGACGATTGCAAGCCGATTCTCAATGCCGTTTTGCTGTGTATACACTGTTTCTGCAAAAGATTTCACGGTTTTCTGCTGCGAATTGGATTGCACAAATTCATATCTCAGCCGCAAGGTTTCAAGCTCCCCACAGCACCAACCTTCAGTAGCTATATAAGGAAGAAAAGAGAGTTGAAAAGGGTATCTCATTCCACGGCTGGAGAAAGGAGAGAGAGAGAAGAGAGACAGGGAGAGAACTCTTCCTTAGGTTTTGTTTTTTGTTTTTTGCTTTTTCTTGCTGTTGAAGAGACTTAGCCAAACATGGTTGGCTAAACCCCTTAGCTAGGGCTAAGGGGTGAAGCTTGTAGCTTGATGGGTCTACTTCTATGATTGTACTTCATGATAGGCTGAATTGTTGATTGATTGCAGCTAGATCAAAGGGACTACTTCTGGTTTTTAATGATTTTTTTGTGACTAATATTACATTAGATCTGTGATGGCTTGAGTTTTCCTTTTGCTTAATTCGGATTATGAAGTTAGGAAGACCTGTTGTTCACCATCGTCTCCTAGGCATGGTTGGATGATGGAACTCTTCCTGATGCTCATACATCATACAGTGTGGTTGTGGATTGGTTGAATTCTGTTGTTGGCTTTGTCTCATAGGCATGGTTTTGTGATGGAATCCATTCTGATTTATAACCATCTGATCTATTGAAGCTGCATTCATCAAGGTTCAATCTTAATATCTTTTACCATAGAATTCTCTGATCTCTACAAGTGGATCCCCTGAATCCCTAGTTCTCTTCTCTGAATTCTCTTAAGTTTTAGATAATTAGTTCACCATTATTTCTCAAAATTATTTGATTTAGATTTCATCATATTCTAGTTCTAGTTCTAGTTGGTTTCAGATCACGTACAGGTTTCAATCCCTGTGGATTCGACCTCGGTCTTACCGAGTTTTTATTACATCACAACCCTATACTTGGGGAGTGAACAAGTTTTTGGCGCCGTTGCCGGGGATTGACGGCTACGTTTTTTTTTTAAATTAACTGGTTTTAGGATTAGTTTAAGATTAGGATTTTTAGGTTTTATTTTTATAACTTCCTAATTCAGGTTTCCTTTAATTTTTAGAAATTTTATATTTTAAGTAACTTTCTATTTTAGATGATTTTCCCTTTTTAGAAACTAACCCAACTTTCTTATTTTGTAGGATTCTGAGATAGGTTTCTAAATTGGTAATTTCTCTTTTCCTTGCTATTTCTATATTGGGATTTCTTTTTAGCAACTTTCTAATTCTAACTCTTTTAGAATTTAATTTTGTTTCCTATTTTATTTTTAGAAACTTTCTATTTAAAGACTTTCTGTTTAGAAACTAACTTTCCTATTTTGTAGGCCTTTCAGAAATTTCTAATTCGGTAAGATCTTTCTAAATTCTACTTTCTATTTTTAGAATTTCCAGTTTAAGAACTTTCCTCTTTTGTTTTTAGAAATTTTATACTCTCTTAGGAATTTCTCTTTTTTCTAAATTAGAAACTAGTTTACTGCTATTTCTCTTCTTAGGATTTTCTAATTTTAGGTTAGAATTTCTAATTTAGAACTTTCTAACTCTAGGTTAGAACCTTCCTCTTTTGTTTTTAGAAGCTAGGTTAGTTACTTTCCTTTTTAGAGACTCTTTCTATTTTTAGGAACTAATCTCCTTTTGGTTTCTTTTTGCAGGTTCTTAATTTAGGGACTCCAAATTTGGTAACTTCCTTCCAACCCTCTCTTTCTTTTTAGATTTTTATTTCCCTTCTTAGGATTAGATTTAGAATTTGATTGAGGGCTGTGAGTGTTTCATGCCCAAGTGGGCTCGTGACAACACTCGACGTCTCTTGACTGAAGGAGGATTAGTTGAGGGGTTAACTGTCCATCGTAGGACTAGACATCGCTCGAATTCCCCTGAGTTAATTGAGGATATGGCTGAAAATCAACCTCGTCTACCCCAGCCTAGGGTGGAAGATGTCCAGGATGAGAATGAGGTGCATCAAGCACCCCCGCCTCGTACCTTACGAGATTATTTACAACCGGCGAGGGTGAGTACGCCCTCATGCATGGTTTTTCAGGAGAATGCAGGACATATGGATATCAAGCCAGGGGTGATCCAACTCCTTCCTAAATTTCATGGGCTTGAGTCAGAGAATCCATATCTACATCTGAAAGAATTCGATGAGATCATGACTACCCTATACTTTCCTAACGTGTCTAATGACACAGTTAAGTTAAAACTCTTTCCCTTTTCTTTAAAAGAGAAAGCCAAGACGTGGTTACATTCATTACGTCCTCAATCTATTGGCAGATGGAATGACATGACAAGTGAGTTCATTAAAAAGTTTTTTCCATATCATAAGACGAACACCCTTAGGAAGTCGATCATTCTTCCTATGTTGGGAGCGGTTCAAAAATCTTGTCAGTTCATGCCCACAACATGGTTTTGAAACGTGGCGCATCACAAATTTTTTCTATGATGGACTGACATCTCCCATGTGCCAATTAGTTGAGACAATGTGTAATGGGGAGTTTATGAATAAAGGTGTCGATGAGGTGTGGGACTACTTTGATAAACTTGCTGAGAACACACAAACATGGGACATCTCCCCTAGACCGAGTACTACGCCTAGGCCGACTCATTCCAAAGAAAAAGGTGGAATGTACCTCTGAAAGAGGATGATGATATTAACGCCAAGGTAGCCAATCTCACTCGAAAACTCGAGGCCATGGAATTAAAGAAGGATAAGGCCAAGGAAATTGTTTGTAGTATTTGTGGTTGCAACATTCACACTACTGAGAATTGCCCAACTATATCTGCCTTTCAAGAGGTATTGAATGAGCAATCCAATGCTGTAAAGCAATTACCAAAGACCTTTTAGTGGGCCCACCTCTAACACATACAATCCTGGCTGGAGGAACCATCCAAACTTCAGTTGGAGGAATGGACAAACCGCTACACCTCAAGGTTTCCTAAATCAAAATCCAACTCAAGAGAAACCTCAAGAGGATCCGGTTCTGAAACATTTTCAAAAGCAAGAGCTTTTCAATCAGGGTATGCTACAGGCCTTTCGAGACCTTACAAAAGCAATACAAGAACTTAAGGCTGAAAATGCGATTGGGAACAAGGGGAGCTTCCCAGCTCAACCTCTTCCCAATCCTAAAATGCAATATGAAGTTAGCGACCCAAGCTCTTCAAATCAGATGGAGCAAGCTAAATCCATCACCACTCTTAGGAGTGGAAAAATCATTGACAAAACTATTCCGGTTAGGGCTGAAAAGTCTAAGGACCCGGAAGTAGATAAAGAAGATGGATCTAGCCATGCCCCACCAGAGTTAGAACCGGAACCTCAAGGGAAGCCAGTTGCTCCATTTCCCCAACGGTTGGTTACACCAAAACCTCTCCCTAACTCTCAGGATATTCTAGAGGTGTTGAAACAAGTGAAGGTCAACATTCCTCTACTTGATGCTATGAAACAAATACCTTCCTATGCCAAATTCTTAAAAGACTTATGTACGACCAAAAGACGGCAAAATATTCAAAAGAAAGTCTTCCTGATTGAGAAAGTGAGTGCCATCCTAAAACAAGATGTGCCGCAAAAATTTAAAGACCCCGGTAGCCCAACCATATCATGTGTAATTGGGGACTATCGAATTGATCACGCACTTCTTGACTTAGGAGCAAGCGTTAATCTTATTCCCTACTCGGTATACAAACAGTTGGGTTTAGGTGAATTAAAACCCACCTTAACTACACTACAACTTGCAGATCGCTCTGTTTGTGTACCAAGAGGAATAATTGAGGATGTGTTGGTCCAGGTTGATCGATTTTACTACCCAGTAGATTTCATCATCCTGGATACCGAACCCATCAACAATACAAGCACTCAGATTCCCGTCATTCTTGGTCGCCCATTCCTTGCCACTTCAAATGCAATTATCAATTGCAGGAATGGTGTCATGAGTATGTCTTTCGGGAATATGACATTAGAAATGAATATCTTTTTCAACACTGGCAGACGGGTAGAGGAAGATGATGATATCCACGATGTTAACATGATTGATACTTTCGTGGAAGATAGGACACCCCTTATCTTATCCTCTGATCCTCTAGAGACGTGCCTGGCCCACTCCCGTGAGTTTGATGAGGACATAATTAGGGAGACGTGTGCCATGCTTGATGCGGTACCGGTACTTGAAGTTAACCGGTGGAGGCCTCAATTTGAAAAGTTACCCCACACTGATGAAGTACCTCTACCGTCTAACCTCAAGCCACCGAAGCTTGACCTAAAACCTTTGCCCTCTGATTTAAAATATGCATACTTAGGTCAAGATGAGACATACCCGGTGGTGATTTCTGCCCACCTTGAGAAAGAACAAGAGAGTATGCTTATATCTACTCTCCTGGAGCATAAGGGAGCCCTTGGATGGACAATCGCGGACCTCAAGGGAATCGACCCCTCGATTTGTACTCACCGCATATATCTTGAGGATAATGCGAAGACAGCTCGATAACCACAACGTAGACTAAATCCAAACATGAAGGAAGTGGTTAAAGCCGAGGTTCTTAAACTATTGGATGTGGGTATCATATACCCTATATCCGATAGTCAATGGGTGAGTCCAACTCAGGTGGTTCCTAAGAAGTCCGGGATCACCATCGTAGCCAATGCCAATAATGAACTCGTGCCGACTAGAGTCACTACTGGTTGGAGGATGTGCATTGACTACAGGAAATTAAATACCGTCACACGAAAAGACCATTTTCCTTTGCCCTTCATTGATCAGATCTTGGAAAGGTTAGCTGGTCATTCCTATTATTGTTTCCTTGACGGGTATTCGGGCTATAATCAGATAGAGATCGCCCCTGAAGACCAAGAAAAGACTACGTTTACATGTCCTTACGGCACCTTTGCTTACCGAAGGATGCCGTTTGGACTATGTAATGCTCCTGCCACCTTCCAGCGATGTATGATGAGCATATTTTCTGACATGGTGGGTCAATATTAGAGGTCTTCATGGACGATTTCTCTGTCTTCGGTCCATCTTTCAGCGAGTGCTTGGAAAGTCTTCAAATGTGTGCTGAAAAGATGTGAAGAAAAGAACTTGGTACTTAATTGGGAGAAGTGTCATTTCATGGTTCAGAAGGGAATTGTCCTGGGACACATTATTTCATCCAAAGGAATCGAGGTGGATAAGGCAAAGATCGATCTTATCTCTAACCTACCTCCACCCAAGAACATAAGGGACGTGCGATCCTTCTTAGGACACGCCGGGTTTTACAGAAGATTCATAAAGGACTTTAGTCTCATCTCTCGTCCTTTATGTAATCTACTTCAAAAGGATGCACCATACGAGTGGACTGAACCATGTCAAGAAGCTTTCACTAAGCTTAAGGGCATATTGACTAGTGCACCCATCATACAGCCACCTGATTAGAGCATTCCTTTTGAACTTATGTGCGACGCATCTGATTATGCTCTTAGGGCAGTTCTAGGCCAGAGAAAAGATAAGAAATCCTATGTTATTCATTACGCGAGTAGGACTCTAAATCCTGCCCAAGTGAACTACTCGACTACGGAAAAGGAACTCTTAGCTGTAGTGTTCGCCTTGGACAAATTTAGGTCCTACTTGATTGGATCCAAGATCATTATTTACACTGATCACGCAGCGCTTAAGTATCTTCTATCTAAGAATGATGCTAAGCCCCGCCTGATAAGATGGATCCTCCTACTCCAGGAATTTGACTTAGAAATAAAAGATAAAAAGGGAGTAGAGAACGTAGTGGCTGACCATCTTTCTCGCCTTAATCCCTCTAATTCCTTTGAGACGACACAGATTAATGATATGTTCCCTGATGAACAATTGTTCAGAGTCTCTCATTCACCTTGGTTCGCTGATATCGCCAATTATCTTACCACAGGTTCCATACCGACACATTGGACTGCGCAAGATAAGAAGAAATTTTTCACCGAGGTGCGCAAATTCTTCTGGGATGATCCATACTTGTTTAAATATTGCCTAGACCAAATCTTGAGGAGATGTGTGCCAGACAATGAACATCAGAGTGTCATCTCCTTCTGTCACTCACAGGCCTGTGGTGGTCACTTTTCTGCAAAAAAGACCATGGCCAAAATTCTGCAGTGAGGCTTCTATTGGCCCACTATGTTCAGGGATACTCATGAGTTTTGCAAAGCTTGTGAGCGTTGTCAGAAATTGGGAGCATTGTCCCGTCGAAATATGATGCCCTTGAATCCCATTCTTATCATAGAGGCATTTGATTGCTGGGGCATCGATTTCATGGGGCCATTTCCCCAATCTTTTGGGAATTTATATATTTTGCTTGCCGTAGACTATGTCACTAAATGGGTCGAAGCGATTCCGTGTCGAACCAATGACCACCGCACGGTCATTAAATTCCTAAAAGAAAACATCCTTTCTCGATTCGGAACGCCTCGAGCCATTATTAGTGATGGGGGCTCACACTTTTGTAATAGACCATTTGAGAGTTTAATGAAGAAATACGGTATCTCTCATAAGGTGAGCACCCCATACCACCCACAGACAAGTGGGCAAGTTGAGATTTCCAATAGGGAGATCAAACACATTTTGGAGAAAACGGTTAACCCTGACCGTAAGGATTGGTCAATTCGATTGACCGATGCCTTATGGGCATACCGTACTGCCTTTAAAACCCCTATTGGAATGTCTCCCTTTAGACTCGTCTATGGGAAGGCTTGCCACTTGCCTGTGGAGTTGGAACATAGAGCTTACTGGGCGATCAAAAATCTAAATTTCAATCTGAACAACGCTGGCTCGCTACGCAAACTTCAATTAAATGAACTTGAAGAAATCCGGAACGACGCGTACGAGAACTCGAGAATTTATAAGGACAGGATGAAGGCGTTTCATGACCAACACATTCTACGAAAATCATTCACGCCAGGTCAAAAAGTCCTTTTGTATAATTCTCAATTACATCTCTTTCCGGGTAAGCTTCGATCTCGTTGGACCGGTCCTTACATTGTCGTTCCTGCATATCCACATGGGGCCGTCAAGATAAGAGACCCCGACAATGGCAAGGAGTTTAAAGTAAATGGACATCGCTTAAAGCCATTTGTCGAGAAATTTGATTCAGAGGACATGTCCATGCCTCTGACTGATCCTGTTTACCAGGAATGATCTCCTAGTCTGATGGAGGTATAGGTAGGTTTATTGCTTTCATAGGATTAAGGTAGTTTCTTTAGTCTGGCTGAAGACGTTAAACTTAGCGCTCTTGGGAGGCAACCCAGCTTTTGATTTCATGATTAGTTAATTCAATGTTTGTGGGTAACATTGTTGCAAACCCTCACGAGACTACAACTCGTCCACTAGGGGCAACCTAGGGGTTTAAAGGCTTATTGCATACGCTAAATGCAATCGAGAGCACCTGCGAAAGTGGTATAGGTAAGATTTTATTTTTGTTATGCTTTCTCTCTTGGGCTGACTTGTTTTCATGTTGATACCTTTATGGAAAAGCCCCTTGATTCTTTCGTCCAGGTACTATCTCCCCATCACTTCTCATTTACTTTCGTTGTCCCATGAGCATTGCATGCTTACATCTTTTACATTGAGGACAATGTAGATTTTAGGTTGGGGGTGGGAGATTAGGTTTCCTAATCAGTAATTTTCTTAGTCTTGAGCAAAAATTGTGAAAATTTTTAATTTTTCTGGAATTTCTGTGAATTCGTAGTGATTTTGACGGCCATCTAGGGCACTTAGAATTTCAAGATTTGTGGAGTTGGCAACGTATGACTCTTGGATCCAGTATTTGTTAGATTTCACAATAAGTTCAAACTGTTAATCTAGGATTAAAAGTTTTAAACATTGATTGAGTCATGATTCCACAAGACACATCTTGCTTGCACATTAAGGTTTCAGTTCAATATTGAAGGATTGACTTGGTGATCAATAAGCATGAAAGGAACCAACCCGGGGAATTTGTCCATCATATTCAATAAGAAGAATGAAAGAAAATGAGAAAACCCAGCTACAAGATAGCTGCCTGCGGAAAGGGTTGGGCGAATGGACTTCACCGTGGGTTTGCTCCCCATAGGTGTAGAGTCGATTCCCCATGGTTGTCATTGAAAAAAAAAAAAAAAAAAAAAAAAAGAGAGAAAATACAAGATTTCTGGCCAATTGATCTTCACCATAGGTTTGCTCCCTATAGGTGAGGATTTGGTTCCTTTCATTGGCATCAATTTTGATGGAGAAATCGAGGGATGGAATGTTGATCTGTGAGACAGGTTTTGGTTTGGGTTTGGATTGTTATGATTTTTCTTATTTATTACCAATGATATCATGAAAGAAAGAAGTAGATCCTAATGTTGATAAGCTGAGATCACACTATACACTCATGGAACTCAATGTGTAGAATTATTCTAGTAATGGATTACTATTTGAACTTGATTATGAAGTCTACCATGCGCTTACCTTCAGGAGAAATTTTATGCCAAACATTCATGAATCTTAAATTTCTCATATCTGAATCGTTCTTCAAAAATATCACTCGGTTTCATGGAAATTACCCTGTAAATTATCAACTTATTTTTCGCATGTTTTGCTCGGGACTAGCAAAATGCTGGTTGGGGGTTGTGTTGAGAGTCAAATATTGCATATTAGACCCCAGTTATTTCCAGATTTATGAACATACCACCATTTAAAATCCTAATTTAATCATGTTTATGATGCAAGGTACATTTGCAAGTGTGGACTATAAAAAGGTGCTAAATGTGTGTATTTGATGCTCTGAAATCACCACAGCAAGGGATGTACTCCAGAGGACCAAAATTGATAGATTTTCACACCAGAGATCAGAGGAAATCAAGCCGTTCGCATTTAATGGGCCCGAAAACCAACCAGAATGCAAGATCACAGGGTTCTCACCATCTGATAGACTCGAAACTCCATACATGATATGAGGATCATAAATTAACCGTACAAGTTGGAAATCAGCCATTAGACCACTGTGGAAGAAGCCCAATAGCCAGATCAGCCCACAAATCGTTAAACCAGGGTCCATCTACAATCTGGATATACCGTAAATTCGGTCCCCATGGTTAAAGTGAGATGGAAAAATGGATGGATGGGGAGGATTCTCAAAAATATCACGGTGGACCTCATATGTCCACGTGCGTGTACATAATGCAGTTCCTGCCGCCGTGCACTGAAACGAAGAGTCAGTCAAACAGACTCTTGACCGAACCGTCTTCTTAAAACGGAAATTTCCATTTATGTAGCGACGGACGCTGTCCGTTTTCGAAAGCTGGTGGGCCACCATCATGGCCTACATGACCAATCCGATCCGTCCATCATGTGAAGGGGTTGGATTCGACCGTACCCTAGGACTCTTCAGGAGTTTCTAAAGCATCACGCGCATTCTATTTTGAACCCAATCAGATGGGCTGCGGAGGGAAGACTTACAGCCAGGATAGATGGGCCGCATCAACAGCAGTTTAAAACCGTCCATATCCGATCGGTTTTGCGAGGAAAAAGCAATGGACGGTATGGATTTTCAAACCGACTCTGGCCCGCAATTTTAAGCCAAAAAGGAAACTTCCGTTTCCTGCTGTGCGAAGACGCGGAACAAGGAGAGCAGAGACTGAGTCAGTGGGCCATCATCGTGGTTCACAAGTTCAATCCGAACCAACCATTGGAATCAGGCAAGGCTTCTAACCAAGATCTAGTGGTTTCCTTTCTGAAAAATACTAGGAAGAGGCTGTAAAAGCTCTGAACGGTAGAACAGTTGCCGCAGAATCAAATAGGTGGGCCATGTCAACAGAAATCCAAAACCGTACATATGCAACCGGTTTTGCAAGACTAATCTAATGGTCGGTGTAGATTTCCCAAACATTAAGGAGTGTGGGTCCCGTAAAACACCAGCGCAGCATCACCGTCAGCCCTGTTACGCAGTCCGGGATTTTTCCAGATTTTCCGGACTGTTACACGTCTACAGAGAGGAGCGGATCAATGATCCGAACCGTCCAAACACTGTCCGTGGGATGACTGACCAAAGCCATGATGATTGAATGGCTTGGATCTTGGGTGAAGGACGATTGCAAGCCGATTCTCAATGCCGTTTTGCTGTGTATACACTGTTTCTGCAAAAGATTTCACGGTTTTCTGCTGCGAATTGGATTGCACAAATTCATATCTCAGCCGCACGGTTTCAAGCTCCCCACAGCACCAACCTTCAGCAGCTATATAAGGAAGAAAAGAGAGTTGAAAAGGGTATCTCATTCCACGGCTGGAGAAAGGAGAGAGAGAGAGAAAGAGAGACAGGGAGAGAACTCTTCCTTAGGTTTTGTTTTTTGCTGTTTCTTGCTGTTGAAGAGACTTAGCCAAGCATGGTTGGCTAAACCCCTTAGCTAGGGCTAAGGGGTGAAGCTTGTAGCTTGATGGGTCTACTTCTATGATTGTACTTCATGATAGGCTGGATTGTTGATTGATTGCAGCTAGATCAAAGGGACTACTTCTGGTTTTTAATGATTTTTTTTGTGACTAATATTACATTAGATCTGTGATGGCTTGAGTTTTCCTTTTGCTTAATTCGGATTATGGAGTTAGGAAGACCTGTTGTTCACCATCGTCTCCTAGGTATGGTTGGATGATGGAACTCTTCCTGATGCTCATACATCATACAGTGTGGTTGTGGATTGGTTGAATTCTTTTGTTGGCTTTGTCTCATAGGCATGATTTTGTGATGGAATCCATTCTGATTTATAACCGTCTGATCTATTGAAGCTGCATTCATCAAGGTTCAATCTTAATATCTTTTACCATAGAATTCTCTGATCTCTACAAGTGGATCCCCTGAATCCCTAGTTCTCTTCTCTGAATTCTCTTAAGTTTTAGATAATTAGTTCACCATTATTTCTCAAAATTATTTGATTTAGATTTCATCATATTCTAGTTCTAGTTCTAGTTGGTTTCAGATCACGTACAGGTTTCAATCCCTGTGGATTCGACCTCGGTCTTACCGAGTTTTTATTACATCACAACCCTATACTTGGGGAGTGAACAACCATTCACATTGTTGCTCGTAGGATGATCCCTTGATGGGTCATCTTTTTGTCCCTAATAATCCTATCCTTCGTTGTTCAATCAACAACCAAGTTTTTGTTTTCAACAACAAATTAGCTCCCAACACTTCTTGCATTCAATCTGTTCTTTCGAACGGTTCGGATTATTGATCATTAATTCCTGTCCCACCAAGATCCTCATGCGAAGCCTCTGTGAAATCCTCCTGCGAAAACCTCTTGCGAAAACTGTTTACGTAACTACGCAACCAGCTATGTTAGCAGCCAGCTATCTTGCGTAACCGAAAAGGCAGGAATCCTGCTGGTTTGGTGCGTGCACAAAGATGAACGTCCATAATGGGAGAACGTCCCTATGGTCGTTTTCTGGATGGCCAACAGATGGACGGTATTGATTGTTCGAACGTCCACTCACGGTGGCCCACAACTCCTCTAAATAGCTATTGTCCCTTAATCTGGTAGTGCAGAGGCCCTCCTTTGGCCGAGAATTGTGTGCTCGTACATGCACCCTAACATGTGATTCTTGCAGGGTTTTAATCTTCGGTGGACCCTCTGTTGCAGGGACGGTTTGGATCATCACGTCAGATGCTCAAAGTGGGCCACAACCTCCTCAAACGGATGGACATGCTGCTGCGAGGAGACGTCTCTCCCTCTCTTTCTTTCTAACTGTGTCGGGTCAAACAAGGTTTGACTCGACCGTGCGCATGGTGGTTGTGAGTGCACTTGTGCACTGTGTACTGGCAGCTGCCAGTGGGGCCTATTGGGATGTTTTCTAGAAATCCACACCGACCATTTGGTTTCCCATCTATTTTAAGGGGTTAAGACCAAAATTGAAGCATATCCAAATATCAGGTGGGCCTCGATTAGAGTTTCAACAGCTTATCTATCTGTTGGACCACTTTCACAAGGATCCAATGGCTGAAATTCGACGTGTACGGTTAATTTATGGTCCTCAAGACATATATAAAGTTTCAAGCCGAATGAATAGTGGGAACCCTGTGATCTTGCATTCTGGACGGTTTTCAGGCCTGTTTAACGTGAATGACTTGATTTTCTCAGATCTCTGCCGTGTAAATTCTTCGATCTCGGTCCTTTGGGGTCTGTCCCTTACATTGGTGACTTTGGAGCATTAAATCCATTCTTTTAGTATCCTTTTTCGGTCCAGGCTCCTAAATTCACCTTACAACACAAACACAATTAAAATGGGTTATTAAACCGTATCATGTTCATAAAATCAGGTAATAACTGGGGTCTAATATACAATATTTGACCCTCAACAATAGGTAGTAGTATGCTTCCTTCAAAGATAGTTGTCTCTCCCCTGAACCCGAGTAGTGGAGTTCGGATGGGACGTAGTCGGGGTCTCCGAATTCCCATCTTGTCGAAAGCGATGGTATAGAGAATGTTGGTCGAGCTGCCGGTGTCCCGTAACGCCCTGAAATTCGAGGGTCAAGTAGCAACTCAACTCTTGAGTTCCAAAATATCACTTATACAACATAGAGAATGTGATTGAATGTTGTCTGTGTTAGTGCAATAAACATGAATGAGATTATACCAAAACAGTAATCCATACTTCAGATCAATGTACGAAACGCAAGCGGAAGACTGAAAGATGTATATAAAAATAAAACGATTTCGATCTGTCCTCAAAGTATGATTACTTCACTGAGTCATCATATACATGTATTGGATAAAAAAAAAAAAAACAAAATGTCAAAAAAATAGTCCAACCGTCGTGATAGCCCAATAGCCCCATCAATCCGATAGCCTAAGCAAAGCCGCCGGAGAACTGCATATAGGAGAACTCATCCTGATCATCGTAATAATCAAGCTTAGCCTCTAGTAAATCGTCGGTACCTACATCTAAGATAGAGTCTGGTGGGTGTCCAGAATATCGTCCTATAACGTGGGAGTGAGTAGCTAAATCAGTAGAACAGTAAAGCATAGGTTAACATGTTATCAAATCAGTCAAGCAGTAATGATAAAGCAGTACAATCAACAATCCTAAGTACTCTTGTTAATGCAAGTATGAAATGCAGTTGTGATGCATGCCCTCACCGACATACTCCCTCATGCGACACCATCTTACGTTCACGTCATGCGTTCATCCATCAGTGCTCCACATCTTCCAGGCACATGCAATGCGATGATGAGCATGATTACCAAGTTATTATTAGTCTTTTTCAAACAGCAGATTGGGAAACTAAGGTACCTCCCTTATATCATTCCCAAACATGATCCATTTTAAGGTCGTCAATCCTAGATAATCTCATACGATGGTTTGTTTCTAGGTCGCTGCAAGGGTTGTCAGGGCTGTTACACGGAATCGTTACACCACTCCCCCATCACCTTATCAATACAGGCCTAGTTTTGTACTCTTATTGCTACGGAAGGGTCGTCGCCTCCACGTAAACTTAGAATACGCTCGAGGTCACTACAAAGGGCTGCCAGGGCTGTTACACGGAATCGTTGCACCACTCCCCCATCACCTTATCAGTGTAGGCCGACAGCTCGAATATAGTGTCTCATACCACCATAATCAGCTCACGAGTCTGGTTGCTCAATGGTCACTACGGGGAGACTCGTGGCCCCAGCGTAGGCCGACAGCTCGAACACGGTGTCCCATACCACCATGCCCAGCTCATGAGTCTTAGCGGATCGAGGTACCACAGTTAACGGGATTCCACTGGTAAGCTTGGTACCTTAGGTTCAAACAGAGGCGTCCAAATATGGTGAACATACATTAGACAGATCGGGTTACTTGACAAGCCTGACTAACACGAGTGCACCACCAACTGAACGACATTAACTGGATTTGATCTCCTAGGTGGTTATCAAGCCCAGCAAGGCGGTCCTAACTTTATAACCTCGTATTATTCAGATTTTCAATGTATGGTCCAGATCTAATACGGAGTTTCCATGTGCTCCCGAGAATAGACGGGTAAAAAGATTGATCCTAGATTCTAGGATAATGTAGCGTCAATGATTCCACAAGTTTTGGGCCTTGCAGATCGTATTTAAAGTGATTCGTGTAGATTTCATATACAATCTAGTTTAACACTTAGTTAACTTTGTCTAATTTCTAAAGGATTTGATCCTAAGTGATTTCTGCCTGAGGTGGTACTCGGGCCATCGTACGGAATTTTTTCGAGTCGTTACAATCTACCCCCCTTAATGAAAAATTTCGTCCTTGAAATTAGTACCTTTTCGTACTCCTCGAGAAGCTGAGGGTAGTTATTTCGAACCTCGGCTTCAGTCTCCTAGGTAGCTTCCTCCTCTGTATGATGCATCCATAGTACCTTTACGAGTAGAATCACCTTACTGTGCAACACCTGCTCCTTCCTGTCAAGGATATGCGTCGGGCGCAACACGTAGGTAGCATCCTCGCTCAACTGCACCTACTCCCAATGGATGATATGTGAAGGATCAGGGACATATTTCTTCAGCATAGATACATGAAATACGTTGTGCACGCCGGCGAGTGGTTTGGACAAAGTGAGACGGTATGCCACCGCTCTCACTCGATCAAGTATCTGAAATGGGTCAATGAATCGCGGCGTAAGCTTCCCCTTCTTCCCAAACCGAAGAACTCCCTTCATTGGGAAAACTTTGAGGAATACATGATCTCCAACCTCAAACTCCAGCGGTCCCCGCCTCGTATCGGCATAACTCTTCTCTCTACTCTGGGCCGTAAGAAGTCGATGCCTGATAATGTCGATTTTCTCTGAGATCGTCTGTACTAACTCTGAGTCAATCAAACTGCGTTCGCCAACCTCCGCCTAGCAATGCGATGCCCTGCAAGGGCACCCATATAAGGCCTCGTAAGGAGTCATGGCAATACTCGCTTGAAAGCTGTTGTTGTAGGCAAACTCTGCTTACGAGAGACAGTCATCCCAACTGTCCTTGAAGTCCAAAACACAGGCCCGTAACATGTCCTCCAAAATCTGATTCACCCGCTCTGTTTGCCCGTCTGTCTGAGGGTGAAACGCAATACTGAACTTCAGTTTCACACCCATCGCTTCCTGGATACGAGTCCAGAAGATATATGTGAATCGCGTGTCTCGGTCTGACACGATCTGTAAAGGAACTCCATACAGACGGACTGTCTCTCTGATTTACAACCTGGCCAAGTCGTCTGCAGAGTTCGTGACTCTGATAGGGAGAAAATGAGCCGATTTGGTTAACCAGTCCACAATCACGTAGATGGAATCATGTCCCTTCCTCATCTTTGGTAGCCCCGATATGAAATCCATAGAGATGAAGTCCCACTTCCATTCAGCTATGGGTATGGGCTGAAGCAGTCCAGGAGGTCGGCGATGTTCGGCCTTGACCTGCTGACATGTGAGACAACGTGAAACATACTCTGCTATATGCACCTTCATGTTGTCCCACCAATATGATCGCCTCATGTCCTGGTACATCTTCGTGCTACCAGGATGTATTGCAAACTTTGATTTGTGGGCATTCTCGAGAAGCTCCTGTCTCAAGTTCTGAATATTTGGGACGCATAGGTGGCCACGGTATCGTAGGCCCCCATCTGTGCTAACTCTCCACTCAGAGTCCCCGGCGTCGCTAGCTTGCTCTCGAAGCTCAGACAAGCGCTCATCACCCTTTTGGGCCTCGATAATCCTATCATCAATAAGTGGCCGCACCCGAACGTGCGCGACATTCTCAAATGGCTCTTCCACTGTAAGTTTCTGCTTGAAGTCCCACACGAATTCCAACATATCCCACTCTGCTATCATCAGTGGAGCCACAAATGCTATAGTCTTCTTGCGGCTCAACGTATTTGCCACAAGGTTGGCTTTGCCAATATGGTAGGAAACCTCGAACTTGAAGTCCTTCAAGGTCTCCATCCATCGGCGCTGCCTCATATTCAAGTCCCGCTGAGTGAATATATACTTAAGGCTCTTGTGGTCGCAGAAAAGCTCGAACTCCTCTCCATAGAGGTAATGTCTCTAGAGCTTCAATGCAAAGATGACAGCTGCTAACTCAAGGTCGTGTGTAGGGTAATTCTCCTCGTGCTTCCTTAATTATCTCGAGGCATATCCAATCACCCTGTCCTTCTGCATAAGGACGCATCCCAAGCCAACGCGAGACGCGTCAATGTATATCGTGTACTTAACCCCTTGATCTGGCAATACTAGCACAGGGGCGGACGTCAGTTTGTCCTTCATCTCCTGAAAAGCTGCTTCCGCCTTCCCATTCCAGACGAACTTCAGATCCTTACGCGTCAACTATGACAATGGCCTGGCAATCTTCGAGAAGTCCCGAATGAAGTGTCGATAGTACCCTGTCAGGCCAAGAAAACTCCTCACCTCGATAACCGAGCTGGGCTGCTTCCAATCCTGAACTGCGGCTACCTTGGCAAGGTCCACAACTATTCCATCCTTAAACACCACATGTCCCAGGAACTTGACTTCCTCCTGCCAGAAGTCGCACTTCTTGTATTGTGCGAACAACTGGTTCTTCCTCAGAGTATCCAACACTGCTCTCAGGTGCTCCTCGTGCTCTTCCCGACTCCTAGAGTATATCAAGATGTCATCGATGAATACAATGACGAATCGGTATAAGAATGACCGAAATACCCTGTTCATCAAGTCCATGAACACGGCCGGTGCGTTCGTAAGACCGAACGACATCACCAGGAACTCGTAATGCCCAAAACAGGTCCTGAAAGCTGTCTTTTGCACGTCTTCATCTCTGACGCGCAACTGGTGGTACCCTAACTGCAAGTCGATCTTTGAGAAATACTTTGCCCCCTTCAACTAATCAAATAGATCATCTATCCTGGGCAAGGGATACTTGTTCTTCACGGTGACTTGGTTCAATTTATGGTAATCAATACATAACCGTAGTGAGCCATCTTTCTTCTTCACAAACAGTACAGGTGCTCCCTAGGGAGACACACTAGGTCGTATAAAGCCCTTCTCTACCAGCCCGTCAATCTATTTCCGCAGTTCCTCCATCTCATATGGAGGCATACGATAAGTCGACAATGAGATAGGTATTACACCAGGTGTAAGATCAATGGTGAAGTCGACCTCACGCCGAGGAGGTAAACTAAGAATCGTCTCAAACACACCTGCAAAATCCTGAACCACCGGCGTATTTTCCAACGTCGGACCATCAACCTGCTCTAATAGGGTAGCGTAACATCCAAGACGACAAGGCCAACTAACCTGCACTGGAAAAGCAAAGACCATGCCATCAGGTCCGTTGGCTATCACAACCCGATTATCGCAATCAATCTCTGCTTTCATCTTGGTGAGCCAGTTCATACTGAGTATAATGTCGTAGTGCCATAGTGGGGCAACAATGAGGTCAATGAATACTGTCCTGCTACCCAAGTCTACTTGGCAAGCCACACACGTCCGTGTGACATTCGAAAAGGTTCCAGTAGCAGTAGTGAGTCTCATTCCCTTCGTGGGAGTAGTAGGTAAAGCTAGGCGCTTAACTGCCTACACAGGAAATGATAGAAGTAGTGGACCCAGTGTCCACCAACAAGGAGACGGGTGTACCTTGAACATGGGCTATACCCTCAAAAGCCATCGGGGCGGTAATCGATGTCTCAGGTGCTTCAGCTACAAGCGCGTGTACTCGAGCCTACTGTCTATGGTTCGGCTATGGCGCGTTAGGCCGTTGAGGTGGCCTGAAATGAGATGCAGGATGTCAGAAGGAAGGATGAGCAGGGGCAGTCCGTAGGGGTGGAGCTGATATAGCCTGTGGGCGAGGGCGATCAATCCTCTACGGTGGAGAAAACCCGTTATCCCTCATCTGAGCAAAGCAGCTCTCTGCAGGATGACCCGGTCTCCCGCAGTATGTACAGGTCACACCTGAACGCCTCATCAGAACTACTGGCACCTGGCCCTGGGGGGAGAGTCAATGCGAGGCCTCTTGCCGAGGAAAGGCCTGCTTTGCGTATCCAGTCGTGGCCTCGTAACCATAGTACCACGAGAACGTATCAGTCGATTAGCATCCTGCTCTGCCCTCATAGACATATGTACCAGCTCGGCATAGGAGGGTATACTAACGCAACACATCTTTGACCGAATGTCAGGTTCAAGCCCTCTGAAAAACGTCGTATCCGCATTTGCTCGTCAGCAAGAATAGTTGGGACATAGCTGCCCAACTCAGTGAATCGATGCTCGTACTTTGTAACTGTCATGCCTCCCTGCCTGAGGCGCAAAAACTCGTTCTCCCTCTCGTGTCGGTAGGTCTGAGGGTAGTATTTCTCATGGAAATGGAACTCGAATGCCGCCCATGTCCATGCATATCCAACTGCCACCGTCTGTAGGACATTGTCCCACCATAAGCTAGGCTCCTTCTCAAACATGAAGGTAGCCAGCTCCACCTGCTCCTGCTCCGTACAATGAAGCATCCGTAGCATCTTGGAGATGCGGTCTAACCAGTACTCGGCCTCCTCGGGTCTGTAAGAACCCGTGAAAGTAGGAGGCCTCAAGCGCTGGAATCGCTCGAGAAGACCGCGAGTACTCACGTCTCCCGCAGTGTAGGCAGCAGGTGAAGGTGGAGGTACATCCTCAGCCTAAGCAGGAGGCTCGGCAGTCTCAACAGGACGTGCAGATGGTGAAGGTGGAGTCGCACTCCCACCCTGAGGTAAGGCCCTAGTAATAGTAGTCATAAGTTGGTGGTGCTACTGCTGCTGCATCTGCTGCTGATGCATCATTAACATCAACTGCTCAAACCTATCAGTAGGTGGAGCAGCCTGTGGCTCATACTGTATCGAAGAGGATGCCCGGTTCTGCTCACGAACCGGTGGTGTAAAAGGTGGCAGTCCACCTGTAGGACCAACAGAAGGCTGATCTGAGCCTGAACCCAGATTCGTAGGACCACCTCTGCGAAAAGGAGTCTGGTCTATCGAATCAGTGAGCAAGAGGGGTGTCGTGCTCCTCGTATACTTCTGTGGCATGCCCTATACAGCATAGGGTGCAACGCATGTAACATGAAGCATAGCAATACAATACACAACCACTTAAGCATTCCACACACTTCATAGCAAAAGAGGTTGCATGCATTTCATTTAGTAAAATTGTCACAATACATGGATAACAGGATTACATGAATCATGACAGAAGATGCATGTGAACTAATTACAACCAAGCTTCAAATACTAAAAACATACTACTAACTACTATATCCATCAACATAAAAACATAAACCGCCTAAAGCGGTAAGCAAAACAAACTACAAACAACAGCATGAATGACTACGCATCCGAGTTAGGCGATGGAGAAGGGGCATCCTTGTCCTGTACACTGCACAGGATAGACTTCAACGTGCTAGTCACTTTCTTGAATTTGTGTTTCACAAGGCCCCGAAGATCCATGACATCCTGTCATAGGACAGTGTGGCCCTGCCATAACTCAGCATGATCCTCCTCTAGTCGAGCTATACGAGCATCCAAAGCGGCCCGATCAGTGCCCTGCACCGGTGGAGTAGGAGGGGAGCTCTCCTCGATATCCTGAGCCTCTAGGTCCTCTTCTTCTTCTTCTATTTCAGCTTCACTCCCTTCCTCACTCTCTTCTTTTTCGCTCTCCACCTCATCCTCACTCTCCTCATGTCGGGCTCGTAGTCGTCGTGCCCCGAGTTCCATCTGATGGAGAGTACTCTCATCGATTTGATGAATCGGTGCCGGCCTTTCCATCCCCAGACTGTAGCCAAACTCCCGTGCAATCTTGCATATGAGTCGGCCAAAGGGAAGTGAATCAGAGCTTCTGGTGGAGCGTGCAGTACTCACTATCTGTCGCAACATGAATGTAGGTACACCCAAGTTCGCCCTCTGTCCCACTTGGTACAGAAAGTCTACCATGAGTCGCGTACACTCGCTGCGATTACCGTGTCAGGGGTAGAGGTTGTATGTGAAGATGTGATGTAGTAGGCGGAAGTCATCTGACATATGGGACGCTAGCAGACTCTTATTTGGTTGCTACTCAACCAGTCGGCCACCACAAAGGGAACGAGTGCGACGATCCCCTTCACGTACAATCTTCAGATTCAGCTCGCTTGCATGCACCTCGCCAAGGGGCACATTCAGAAGCCGAGATATCAACCTGACATCAACTGTGGCAAACAGATCCACTCCACATGAGAGTCAGAACTGCAAAGGTTCCAGTGTAGGCTCATGAATGTTGGCGTAGAAGGCTCGGACAGTACCTGCATTGACGCAACCTCTGGCCTCAAATAGTGGACCCCAATGGGCCGCCTCCAATTGTTCTAACAAGTAGTACTCACCGAATAGTCGCCCATCCACCTGGGCTTCGAAGAGGACCCTACGGTCCTCATAAATGCCATGAGGTAGTGCCACCAACTGAGCTCTCATAGCAGGATTTTGGAGATCGAGATCCCGCTTCGTCTGCAACTCTCGATCAATGCTCATGCTAGTGGTGACGCCTCTTGGTCGCCTTGAACGTGTAGGACGACTAGGCCCAGCCTCATCAGCAGCACTCTTTCTCTTTCCCATGAGAGAAAGGATGGTGGAGATGGAGAAAATGGCCAAAATAATGGCAAGGAAAGCCATGGAAAGTGAAGGAAAGGAAAGAAAAGGGCTGTAGAGTTGGTTCTCTATGGACTTGGGTCTTAACAGATGTTGTAAAGGCCCAAATAAAAGGAGAGAAACGTAGGAAATGAAGAAATGGAAGGGGTAGGAAGCTTACATGTTTTTAAGCTTCAAAATGAGGCGGTGTAGGAGCTCAATCGCGAGAAAATGGAAAGGGTAGAGGGTGGTTGTTGCTACAAATGATGAATATGTATGGGTTGTGGTCGAAAATGGTAGCTTGGATGATTGTAAGGGAGATTTGAGAGAGAGGGCAGCAAGTTTAAAGAGGAAAGAGAGCTTGGAGGTGAGATTTGTGAAGGAGGTAAGGTTTTGGAGTGGTTGCAATGGACGGGACACGTGCCAGGGGGTTCTTAAACCCCCAAACTCGATCGGCCCGACCGGCCGGGCCCAAAAACCAGCGAGGCCTCGCCGACCTGGCGAGGGCCTCGGCACTCTCTGGACAAGTGGGTGAGGGCTCACCATTTTCGCGAGGCCCTCCTGCCCCTATGCCCCAAAAACATGTGGGTCCCACCCTGGGTACCCCTAGATGAGCGTGGGTAGGCCCACGACTCCGTTTCACTCCGTTTCGGGTTAGTTCAGGCGTTTTCTTGTACATATCAGCATTTACTGATTTTTAACGGCTGGGATTGGGTGGATTGTGATTTAGACCCGTCAATAGACAGCCTAAGAGTGTTTTAAGGTCGACCCGTGCGACCAGGGTTGAGTACAGACTCGTTTTCGGCGTTCGTTTTCAATGAACTTCGTCGTTGGACGAAACTGGGATGCCTAAAACTGTTTCTACATTGTTCTCGCACCTTCCTACGTAAAAAGGCGTCAACGTACGTCATGGGACCATAACTCAGGTCCTGTTTAATCCAAATCATACTCTGATACCAACTTGTAACGCCTTGAAATTCGAGGGTCGAGTAGCAACTCAACTCTCGAGTTTCAAAACATCACTTATGCAACATAGAGAATGATGATTGAATGTTGTCTGTGTTAGTGCAATAAACATGAGTGAGATTATACCAAAATAGTAATCCATACACCAGATCAATGTACGAAACGCAAGCGGAAGACTGAAAGATGTATATAAAAATAAAACGATTTCGATCTATCCTCAAAGTATGATTACTTCACTGAGTCATCATATACATGTATTGCATAAAGAAAAATAAAATGTCAAAAAAATAGTCCAACTGTCGTGATAGCCCAATAGCCCGTCAATCCGATATCCTAAGTAAAGCCACCGGAGAACTGCATATAGGAAAACTCATCCTGATCATCGTAATAATCAGGCTCAACCTCCAGTAAATCGTCGGTACCTACATCTAAGACAGAGTCTGGTGGGTGTCCAGAACACCGTCCCGTAACGTGGGAGTGAGTGCTAACTCAGTGGAACAGTAAAGCATAGGTTAATATGTTATCAAATCAGTCAAGCAGTAATGATAAATCGGTACAATCAACAATCCTAAGTACTCTTGTTAATGCAAGTATGAAATGTAGTTGTGATGCATGCCCTCACCGACATACTCCCTCATGCGACACCATCTTACGTTCACGTCATGCGTTCATCCATTAGTGCTCCACATCTTCCAGGCACATGCAATGCGATGATGAGCATGATTACCAAGTTATTATTAGTCTTTTTCAAACAGCAGATTAGGAAACTAAGGTACCTCCCTTATATCATTCCCAAACATGATCCATTCTAGGGTCGTCAATCCTAGATAATCTCATATGATGGTTTGTTTCTAAGTCGCTGCAAGGGCTGTCAGGGCTATTACACGGAATAGTTACACCACTCCCCCATCACCTTATCAATACAGTCCTAGTTTTGTACTCTTATTGCTACGGAAGGGTCGTCGCCTCCACGTAAACTCAGAGTACGCTCGAGGTCACTACAAAGGGCTGTCAGGGCTGTTACACGGAATCGTTGCACCACTCCCCCATCACCTTATCAGTGTAGGCCGACAGCTCGAATATAGTGTCCCATACCACCATAATCGGCTCACGAGTCTGGTTGCTCAATGGTCACTATGGGGAGGCTCATGGCCTTAACGTAGGCTGACAGCTCGACCACGGTGTCCCATACCACCATGCCTGGCTTATGAGTCTTAGCGGATCGAGGTACCACGGTTAACGGGATTCCACTGGTAAGCTTGGTACCTTAGGTTCAAACAGAGGCGTCCAAATATGGTGAACATACATTAGACAGATCAGGTTACTTGACGAGCCTGACTGACACGAGCGTACCACCAATTGAACGACATGAAGTGCATAAGCACTTCGCGTGACCTAACCACTGTCGCCAACTGAAGTACGACTCGAGTTCGTTAAAACACATCCTACGTGGCGAATAAATGTCAACCACGTACTCAAGTCTGTTACCGATTGTCTGGACTATAATCATAGCCCCAATCACAATCAGTCCTTAGCCAGAAGCATGTGGAGTAAAGCATAATGAACATAGTAATTCAAGCATGTTAATAAGCATGTCATAAAGCATGTTATAAAGCACAATATAACAGGAAATACAAACACATATATTTCTTAAGTAAACGATTAAATTAAACAACCATCATGAAGGAAATCATATACATCTCTAAGGTAGCTGAGAATCCTATCTCAACACCTACCTAAAGCACAATCCCCTAAGTACTTACTCTTACAAACATTTTCACAAACACTTAGGATACACTCTTTTAACATCCATAGCGTATATAAGCAAGAACATGTATTAGGGCCAATCCTTCCGCCGAGTAAGTATCATACACATATATAACATATACATATGGTCATTTATCATGGCAAACACACTTTCAAAATTTATACATATACAGTACTTTCTATAAATACGAGGAATACAGTATATTCAACATAGTTAACGTATAACCGAAAAAAGAAACGGACAACATTTTGTACATGTGCAATAACATATAGATCATGAATTTATCATTATCTGACATTGAAAGTATTGAAAACCATAACCTATACACCTAATGTCTGCACCTTACGCTGTAGAAGTGTAATGAACTTGGTAGGAACGCTAAACTTTCTTCCACGACGGTATAACAACCTAAAGCACAAGTAGTGTTAGCTATTTCGTTAATTGAATCAGTTGAAACCCTAAATCATATTAGGGTTAGGGTTTTCTTACCTAGAATGAAGTCGGAATCGCTGGGAAAGCGATTAGAATGGCGTGGTTAAGCTTGTATAGTAAGAGGATAGAGTGGCAGGAAGTTTCTCCCACAACTCTCACACTCTCTCTCTCTTTTCTCTCTTCCCTTTCCTAGGGTTTCTTTAAATTCGTATGGACTGAATGAGAGAGGGTTTAAGGTCCTTATATAGCCTAAAACATCACCAAAATCGACCTAAGGTCAAAGTATACTTAGGTTATAACCAAAGTGGGTCTGTTCTGTCTCATCGGAGCACTTCTGACGGCCCCTTTTCTGTGTGTGGTCGAACTTAAGCTCACTAACGTTGGATCTACGTATAATTAAGTTTTCATTCTAGTCGGGTTCTCAGATCGCACGTGGCGGACCAGTTTCAGTTCAACGGTCACTGAAACTCGATCGGGGATTTTAAGTATACTGCCATGTGTATGAAATTTCTCCTGATCCGAGGGTGTATTCTGGCCTGATTCTGACAGTCGGAATCCTTATAATTGATCCGCATGCGACACGTGCCAGATTACTTAAATTTATATTTTATTTTTACTTAATTTCACATTTCTCACACTCTTCACTCCAGGCTCAAGTGAATAGCGCTGGGACATTATCTGGATTTGATCTCCTAGGTGGTTATCAAGCCCAGCAAGGCGGTCCTAATTCTATAACCTTATATTATTAGGATTTTCGATGTGCGGTCCAGATCTCATACGGAGTTTCCATGTGCTCCCGAGAACAGACGGGTGATGAGATTGATCCTAAATTCTAGGCTAATGTAACGTTAATGATTCCACAAGTTTTGGGCCTTGCAGATCGTATTTAAAGTGATTCGTGCGGATTTCATATACAATCTAGTTTAACACTTAGTTAACTTTGTCTAATTTCTAAAGGATTTGATCCTAAGTGATTTCTGCCTGAGGTGGTACTCGGGCCATCGTACGAAATTTTTCCGAGTCGTTACATGTCCACTAGTATACAGTGCACCTTGTGGTTCTCAACTGTTAAGGTCACCACCAAGGCATCATCATACGAGTGGTGGATTCCTCGGGTGTCTTTCTCGGTAAAGGTCAAGCTGCAAGGAACCATCTTCTGTTCCTTAGTAGCCTTACTTGTGAAGTTAACGCGATGCTCTGAGTTATTACTAGTGATGCTCCAAGCATGAGGCCTTTAAGCTTTGTTTGAGTCCCCTCCTCCTATGGGTCCTCCAAATATCGTGCGAATCTCACCCACTAATTCGTTCTCGTTCTCATTGCTTTGTTGTTCGCTCCTCTGATTTGGTCGCTCGTTCCTTTTCTTGTGGATGTACTCCCATAGATGCCCGTTATAAATGAGGGACTCAATCTCTTCCTTGAGATCAAAACAATCTGCGATGGTATGGCCGTGATCGCAGAGGATTTGACGGTACTTCCGTTTATCATGCTTGTCAGCGTCGGCTCTCATTTTTCTTGGCCCTTTCAGGATCCTCTTATCGCGCACTTCCATGAGGTCCTATTTGGGAGTCAAATTCAGCGGGGTGTAGGAGAGGAACCTGCTCTCTGGTCATTGGTTCTGGCGTTGATCCCTTTTCAGACCATCATCCCTTCTCTTTTTGCTACTGACCATGGGCAGTAGCTCCTTGCGCTTTCGATCTTTAGCCAAGCTCCTGGCACTCTGAGTAGCTTTACATGAGTTAAAAAGCTCCTCTGTGTTGAAGTACTTTTGTGCTCGGTTGAGGAGATTGGCCAATGTGGTAGGAGGGTTCTTGCCAATTGAAAAGAGGAATCGACCTTCCCTAAGGTGGATATCATGGCAGCCAAGTCTATCTGTTCTGAATAACCGTCCACCCGTATTGCCTCTGCATTGAAGCGGATGATGTAGTCTTTCAGCAGCTCGTCTTCTCTTTAGGTAATTGTGAGGAGATGAGTCTCGACTTTATTCTATCTTTTTCACCGATGAACTAGGTGATAAAGGCTTTGCCAAGTTGTGTGAAAGAGTTGATGGATCTCGGCTTTAGCTACCTATACCACTTTCATGTCATTCCTGATAAGGTTAAGGAGAACACGTGACACATTACTGAATTGGTTGTGTTGTGTAACTCCATCCACGCCCTAAAGGATTCCTGA
The DNA here is from genome assembly GCA_021015155.1 of Magnolia officinalis. Taxonomy (NCBI): domain Eukaryota; kingdom Viridiplantae; phylum Streptophyta; class Magnoliopsida; order Magnoliales; family Magnoliaceae; genus Magnolia; species Magnolia officinalis. The sequence goes on along the minus strand of JAJHSJ010000010.1, from coordinate 13,878,958 downwards.
TGCTCGACAGGATCTCTTGTTCCGGAGTAAGGAGTAATCTGTGGCATTCGGAACCTTAACGGAAGCGGAGATACCATGATGTCGTTGATAAATGGTGGCTTTGTTTCCTCCAACATGGCATCAACTGAGGTCGAAGCTACGGTTCGATAAGCCTATCGGATATCACCGATTTGACATCGAATCTCTTTGAGCTCGGCCTCCTAGGGAACCTCGTTCTTAGCCATTACGTCGAGCACTTTCCCACGTCTTTTCTCATCTAAGATGTGTTACAAGTCAGAGTCGGTGAGCTCTTTAGTTCCTATAGTGCAAATAGGTGCATGACTATGCCACCCTGCATGTTGCTTGGCCCCGCGCGAGTCATGGGGAGCATATGGAGGTCAAAATTATTCAGTAGGTGCGCCTTCCTCTAGTCCATGGTTGGGGAGCGGGTTATGCCTTTCAAGTATCCGGATTAACCGGTTCATGTTGCCGGTTAAGGCTTCGACCTAGTTATCTAGAGAGATAAGCCGGCTACCCCGATTCCAGGATCGATGAACATGCGCTGGAAGAGCAGAGTCAACTTTGTGTTGTGAAGGTGGACCTTCAAGATCTGCGGACTGCTCAACTGTTGTGTGAGCAACTGGTGTGGGAGTTGTTGCGACAATGGCTACCAAAGTCTTCTTTCTTCCTTTGGCCATTGTTGGACTACTTATAAATGATCGGTGAGATGAGAATGACTCTTATTGTCGTTCCCACAGATGGCGCCAATGTTAATAATGTGATCTGGATGTTCCCACTAGACCGTTGTATAGCTGCAAAAGCTAACAACAATGGATACCCTGGCTACAGTTGGGGACCCTCCGATGCCAAAGTTAGAGTGGGAAAACTGGGTCTAGTAGAACTTAGGGTTTATCTATGCATACATTTCACCGTAGATGAGGCTCTAATTTATATCCTCATGATGCCGTTAATTTATATGGCAATGAATCTGTCGTTCAGTTGCGCATCGTAAAAGGGATTGTCCCAAAAATCCATGACGTTACCCTCAACTTGGTTCTCGGCGAAAATCTCGAAAGACTGATCTTCCCCGTGTAAGAAGGAGATCTCCCGATGGTTGGCTTTCAAGGACATCGTAGTAGAGGGCTGAGGCTGACCTTGAAGTTAGATTGGTTGAGGTCCACAGATCGAGCTGAACTGTCGGTCGTGATCGATATCTGAGGTCGAGGTCAGTATCTACCCGAGGTCGAGGTAACAAGGCGTTGACCAGTGCCGAGCTCACTGTTGATGTTCGATCCTTGAGCTATTTGTAAAGATCATGCTTAGTTGTCAAAGTCGAGCTCTTATCCGACCTCCCTTGTGCTTTGTATTCTTTTTCACTATGACCTTCTTGGTCAGTCCATTTTTACCCTTAAAAGCAACCGTCAGAACATAGGAAGGATCTTGATGGCCAGTGTAAGGATATAAATAGCAGAGGAATTTAACAGGAAAATTTTGTCTCATACCAACCCAATCAAACCCAAACATATCTTTATATTATCATTTCAGTTACACATCGTTTACATTCCTTAGTGTGTAATCACTCTACTTTTCTAACAATCAATTATATTTTCTAGTGTAATCCTTTACTTTTTGCCGGTTGTTTACATCCCATAGTGTAATATGTAGCATTAATCAAGTAGTTGATAATCTTAGCTATAATTTAGGTCTATGCTCATAGACTGGATTCAGTTCTCCATTCAAGAATGTGTTTTGTAGTTGTTCTTCACGACCGCTTGTAAGAAAATTTTTATCATTTCTTTTTATTGAAAAATCCTTTCGTACGGAAGGCAAAGTTAGAATACATCATGAAAGGATGAACCCTACCATTTGAATATCGCCTAATCTTATTTATATACTAGGCGAGTAGCTGAATAAGCGACCGATCTCATTCGATCTCGGTCATATACTACTTATCTACCTATCTCGGCGCTTGGGGTCACAGTTGTTCGGTTTGAATTAAGCCACAAATTCATTTTTGGCATGCCTGCATTTTTCACGTGACCAAATTGCTAAAAGCAATGATCACAATTTAGTGGTAAGTAATCTCCACATCCATCTTTCAACTTACTTTCGCTCACTCACGCAATTGTTGTACCATTGAAAGTTTATGGTTTACAACACAAAAAATAACTCATCCGAGTATCCTCAACCTTTACAAATAGCTTGATAGCACTCGATAATTGGCTAAAGAGACGGTTAGTCACACTCCCAGCCAAGCAAGCACCACTCTTTCTCCATGCCACAGGTCAGTGGTTTCGGTTTAAATCAGACCAACCAGTTCTGGCACAATTGAAAATTTTACACATGTATCACGTGGCAGAATTCCAAGCCAACAATTACAAAGCTTTACTTATCACCGAGAAGTAGCCGTTAGAAGGGAGAAAGAGATAGCAACGTTGAATAGGGGAGGGAAAAGAGAGAGGATTAGCAGTTGGGGAGAGAGAGAATAGGGAGAGGGGGACTTTGAATGGGGGTGGGGCCTAGGTGAATGTTGGTGCCCACTTCAGAAGCTATTGCATCAGCGACGGGGATTTCCTGCGAAAGCCTTTCGCAGGAAGTTCCTGCGCTGGGATCCCAGCTGGGGCCATTATGATGTTTGTGAGAAATCCTCCCCGTCCATCCATCTTTTGAGTGCATTTTAAGATGTGAGGCGAAAAAAGAACCATATCCAAGGCTCAAGTAGGCTGAAAACGGGATAATTGAACGTCCACAGTTGAAATATTTGTGGGCCAACAGAAGTTTTGAATCATTCTAATATTTGTGTTTTCATTTCATCCCAGTAGTAATGACATTATTAACGGTATGGATGGCACGTAAACATTACTGTCGAACCCAGGGAGGTTTCAACGGTAGTAATTTCCCTAAATACCTTTTCTTTTAGTATGACCCACTTGAGTCTTGTATTCTTCTTAATTTTGGTCCACTATCCTAAAATGACCTCACAAAATGGATGGACGGAGAAGATTCTTGAAAAACATCACTACAGGCCCCACCTGGGTTCGATTTGGCTGATGGAACTCACACCAGCTATATAGCTGTTCTATCAGGTTAGCGAGTTCTGTGGGTCTGAGATCATAAGGTATGTCTTATATCCAAACCGTCCATCCATTTGGTGAGCTTGTCTTAAGGCATGAGATGAAAAATAAGATAGATCTAACTATCAACTGGACCACACTGCAAGAAAACAGGCGGGATTGAACGTCTACCATTGAAACCCTTTTTAGGGTCACAGAAGTTTTGGATCAATATGAAATTTGTTTTTCCTTTTAATTCATGTCTTTGCGACCTTATGAACAGATTGGATGGAAAATAAACGTTATGGTGGGCCCTACAATTGTTTAACGGTGAAAATCATTATCTCCCCCTGCTATTTGTGGTGTGGTCCAAATGATCTTTGGTTATGATTCATTTTTAGAATAATCCTCTGAAATTATCTCTAAATGTAGATGAACGGTGTAGATATTATAAATACATCACTGTAGGGCCATGTAACTTTGCTCTCCTTTGAACCGTTCGTACAACTCGGAGATCGAGGAGCGTCCGTGCTCGTCTTCGCACGACACGTACCTACCGCAGCTATATAGCTGGTGTCTGGTACGCCAGCCAATCCGCTTCCCAGCTAACATGGACGCGGATTTCCTGCGAAAGCCTTTCGCAGGAAGTTCCTGCGCAAGATTATATGTGGGTTTCATTATGATGTTTGTGAGAAAGCTACTCCGTCCATCCATTTTTAGAGTACATTTTAAGACATGCCACCAAAAATGAGGAGGATCAAAAATTCAAGTGAACCACACGAGAGGAAACAGTAGAGATTTAGTGACCACCGTTGAAACATTTATATGTCCACAAAACTTTTGTATCAGTTTAATTTCTTGGCTTTTTCACTTCAACTCAGTGAAAATGACCTTATAAACGGTTTGGATGGAATATAAACATCAAGGTGGATCCTGGGAAGGTTTCAATGGTAGGAATTCCTTTTCCCAATGTTTCATCTAGTAGGGCCACTTGAGTTTTGGATCCTAATCATTTTCCGTCTCATGTCCTAAACTGATCTCAAAAATCGAATGAACGGGTTGGATTTTTAATAAACATCACAGTGGGCCCCATCCAGAATCCTTGCGCAGGAACTTCCTGCGAAAGCCTTTCGCAGGAAATCAGCGTCCAGCTAACATATACCTTGAGCACAATTTTAACGTGTATAACTTTTTCAGGTCCCACCGTGATTTTTGTGTTAGATCTATACCGTCCATCAAATTATCCAGATAAATCTAGAACACCATCTTAAAAATGAGTTACATCCAAAGCTCAAATGGATCACGCTAGGATTAAACAAACTACCTGTGAAACTTTCTCATGGCCAATCATGAGGCTTATTTTCCTTTTTTATGGCCAATCATGAAACTTATTTTCCAACTGACCTTGTACATAGGATGGACGGTGTGGATGAAGTTAATATACAAATATCAGCGTGATCAGAACCTTGTGTGGTCCTAAAAAGTTTTGGACGGTAGCATCAATTCCGAATGTCTTCAGTGGCATGGTCCACTTTAAGTTTGAATCCGCATTATTTTTGGGTTCGTCATCTAAAATGATCTGAAAACATAGATAGACGGTGTGGGTATAAGAAATATATCAAAGTCGGGCCTCAAAACTTTTGCACTCCAAAAAATTCGGTTGCTTGCTATGCGGTGTAGGTGAGAGAATTAGCCGATTAGGTGAGACCCGGCCTCACCCAAGACGGTGCAGACCTTACCTCCGGTCCCATCTTGATTTGTGTATTCTTTCATTTTAGAGCATGATACCAAATTTTAAGAAAATCAAAATATCAGGTGGACCATATTCCAGGAAACAGGGGTAATTGAATACCGTATTGTTAAAACCTTTTAATGCTCACCTTAATGTTTCCATAGGTTTTATTTTCCATCCAATCGGTTGATAAGTTCAGATAAGCCTGGATGAAAAGGAAAAATAAATATAGGCAAAGGAAAAATAAATATAGGCTTGATACAAAACTTTTGTGGTCCATCCATGTTTTCGCACCATTTTATGGAATGAGACAGAAAAAAGAGAAAATCCAAGGCTGAAGTGGGCCATATTATAGAAACGGTGGGAATTGAATGAGCCACATAAGGTTCTATGAAGCTAATATATGTGTTTTCCGTTCATCTAGCTCTGTATGACCTTACGAAGAGGTTAGATGTCAAATAAAATTAACAGTGGACCCTAGGAAGCTTTCAATAGTGGTTGTTCAATCTGCGTTAATTTCTTTGATGTAGTGTCACGCCCCGACATTCGGGTATCCAAATGGGTATTTGGGACCCAAATTTCAAGTTCCTGAATTTATCGATATTTATTACAATCCACATGATTCAATCAAATTTAATAGATATTCAAAGTCATCTAAAAGGAAAATACTGCTAAAATGTTTATTAAATTCAATTCTCTTAGTAGTTTTTTTTTTTTTTTTTTTTTTTTTTTTTTTTTTTTTTTTCTATATCGAAGTTTGGAATTTAAACTAAACCTAAATAACAAAACTGAATTGGAATTTAAACTAAACCTAATTTTCTAGAAAATTTAAAACTAATAGTAGAGGTCTGCCTGCTCGTAGTATGCATTTTTGTAGTAGGGTGAGCATAACAGCCCAGTAAAGTCATTTCTTACTCGAAATTTAAAATATTCAAAATATATTAAATTTTTATAAATAAAAGAGAAAAATAAAATATGGATAATAAGATAACATGAATTTAAGCAATAGAATTTTAAACATATTATGCATGTGATATTTTCCATGAATTCTCGTAAACGATATATGTCATCTCTTACAACATCGTACCCAAGTGGATGATAAGTTGCATTAACGTCCACTCACCGGTACCTCGTGGTGAGGGACCCATTTATACGTTAGTTGGTCAGACTACTACTCCAGTTGTACCTCTGACGTATGTCCGCGCATACAATTATACGTATACCCCATACATAAAGGAGACTCCAAAGGATCAAGTGAGTTATATGGACTTTTGCCCTAGGGACACAATCATCATACTTGCTAGCTTTAGGGTCTTTCATCTAATGGATGCGATCGTCCTACTTACTTACGTTACAACCAACATATTAATATTGATACTCAATTAATATTAAATATGCATGTAAGATGAATCATTGTTTCACAATAGCAAATACCAACAGAAAGCTATGATGAATTTATTTACATACTTTTACTATTTTTAAAAATTATTATAAAAGTTAATAATTTTTTAATTATCAAAATATCAACTATATAAATTTTTATTTCTAATTAATAATTCTAGATTTAATTTTGTCAAAACTTTAATAATTAAAATACTTAAATAAAATTATTCTTTTTTTTTTTTTTACTATTATTAAATTTAAGAATTAATGAGATATGATAATGTATAAGAAATTTTATTTTAGATTCTAACTTTAATTAAATCTTTTTTTAATTATATTAAATATAATAAATTATATTAGCATAAAATAAATTATTTTTATTTTTATTCACTAAATTCTAAAATTTAACATCTATTTTAATTACAACGTAAACTTAACAAATAAATTTTTTTATTGTTTTAATATTAAATAAAAATTTAATAAATTTATATAGATCAAGTATTTTTTATTCAAAAATTATATTTATATTTAACTGTTAATGAAATTGATTTAAATCAATCAAATTATAATCTAGTTTATTAAATAAATTCCAAAGCTAATGAATTTAATTATTTTAATAACAAAATTTATTTAAATTATTAATTTTAAAAAGTTTTGAATTAAAATTATATTTAAAAAAATTAAATTATACTTTCAATAATTATTAATTAATTTAAGCTAATTAAGATTTTTTTTTTAAATATAATTTGAATAAAATTTTTAATTATGAATCAAACCGATTTAATCAACATTTGTTTCAAGGTATATTTCAAAATTTCAACAATTAAGCTATATAATTAAATAAATTTTAAATAAAAAGATCAATCACATAAATAATTAATTTAAGCAATATTACTATTAAAATTTGGAATAAGATAACATAATAATTAACTGAAAATTTTAAACTTCAAGTTAAGATTATCTACTTGATTGAAGTAGTGGACCAAACCTTATGTAGTACACACCTGACGTATACACTTGATGTACACGATGTCTGAGAGTGAGTCTTGACTGACTCACACATATGCACCATGCACACACTGATTATTTTTTTATGATTCTAAAGGTGGGCACACACTTAAACTCTATTGGACCCACACTCTCACTTCATGCCATTAGCTAATGGGTAGACGCCTATTTATAAGGCCCATGCCATAAATGTTTTACACGCACGTGCTTCATATGTGAAATAAATGAGTTTTATTTATTTATTTATTTTTAATTAATGGTGTTTCATGCATGAAAAGAAAAATTAAAATAATTTAAAAACTTCTAACTTAATTACTAATTTTAAATTCTACATTTAATGTCAAAACTAAAAGTTTCTAACTTACGTAAATACCTCTTATGCTAATATATCTACATCTATCTAAAATAATGTGCACATAAGCAAGATTCGAAGTTAGAATACCGTTCGTTAAATGTATGATGGTTCAAATAATGAATAGTTTAGATTTCTAGATGGACACTCCACATAATAGATTCCAATTCAATAGTCTAGACAATACAGTTCACCACGGGATGATTTTGATTGGTTAGACCATCTATTGGAAAGTAGGTTAGGGGTTAAACTTTTTGAATGGTTTAGATTAATGTGAGGATACATTGGCTAGTTGATAAAGGCGAGTATAGTGAGATGTAGATGGTCTAGATGGGTGGAGTGTTGACGCAGGGGAGGACGTGAGGTCGAGCACCGTCTTCCTCAAGAGGATAAGTATTTTGAATCCGTGAAACTTCTCTGGACTCCTCACAGAGACTACTCGAATCCACGAGGAAAGAAAGCATAAAATAGAAATAAATTCTAATAAATTCGAAATTGATTAATGAATGAATAAAAATGAGTTCACAACCCTTTAAATAGGGGTACCAAACAATATGAAAGAAATCAAAATCAAACTACAACTAAAACTCCTACAAATCACGACTTACTATAAATAGTAAACTTACTATTTATAGACGATTGTGATGTCTACTAGTGCGCAAGGTTTTCGGCCAGAAATAGTAAGTGTCCTATTTGGCTTCACCAAACCGTTCTCCTAATTATTCTAAGCTCTTTTCATGTTGGGTGCAACTCCTAAAGCCCGACGGATGAAGAGTTATAATCAAACTAAAATTTACTATTTATAGTAAAAATGAAATTAAAACAAGGAAAAGACTGTTGATCCAGGGGTTTTTCGTAATTTCGGGTGTCGCAACCCTGCATAGCTGGGTTGGTTGGCTAAAGTAGCTCGTTCTACCCCAAAATCATATATTTTACGTCAGGTAACTCATTCCGGATTGTGAGATACGCCCGATTTAAGGTCCGATGGTCTGGATCACTTCTGTCGCAGCTGGGCCTTTTCTGATCCATCTTGGCCATGAAATTGTTCGTGACCCGCTCTACATCAGTCCCTTCCACTTCAAAAAAACTCGTCCTCGAGTTTTCATTCTACGCTGGTTCATGATACTCGGTCAGGTCTGCGTTGTTGAAAGTCCATGAGATCACCATGTCATCTGGAAGATCAACAACATAAGCATTGTCATTGATCTTTCGGATGATTGGTACCGGTCCAATCTTTTTATTCTTCACTTGTTGTATGTTTCGGTTGGAAATTGTTCTTTGCTCAGATGGACCATTACTTGATCGCCCACCTCGAATACTTTTTGTTGCTGATGCTTGTCCGCTTGCTCCTTGTACTTTTCGTTCGAGGAATGTAGCTTGGTTTGTACCTCCGCATGAATGCCCATGATCTTGTCAGCCATATGTTCTACTGCAATGCTCATGCCTGGGAGCTTGGGCAGAGGGACCAAGTCTAGTGTCTGGCGAGGTACTCGTCCGTAAATAACCCGGAACGGGAATTTTCCTGTCGAGTGGTTCACCATGTTGTTGAATACAAACTTCGCTTGAGACAAAGCCAAATCCCACTGCTTCGGTTTTTCTCCTGAAATACATCGAAGGAGGTTTCCCAACGTGCGATTCACAACCTCAGTTTGACCGTCAGTCTGTGGGTGGTAGGCACTCCTGAACTAAAGTCGTGTATCAAATTGAGTTCACAAAGTCCGCCAAAAGTAGCTTATGAACTTCGTGTCACGATCAGAAGTAATAGTCTTAGGAACCTCTTGTAGCCGCACAATTTCTCTGAAGAATATATTCGCCACGTGTGTTGCATCGAGAGTCTCTTGTATGGAATAAAGTACGCCATCTTGGAGAAATGATCTACTACCACCAACACCGAATCCATGCCGCGTTGTGTTCGTGGGAGACCAAGCACAAAGTCCATAGATAAATCCTCTCAAGGGCCGTCACGCATGGGTAACGGGGTGTAGAGGCCCGTATTATGAGATTGCCCCTTGGCAGTCTGACAAATATAATAACATTGGACTGTCTTTCCCACACCACGTACCAATTGCGGCCAGTAATACTGTTCTTCCATAAGAGCTCGCGTCTTGTCTCACTCAAGGTGTCCACTGAGGCCACCTCCATGTAGCTCTTGGATTATCTGTTCCCTTAGCGAACTGTTCGGGATGCATAATCAATTTCCCTTGAAACGGAACCCGTCTTGCATATGTAAGTCACCGGGCTGACCTTCTTGGCATCTAACCCATGCGTCCTTGAAGTCATCGTTATCGACATATATGTCTTTGAGGCGCTTGAACCCGACAACCTCATTGCTCATAGTGACTAACAAATTTGCATGGCGACTCAGTGCATCAGCTACTTTGTTCTGTTGCCTTGACTTATGTTTTAGTATGAACGTGAATTCCTGCAAAAATGAGATCCATCTAGCATGCACACGATTAATGTTAGCTTGACTATTAATGAATTTGAGAGCTTGATGGTCCGTGTGAAGTATGAATTTCTTTTGAATTAAATAATATCGCTAGTGTCGCAGTGCCTGAACCACCGTGTATAACTCGATCTCATATGTATACCACTTCTTGCGTGCATCGCTAAGTTTCTCACTGTAGAAGGCTACCGGCCTACCTTCTTGAGACAAAACTCCCCCAATTCCGACATATGAGGCATCACATTCGACTTCAAACAGTTTGTCAAAGTTGGGAAGTACAAGAACTGGGGTCGTGGATTATTGAGGGTCGAATATTGCATATCAGATCCCATTTATTGCCTGAATATATGAACATAATACTGTTTAATGGCCTGTTGTAATCGTGTTTACATTGCAAGGTGGATTTATAAGCGTGGACGAAAATAGGGTGCTAAAAGTATGGAATTAATGTTCAGAATTCACCAAGGCAAGGGACAGACTCCATGAGACCAAAATCAACGGATTTATACGCCAGGGATCCGAGAAGATCAAGCCGTTTATATTAAAGAGGCCCGAAAATGATCCAGAATGCAAGATCACAGGGTTCCCGCCATCCGATTGACTCAAAACGTTATACATGGGATGTGGGCCATAAATTAACCGTACATATCAAATTTCAGCTATTGAAGATCTCGGGAAGTGGGCCAATGGACAGATCAGCTCCTTAATTCATTAAGTGGGGCCCACATGCTATCTGGATATGCTTCAAAATTGGTATCGACGGTTTAAATAATATGAGAAACAGGATGGACGGATTGGATATCTGAAAAACATCACAGTGGACCCCGCACCGTAGAGTGTGCGTACAGTGCATATTCGCACCGACGAGCACCGAACCGGCTAAGGCGAGTCAGCGCCTGCTGACCCGCATCTCCTTCAGAAACGGAAACCTCCGTTTCCAGCATCCGTGTAACGGATGGACTCTGTCCGTCTTGCGGAAGTTAGTGGGCCTCATATACCGCCTGTACGACCGATCCAAGCCATCCATCTTGTAGAGGGCCTCGAACACTTCAAAACCATGTTGACCCTTGGTACCCATGCATACACACATGTGCGATACAAAGGCCACAAACAGGCTGCCCTACGACGTTCAAAAATATCTCAACATGATTTCTTCTCCGGGACACTTCAATGGACATTCAAAACCGACTACTTCTGACCGAAATTTCGAGAGGAAGACAATGAACGGGGTGGATTTTGCAAAAAACATCACCAGGGGGTCCACCGAACACGTCAGCGGTCTCTACTTCCGCAGGCCCTGCGTCCGTGAAAACTGGACGCAGTGGGCCGTTCTGCAACCAAGATCTTGGTCGGTTAAATGATTTGGACCATCTATATGGAGGCCAAGGTGGGGCTGACCATCACCAAGGAGGCAGATACCCAAGACAGGCTGTACAGCCGTCCCAAAAAAACTCCAAACGCAGGTTCGTTTGCGTTTTGTTGCTAAACACAGAATGCGAAAACGGGATCCGTTTTCGATGTTGCTGCTTATAAGAGAGAGAGAACGTGAGAGAGAGGGCTATCGAAGTTTCCACGGCTGAGAAGTTTCCCACGAGAAAAAGTGGTTTTTGTTTCTTTTCTTTTTCTTTTTATTTATTTATTTATTTTTTTTTTTTTCTTTTCTTTCTTTTTGAGAGTTCCAGCCCATTCATGTTGGGCTGAACCTCTTAGCTAGGGCTAAGAGGAGAAGCTTGTAGCGTAATGGGGTGGTTCTACAGCTTGGATTCATGTTTTTGAACTAATATTGATTCTGGTTTGATTTTAAGGAATACTTCTAGTTTTTAATGGTTTGTTGTGACTGAAATTACAATGAGTCTGCGATAGCTTTGAGTATTTCTTGTCCATTATTTGATTATGAAACCAGGACGCCCTGTTGTTCACCATCGCCCCTTGGACATGGAGGAATGACGGAACTCTTCCTGACATTCATACATCTTCTGATTGGTTGTGGATTGGTTTAATTCTGTTGTGTATTTTGTCTCATGGGCATGGTTTTGTGATAGAATCGTCTCTAATTCGTATGCCTTTCATCTATTTGAAAACTAGATCAAAAAGAAGTTCACATTGATTTTCAGGTTATATCTTCCAACTGGATGAAGATGGGACTCGAAGTCCAGTTGAGTTCATGAATCGACCATAGATCTCCCTGATCTCTACAAGTGGATCCTCTGAATCCCTAGCTTCCTTCTCTCTGAATTCTTTAATTTTATATTAATATTTCACCATTATTCCTCAAATCACAATTGGTTTAGATTTCATCTTAGCCTAGTTCTAGATCTGATTATTTTCAGATAACGTACAGGTTTCAATCCCTGTGGATTTGACCTCGGTCTTACCAAGTTTATTGCTACATCACAACCTTATACTTGGGGAGTGAACATGGATAATCAGCGCTTAATTTCGGCAAAGCTCATGTCGGCTTCGTCAGTCCACTGAAACTGTCCTTTCTTCATGCAATCTATAATTGGTGACATAATGGTACTGAAATTTTTCACGAACCGACGGTAGAATGTCGTCAGTCCATGAAAACTTCGTACTTCGTGAATATTTGTGGGAACCTGTCATTCTTTGATTATCTTCACATTTTTCTCATCCACCCGAATGCCCGTAGATGTTATGACAAAACCCAGAAACAATAGGCTATCAGTCATAAAGCTGTAATTTTTTAAATTGAGATACAATTTATTTTTAGTGAGCACTTGAAGGACCTTTTTGAGGTATTCCATATGGGTGGTTTCGTCTTGACTGTATATCAAAATATCATCGAAATAAACCACAACGAACCGCCCAATGAAAGGTTTCAGAACTTGGTTCATCAATCTCATAAATGTGTTAGGCGCATTTAAAAGACCGAAGGGCATGACCATCCATTCTATAATTCTTCCTTGGTCTTAAATGTCGTTTTTCACTCATCACTTGGCCGTATTCGAATCTGATGGTAACCGCTCCTTAGGTCCAATTTAGAGAATATTTTGTACCCTCTAACATGTCCAGCATATCGTCCAACTGTGGTATAGGAAACCTATATTTTATGGTAATTTTGTTGATGGCTCGGCTGTCGACACACATGCGCCGACTCCCATCTTTCTCTAGAGTTAATAGAGCTGGTACAGTACATGAACTCATACTTTCTCGAATAAGACCCTTACAGATCAACTCCTCTACTTGTCCTTACAGAATCTCGCACTCATTCGGACTCATTCGATAATGAGGACGATTAGGTAAACTAGACCCAGGGATAAAGTCGATATGGTGTTGGATATCCCGCATGGGGGGTAACCCATTGGGAAGGTCATCAGGCCAGATTTCTTTGAATTCATGCAGCAGGGGCCTTAGTCTTTCAAGGATGATGGTAGGCTTGAGTTCTTCCCCTTTTACAATTAATGCATAAGTCTGTCCTGTTTCTTTGGATTCTTCCACGAAGTCCCGTATGGTTAAGAGAAAATGACCATCCACTTTAGAAGTTTCATGTGGTCCCTCTGGATCCATAAGGGCTAATATGGTCTTCTGGCCATCCTTCACGAAGATATATATGTTATCTCGCCCTTTATGAGTGACGTCACGGTCAGATTGCCAGGGCCGACCGAGTAGTATGTGACATGCTTCCATGTTAACCACATCGCATACTAATTCATCCTTATAATGTTTACCAATTGAAAAGGATATGGTGCATCGTTCACTTACCTTTGTTTCGATGACCTTCTTAATCCAACCGATTGTATATGGAGAAGGATAACGCTCTGTTTTCAATTGTAATTTTTTCACCATGACCTTGGATATGATGCTCTCGCTGCTCCCACTGTCAATGATCACGTCACAAACCTTTCGATTCACCGTACACCTAGTGCGTAAGATGTTATACCGCTATGGATGCACTTCTTTTCTTGGCGCATATAATAGTCGCCTCACGACGAGAAACTCACCGTGATCTTGTTGAACCCAACCTGAATCATTTGTCTCGTCCTCGGCGGTTTGCTCCTGTTCTTCAATATCTGGATCTTCATAAGCGTTATCAGCACTACCATCATTGATGGCGAGGTTTGCCACTTTTCGCTGGGGACAAGTATTTGATGAGTGGCCTGGTTGGCCACAACGATAGCAGTTGTCGGGCCTTAGCCGAGCATATGGGTTCGGAATTCTACTTGGACCAGCATCAGTCGATATGCCCATTTGGGGTCTAGCCTGATCTCAGTTCTCAGATGTAGGAGGTTGAGTGCGTGCTCCTGCGGGCTCTTTTCCCTTGGGCTGTGCAGTTCCCTGGGGTGGACCTGTCACAGGGATCTTTGCAGTAGGATAGGTCCATGTGTTAGGACGTTCAAGTTGCGCTTCTGCTCGAGTAGCGAACTTGATTGCATAATTCATCGTTCAGACAGACTGCATCTGGACCCGATCCTGGATAGCCATACGCAATCTACCATTGAATCGGGTGACTTGCTGCGATCCAGTCTCAACCAATTCGTTACGTGCGGCCAGGCGGTAAAATTCTTCTGCGTATTCTCTCACCGACAGACTACCCTGTCGAAAATTTTGGTATTGTTGGAATAATACCTGATTGTAATCGTTAGGGAGGAATCGGGCACATAGTAGCTGCTCATCCGCTGCCAGGTGCGGATTAGTGCTTTCGTCTGCCTGGTTCGCGCGAGTTGCAGTTGTTCCCACCAAGCTGAAGCTCCTCCTTTCAGCTTGTAGGCCACAAGTTTGACCTTCTTTGCTTCATGGATGTCCATGTAGTCGAAAAATCGTTTAACTTCAAAAAGCTAATTGAGGAAATCCTCAATGTGTAGTTGGCCATTGAAATTAGGAATATCAACCCACATCTTGAATTCTCGATCTATTCGATCTACTCGATCGCCGTTAAGTCTGATATGTTGGAAGATTATGTCGTTGATTTCCTCCTCACTGGAGCCCCCTTCCTCAGGAATGACCCTTTGATGCACTGCCGGTACTACCTGCGATCAGAGCGATTACGAGTTTCAGCAATTGACAGTGGAGGACTACCACTAGGAATACGGAGTTGCCTTAAATTTTTCACCAAGAGATCCGCTATGCGGTCGATGGAAGCCTACAACCCTTGCATGACTTGCCGATTCTCTTGTTGCGCTACTTCGAAAGCTGCCGCCGTTAAAGGTAAATTCTCTGGAGCATTGCTCATGGGATTGTTGCCCGACCTGTCGTTAGAAGTCATCGATCTGAGGAGAAATATCGCTCTGATACCAAATTGACGCAGGGGAGGAAGTGAGGTTGAGCACCGTCTTCCTCAAGAGGATAAGTATTCTGAATCCACGGAATTTCTCTGGACTCCTCACAGAGACTTCTCGAATCCACGAGGAAAGAAAGCATAAAATAGAAATAAATTCTAATAAATTCGAAATTGATTAATGATGATAAAAATGAGTTCACAACCCTTTAAATAGGGTACCAAGCAATGGGAAAGAAATCAGAATCAAATTACAACTAAAACTCCTAGAAATCGCAACTTACTATAAATAGTAAACTTACTATTTATAGATGGTCATGATGTCTACTAGTGCGCAAGGTTTTCGGCCAAAAATAGTAAGTGTCCTATTTGGCTTCACCAATTCTTTCTCCTAATTATTCTAAGCTCTTTTCACGTTGGGCGCAACTCCTAAAGCCCGACGGATGAAGAGTTATAATCAAACTAAAACTTATTATTTATAGTAAAAATGAAATTAAAACAGGAAAGTGACCATCGATCCAGGGGTTTTTCGCAATTTCGAGCGTCGCAACCCTGCGTAGCTGGGTTGGTTGGCTAAAGTAGCTCATTCTACCCCCAAAATCGTACATTTTACGTCAGGTAACTCATTCCGGATTGTGAGATACGTCCGATTTAAGTTCCGATGGTCTGGATCACTTCTGTCACCGACCGGGCCTTTTCTAATCCATGTTGACCATGAAACTGTCCGCCACAGGCTCTACATCAAATGTGTAGTATTCAATTGTTATTTACATTTCTCTAAAATAAAAATTAATTAAATTCATTTACTTTTTCTCGTTTTTTCGCATGAGGGTTCCGTACGTATGACATGTGACGGATGTATAGGGGGTGGTTTGATTTGGTAGGTGCGTACATACATAAATTAATTACATTTAATCCATATCATTACATCTGATCCACTTCAGCAAGCGAAGTGTGTCATTTTGTGAATCATATTAAATAAAAATTGATGGTCAGTACATATCCAGAACATATATCAACATTAGGTGAGAAGTTCCACACGTCTTCCCGCACACGTCTCCTCTCCCGCACCATGCCAGCTATCGCTTCCCTGTACGGGAGATACAAATCTGCATATATGGTTAGCTGTGTCATCGGCGATGCCGTAGACCAACGTAGACTAATGATAGTGTACGTGTCCTGCGAAGATTAGCGCTTACGCTCCTTCGTGCTCCCAGTTATGCGAACGGTTGAAAGGAGATTAAATTACATGGCCCCACAATGATGTATTTATTATATCCATACCATTTATCCATTTATCGAAGTCATTTTAGAATAATATCCAAAAAAATGAATCATATCCAAAGATCAACTGGACCACACCACAAATAGCAGCTCCACACCACAAAAAGCAGTTGAGATAATGATTTTCACCGTTAAAATTTTCATAAGCCCACTATAGCGTTTATTTTCCGTCCAATTTGCTCATGACGTCACAAAGACATGGATGAAGAGTAAAACAAATTTCATATTAATCTAAAACTTCTTTGAACCCGAAAGGGTTTCAATTGCAGACGTTCAATCCACCGTTGCTTTTTTCAGTGTGGTCCACTTGATTGTTATATTTGTTTTGTTTTTTTTTGTCTCAAGCTTTACGAAGAGCATGCAAAATATATGGACGATTAAGATATAACACGTACCTCATGATAGTACCGACCGAACTTGATGACGTCAATACAGCTGGTGTGTGGTACACCGGCCAATCCGCTTCCATTCGACACCGACAATCCGCACTCAGATTTCTTTTATCGCTATGTCACGTGAAAGAATCGCAAACCTCGGACGTACGCGGTCGGGGATCATGGATGCGACTTCTTGAGAATGAGCGTGTATGATTTTCCGTACACATACATACAGCTAACCATACAGGTGGCACCTTGATCCAAACTGTTGAAACAGCGCTGCCAATAATCGATGGACCATCATACCGAAATAAATTGATTGAAAAATTCTATTTGTCTGGTCGTGTCCAAGGATGCTAAGATAAAAATAATGAATGATCCAATTTCAATTAATGAATTTCTACCGGTACAAATATATAATTATTTATTGAATTAATGGTGGTCCATCTAACATTCACGGTGTCTATGAGCAGGCACAAGCATACCCCTGCTCGGCCGGAGTATCAATACAATGTGTCTTTCTTTTATTATTATTATTATTTTTCCAATTCACGTTATAAACGTTCATCAGAAACATTGACAACGTGGTATGATATGTGCAAATTGTTCAGAGGTTTGTTGGACCTTCCTACTGATTTATCATGCCCCTAAAAGTCACCATAGTTTAATCCTGACCTTTCAAATGGTAGATGTTAAAAAGATGGTTAAGAAGATAATAGATCCACTGTAGATGAAAGGACCAAGATTTGTGGCCAGGGTCGTCCACCGTAGGTTACATTAGATCAATGGTTTACATCACTGGACCATTGCCCCAGTTGTATAAAATACTATCCATGTCCTGGGGTCGATAATCATATAAGTTATTCCCAGCTTAAGTAAAGTTGCATAGCGTAGGTGCAAAATGACCAGAGTAAGGTTGCATGCAATCTTCGCTTGTCTAATCATAGTGCTTTCTTCCCCCTATTCATGGCTTGTGGTCTCTCAATCAACGGTTCGATCTCTACCTGGTTTTCCTGGCCCTCTCCCCTTCCATCCAGAAACCGGGTAATTTGTAAATCTGATCTCTTACACTTAGCATCTGATTATTTCCATTTAAGACCCACATAATGGCCACATTATAAATGGTCAAATCTGTGAAATTTGCAGCCTTTACCTGTTTCTAATCATTCGATCAGTAAATTTCTTTCTGGGCTGTTGATCTAAGCCTTTCTTATCCATCTCGATCAAAATGTGAAATGGACCAGATTCTTGTAAACTTCCACTCGGTGTAATTTTTGGGTATGCAATAATCCAGCTTGTGGTCTACTAATTCTATGGTCTTGATCTAGGTACATCGGTGTGGGAGAGTTGGATGAAAACCAGCTGTTTTACTACTTTGTGGAGTCTGAAAAGAACCCAAAAGAGGACCCTCTTGTTGTGTGGCTCACAGGCGGCCCTGGTTGCTCTGCATGGAGTGGTCTTGCCTTTGAAATAGGTATGTATAGAGAAGCGTGTTCACATAGATTTGTTGTATGGGAAATATCACATACAACGTTTTTTTTTTTTTTTTCATTTTATGCTATGATCCATGAAATGGTGGGCCATATCATGAAGATCACCTGGAGCAAACATTGGATAAACCTACTCATGATGTGGGCCACCTTACATTGAGTCAGACATTAGCTTTCCATTGATTTGGATGGTATAGCCTGCCTTATGAATGGACCATCCTGGTTATAGTTGCTGGTTACCTTGTGATACATCCTGCTGTTTGCACTGCTTCTATATTTTTCATACAAGATATTGTCAGGGAACATTCATGGTATGCAAATACGAGAAGATTTGATAAGAACATCTAACAGTTCAAAGCCATTTCTGAAATGGTGGTGGTTTATCTATTACACGATCTGACGTTGGAAGAATCATAAATTAATTCATTAGCTGAAAAAAGAAAATCCCTTTTTAAAGTCTTGTTAGCTTGAACTTTGGTTGATTTATGTATTGATGAAAAAGATGATATAGATCAATTCATGGATAGGAGGATTAATGAGGAGTAAAGAACTCTACCAAATAAAATTAAAATAATAATTGAATTTACAAATTTATGGAGATACCCAAGTCCCATAAAAAATCTGATGTTGAGAGCTTTGACATGATTTATTTTTTAATTTTTATTTTATTTTTAAAGTTGATACATGAAAAACCTAGAAAAAATCCATAAAAATGTAGTTTTAATACTTTAAATTTAAGCAGAATTAAAATGGAACTAGAGTAAACGAAAGAGGTGACAAAATAGAAACCTGTTCTTAAAATGTCTGACTCCAATGTAATAACAAGGGATGGAAAGAAACTAGGTCTTTTGGGCTTAGAAAGCTTGGAGATTTCCTTTGTTGGGTATCACCCGATTTTTTTTATGCTGGCAAGAAAATTGCTATTGGAAAGTCTCCTTGGTTTGATGAGATGATAGAGAGAGCGTGGTATGTGCGAGTGATCCAGCGGTTAACTTACCGTTGCCTTTAAAACAATAAAATAAAATAAAATAAAGAAAATTATTATTAAAAAAAATATCTCAGAGATTGGAATTACAGAGAACAAAACCCAGCAGTAGATTAGGTAAACCAACTGCGTGGTGTGCCAGACACCACTGACCTCAGTGGTGTGTTGATGTCAACAAGTTCTGTGGGCCCCACCATGATGTATGTGTTATATCTAATCTGTCCGTGCATTTGGCAAGATGGTTTTAAACACTTGAGTCGAAAAAGAAACAAATACAAAGCACAAGTGGACCACACTGCAAAAAGCAGTGGGGATTCGACGATTACCATTGAAACCTTCTCATGGTTACAAAAGTTTTGGAAAAATATAATATTTGTTTTTCCCCTAATCATAGTTTGTGTGAGTTGGATGGAAAATAAAAGTTACTGTGGGCCTGTAAATGTTTCAACGGTTGGAATCATTGGCCCACTGAATTTTGTATGCGGCCAACTTGAGCTTTGGATATGGTTTTTTCCATGGCTGGTGTAAGTGCATATCGTGCGAAGACGAGCGCTGACATTGACTCCAGCTTCGAGTTGTACAAATGGTTCAAAGGATATCAAAGTTACATAAGCCCCCCAGTGATGTGTGTATTATATCGACATGGTTCATTCATTTTTCGAGATCATTTTAGAGCATTATCCAAAAATGAATCATATCTAAAGATTAAATGGACCACACCACAAATAGCAGCAGGATAATGATATTCACCGTTAAAAACTTCACAAGGCCCACCATAAAGTTTATTTTCCATCTAATCTGTTCATAAGGTCACAAAGACCTGGATGAAGAGGATAAACAAATTTCATATTGATCCAAAACTTTTGTAACCTCTAAAAGGGTTTCAATGGTAAACCTTGAATCCCTGACTACTTTTTGATCCACTTGATAGTTAGATTGGTCTTATTTTTCATCTCAAGCCTTAATACGGCTCACCAAATGGATGGTTTGAATATAACTAATTCCTCGTGACGAGACCCACAAAACTTGTGGACGTATATACATTAACTATATAACTGTTGTGTGTTACACCAGCCAATCAGCATCCGACTTTTTATAAGGAGCATGCCTTGAAATGATACCGACAAATGGAATGGTGAATGGTGGTGTGGATATACACACGTCAGGGTTACGTCAACGCAGCATCTAATTAAGGCGGCGCTTCCCTGGATCAGGGTCTGCGAGCGGAACAGGTGAGATCCGGCCTCACCAAAGACGTGCCATGGAGCTTCTTTGGGGCCACCTTAATGTATGTATTATATATCTGCACCGTCCATCCTTTTTACCAAATCATTTTACAGAATTAATCTAAAAATGAAGTAGATCAGATTATCAGTCCCACCATACCATAAGAAACAGTAGTGATTGACCATTTATGGGCTACAAAAGTTTTTGGATCAAGCTGATATTTGTTTTTTCCCTTCATCCAGGCTACAGATTGGATGGTAAATAAACACTGCAGAGATATTAAGTTGAGATCTATGAAGTTTTTAACAGATTGGATGGTCAATCATCATTATATTTCTTATGGTATGGTCCACTGATAATTTAATCTACTTCATTTTTAGGATAATGTCCTAAAATGGTACGAAAAAATGGATGGACGGCATGCATACATAATACATGCATCAAGCTGGCCCGTGGTAACCGGGCAGTAATGGCCGTACTGTCTTGGGTGAAGGTCTTTGGCTCACCTAATCCGCTATCATTCAGACAAGTGTGGATGTGAAAGTTAGTTGTCTTTTGCTTTTCTCTTTATTGAGTAGTCGAACGTGGAAAAATGTCTTTTACAAGTACGCATGCAGGAGAGGATTATTTTCGGTAGGTGAAAAAGGCAGGGCTTATACGTAAAACCCTTAAAATATAGTCCAATCGCGAAAAAAAGTTAAAATACGGTCCGACCGCGATTTGAAATCAGATTAGGCCACTGTGAATATGTATGGTGTATCCATGCTGTTCATCCGTTTTCCATGTCCTTTTAAAGCGAAGTTCCTGCAGATGCTTAGGTGGGGCCAGAGTAATGGTTTTAAATTTACTCTGTCCATCTTTATTTTTGGATCATTTTAAGATTAGAAACCAGAAATAGAGAAGATTTAAAACTCGAGGCAGCCATAGGAAAGGAAACAGTGGGGATTCAGCTACCGCCGTTGAAACATTAGTATGGCCACGGAAGTTTTGTACCAGGGCATGTTTTTGGTGTTTTGACTTCATCCCAGTGGGAATGACCTTATAAACTGTTTGGAAGGCATATAAACATCAAGGTAGAGCCCAGGAATGTTTCAACGGTATACAACACTTTCCTCGTTTTCCCTCTCGTATGGTTGCCCTGTGTTTTGGATCCACCTGATTTTTGTTCTTGTGCCTTAAAATTATCTGGAAAGCGGATGGATGGTGTGGATTTCTCAAAAAACATTATAATAGGTCCCACCTAGCATCCTAGAGCAGGAACTTGGCCATGGTGCAACTCATCCACGATCCACACCTGTTGTACATGTTTGGACCGTTCATGGGGGAAGCGGATTGCGTCCTACCCCCTCCCGTCTCCATCTGGGAATGCTGGGAACGGATGAGAGCTTTGAGTGGCCACTGTGATGTATGGGTCTTATCCACACTGTCCATCCATTTTTTTCGTATCATTTTAGGTTATAAACCAAAAAATAAGACAACTCCAAGGTTCAAATGGACCACACCACAGGAAGTAGTGGTGATAATAATTCTCACGATTGAAACTTTTCTAGGGCCCACCTTGATGTTTATTTGCCATCCAACCTATTTATAAAGTTAAATAGCCTTGATGAAGAGAAAACACAAATATCAACTCGATCCAAAAGTTCTATGGCACCCAAAAAGTTTTCAATGATAAGAGTTTAATCCCTATTGTGTAGTTCACTTAAGCCTTGCATCTAAATTTGGGCATCGAGTTGAGTCGGACCGAGTTAGGATTGACCCGATTCGATCTAGTTTTGAAATAAGCCTGATCCGAACTCGACTCGCCTCGGTATCGAGTCCAGCATGCCTGAACCGATCCAAATCCAGATCTGACCTAAACTAGTCCAGACTGAGTCCAACCCAGTCAAAGTATCGTGTCAATTCGAGTTGGCACCGATTCGGATTGAGAGATGAGTGAGGGAGGGAGTAGAGAGGAGAGAGAGAGAGGAGGAGGGGGAGGGTGATGATGGTGGTGGGTGACTGCCAAGCTTGGAAGAGAGAGAGAGAGAGAGAGAGAGAGAGCTTTGAAGAGAGAGAGAGAGAGAGAGAGAGAGAGAGAGAGAGAGAGAGGAGAGAGAGAGAGAGAGAGGGTTGTGATGGTGGTGGTGGCTGCCGAGCTTTGAAGAGAAGGGAGGGAGTGGAGAGAAGAGGTGGTAATGATGGTAGCTAGTTGCCAAACTTAGAAAAGGAGGAGGATGAGGGAGGTGATGGGTTTTTTTGACCCGTCGTCGACCGGTCGTGAGCCCTGCTCGACCGGTCGAAGGCTGGTGGTCAACCAGTCGAAGGAGTCGAGTCGTGACACGACTCAAAGTCCAGCGACTGTGGACTATTTTTCTCCGGAGTGCTCGACCAGTCGAAGGAGGTGCTCGACCGGTCGAAGGTGGCTCTCGACCGGTCGTGGACTCGGTTCGACCAATCGAGGTTACACAGATTCGTTCCGCGATTTTGCGCATATTTCGTGTTGCAAGTCCTTTCGCAACTGGGATGCAGAAAGGAGTTTCCTAAAACTTTAAATAGGGATTCCTAAGGTTTTTTAGGTACAACAAGAGGGTTTCCTAAAGATTTACAAGGGATTTACAAAAGGGTTTAGGGCTATCAAAGGTGAGAGAGAGAGAGAGAGAAAGAGAGAGAGAGGAAGCTTATAGAAGGGAGGTTCTGCTCGTAGAGGTTATCTACTATGCAATCTATATCTTAGCGCTTCTATATCCTCGTAATCGATTAGATCTCTCCGTTTTCTCTATTTCTCTTATTGTTTATCCACTCCTGTGTGAGTGAAAAAGGTTGTAACATTGTACTTCATACTGGATTGTTGATCTCAACGAGGTCCCATGGTTTTTACCTCTTGGAGGGTTTTCCACGTAAAAGTCTCTTGTGTTCCGTGGTTTATGCTTTGATTGTCTTTCATTGCATTATTATTCCGTAATTTTGGTTTGTATCTGGAGGGCTAGATCCTAAGGTTTCGTGTAAGGCCCCCAACAAAGTGGTATCAGCGCTAAGTTCATCGAACGGGTAGGATCGGTTTTGAATTATGGAAGGTGGCTCATTAAGGATGATCAGCCTCAATGGTTCTAACTGGGCCATATGGAAGTCTAAGATGGAGGACTTGCTTTATTGCAAGGACCTATATTCTCCAATTTTAGGCATATCAACAAAATCCAAGGATATGACTGATGATAATTGGAAGAAGATGGAACGAAAGGCAGTGGGGTTTGTTAGACAATCGTTGGATGATTCAGTATTCCACCATGTGTCTACGGAAACCTCAGCCGCTAGCCTATGGCTGAAATTACAAGGGCTGTATGAGAGGAAGACAGCCGATAATAAAATTTTTCTGATAAAGCGACTTGTGAATCTCAAGTTCAAGGATGGTGCTTCTATGGCCGAGCACATGAATGAGGTCAGCAATATAGTGAACCAACTCACCTCTATGAAGATGGTCCTTGATGATGAATTGCAGGCTTTACTATTGCTTAGTTCATTGCCTGACAGTTGGGAGACATTGGTGGTGTCTTTAAGTAACTCCGCGTTGGATGGAAAGATATCCATGGAACAGGTAACCAGTTGTCTCTTCAATGAGGAGACAAAGAGGAAGTCTCAGGAATCTACTCAGCAAGAGACCCTTGTGACACAGGAACGGAGGAGAGGAAAGAACGGGAAGGGCGGGAAGGCCCGAGATAAATCAAGAGGCAAGTCGAGTAACAGAAAAGATGTTGATTACTGGAATTGTGGCAAGAAGGGCCACTACAAGCATGAATGTCGTGGTAAGAAGAATGACAAGATAGGAAAAAGGAAGGAAGATGAATCAGATTCCACTGCGGTCGCTTCAGATGGCGACGTTGTAGTTATTCTTTCTGCAGATCATGATGTATGTCTCATGGCTACGAGTCAGGACACCGACTGGGTGATAGAATCGGGAGCTTCTTTTCATGCGACTCCACGCAGGGACTTCTTCACAAGCTATAAGTCAGGTGACTATGGGATTGTGAAGATGGGAAATTCTGGCATATCAAAAATCGTGGGAGTCGGTGATATTTGTGTGAAGACCGATGTGGGCTGCACATTGGTTCTCAGGGATGTGAGGCATATCCCAGACCTCCGCCTCAACTTGATGTCGACGGGAAGGTTGGATGATGATGGCTATGAAAGCCGGTTTGCTGGTGAGCGATGGAAGCTCATCAAGGGTTCACTGATCGTAGCCAGAGGAAAGAAGTGTTGCACCCTTTACAAGGCAAGTGTTAGTATGTGTAAGGGTGGGTTGAACACAGTGGAAGATTCAGCTATTGACATGTGGCACAGGCGTCTAGGCCACACGAGTGAAAAGGGCTTCAGGTACTAACAAAGAAGCGGCTCCTTTCAGACGTGCTTGGTACACCTCTCAAAACCTGTCTTGATTGTTTACCAGGGAAACAACATAGAGTTTCATTTGTTAAATCTGCTTCTCATGCTAATAAAGTGCATGCATTAGATTTGGTTTATTCTGATGTTTGTGGTCCTATGATGACAAAAACCTTGGGTGGGGCATTGTATTTTGTTACCTTTATAGATGATGCATCTAGGAGGGTTTGGGTTTATGCTTTGAAATCCAAAGATGAGGTCTTTGGTGTGTTTAAATTGTTTCATGCTACGGTCGAGAGAGAGAGAGACAGGTAGATCATTGAAGTGTATCTGCACTGACAATGGTGGTGAATACATTGACGACTTTCATGAGTACTGCAAGTCCCAGGGTATACGTCATGAACAAACGATTCCCAAGACCCCCCAGCATAATGGTGTAGCTGAGCGAATGAATCGTACCATTGTTCAGAGAATCAGATGCATGTTATCCCATGCGAAATTGCCCAAGACGTTCTCAGGAGAAGCAATGCACACGACAGTGTATTTGATAAACAGGTCTCCATCAGCCCCATTGAATGGAGAAGTACCTGATAAGGTGTGGACTGGATATGATCCATCATACAGTCATCTCAGGGTGTTTGGATGCAGGGCATCCGTTCACGTACCAAAGGATGAGAGGTCCAAGCTCGATATGAAGATCAGGCAGTGTGTGTTCTTAGGGTACGGTGATGAAAAGTTCGGTTACAGATTGTGGGATCCGACCGAGAGGAAGCTCATCGGGAGCAGAGATGTGGTTTTCTTTGAAGATCAGTGTATAGAAGACATTGGTAAGCTAGAGAAGAACCAACCTAGTTCAGGTGATCTAGAGGACATGGATCCGGTTATTCATCCCGTGGTGCTTGATGCAGGGGAGTACAACAAGGTGCAGAGGACGAGGAAGTTCCTTCAGAAGATGGACCAGGGGAGCAGCCCCCACTTGATCCACCTGTTGAGCCACAGGTGAGGAGGTCATCTAGGGACAGACAACCGTCCAAGAGGTACTTGCCACATGAGTACATTATGCTGATTGATGGGGGAGAGCTAGAAGATTATTTTGTGGCCCTAGCTGACGAGCATAAGGGGGAGTGGTTGAAAGCTATGCAAGAGGAGATGGAATCCTTGCATAAGAACTAGACCTATGATATGGTGAAATTACCTAAGGGTAAGAAAGCTCTAAGCAACAAGTGGGTGTTCAGAACGAAGATTGAGCAGAAGAATTCACAGACGAGGTTCAAGGCCAGACTTGTGGTGAAAGGGTTTGGTCAAAGGAAAGACATAGACTTCGAGGAGATATTCTCATCAGTGGTGAAGATGACATCCATACGGGTGTTGCTTGGGTTGACAGCTAGCATGGATCTGAAGATAGAGCAGTTAGATGTTAAGACTGCGTTCTCCATTGTGACCTGGAAGAAGAGATCTACATGCACCAAATAGAGGGGTTCGAAGTCAAAGGCAAAGAGCATATGGTGTGTAGGCCGAGGAAGAGCTTGTATGGGCTGAGACAAGCTCCACGACAATGGTATAAGAAGTTCGACTCGTTTATGTTGAAACATGGGTATGACAGAACAGAGTCGGACCACTGTGTGTTCACGCGCAAGTTCTTAGATAGTGATTTCTTAGTTCTGCTATTATACATTGATGACATGCTCATCATGGGAAAAGACATCAAGAAGATCGACAGGCTGAAACAGGAGTTGGGCAAGTCTTTTGCGATGAAAGACTTGGGCCCGGCTAGACAGATCCTAGGAATGGAGATAACCCGTGACAGGAGTAGCAAGAAGCTTTGGCTGTCACAAGAGTGGTATATTGAGAAAGTCCTAGAGCGGTTTAATATGAATGCAGCGAAGCCGGTCAGTACTCCACTAGATGGTCACTTCAGATTGAGCGACAGACAGTGTCCCAAGACGAAGCCAGAGGTAGAAGAGACGCAGAAGATACCCTACGCATCAGCGGTGGAAAGTTTGATGTATGCTATGGTGTGTACATGCCCAGACATAGCATATGCGGTTGGCGTTATCAGCCGGTATCTTGCCAATCCTAACAAAGAGCATTGGGTAGCGGTGAAGTGGATAATACGGTATCTAAGATGCTCATCCAAGTTGAGCCTATGCTATGGTGACGGTGAACCTGTGTTAGAGGGCTACACAGATGCAAATATGGGAGGTGACATAGACTCCGAGAAGTCTACATCGGGGTTCATGTTCACGTTTACAGGGGGAGCGGTCTCCTGGCAGAGCAAGTTACAGAAGGTCGTAACATTGTCGATGATAGAGGTCATGTACATTGCAGTCACAAAGACATGTAAAGAGATGTTTTCGATGAAGAGGTTCCTAAAGGAACTTAGCCTGAATGAGGAGGAGCATATGATCTAGTGCAATAGTCAGAGTGCTATACACTTGAGCAAGAATCCAAGTCAGCTTTCTAAGTCAAAGCACATAGAGATTCGGTATCACTGGATCATGGATACTTTGGAACAGAAGGTGTTAAAACTTGAGAAGGTCCATACGGACGATAATGGGTTAGACATGATGACCAAGGCTTTGCTCAAGGGCAACTTTGAAGTTTGTAGAAGCATGGCTGGCTTGAAGAAGGTGGATCCCTCCTGGGTCAAAAAGGGGAAGATTTGATGGGTTTTTTTGACCCGTCGTCGACCGGTCGTGAGCCCTGCTCGATCGGTCGAAGGCTGGTGGTCGACTAGTGGAAGGAGTCGAGTCGTGGCACGATTCAAAGTCTAGCGACTGTGGACTATTTTTCTCTGGGGTGCTCGACCAGTTGAAGGAGGTGCTCGACCGGTCGAAGGTGGCTCTCGACCGGTCGTGGACTCGGTTCGACTAGTCGAGGTTACGCAGATTCGTTCCGCGATTTTGCGCAGATTTCATGTCGCAAGTCCTTTCACAAGTGGGATGCGGAAAGGAGTTTCCTAAAACTTTAAATAGGGATTCCTAGGGTTTTCTAGGTACAACAAGAGGGTTTCCTAAAGCTTTACAAGGGATTTGCTAAAGGGTTTAGGGCTATCAAAGGTGAGGGAGACAGAGAGAGAAAGAGAGAGAGGAAGCTTATAGAAGGGAGGTTCTGCTCGTGGAGGTTATCTACTGTGCAATCTATATCTTAGCGCTTCTATGTCCTCGCAATCGGTTAGATCTCTCCGTTTTCTCTATTTCTCTTATTGTTTATCCACTCCTGCGTGACTGAAGAAGGTTGTAACGTTCTACTTCATAGTGGATTGTTGATCTGGACGAGGTCCCGTGGTTTTTACCTCTTAGCGGGTTTTCCACGTAAAAATCTCTTGTGTTGTATAGTTTATGCTTTGATTGTTTTTCATTGCATTATTATTTCGTAATTCTGGTTTGTATCTAAGGAGCTAGATCCTAAGGTTTTTTGCAAGGCCCCCAACAGGAGGGAGAGAGAGGGTTTAAGATTGGGTCGGGTTCGGGTGCAGTGTATAGAGTTAGATATAGTTAAAAATTATGGTTTTTTTTTATATTATATATATACTTGAATTTGAGTCGAGTCGATTTTGGATCGAGTCGAGTCTGATTGAATCGAGTTTCAGGTCGAGTCGAGTCAAGTTATTAGGTATCTCAAACTCGACTCGGTTTGAATTTGGATTGTACGAAGATTACTCGGTTCGGACCGACTCACCCTTTCAGTTTAGGTCAAGTCATTTCTGAATAAGTCGGATGAGTTCAGTTAGGTAAGATGAGTCGTCCCTTGCCCCTTCTGTACTTGTATCTGCCTCATTTTTGGGCTTACATCATAAGATGATACGAAGAAATGGATATCGGTGTGGATAAGACCCATACACCACGGTGGCCACTCGAAGATCCTGCCCGCTCCCAAATGAGCGGGGGTAGGAAACAATCTGCGTCCGTTCATGGGACCATGCATAAAAAGAAATCTGACAGGCATCGATTCCTTCCAATTTCGCCGGATAAAGTTACACATGTACACTTTCCTTTATACCTGTCCATTTGGTGGCTACCACATGTGGTGTTAGGCTTTGCCCAATCACTGCCTGCTCTGGACCATCTTCCATTTGCATTAGTACCCATGATATGTATGGTGTAGATTGGCATACCTAAATGACATTTGTCCACATTAGACAGAGCACCCTAGTTAGTATGCAGTAGATCTCTCATGTACGGTTGTCTTCTCCTCCCCCATTCCCCCGTGTGTTGTGGTCCACATGAGTTTTAGATTAGACGGTTTTTGCAGAGGATTTTCGTCCATGGGCAATGATCACATGCGTCCCAACGAATGGTAATTATAATCCTTTTTTTTTTACGAAGCAAACACAAGGAAATTGATACATGGGAATATTGAGTCAGCCATCCTTCCGCTCGGAAGATGATATATCAATTGAGCTTTATTAAGTATGGTCCCACTATATGGATGGCACAGATTGTTACTGATGGGTTTTTTGACCCATCGTCGACCGGTCGTGAGCCCTGCTCGACCGGTTGAAGGCTGTAGTCAACCAGTCGTGGAAGACGAGTCGTGGCACGACTCGAAGTACAACGATTGTGGACTGTTTTTCTCCGAGGTTCTCTACCAGTCGAAGGAGGTGCTGGACCGGTCAAAGGTGGTTCTCGACTGGTCGTGGACTCGGTTCGACCAGTCGAGGCTACACAGATTCGTTCCGCGATTTTGCGCGGATTTCGTGTCGCAAGTCCTTTCGCAACTGGGATGCGGAAGGGAGTTTCCTAAAACCATAAATAGGAGTTCCTATATTTTTTAGGTTATGACAAGAGGGTTTCCTAAAGCTTTACAAGGGATTTGCTAAAGGGTTTAGGGCTATCAAAGGTGAGAGAGAGAAGAATATAGAGAGAGGAAGCTTATAAAAGGGAGGTTCTGCTCGTGGAGGTTGTCTACTATGTAATCTATATCTCAGCGCTTCTATGTCCTCGTAATCGGTGAGATCTTTCCGTTTTCTTTGTTTCTCTCATTGTTTATCCACTCCTACATGAGTGAAGAAGTTTGCAACGTTATACTTCATAGTGGATTGTTGATCTGGACGAGGTCCGGTGGTTTTTACATCTCTTCGAGGGTTTTCCACATAAAAATCTCTTGTGTGGTGTGTGATTGATGCATCGATTATTTTCATTGCTTTATTATCCATAATTCTGGTTTGTTCTAGAGGGCTAGATCCTAAGGTTTTGTGCAAGGCCCCCAACAAAGTGGTATTAGAGCTAAGTTCATGGAATGGGTAGGATCGGTTTTTGAATTATGGAAGGTGGCTCATCAAGGATGATCAGCCTCAATGGTTGTAACTGGATCATATGGAAGGCTAAGATGGAGGACTTGCTTTATTACAAGGACCTATATTCTCCAATTTTAGGCATATCAGCAAAATCTAAGGATATGATTGATGATGATTGAAAGAAGATGACCCGAAAGGCTGTGGGGTTTGTTAGACAATGGTTAGATGATTCAGTATTCTACCATGTGTCTACGGAAACCTCAGCCGCTAGCCTATGGCTGAAATTACAAGGGCTGTATAAGAGGAAGACAGCCAGTAATAAAAATTTTCTGATAAGGCGACTTGTGAATCTCAAGTTCAAGGATGGTGGTTCTATGGCCGAGCACATGAATGAGGTTAGCAATATAGTGAACCAACTCACCTCTATGAAGATGGTCCTAGATGATGAATTGCAGGCTTTATTATTGCTTAGTTCATTGCCTGGCAGTTGGGAGACATTAGTGGTGTCTCTAAGTAACTCCGCGCCGGATGGAAAGATATCCATGGAAAAGGTAACCAGTTGTCTCTTCAATGAGGAGACAAGGAAGAAGTCTCAGGAATCTACTCAGCAAGAGGCCCTTGTGACATAGGAACGGGGGAGAGGAAAGAACAGGAAGGGTGGGAAGGCCCGAGATAAATCAAGAGGCAAGTCGAGTAAAAGAAAAGATGTTGATTGCTGGAATTGTTGCAAGAAGGGCCATTACAAGCATGAATGTTGTGGTAAGAAGAACGACAAGAAAGGAAAAGGGAAGAAAGATAAATCAAATTCTACTGCGGTCGCTTCAGATGGCGACGTTGTAGTTATGCTTTCTGCAGATCATGATGTATGTCTCACGGCTACGAGTCAAGACACAGACTAGGTGATAGACTCGGGAGCTTCTTTTCATGCGACTTCACGCAGGGACTTCTTCACAAGCTATAGGTCAGGTGACTATAGGACTGTGAAGATGGGAAATTCTGACGTATCAAAAATCGTGGGAGTCAGTGATATTTGTGTGAAAACTGATGTGGGCTGCACATTGGTTCTCAGGGATGTGAGGCATATCCCAGACCTTCACCTCAACTTGATGTCGACAGGAAGGTTGGATGATGATGGCTATAAAAGCCGGTTTGCTGGTGGGCGATGGAAGCTCATTAAAGGTTCGTTGATCGTGGCCAGAGGGAAGAAGTGTTGCACCCTTTACTAGGCAAGTGTCAGTATGTGCAAGGGTGGGTTGAACGCAGCGGAAGATTCAGCTATTGACTTGTGGCACAGGCGTCTAGGCCACATGAGTGAAAAAAGGGCTTCAAGTACTAGCAAAGAAGCGACTCTTTCCAGACATGACCGGTACACCTCTCAAAACCTGTCTTGATTGTTTATCAGGGAAACAACATAGAGTTTCATTTGTTAAATCTGCTTCTCATGTTAATAAAGTGCATACATTAGATTTGGTTTATTCTGATGTTTGTGGTCCTATGAGGACAAAAACCTTGGGTGGGGCATTGTATTTTGTTACCTTTATAAATGATGCATTTAGGAGGGTTTGAGTTTATGCTTTGAAATCCAAAGATGAGGTCTTTGGTGTGTTTAAATTGTTTCATGCTATGGTCGAGAGAGAGACAGGTAGATCATTGAAGTGTATCCGCACTGACAATGGTGGTGAATACATTGGCGACATTCATGAGTACTGCAAGTCCCTTGGTATACGGCATGAACAGACAGTTCCCAAGGCCCCCCATCATAATGGTGTAGCTGAGCGAATGAATCGCACCATTGTTGAGAGAATCAGATGCATGTTATCCCATGTGAAATTGCCCAAGATGTTCTAGGGAGAAGCAATG
The DNA here is from genome assembly GCA_021015155.1 of Magnolia officinalis. Lineage (NCBI taxonomy): Eukaryota > Viridiplantae > Streptophyta > Magnoliopsida > Magnoliales > Magnoliaceae > Magnolia > Magnolia officinalis. The sequence continues at coordinate 13,846,951 of JAJHSJ010000010.1, read as the reverse complement.
CACACGGCGGTGTATTTGATAAACAGGTCTCGATCATCCCCGTTGAATGGAGAAGTACTTGAGAAGGTGTGGACTGGACATGACCCATCATACAGTCAACTCAGGGTGTTTGGATGCAGGATATCCGTTCATGTACCAAAGGACGAGAGTTCCAAGCTTTATATGAAGATTAGACAGTGTATGTTCTTAGGGTACAGTGATGAAAAATTCGGTTGCAGATTGTGGGATCCGATCGAGAGGAAGATCGTAAGGAGCAGAGATGTGGTTTTCTTTGAAGATCAGTGTATAGAAGACATTGGTAAGCTAGAGAAGAACCAACCTAGTTCAGGTGAGCTAGATGACATGGATCCGGTTATTCCTCCCGTGGTGCCTGATGACGGGGGAGTACAACAAGGTGCAGAGGACGAGGGAGTTCCTTCAAAAGATGGACCAGGGGAGCATCCCTCACTTGATCCACCTGTTGAGCCACATGTGAGGAGGTCATCTAGGGACAAACAGCCGTCCAAGAGGTACTCGCCACATGAGTACATTATGCTGACTGATTGGGGGAGAGCCAGAAGATTATTCTGAGGCCCTAGCCGACAAGCATAAGGGGGAGTGGTTAAAAGCTATGCAAGAGGAGATGAAATCCTTGCATAAGAATCACACCTATGATATGGTGAAACTACTTAAGGGCAAGAAAGCTCTGAGCAACAAGTGGGTGTTCAGAAAGAAGATTGAGAAGAAGAATTCACAGACGAGATTCAAGGCCAGACTTGTGGTGAAAGGTTTTGGTCAGAGGAAAGGTATAGACTTCGAGGAGATATTCTCACCAGTGGTGAAGATGACATCCATACGGGAGTTGCTTGGGTTGGCGCCTAGCATGGATCTGGAGATAGAGTAGTTAGATGTTAAAATTGCCTTTCTCCATGGTGACCTGGAAGAAGAGATCTACATGCACCAACCAGAGGGGTTCGAAGTCAAGGGCAAAGAGCATACGGTGTGTAGGTTGAGGAAAAGCTTGTATGGGCTGAAACAAGCTCCACGACAATGGTACAAGAAGTTCGACTCATTTATGTTGAAACATGGGTATGACAGAACGGAGTCAGACCACTGTGTGTTAACGCGCAAGTTCTCAGATGATGGTTTCTTAGTTCTATTATTATACGTTGATGACATGCTCATCATGGGAAAAAACATCAAGAAGATCGACAGGCTGAAACATGAGTTGGGCAAGTCTTTTGTGATGAAAGACTTGGGCTTAGCTAAATAGATCATAGGAATGGAGATAACCCGTGATAGAAGCAGCAGGAAGCTCTGACTGTCACAAGAGCGGTATATTGAGAAAGTCCTAGAGCGGTTTAATATGAATGCAGCGAAGCCGGTCAGTACTCCACTAGATGGTCACTTCAGATTGAGCAACAGGCAGTGTCCCAAGACAAAAGCAGAGGTGGAAAAGATGCAGAAGATACCCTACGCGTTAGCGGTAGGAAGTTTGATGTATGCTATGGTGTGTACACGCCCAGACATAGCATATGCGGTTGGTGTTGTCAACCGGTATCTTGCCAATCCTGACAAAGAGCATTGGGCAGCGGTGAAGTGGATATTGCGGTATCTAAGAGGCTCATCCAGGTTGACCCTATGCTATGGTGACGGTAAACCTATGTTAGAAGGCTACACAGATGCATATATGGGAGTGACATAGACTCCAGGAAGTCTAAATCGGGGTTCATGTTCACGTTTGCAGGGGGAGTAGTCTCCTGGTAGAGCAAGTTACAGAAGGTCGTAACATTTTCGACGACAGAGGCAGAATACATTGCAGTCACAGAGGCATGTAAAGAGATGATTTGGATGAAGAGGTTCCTACAGGAACTTAGCTTGAAGCAGGAGGAACACGTGATCTATTGCGATAGTCAAAGTGTTATACACTTGAGTAAGAATCCAAGTCAGCATTTTAAGTCCAAGCACATAGAGATTCGGTATCACTGGATCATAGATACTTTGGAACAAAAGGTGTTACAGCTTGAGAAGGTTCACACAGACGATAATGGGTCAGACATGATGACCAAGGCTTTGCTCGAGGGTAAGTTTGAGGTTTGTAGAATCCTGGCTGGCTTGAAGAAGGTGGATCCCTCTTGAGTCAAAAAGAGAGATTTGATGGGTTTTTTGACCCGTTGTCGACCGGTTGTGAGCCCTGCTTGACCGGTCGAAAGCTGTAGTCGACCAGTCGTGGAAGACGAGTCGTGGTACGACTCAAAGTCCAGCGACTGTGGACTGTTTTTCTCTGGGGTGCTCTACTAGTCGAAGGAGGTGCTCGACCGGTCGAAGGTGGCTCTCGACCGGTCGTGGACTCGGTTCGACCAGTCGAGGCCACGCAGATTCGTTCCGCGATTTTACACGGATTTCGTGTCGCAAGTCCTTTCGCAACTGGGATGCAGAAGGGAGTTTCCTAAAACTATAAATAGGATTTCTTAGGGTTTCTAGGTTATGACAAGAGGGTTTTTTAAAGCTTTACAAGGGATTTGCTAAAGGGTTTAGGGCTATCAAAGGTGAGAGACAGAAGAAAAGAGAGAGAGGAAGCTTATAGAAGGGAGGTTCTGCTCGTGGAGGTTGTCTATTGTGCAATCTATATCTCAACTCTTATATGTCCTCATAATCGGTAAGATCTCTCTGTTTTCTTTGTTTCTCTAATTGTTTATCCACTCCTGCGTGAGTGAAGAAGTTTGTAACGTTCTACTTCATAGTGGATTGTTGATCTGGACGAGGTCCCGTGGTTTTTACCTCTTTGAGGGTTTTCCACGTAAAAATCTCGTGTGGTGTGTGATTGATACATTGATTATTTTCATTGCTTTATTATCCATAATTCTGGTTTGTTCTGAGGGCTAGATCCTAAGGTTTTGTGCAAGGCCCCCAATAGTTACATCACTCTACCAAAGTTGGTTGTGAATCCGCTCTAGGGCAGAGGAATACCCATCTATCTGGAGCACAAATATCAGTGAGTTGTATCTATTCATCTGGATACCCCAAGCGTGGCCGATGATAACAAATGGCAGAAAATAAAAACTGATTAGATGATCTTATCCGTTTGGTAGGCTGTCAAATCAACGGTGGGAAATGAAAATTGTATAATGGTCAAGAATTCAGCGGGGAAGCTGTTGAAAATGTGTGGATAGAATGAGCTAATAAGTGTGATTTTGAAACACAATCCACCCATCATAAGCTCAATTTATGGAGGGATAGGATTGACCAATTACCCTTCCAGCCCGTGAGGAGGATGGAACCGTAATATGGTATAGATTAACTATCTCTACAAGCGACAAACCTAGCAGGGTGATGTGTCAATCAATGCCATCCATGAAGTGGGACCCAACTGATCAGATGGCTAGGATCTTCCCATCTATGTTTATTTTGAAGAGAGGTGGTTCTATCACATCCTTGTTTTACCATCTCCATCGTACATCACACCGATCAAAAAAGCCTGCGAATGGTCTCGAATGACCACTCATTAGATGGACGATCGGAGGGAAAATCACCAGCGGCCTATATTTAATGACCAAAAATACTTTTTGAATCAGGGCTTGTTCATAGTATATAGTTCCTGATGAATGGTTTGGATTAGATTTGAAACGCATTACGTAGAAAGATGGTGCGTGGCAGTTATGATGTGGGCCTACATTCTATCAAAACTAACCACGCTGTGAAAAAAAAAGTCATATGCATTGCTTTTAAATTGCTTCTTAAGGGGTTTTGACCCACTTGGACCATTGATAAACTCTCCTGCTTACCTTCTGAAAAAGGATGTTATCGTTTCTATCTTACCTTTGCAGGTCCTCTGTATTTTCCAAGAGTCAGATATGATGGGTCTCTTCCAACTTTGAAGCTGAGACAACACTCATGGACAAAGGTATGAAATTTTGTGTCCTCACCTTCATAGCCCACCCATTTTGTTAAGAAGCGTGGGGTTGGATTTTCAGGTTTCCAGCATCATCTTCGTGGATTCACCTGTTTGGACTGGATTTTCATATTCAAGTGGCTCAAAAGATAATATAATCGGAGATGTAAAAGCATCCAAGGAACTCTACCAATTTCTAAGGAAGGTGAGTGGCAACACACATGTTAGGGTCTAATGCATGCCATGGTTTAAAACATGAAAAAACTAGACAAGATCACTCTGACGAGTAAGCTGGACTTGGAAAAATTTTCAAAGAGTCCCAAAAAAAAAAAAAAAAAAAAAACCCTCCGTTGGAGCGATGCTAGTAAGAAAGCATGAACCAACTCAGCAAAGAACATCTTAATGAAACTCGATGAAGATTTGATTGGACTCACCAAGATTAGATAATATTTGTGAGTTAGAGTGTAGAAAATATTAAATATTTGTAGAAGAGGTCCCACGGTATATGTTGTTTGTAAATGAAATAATTTTATTGAGAAGATGGAGGATAGCTTTAGAATCTAAATAATTTAAAATTATTCTAACTAAAACAAAGTACATGAAGAGAAATTATAATAATAATGAGCGAAAATGATGAATTAATTAAGATTTGAGTAAAAAATTACTTAAAATGATGACTTTTGATTCACTGGGTCAATAATTTATGAAAGTGGGGAGATTGAAGAGGATATTGGTCTTATAATTCTAGCTTGGAAGAAATGGAAATATGCTAGAGAGATTCATATCACTACGCCAAAATCGCCGTTTTGCGACGGACCAAATCCGTCGTAAAACCAAATAAACGACGGACTTCGTCCGTTGCTTAGTCCATCGCTGTTTACTGGGTCGTTTTTGGTTTTACGACGGATTTTATCCGTCGTTTCATCTGCGACGGATAACGTCCGTCGCATCATAGCGACGGATAAAATCCGTCGTAAAAAATAAAAAATCCATCGGTAATATTCAAAAAATTAGTCGTCACTAAAAACATTGGCGATGGATATGGTCCGTCGCTAATATGAGTAAGCGACGGACTTAAAATCCATAGTTGATTTTCGACGTTCAGAAATTAGCGACGGATTTGGTCCGTCGCTACAATGTCTGTAAATAAAAAAAAAATATATTGATAATTTATTATTATTATTATTTTTTAATCTTGCACCTGACTGTCATTCAAAAAATAATTCATACTATTGTTTGATAATAATCCTATTCACAAAATTGGTAACAACTCAATTCAATAAAAGAGGAAATGACCCAAGTGGCCCACTCCAAAAATTGACTTCAACCCTCCTAACTAAACACTTCTTACTCGGAACTTCAACTGTTTGCTATGCCTTGCCTCGAATTAGCTACTTGGTATCTTCTCTTGTTCAATCTTCTTTTGAGCCCTTCCTACATATATTACGAACAACCAGATTCAATCCAAGAAAAGACTAGTTTAGTCAACCCTTCATATATTACAAATAACTAGCTCAAATCCATGAAAGGTGAATAGTTTAATCAACTGAAACCAATTAACAAAATAAAAGATTAGAATTCATCCTAGCCATTAGAGGTTTAGGTAATAGCGTTTCTTAACTTCATAGCATTCGCTGGGAGAGCATAATACAGTTTGAAAAGATCTTTAGATATTGGAATCAATACACAACAGTGCAATGCAATCTGCATTTAACGCACTAGTGTCTAACAAAATGACCAAATGAAAGTGTAGGAAGTGCGAAATTCCTATTTCCCAACAAGATACACCTGCATAATGAGAAGATAGCAACAACTTGTCAATGCTCGTAACTGCTTTCATAATGAAAATTTATTATTCCTAAATATGCAAACATGCATCTTTTTCGCTATTATTTGATAATTAAATAGGCAAATATGTGTTTTTTAGCATCAACTAATATATCATTGAAAAATTCCATTATTTTTCCTATGTTTTTCTAAGGTTTCCTTGAGTCAGCGTTACATGCTTCTAGACTCATTAAAGAGAAACTTATTATGTATGCGTCTTCTTTTGCAATTATTTGATTCCTAAATATGCAAATATGTGTATTTTAGTATTCCCTAAAGTTTCATTAAGAAATTCCACAATTTCCTCATGTTTCTCCAATATTTTCCTTAGTCAGCGATACATTTCCGGGCATTAACGATGATATCAGCAACATCGATACATGTTTCTAAATCCCTAGCTAGTGATACGTATAACAATACCGATACTAAGAACACTGGCGATAGGCGATAAGTGATGCAATCATATCCAAAATGAGCACATGACATTCAAATGCCAAACAAACAACCAATATATTTAAAAAAGACCAAGGTATTATGTAAAAAGACCAAGGTATTATGTAATGGTAATGGTGCCATAATGGTTTTGGTGCAAACCATTACTATTATAGGCTATTACGACTGTTACAGGGGGTGTAATGGTTAATTTTTTTAAAAGAAAAAAATCTCAAGAAAGTGGAAGAAAACCCAAATATTTAGAGGACTCCAAATATGTATTATTTTCTAATATTGAGCACGTTTATGATGGTGAAACAATCCGCTCTTTGGTAGAATCCTGTCTTGACCTGCTTGATGATTTTATGAACTTTTCAAGCTTAGATTCACTATAACACTCATATATTTGATCTAAATAGAAAATGAGATGAAAAAGAAAATCTGATCTAGTGCATGCATGTGTAGATGCACAGAGTTTACATGCATCCCAACTATCCACACTCAAAACAAAAGAAAAAAAAAAAAAAAAGAATTTTGCTGAAATTTTAGAACTGACTATTCATTCCAAAAAAAAAAAAAAAAAAGAGCTGAATTTTTATTTTTTTTTTAATTTATCAAAAAAATAGAAAATGAGATGAAAAAAATCTTAGGCCATGTTTGGAAACCTAGATTCCATGTCAATCAATGGAAAAGGAAAAGGGTTTTCCTTTAAAGTGGCCATTTGTGTTGTTTGGATAGCAAAAAAATGGTGGATTCCAACAGGCAATCCTTACACTTTTCCAGAATTTGGATTCTTGGCAGAAAAAACTAGGTGAGCATTGTGAGAGGAACATGAGATTCCCACTTATTACCCAAATAAGAACTCAAAATTGGAATCCATCTTTCAATAATTCTCATGAAAATCGTCATTGGATGATTATTGTTTTGTTTTTTTTTTTTTTTTTCCCTTTCTTTCGCCTTGGATTTCACATGTCCTTTGTGTAATCCATGGAGATGCAAAATCATTTAACCATTTAAAAGTTTGCACCGATGGGATTAAAGCAGATGCCTATAAAGAAAGGGAAAATATATGCCATGTATCTTAAGGTTTGCACAGGCATATGGTAGCAATTGTGCATAGACCACGAACAAGATAATCAACATGCCTATTAACAAATCATACTTTCATGGCATGCAAAAGAAGCAAGGTGAGCTGTTAGTAATTTCTTTGCTCAATTAAGGATGGTACCAAGATTTAAGAAGAGTTCTACGTACGAGGTGAGGGCGTGCTCTATTGTTAGATAGTAAGTCCATCAGTACAACAAAAATATCTTGCACAATTGTTAGAAAGTAAGTCCTATGGAATTGATTACAGAACTCAGAAACCTGTCAAAAGAACATTCCAAAGGGTAAGAAACTGCATAGGCCATAATATGAACAGATGATGGGACAATGAAATAAACACCTGAAAGTTCTTCAGCATCTCCAACAAAAGGTGAGCCCGGTTTCAGCAAATATTCCTTTCAGTGTGCCGAAATGCCCATATGATAGAATCCATGACAAGCTTAAGTTGCTAGTATGGATTAACAAAAGAAAATAAATAAATAAATGATACACCAAAAATGGAAAAAGAAGAAGAAGAAGAAGAAGAAGAAGAAGAAGAGGAACTAATAATGGAGCGATTGAATATTTAGAGAAAAATACACGCCTGATATGCCATGGACATACAAAAATATGCATGGGTGCAACATTGATGTAAAGCTTAACTAACCTGACTTGACAAGTGAATCAAAGCATGGAAACAATGTGTAGCAATTGCATGTAATAAAGAAGAATTTCAAGTGGTGCTCTAGATAATCTTCGAAATTTTTCGTTATCTGAAATAAAGAAAAAAAGAGAGAAGAAACATTAGTACGAAAAAACAGTGCAACCATGTATCATGTATGCATGCTTCAATCAGTCATGTTAGCAGTAAGTACCTCAAGCGTGCATTCAAAAACGGCTTCAAATATGTGAGGCACGTCCTCCATCATTACTCCCTTGTACCTGTAAACATCACCACCAAGATCTATATCTGGGCCCAACCAAGTATCAGGATTAAGGACATCACTAGTTTCATTGTGGTGGGATACAGTAACTGCTAGGAATCTAAGACTAGAAAGATCTGGCAACAAAGCATTTATTTACAAGAGAATATGATGCTTGATGGAAGAATCCAAAGGACTAAAAACTCAATCTTGTCTGTGTACTCAAGTGCACCAAAAGAAACTTGGCATGGGTACATGGTTGGTCCAATGTGACATGGCTGAGCCAATCTAATTTTTGGGCTGAGTAATAATAATAATAAAATTAGAAAGTAAGAAAAAAAATCATTACTTAGTTTCACAATGATTAAGCAATTAACTCTTAAATTACCAATAAAAAAAAAGTTAACATGATTGTACCCCATTTGAGGATGATTGGCGGTAGTGTTATGACCAGGTTAAAACAAGGGCAAGTGTTCCACATTAACCACTTTATTTTCTTCTTTTTTATGAGCTGATATTTTTACTCAAATAGGAAATAAACAAAAGAGGCAGCAAAGTTCCAACGATGAGCAACCCTATCTACTTTCATTGAGAGTTAGAAGCTAATTCATTAGCTTCCTCCATGACAAAAAGATGCATCTGAAGCAGATGCAATTATCCAGATTTTGGTAGCAAATAACAGCGTCCAAGGTTATTTGTCCAGGAGGGAAACCCATTTGACTGCAATAACTGCATCTGCTACCATAATTGAAGCATTCAGAATAAAGGAGAGGGAGATGGCCTTGGTTGATATATGCGAAAGTTGGCAACTCGAAAGACAGACGACCTTCTACACAGCAATACACACCACATATATAACTTCATATCATTTTACATACAATAAAAAAATGAAGAGGAACAATAACCATGATATATGGCTAAACTTACTTGTTTATAATTGTGGCAGAGTGAGAAAACTTCACTCCCTGGCATCAGGTAAATTTCTAGCATAGTCCCCGAGAACAGGGTCCATCATTGGTGGCACAAACTGTTTCCAATTTGCGGTTGATCTTCAGCCTTGTCCACAAATGTTTCAATTAGCTTGAGAGTCTCCCGCTTAACCAATCTGTTTAGACATAAATCTTATTTAGTACTGCCAGAATAATACATTTATCATTCCTTAAAAGGATGTATGCACATTATAGAAGCGTAAAGATTGTGCATGCACAGTGTGCACCGAGAATTGATGCACAATATCTCTCACAGAGTCACAATCAAATATTAGTGAGCAGGAATCTCTACATAGGCATCTGAAAATTTGAATTTTGAAATGCTTTCTAGTTTCCATCCATCAATCCTTCAGTGGTGGAAGATAACGTGTAGAATTCTCACTGCTCACTGTGCACATTGAAGTTGTCCAAGAAAAAAATAATTCCCAAACATTGATCTTACCGCAGAAGTTTTACATATGATGTTTTAGAGCCAAAGGGCCCTCCTGCTAATTTCTTTGATATAAGCTCGCTGTACATTCTGTTTCAAGCATTAGTCATGAAAATATGCGCATTATTAGTATTTCTAAAAAACAAATATACACATTATTGCAAACTAGAGCATCTACAAACCCATGGAACCAAACAAGTGTCATAAGATTCTCTTCACACCAATAACATACCTGTACACATTAAGCATGTCCAGAAAGATCAATGATATTTGTGATAAGAAGTACGTTCCAAGTGCGCTGGCTACACTGGTGTTCGTCTGCCAAGTAGAGACACTTCATTTTACTCGTGTATGATACTCACAAGTCACAAGGTATAAGATACAATAGACATACACATGACAATAAAAGGCAATAAAATTGCTAGATCGGCAACAGTGCAACCAACCAGACATTGATCAACTACGCGCACAAAGGGCGCCAAATCTCCTAGAGAAAATTACAGTTGGTACTTACAGGTCATGGTTTTCAAAAAGGGTACCATATCGACTGATACGACTATATGATATCTGTATCGGCATGATATGACACGCAATAAGGACCTGTATTGGCCCATGTCAAAACATGTACGACTGTATTGGGGGGGGGGGGGGGGGGGAGGGGGTTATCTTGCTGTAATGGTGTCAAATCAACCTTATAACCCCAATACCTGCAAGCCATTTTTCAAGGGCCAACACGCTTTTAAAAAAAATAAATTAAAATAAATAAATAAATAAAGCCATTTTTGGGCCATTGATTTCTTTTTACCTTCAAACCTTATAACCATGCTTAATACCTGCAATATGTTGAGCACAGTTTTCATCACATCTGAATTTGTTAGAAAATCAACATTTTGGCATGCCTGTCCAATAATTTCAATCCATTTCTGCAGCACAATAAAAAGCGATAAGCAGCTAGCTATTAGGAAGCATGGTACTAACGACGTTAGTGGAAAAATTAAAAAGAAAAATGTATCAGCAGATGGATTTTTAAGAAGCGGAAAAACCCTGTCACTTGATGTGGACACTAAACAGAATGGTACCTGATTTGGAAGTTCCTTCAGCATCATGCGGTTCCCTAATATTATTTACTGATTCACACAACATCATATTCATGCACATTGCTTGTTAAATGCTTTGATGTCACCATCACTTTGTATAAAATTACATATACGGAACAAAGTTATAGGCCCAGTTTGGAAAAAAAGTGAAGATGTGCATATGCCATTATTATTTAAAGGCTCTGACTTGCCTTTTCAGATGTGCTTTTGCTTGCTAAGTGCAGACACCAACATTAAGCAGTGGGGAAATTCCATCAAACTAGCTCATCATGGTAAGTGGATTGGCCTAAAGTTCAAACCAAGTAATCATCATTTTGTCCCGGATAGGATATTCTACACATGATTGGTTAGTAAGAAATGGTTGTCCGAGAAGTTCACATACAACCGCTGTGTGACCATTTCTCTTGAAGAAAAGAAAAAGGGAAAAAAAAAACCTCCAGAGCCGCCTTTCTTCACAATCAATTGAGTCATTGTTGAAATCTTCTCCAGAAGTTCCATCCTGCAAATGTAAAATCTCAGTTGCAAGAACATCCAATGGCCCAATATATCCCCTTAAAAAATTTCTAATTAAGAGTTTTGAATGTTGAATCCCTAATTAGAGATTTTCAGTTTTTTAATCTATAATCCACAATTAGGGAATCGACACTACATGAGCCGGCATAGAAAAACAAAAAGCAACATTTCTATTAGTTAATGGATCAGATTTTGATCATAGACTACACAACAATGAAGCCTCAAAACCATTAACTTTTTGAGGTTTTTTCCTACAACAGCTATACCAACATTTTCAAGATTTCAACTTCCATAAAACCAACATGCATATAAATAAATAAATAAAAGAAAACTATAGAAGTTGCATTTTGTACCCGACTATTAGTCAATGACTAGCCAAACCAACCATTGTAAGGTGTAGGTAGTAATCAGGCTTAACAGGGCATCATATATATAACCTACACAACATATATAACCTACCAAAACTTATAACCTAAACTCAATTCCCTAGAGCTAAACCTACACCTAATCCTAATCTCAACTCTCTAACCTAAACCTAAACCTAAACTTGAAAACCAAGACTTAAACGCAATCCCGAACACGAACCCGATTCCTAAACCTAAACCATAACCCATTCTCAAATCCCAAAAAAAACCTATAACCTAAACCTTAACCTAAATCTTAACCTAAACCTTAACCAAAACCTGTAACCTAAACCCAAGCCCATTCTCAAATCCCATAACCTATAACCTAAACCAAAACAAAACCTATAGCCTAAACCCGAACCCATTCTCAATCCCAAAACCTATAACCTATAACCTAAACCAAAACCTATAACCTAAACCAAAATCAAAACAAAAACCTATAACCTAAACCGAACCCATTCTCAAATCCAATAACCTAAACTTAACCTAAACCAAAACCAATAACCTAAACCAAAACCTATAACCTAAACTCAAATCCCTAAAAACCTTAACCTATAACCTAAACTCAAATCCCTAAACCCGAACCCATTCTCAAATCCCATAACCTAAACCTAAACCAAAGCCAAAACCTATAACCTAACCTAAACCTATACTTATAACCTAAAACTATTCCCAAATCCCAAAACCTATAACCTAAACCTAACCTTTCCCTAAACCTATAACCTAAACTCAATTCCCTAGAGCTAAACCTACACCTAATCCTAATCTCAACTCTCTAACCTAAACCTAAACCTAAACTTGAAAACCAAGACTTAAACGCAATCCCGAACATGAACCCGATTCCTAAACCTAAACCATAACCCATTCTCAAATCCAAAAAACCTATAACCTAAACTTAAACCTAAACCTTAACCTAAACCTTAACCAAAACCTGTAACCTAAACCCGAGCCCATTCTCAAATCCCAAAACCTATAACCTAAACCAAAACCAAAACTTATAGCCTAAACCCGAACCCATTCTCAAATCCCAAAACCTATAACCTATAACCTAAACCAAAACCTATAACCTAAACCAAAACCAAAACCAAAACCTATAACCTAAACCCGAACCCATTCTCAAATCCATTTCAACCTAAACCTTAACCTATTCTCAATTCCCTAAACCTTAACCTACAACCTAACCTAAACCTAACTCCCTAACCTAAACCTAAACCTAAACTTGAAAACCCAAACTTAAACCCGATCCCGAACCCGAAACCGGTTTCCTAAACCTAAACCTTAACCTCCAACCTAACCTAAACCTAAACCTAAACTTGAAAACCCAAACTTAAACCCGATCCCGAACCCGAAACCGGTTTCCTAAACCTAAACCTCAACCTACAACCTAACTTAAACCTAACTCCCTAACCTAAACCTAAACCTAAACTTGAAAACCCAAACTTAAACCCGATCCCGAACCCGAAACCGGTTTCCTAAACCTAAACCTTAACCTACAACCTAACCTAAACCTAACTCCCTAACCTAAACCTAAACATAAAATTGAAAACCCAAACTTAAACCCGATCCCGAACCCGAAACCGGTTTCCTAAACCTAAACCTTAACCTCCAACCTAACCTAAACCTAAACCTAAACTTGAAAACCCAAACTTAAACCTAATCCCGAACCCGAAACCGGTTTCCTAAACCTAAACCTCAACCTACAACCTAACCTAAACCTAACTCCCTAACCTAAACCTAAACCTAAACTTGAAAACGCAAACTTAAACCCGATCCCGAGCTCGAAACCGGTTTCCTAAACCTAAACCTAACCTACAACCTAACCTAAACCTAACTCCTTAACCTAAACCTAAACCTAAACTTGAAAACCCAAACTTAAACCCGATCCCGAACCCGAAACCGGTTTCCTAAACCTAAACCTTAACCTCCAACCTAACCTAAACCTAACTCCCTAACCTAAACCTAAACCTAAACTTGAAAACTCAAACTTAAACCCGATCCGGAACCCGAAACTGGTTTCCTAAACCTAAACCTTAACCTACAACCTAACATAAACCTAACTCCCTAACCTAAACTTAAACCTAAACTTGAAAACCCAAACTTAAACCCGATCCCGAACCCGAACCCAATTTCCTGAACCTAAACCTTAACCTATTCTCAATTCCCTAAACCTTAACCTACAACTTAACCTAAACCTAACTCCCTAACTTAAAACTAAACCTAAACTTGAAAACCCAAACTTAAACCCATTCCCGAACATGAACCCGATTTCTTGAACCTAAACCTTAACCTATTCTCAATTCCTTAAACCTTAACCTACAACCTAACCTAAACCTAACTCCCTAACCTAAACCTAAACTTAAACTTGAAAACCCAAACTTAAACCCGATCCCAAACCCGAAACCGGTTTCCTAAACCTAAACCTTAGCCTACAACCTAACCTAAACGTAACACCCTAACCAAAACTTGAAAACCCAAACTTAAACCCAATCCTGAACCCGAACCCAATTTCCTCAACCTAAACCTTAACCTATTCTCAATTCCCTAAACCTTAACCTACAACCTAACCTAAACCTAACTCCCTAACCTAAACCTAAACTTAAACTTGAAAACCCAATCCCAAACCCGAACCCGATTTCCTGAACCTAAACCTTAACCTATTCTCAATTCCCTAAACCTTAACCTACAACCTAACCTAAACCTAACTCCCTAACATAAACCTAAACTTAAACCTTAACCTATTCTCAATTCCCTAAACCTTAACCTACAATCTAACCTAAACCTAACTCCCTAACATAAACCTAAACCTAAACTTGAAAACCCAAACTTAAACCCGATCCCTAACCCGAAACCGGTTTCCTAAACCTAAACCTTAAGCTATTCTCAATTCCCTAAACCTTAACCTACAACCTAATCTAAACCTAACTCCCTAACCTAAACCTAAACCTAAACTTGAAAACCCAAACTTAAACCCGATCCCGAACCCGAAACCGGTTTCCTAAACCTAAACCTTAACCTATTCTCAATTCCCTAAACCTTAACCTACAACCTAACCTAAACCTAACTCCCTAACCTAAACCTAAACCTAAACTTGAAAACCCAAACTTAAATCCGATCCCGAACCTGAAACCGGTTTCCTAAACCTAAACCTTAACCTATAACCTAACCTAAACCAAAGATTTGTATTTTCAGCATTATTGTAATTGTAAATTGTAATTGTAATTCATTGAATGAAGGATTGTAATTGTAATTCATTGAATGAAGGATATTTATTCTTTCAATTCTTTATCTTTGAAATTTCAGGGTGAAGTCGAGCAAATTTCCCTAATGAAGCCAAAGATTTATATTTTCAGCATTATTGTAATTGTAATTGTAATTCATTGAATGAAGGATTGTAATTGTAATTGATTGAATGAAGAATTGTAATTGATTGAATGAAGGATTGTAATTGATTGTAATTGAATGAATGAATGATTGTAATTGATTGTAATGGAATGAATGAATGATTATACAGGTGGTAATTGAATAATTATACAGAATGATTATACAGGTGGTAATTGAATGATTATATAGGATGATTATAAGCGTGGTAATTGAATGATTATACAGGTGATAATTGAATAAACAAATAATCCGTAGCGTTGTAACCTATAATCCGTAGCGTTGTAACCTATAGCTACGGATTCAATCCGTAGCTGTTGTGATAAAATCCGTAGCTGTTGTAATCTACAGCTACGGATATAATTGCTACGGATTATATCCGTAGCGATTGCCAGATATAGCTACGGATTTAATCCGTAGCTGTAGTGAATAAATCCGTAACTGTTGTAACCTATAGCTACGGACATAATTGCTACGGATTCAATCCGTAGCTGTTGTGACCTATAGCTACGGTTTAAATCCGTAGCTATAGGTTCCAGACCTATTGTTACTGCACCTACGACTACGGATGTGCTACGGACTAGAACCGTAGCCATAGGTCTAAGGCTACGGATTTTTTCTGTAGCCTTTGTCCCTTTTTCTGGTAGTGTATACATCTAGATGGGCCGCAACAATGGGCCTCATATACATCAAGGTGGGCCGCAATAATGGGCCTCATATACATCAAGTGGGCTGCAACAACGGGCCTCATATACATCAAGATGGGCTGCAACAACGGGCCTCATATACGTCAAGTGGGTCGCATCTCATGGGTCTAATATACATCGCAATGGGCCGCTCACACGGGCCTAATATTCATCAAGTCGGGCCTCATCATATGGGCTGGAAATTTATCACAATGGGCCATGACCGATGGGCCTCGAATACATCACAATGGGCCGCACCACCTGGGCCTCGAATGCGTCACAATGGGCCATAACCCATCGGCCCTAAATACATCACAATGGTCCTCTTACGGGCCCAATGCACATCACATCAAGGTGGGACCCATACACTATATTATATCTACACCATTCATCTATTTTTAGAGATCATTTTGGGGCATTACCCAAAAAAATAAATCATATAGGAAATCATCTCGACCGTACCACAAATAGCAGTGGTGATAATGATTTCCACTGTTGAAACTACATAGGGCCCACCATCACGTTTATTTTCCATTCTGTCCATAAGGTCACAAGGACCTAGTTTAAGAGGAGAAACAAGTATCATTTTGATCCAGAACTTCTGTGACCACCAAACAGCTTCAACAATGGATGTTCAATCTCCACTGATTTCTGCAGTGTGGTCCACCTGATAAATCTGCCTCATTTTGTCTCAAGCCTTAAAACGAGCTTACCAATTGGATGGACGATTAGAAATATAACACATACATCAAGGGCTATCCCACCGTCCAGCCATATGGATGGTGTGGATGGACAGTGTGTATAAAGCACATACATTAAAGCAGCCCACAGAGCTTGCTGACGTCAATCAACTATATAGCTGGTGCATGGTAGCCCAGCCAATCCGTTTCCACAGTAGGTGGGTCCCACGTGGGGCCCACCATAACGTTGATTTTTCCATCCAATTATTTATAAGGTCACAACGACCTGAATAAGAGATAAAAAAATTCATATCGATCCAAAACTTCTGTGACCCAAAAAGGGGCTTCAATGGTAGACATTCAATCCCTTGCTACTTTTGGTAGTGTGGGTTACCTGAGTTCTGTGTACGACTGATTTTTGGGAACACCCCATTTTTAAAGGGGACCCATCAAATGCATGG
>JAJHSJ010000010.1:13756400-13830077 GCA_021015155.1 Magnolia officinalis | reverse complement strand
GAATTCGAAGTGATCTTGACAGCCATCTAGGGCACTTAGAATTTCAAGATACGTGATGTAGGTATCTATGACTCTTGGATTCAGTATCTGTTAAATTTCACAGTTAAGTTTGAATTGATTAATCCATGATTAGAGGTTTTAAACATTGATTGAGTCATGATTTCACATGTCGCGTCTCGCTTACACATTAAGATTTCAGTTCCATATTGAAGGATTAACTTGGTAATCACTGAACATGAAAGAAACCAGCCTAAAAGATTTGGCCATCAGGGTATAAAAAAGAATTGCACCATGGGTTTGCTCCTATAGGTGTGAATTCGATTTTCCATGATTAACAGTTGGAAAGAGTTGGGCGACTAGTTTCACCATAGGTTTGCTCCCTATAAGTGAAAATTTGATTCCATCTTGACATTCTTTAAAAAAAAAAAAAAAAAAAAAAAAAAAAAAAAAAAAAAAAAAATGATCTATGAGGCAAAGTTCTGGTTTAGGTGATGGTAGTTATGAATTTTCTGATTGGTTACCAATGATATCATGAAATCGACAATTTGATCTCTTAATGATGATAGGCCGAGATTTCACTATACACTCATGGAACTCAATGTTTAGAATTATTCTAGTTTATGGATTAATACTTTGAACTTGACTATGAAGTTACCGTACACTTGATTTCAGGAGAAGGTACTGCCAACGTTCATGTATCTTATAATTTTAGTATTTAAATTATTTTTCATAAATCACTCGAGGTTATAGAATTTGTCCTGTAATTCTCAATTTATTTTTCGCATACTTTGCTCGGGACTAGCAAAATGCTGGTTGGGGGTTGTGTTGAGGGTGAATATTGCATATTAGACCCGATTCTTACTTGATTTTACGAAATGATACTGTTTAAACATCCTATTTTAATCGTGTTTGTGTTGCAAGGTGTATTTAGGAGCCGTGATTGAAAAAATGCCACTAAAAGCATGGGTTTAACGTTCTAATATCACCAACGCAAGGAACGGACTCCAGGGGACCAAGATCAGTGGATTTACATGCCAGAGATCCGAGAAGATTAAGAAACTGAAGCTCAAGTGACCTAAAAATCATCCAAAATGCAAGATCACAGGGTTTCCACCATCCGTTCGGCTCAAAACTTCATTCATGGGCTGAGAACCATAAATTAACCGTACACGTCAAATTTCAGCCGTTGGATCGTTATGGAAGTGGCCCGATAGTCAGATCAGTCCACTAATCATCAGTCTGGGGCCCACCTGCCATCTGGATATGCTTCAAATTAGTCTTGACAGTTTAAATGATATGACAGAATGGATGGACGGGGCGGATTGTACTAAAACATCAAAGTGGACCCTATTCTGCAGTGCATGTACACCATGTACATGAAGACTCGTTGTACACCAAATAAAAAAGAGTCGGTCAGAATTCGCTGACCGACGTTTCTTTTGTTTTTCTTTCTCTGCTGCGAAACGCTCGAACAAAGCATTACGAGAGATCTTGATGGGCCACCAATCCCTGATCATCGGTCCAATCCGAACCGTCCATTTGAATCAGAAGAGGGTCTGGACTCAGATTTAGTTGTTCTTTGTCTGAAAAATGCCAGAAAGAGACTGCAAATGTGTTGAACGGTGGAATCATTGCTTCAAGATCAATCAAGTGGGCCACAATAAAAGCACTCCAAAACCGACTGTCTCAGAACGGTTTTTTGAGACGAGACTAAAGGATGGTATGGATTTTCCAACCACCAATGATCATGGCCCCACCAACGTCCCAGCACACAGTTCCGTAGGCCCTGTTTGCGTGTGACCTGCGGTTGATCCAGGTGGGCCACCACCGTTGATCAGACCAAAGATCTGAACCGTCCACCATGAAGGTCTTTCAAAAACGTTTCACGGGACGTTTTCCCTTTTGACAGAAAGTGAGGGAAGAATGGAGTGCAGGCTGACGTGTCGGTGCGAATTCCCTACGCACGTTCGGTTTCCGTTTTGAGGAGTGCGTAAACATCTCCAAACGGGAAACAGAGTCGGTTTTGGAAACCAACTTTCTTGCTATGCACTCCACTGACCCAGCCACCGTCAGGAGAAGTCTATAAGAAGAGAAGAAAGACAAGCAGCAAAGGATCTTTGGCTTGGAATCGACGGACAGAGAGAGGGAGACAGGGAGAGACAGGGAAGAGAGAGAGTTTTAGAGTGTTTTCTCCTTTCTTTTTCTTTTTATTTTGTTCTTGTTCAAGGGATCAAGCCCATTCATGTTGGGCTGAGCCTCTTGGCTAGGGCCAGGAGGTGAAGCTTGTAGCGTGATGGGAAGATCTCTACGGCGATGATTCATGTTTGAACTGATTTTGATGCTAGTTGATTTTATAGGATGCTTTCAGTTTTTAATGATATGTTGTGACTTAAATTACAATTTATCTGCGATGGCTTTAAGTATATCCATTCCCTTAACGTGATTATGCAATTAGGAAGCCCTGTTGTTCGTCATTGCCCTTTGGACATGGTTGGATGACAGAATCCTTCCTAACATTCATATATCTTCAGATTGGCTGTGGATTGGTTCAATTCTGTTGTTTGCTTTGTCTCACGGGCATGGTTTTGTAATGGAATCCATTCTAATTTACATCTGTCATATCTCTTGAAAACTATATCAAAGGAAGTTCAGTTGATTTTCATGAATCAAGTGTAGTTCTCCCTGATCTCTACAAGTGGATCCTTGGCACCCTAGTTCCTTACCTCTGATTTTCACAAGTTTTTAGAGTAATATTTCACCATTATTCCCTCATATCCTTTTGGTTTAGATTTCATCTTTTTCTAGTTCTAGTTCTGGTTACTCTCAGATTACGTACAAGTTTCAGTCCCTATGGATTCGACCTCGGTCTTACCGAGTTTATTACTACATCACAACCCTATACTTGGGGAGTGAACAGAGAGCACTGGAGTCGTTTCAGTTTTAAAACATAAGCTTATTATTGACGAAAGTTTTTTTCGGTAAAGCTATTCACAATTCATCGGTAAAAATAGCCTCTGTTCCCACCGTTGAAATTATCTTAAGGCCCATTATAATGTTTATTTGAAATCCAACCTGTTCAAAAGTTAAAAAAGACATGAAATAAGGGAAAACACAAATATAAGCTTGATCTAAAACTTTTGTGGCCTTTAGAAGTTTTTAATGGTGGGCGTCACTGTCCCACTATTTTTTATGCTGGTCCACTAGAGCTTTGGATTTAACTCATTCTTTGGGTATTGCCCTAAAATGATCTGTTCAAATGGATGGAGGTGTGGATATAAAATATACATCATGGTGGGGCCCACAGAACTTGCTAACGTCACTTCATTAGCTACTCTCGCTACTCCCCCTAACACCAGCCCCGTGGCTGGTGGTCAGTGCTCTGTGGGCCCCACCATGATGTATGTATTTCATCCATTTTTAAAGATCATTTTAGGAATTTATTCAAAAAATGAAAGGTATATAAATCTCCGGTGGACCACACCACATGAAAACAATAGTGATTGGATATCCATCATTAAAATCCTCCTAAGGCCCACTGTACTATTTATTTGACTTCCAATCTGTTTATTAGGTCATACAAGCCTAGATGAAGGGGAAAAACAAAAATCATCTCGATCCAAAACTATTATGGCCCCCAAAATGTTTTTAATGGTCGACGCTCATTTAATACTGTTTCCTGTAATGTGGCCCATTTCAGATTGGGATATAACTCATTTTTGGTCTCATGCTGTAAGATGATCTTTAGAAATAGATGGAGGACATGGATGAAACACATACATCATGGTGGGGCCCACAGAGCACCGACCACCAGCCATTGGCTGGTGTCGGGGGGAGTAGCCAATCCGTTCCCTTTATTTGTGGTGTGGTCCATTTAATCTTTGGATATGATTCAATTTTTTGATAATTCTCTAAAATGATCTCGAAAAATGGATGAACGTTGTGGGTTGATCCCAAATTTTTGGTAAATCGAAAACTCAAGTGGACCATGCCACACAAAACAGTGTGGAATAATGATTTTCCACCGTTGATACCTTCCTTGGGGCCCACAATAATGTTTATTTGCCATATTCTAACCTGTTCATAATATTAAAAAGATATGAATGAAGAGAAAAACACAAACATCAGCTTGATCCAAAACTTCTATGGCTCTAAGAATTTTCAATGGTAGAGGTTCAATCACACTATTTCCTGTGGTGTGGTCCACTTGAGCTTTGGATATGCTTGCTTTTGTTCTTTATACCTCAAATTATCTGTTAACATAGATGAATGGAGTGGATAAAATAAATAAATAATGGTGGACCCCACAGAGTTTACTCTGTTAAGGGTAATGAGTAACTCACCTAAATGTAGTGGAGAGAGGTTTCCTTAAAACATTCATAATCATATATTAGGCTTGCCTAAATGTGATTCACATATCCAACCCACTCATTATGTGTGTCCCACTTGGATGAGGGGTCAGACCAAGTTTCAGCCCCGTCCAAAACTCATGTGGGCCCCACCAAGTGCTTTTATATTTTTTAGGATGTCTTCACATGTTTTAGATGGCATGGCCCACCTAAGTTTCGTATACGGATGAGTTTTGACATATCTCATAACCTAAAGGGGACACATTAAACGTACGGTGTTGATGTTCGACACACATTATGATGGGGCCCACAAAACTTACTAACATTAATTCTTAGGTTTTCACGAGGTCAATAAGTTGGGTCACAATTTTGACCAGAATATTTAACCCATTTTACATGTCTGGTATATTCACTCTATTTTACTTATCAATACTCAATTTGACTAGCTAGTTACTCGTCCCGATCAAGCTACATATGAAAAAGATATTGGGCATACAAGATTGATCAACAATTTTAGTGAAATTTGATTTAAAATCTGAAGTTATTTACTCTTCAATCTGGACTGATTAGATTGTCCAAAAACGGTTAAAGGTTCAATTAGTGGATGTGCCTAATAATTTAATAAATTTCTTTTTTGCCACAGATAAATTTCAATTTCCATTTAAAAATAACATTTTTTTTTTCAAAATGTATATTTTTTCACTCTTAATTTTTCTTTGAAAACTTTTAACAAAATATCATTTTTATTATAAAATATTTCAAAAAAAATTAAAATACAAATTTTGAATTTTTATTTTTAAAATCTCAAAATTTTTCTCATATTTTAATTTTTTCTCAAAAATTCAAAATGCTGATTTTTTTTTCTTCAAAAGCATCATTTTGTTTTTCAAAATTTTTCTCAAACATTGTTAAAATTTTTAATCTTCTCAATATTCTTTTCCATGTGATATTACAAATCATTTAAATATACTTTTAAAATTTAAAAAAAAATTCCACTCATTTAATATAAAACAATATATATATATATATATATATTATATATATAATATATATATATATATATATATATATATTTGCATTCAATCAATTGTTAAAAAATAATCTTAGATACAATATACTTATTAACAACATTAAAAATAAAAATTACAACTCAACATCCATGATCAACACGAAAAGTGAAATCATATGCTACTTTTACCGACGATTTTTTTCGTCGGTACAAAGTACCTTTACCGACGATATTGTATAATGTCAGTAAAATTAACCTCTTCCTCATTGGGCGGGAACATATTTGGGTGTGGCGGGAATCTTTTACCGACGAAATATACTTTCGTCAGGGAAAGTTATGTTTACCGACGATTTTGTTCATCGGTAAAAAGTTACCTTTACCGACGATATTGTATAACGTCGGTAAAAATAGCATCTCCGATATTTTCCGACGAACTACTTGGTTCGTTGGGAATAATTACATTTACCGACAAAATAATCGTAGGGAAAATTATTTTCACCGACGATAAATAATTTCGTTGGTAAAAGTTTCCAGACCGTCATTGTAAATGGTGGTGGGAACATAATTGGTCGTGGCGGGAAATTTATTTCATTGGTAAAAGGCCAAATTCTTGTAGTGTACATAACTAACAAGCTGTTTGGCATTGTAAAATTTTGAGTATGAACAAGAAAGTAAATGGAACGATACACAACCAGACAGTAAAATACAATGGCAGATCAATTCCCTGAACATAAGTATAGCACATAAAACCCATTTGATTAATTGTAATAAGCATAACAGTTAATATCTCAGACTTGATATGTTCAGCTAAAGGTAAGTTCAACTAATTTGATGACTGGCAATGATATGTTCTCTCTCTTTCTCTCTTAAGTTAAATTGCAGGCTGCAGCCTTACCATTTACCTATAGAGTCTATTTTACTTTGGTCTAGCTGAGGGGCCTGCCAACATTTACTCTCTTCCTCAGGGTCCACCAAACCTAATGATTTCTTTCCACTTAGAAGATACAAATTTAGGGATACCTGTTAACATCTCTGACTTGCATGCTCCATGTTTTGGCATAGTCCTGGATGAGTTGAAACACATCCACTTCCATCTTTACAAGGTCCTGAATAATCTATGAGTCCCTTTCAGCCCAAATGCACAACAACATTGCCTTCAAAAGAGCTTTCCACAATATCCTGCCTATTGGGCCACATGGTGTCCATTCATGTTCAAGTAAAAGAGATGGGATTGTCCCATCAATGAGATGCTTGGGTCAAATTCACAATGGGGCCATCAGATCAGCAGTTTGGATCCATGGGCCTTAGTTGTACTTGTACAGACCCAAGGATATTACACACATCCTCTAGTCAAGGATCACACACTTTCTATTATGGAGGAATGGGCAGGAATAACAATACTGGAATAGAAATGTGATGTAGTGAGTACCTCAATACATGCATTCGCTATGTGAGTATGACAACTAGGTCTGGGTGGCAACAGACTAATTACAACTTCCACTTACATAGAAGTGTGGTGTAGGTGAACAAAATACATTTCATGGTATGGACACCATAATAAATATAATGCAATATTACACATCTTAAACTGATCAACATGGATGAAACATTTTACACAATCATTGTAGAGAAGAATTCATGAAATATAAGTAATAAATCAACGATATATTCAAAATGGAAGAAATTTGATATTTAATCAAGAGGCTAATGAGGGGAAAAAAAACTAACTGTAAAAGCTTTTGAAAATCAAAGTTATATACTTATCTCCTTCAAACCTGTAAAATTCAATCAGATGTACTGACATTTTCTGAATGATCCTCGCAGTATGATAATTCAAAGCGTTATGTGAACAGTTGTAAGAAGATATAATTAATTCAAAAGTACAATGGGAAAACTCTATCTCTGTAATATACTTACAAAGGCTTCCATAGTCCATTGCATCAAGCTGAACTGCCACCGCATTTGGAATACCTTCAATAGTCTGCATTAGAAGCACTACGCACTACAAAGAAAACCAACAAATACATAAGTAGCAAGAGTGGGGTTTAAAATCCCACTACCAAATGAAATAAAATATCAGAAAATATGGTGGAACCAACTTGATAATAGCAAGGGTTCATTTGGATGAACCTACTTGTTCCTTCATACGGTGATGGAACCTTGCCAGGTGAGCCTGGAGGCTCACCAAACCTGTAGCCTTGCACGAGAGCACAAAGCTCAGCTGGGTCACATAATTATCAATCAGGCTGCCCGGTTGGTCCACCTCTGCAAGTAGCTTCATTTCCTGATATAATACAACCATGAAATGTGAAATATAAAAATTGAATCTTTACTAACGAAAAATTCCCAAATATCACAAATCATATAAGGTAAATCTATCAAAATATAAGCTAGTTCGCATATTGTATCCATACATGTCATTGTATGGAGACAATATGCATGTAGCCATTCAAAAACATGATGAAATGAATAAAGGAACAAGGAATTTGCATGATTCTAACAACAAATGAAATGCAATGTCAGCTAATGAATTTCATTTAATATATTACTCAATATGGAAAGAAGATAATCAGTAAAGGTTAAATAAATAGAGCTTTCTTAAGGCACGTGCATCTAGACATGGCAACACATGCAGATCTAGCACATGAATAAGCAGGGCCATCAAGAGGCCTGGCTAGGGTTTGGAATCTGCCCAAAATTTGAATTCTTTGGGCTGGGTCTGTCACCTGGGCCTATTCAAAATTTCCATTTTGCTTGGCGGGCTTGAGCCTAGCCCGTTGACAGCCCTAAGAATAAGACTTCCAAGATATGCATCATGTCCAACCAAATGTAGATGATCTGGGTGAACAAAGCAAAAGGAAATTAGATCAAGTTCACATATCAAACTTCTCCAACCTATGTCACGCCCCAAACTCGGAAACCTGGCTCACAAAATTCCCGATCATCGAATCTGGTGCCGACAGCCTCCGTAGTGCCCCATTCTCGGCTCCTATCGTCCATATGCCAGATTCCGATCCTGGGATCCTACAAGGAGAATTTTTCAACTTACATTTAACTCATAATAAGCATAACCACAAGTTTACCCAAATCACAAATGCAACATCATCATCACATATCCACTAATATAAATATTTGAATACAGTGCTAAAAGGGGAAATACATATGACAAAATCAAAGCTCCAGAGGTCCGCTGCATGATCCAAGCTCAATGCTGCTGCAACTTAACGCCACCTGCACGCATCTACCGTGCATAAGCTTATAAAAAGCTTAGTGAGTGGTGAAAGTGTGTGCACAAGGTAAGTGCCAAGTAAGCAATATCAGAATAATCAGAGTAAGTGAAAATACCGATAAACCCATAATCATACAATATCAGAAATACTGGCAAGATCATAGATCATACGATATCAGAGTAATGCGAAAACATCTGATAAGCCCATAAATACCATCAGCCTTATCAAGGATACGCGATGTAAAAATATAATAAAAAAATATCATATACTGATGAAGCAATGTAGATCAGCTATGCAATGCGGGGACAGTAACTCAAATATCAGATGCTAATGATATAATGCAATATGCGGTGCAAATGAAATGATCAAGCTGTAGTGAAGTCGGGATGATAGTACGTAATACTGCAGGCTTTGGGGTCCATCACAAAGGACTTCTATCCAAACCTATACCATACCTAAATTTAGATAGCCAAACTCAATGTAGTAGACTCCTGATCTCAGGTTAGTCGAGGGCCCAACTGAAATCCTTGTCATTACGAAGGTACACAACAATTAGTTGCGCACTACTAACCCTAGTGGATAGTGAATGAATGAATGAATGAATATGCAACCCCAACTCGATAAGTCCACATATCAGTACGGTTCCTCTTTGGGATCATCACCGGGGTCTAGTATACTCTACATGCAAATCGCCGCCCACTAACGCGTGACCATGCAAGTGGAAGAGACCTCACTATCTGCTTGGCCAATAATCTGCCAATATCTACCCGACACGTCGATAGCGGACCCATTCACGAGCTGGTCAAACTCAGCCTAGCTATGCCCCCTACCCTCAGGCGGGTAAGGCCACACCCTCTCCCAACAGACCATGACACAGTGGGAGACACGACCTCCTGGTATTCGGCCCTCATGCGCTTATATATATCTACTCGGCCTCGATGTTGGGGCGTCTTCTGGCCACGGAGGTTTAAAGATTTTCATCCAGAGACATCTATGGTGCTCATATGCTAAAACTAAACTTTTTCGACATCCCATCTGGCCATCCATGATATGCCTATGGAGGCTATGACCCTGATATCGCTAGAGCGTATAGTAATCACAACACACAATAAAAGATGCATGAGTCATACAATCCAGTCATGCATCAATCCTGTGCATACTATGCGCTCATGTGAAATAACCTCCACCTATTAGGGAGTCTCATAACAACCTACCCAATGACATATGCAATGGTCAACCACATCTCATAACAAACATGCAGATGATGCGTATGAGCATGTATCATGATGCTATGCTGTCACATACTCATAATCGGTATTATTAACCGGCACCAACAATTGGCATCGACAATCGACCTCGACAATGTGGACATTTAACCAACATTGCCCCCAAGGAGTGGCCCACATAGAGCCTAACATATAGTGGACCCATGGCCTCACACAAGGGCTAAATATACAACACCATGGGCCTCACTCAAGAGCTTAATACACATCACGATGGGCCTTTTACATGGGCATAATATACATTACAACGGGCTCCATCACCTTGCCCTCAAATGCATCACAATGGGCCTCATCACATAGACCTCATATTTATCACATTAGGCTTTACACACAGGCTGAATACACATCACAATGGGCCTCAAATACGGGCTGCGTATACATCACATTGGGCCTCAATCACGGGCTACATATACATCACACAGGCCGAATACACATCACAATAAGCCTCAACTACGGGTTGCATATACATCATTTAGGTCTCGACAATCGGCCTCGACAATCGAAATCGGCCTCGACAATCGAAATCGACCTCGATACTCGGCCTCGACAATCGGAATCGGCCTAAACAATCGGCTTCGACATATCGGAATCGGCCTCGATACTCGGCCTCGACAATCAGAATCGACCTATACAATCGGCCTCGACAAATCGAAATCGGCCTCGATACTCGGTCTTGAGAATTAGAATCGGCCTCGATACTCGGCCTCCATAATCAGAATCGGCCTATACAATCGGCCTCGATAAATCGGAATTGGCCTCGATACTCGGCCTCGACAATCGGAATCGACCTATACAATCGGCCTCGACAAATCGGAATCGGCCTCGACAATCGAAATTGGCCTCGACAAATTGGAATCGGCCTCGACAATCGAAATCGGCCTATACAATCGGCTTCGATAAATAGGAATCGGCCTTGACAATCGGAATCGACCTCGATGATCGGTCGATCAAGGCTTAAGGGAAGGTCACTATGTGGACATTAAACCATCATTACCCATCAATGTGGACATTTAACCAACATTGCTCCCAAGGAGTGCCCCACATAGGGCTAAACATATAGTGGGCCCCTGACCTCTCACAAGGGCCTCATATACAACATAATGGGCCTCATCATATGGGCTGAAAATATATCAAATGGGCCATGAATACATCAAGTCGGGCTTCATTCAAGGGTCGAAATATATGGTCTTCAAATACACAACAGGTGGGCCCTGCACATAGGTCATAAATACATCACATCAGGCCTTGCCCATGGGACTTAAATACATCATAATAGGCCTTGCCCATGGGCCCCCAACCTATCGCAATGGGCCTCATCAAATGGCCCGTAAATACATCACCATGGGCCTCATATACAACAAGTGGACCACATCAATGGGCCTCACCAATGGGCCTCTCAAGGTAATGAGGCCTACGGCCTAAAAATAAATGGACAGTGTGTGTATAACACATGTATATCATGGTGGATCTCACAAGATAATGGGGCCCACAACCCTACTAGTAAGATGGATGGGTACTTCGGATACAACACATCGAGGTGGGCCCTGCACATATCAAATGGGCCCCAACATATGGATAGTGTGCCTGCTATACACACATCAAGGTGGGCCGCATAAGTGGACGACATAGATGAAACACGTACAACATGCTGGGCCCTATGATTACACAACAGGTGGACCCACTGTCTAGGGCCGGATGGTGTGGATTACATACATTATCGTGGGGTCCACGTCGCACATGGACAGTCAAGATCTAAGGCACATACATCACATGTGTCCCACATGGACAACAGGGATGAAACATATACATCAAGGCAGGCTCCACACGTGTGGTTGTGTTGCCTCTACAACAGCGTGGATGGACGGTTGGATCTAACACATAATCATGAGGGACCAACAGGGCTGCTGACGTCAGTGCATCAGCTATATAGCTGATGTGTGGGACCACATGGACGGATGGTCTAGATGAAAGGGACGACGTGGATGAGTGGGGTCCACATACACGTGGCCCACTAGCCACATCAAGGTAGCCCCACGTCTCCTGCACGGTCAACAGGGATATAAAACATATATAATTAAGGTGTGATTCCCACTGTTCCAAACAGTGGACAGTGTGGATGGGCCACACGCGATTGGACAGTTAAGATACAACAGATGCATCAGAGGTGGGTCCCACCATCCAGGGTGCTAGATGGTGTGGATAAGACCCATACATAATGTTGGCTCATCAGATGAACGGCCTGGATTCAAAACACCTACATGGTGGGGTCCAAATAATTGGTGACGTAACACTACAACAAAAAGGGGATTAGATGACGATTAATTTGGCTAATCAGCGACGCTAATTAAAATGGGGCGTCGGTTTGCTACAGGGTATAAATACCATACAAAAAGCCCTAAACCGCTTTTGCTCCCCTCTCCCGACTCTCTCTCTCTCTCACCGCCCTCGACGCTCTCTCTCTCTCTCTCTCTCTCTCTCTCTCTCTCTCTCTCTCTCTCCCCGTCCTGAGTCTCTCCCCTCCCTCCCTCCCTTTAGATGGAGCGACAATCATCGCCATCTCTACCTATTTCCCCTTTCTCAATCGACCCTCTCTCTATTTCCCCTTTTCCCTCTCTCAATCGACCATCTCTCTTTGTTTCCCCTTTCTCACTCCATCTCTACTCCTCTAGGGTTTCTCTCTCTCTCTCTCTCTCTCTCTCTCTCTCTCTCTCTCCATGGGAGATTTCGCAGCTCCTTCATTCTCTCTCGGAATCGATTTCGATCCGGACGGATCTCTTCCCCAGCCATCCACAGAAACTTCAATCAATGTATCATCTCAGTCCGTCAAAGAAGGCAGCGAAGATGACAGAGATTTCCATCCCGAAACCCTAGATCCAGCCTGGCCTCCGGTCCTCAAGCGCCTGAAACGAGGGCCTCCGGTTCCTTCATCGGCCATCAGCGAGAAACAATCCCTACATGAGCTCTCGAACGCCGATGACGATATTGAAGAGTTCTCTTCGCAGGAAGATCGACAGAAAGGTATTCAAACAATTTCCCCCCTTGTTGATTGGAAGTTTTGTACCGATATTGTAAGAATGCATTTGAATGTGACCCCAAAATGACATCCGTAACAATATTTTGGCAGAACAGGTAATGATTAGTACCACCGTGAAATTGGGGCCCGCAAGGAAAACAGAACCCTAATTGCTCAGGCTTCTGATTTTCTGCATTTTCTTTTCCCCCAATCTGCATTTGGGACAGTCCAGGTTCGAGTTGATGAGAAAGGCAAAATCGTGCTTATGGTGGATCATGTCTTCATGAATAGCTGCCACTCATTGGATCATAAATCCAACTGATTAAAAAAATGCCTGTTCACTTTTCTTTCTTGGATTTCTATTGTTCTATATTTCATCATATTTAATTTACTCTTGATCTTAAAAATTCAGTTCTTTTGATTTTATTTTTTTTAATAACAATGACTTAACTGATGAGATAAGAAGAATGAGTAAAATCTTAGTGAGTGAAATGTGAAGGATGGGTAAAAATACAATGCATCAAACTTGCAAGGAGTTTTGTGCATAAAGGTCCTATGTTTTGGGGATAATGACCATTAATTTGAAGGAGCCCATAATGGATGTTAGTGCTTAAAACTTCACAGATCGGATGATTCTAACCCTTGAATCAGTGACCTACAAATAAATTGCTAGGGGACAAAACATGACAATAGTACAAAATAAAATCCATCGATGAGCTGATGGGATTATCTAATATATATGTAAAATCTGAGGGTCATTATCTATCCATGGTAGGTCCATCTTATCAACTGTCTGGATCACCAAAACTTCGTTCCCAATTGTATAAAATAGATGCATCTGGACACTATTCATGGTCTGATGCACCACGTCCTTATAATTCTTCATGAGTATAGCCATCCTAACATTCAGTGATCACTCACCCCCTCTTCGGCCACTGAATCAGCCATCTTGCTTGCCTCATATGGTGTATGCTATCAAAATATTCTCATATAAGCAGTAGCTCATAAGGTTTTTATCTGGCCCTATTAGATGCTTACTCATTGTAATGATCCTCGGTCTGGCTTCACAATATGCGAGGTCGATTAAAAAATTTCCCCTTTTTTGGGCATGTTCAGGTATGAATAAGATGGTCATTAATCATTTGGACAAACTCTTTGTTACAAATGATGATGCAACTATTGTGAATGAACTTGAGGTACAACATCCTGCTGCCAAGATTCTGGTGTTAGCAGGCAAAGCTCAACAGGAAGAAATTGGCGATGGAGCTAATCTAACGATATCTTTTGTTGGGGAGCTTCTCCAAAATGCAGAGGAACTTATTAGGATGGGATTGCATCCAAGCAAAATCATTAGTGGCTACACAAAAGCGATCAATAGCGTCCTTCATTTCTTTGCTGAATGACCTGTCAAACTGTATTCTGACCCTTTGTTCATTAGGCATTGTGCATATGCTGATTTGTGCTCTGTTGATGCCCAGACAGTTAAAATTTTAGATGAGCTGGTTGAAAAGGGCTCACAAACAATGGATGTGCGGAACAAGGATGAAGTTGTTTCCCGAGTGAAAGCTGTTGTGGCCAGCAAGCAGTTCGGACAAGAAGATATTTTGTGCGCTCCTATTGCGGATGTGTGTACATGGATGTTGGTGTTTATTTATTAATATTATTTTTTTTTCCAGCAAGAAGATTTGATTGTAAGAACTCCTGGCCAAAAATAGAGAATACCTTCATGGGCAGCCACCTTAGGCAAGTATGTCGTACCGTGCCTTGTGTTATAATCAAGGTCTTTTGCATAGGAACTTCTCTAGTTTTGTTGCAGGAAAAAATCACCTTTCTTGGTACTTTGCATTTTTTCTAGCAACTCCGATAAGGTTCATTATGTACTTTGCATTTTTTGTCGCAACTCACATGTTCTTGGTTGATGAGACTAGAGAGTAGAAAATTCTAAATAGGAGATTAGCAGGAAAGCTTTGAAGTCTAAAGATTAAAAAATGACAAAATCAAGGCAGAGAATGGATTATGAAAGAATACTAGAAGGTGAGCAATTCAATCCATGAAATTTAAAGCATTGACATGACTCACATCTAATAAATCCATGGTTGCCATGAGTGAAAATGTGTTAGGAATCATTTTTAAAATGTTTTACTGCATTCATTTTTTTGTTTTGTGATTTTGGAATGCAACGGTTATTCCATCTTATTTATACATAGACATATAATGTGTGTTTTCACTGATTCTTCATTTTGGCCTCTCTTTCCATCTAGACATACAAGAAGGCATGAGCTGGCATTTAAGGGGTTCATTTCCTTCCATTTAATCCAATTGATAAGCAAATGACTCTTACTTATATTGATAGTCAAGGGAAAATGCATCTTGATGGGTTGAAGTTACATTTTCATCTATAGTCCTCAAATAGATGGTTAGAAAGAGAATTGGAAGAAAAAAAAAAAAGGCCCCTGAATTGGTGGCATGGATCTCTTGATCTTAGGCATGAGTCATCCATTTCGGGACCCAATAGACCAATGATCTGGATTACCATACCATATGCTCCACTTGTGAGAATTGACAACCATAGTGTTAGAAATTATGAACAAGCCAAATGAGATTCTGTATTAGAATAACTCCAATTGAATTCAAGTTGATGAATCCTAGCCTTAGTATACAATATCCACTATAAAGGAGCTGCTTGTTAGTGGCATTAATTGCTTAACCATTCCCAGAAAAAGTTTATTTTTATTTTTTAAATTTATTTATTATTATTATTTTTTTAAGCTGGGAGGTTCATTGTAAGACCAAATTCTGTACAAATCAAGCAAGCAAAGCAGCTGGAAACATCTGAACCCCTGTTCTCTATCTGATATTTATCTTCTTTATAAGTATCTACCTTTTTGATTATTTTTGTGCTCTAACATTTGACATTTGTGTATTTAAGATAAAGATGGTTTGTACAAGGTTTCTAAGTCTCTTACCTGGATACACTCAGATATTATGGATGATCATGTACACATGGAGCCATGTGTGCCAACTCATTGCTTGGATGAGAATGGCTTAGATGCTAGCTTGACAACTAATGCTACAGTGAATGGTTGTAATGGTGATGAAAACAAAGAAATCTTTTAGAGTTTTTAAGCAACAAAAACTTGCTTTGTTCCTCATAAACCATACAATTTGCAATAGCTAACAACTCCACAATTTGATTGTGTTTTGTTGTAAATTACAATCTTCACAATTGTTGTTTGGAGGCTTTACATCTCAGTTGTAATAACAAAGACTGAAGCAGCATTTCGTGCTTGGAGTGTGTTTCCACTCTACTATTTAAATATCTTTTTAGCTGTATGTGAAATATGTCTTATAAGTTTTAACAATGGGTTTAGTGTATCATATCGTTCACCACCAATTCTGTGAACTCTAGTGCAAGGCTGAAGGTTTGCTGCCTGCTGGTGCTATGTTCAGTCTCTTTGGTTCTTCAAGTTTCTTCTTGCATATGAATTTTACTGTCTGTTATAACTTACTGTCTTCCCTTCATGAATTGTATGGTACTCTGCTGGAGTTTGATAAATCTGCTCATGCACGCATATATTTCAATCCAACCGTTTAAACTTCTGATGTCTAGTTAAATAAACATATAATACAACCTATCATGCAACAAAAGTTTGAAATGTGTGATTTAGCAACTGAATGAGATGTGCTTTTCTACAGTCAGCAGTAGGGTATCCGAATTCAACCGAGAGTATATAATCTAAAGATCATAGGTATAGGATCTTCCAATCTTCTAAAACTTAGGGGAATTCCCTATCTCCTTGGTTAAGCATTGTACCTTGGTAAATAGCATTCAAAACTACAGTTTTCCAGTCTGTTTGTCTACCTGGATTTGCCATTTGCCTCTCACTATTCAGTTGCATTGATAGGGACATTCATATCGCATTGTAATGTCTTGCTTTTTGAGCTAATGTGCGACAGCTATTTCTGCTTTGCAGTGCTATTAGCTAAAATCTGTAAACAAGTGCTTATGTTTGGGAGATTTTATTTGCGGTTTTCATTTCCATCCGTGGCTTGGTTTTATTTTCACTTCTCATTGGTAATATGCAGGTTAGCCCTAATTCTCATTTCCATCCGTGGCTTGGTTTTATTTTTAATTCTCCTTGGCAATATGCAAGTAACTATTATTTTTTGATGAAATTAACAGGGTAATAACATTTCCTCTATAATTGTTGATCTAGCAGGGACGATCGAGTGAGCGTGAATCTCAGGCATTATCAGCTGGTAAAAACGTTGAAAGAAGGTTGCCACATACCCTCTAGCCGCAAGTTTGTACTACTTTTCATGGGTAGTTCCTTTAAAAACAAGGTAAAGAAATTTTTCTTTAGATTTATTTTCATTTGTTTATTCTATGTTGCAGACAACTTTTTTTTGTTATTGAGATAAGTGTTTTTCAAGAATGTAACTTTGATAGTTAATGTGGTCAAAATTTACTAAAGAATAATAATGTAATTGAGATGAAGATATGAAACACATGAACAATTCAAATAAGTTAGCTGCATTCATCATCACTTGTTTTGGACTAGAAAATGAAGTAAGAACACACACACACATACAAAACCAACTGTACAGGTCAAGTTCCCAGCATGTTCAATTGTGGCGAAATGACACATTGATCAAAGCACAACGATTCTGGATGTGCAAGGAGTGGTATGGGTAGATTTGTTTTTTTCTTTTCTTTTCTTTTTTTTTTTTCTTTTGCATTTATTCAAGGGAAATTGTCATGAAAACCTCATTTTTTAAGAAATTTTTTTGGGACATTTGCCATGTATTTTTTTTTTTTTTTTTTTGTCTTAACTCTCTTTTAGTATTGGAAAAAAAAATGCATAGGAGTTGTTTGTTAAAACCTCAAAGAAATGTGATTTTGTGGAGAATGGTCTGCTTTCAGTTTGGTTCTACTCTCTCTCTCTAACTTCTTGAAATGTGGAAAAAGCAATGCATGATGTTCAGGAACCACCCATAAATAGTTGGTTATGGACACTGATTCTGTTTTTCCTGTGTGTTGGGCAGGAATACTTGCTAATGTTTCAGAGGCTTGTAAGCAAGATCTTTTCTTTGAAATGCATAGGAGTGATTACTGATAATAAAAGAATCATATAATTTCTTTGAAATAGATCTTTCTTGGCCTAGTCTTTTTATCATGTTTGAAACAAAGTGGAAGAGGAGGCATGGCTAACCAAGTGGGACATATTTGGCAATTTCTAGGAAAGCCAAAATTGGTGTTTTAGGCTGGTAGCTGCAAAAAGGAAACTGCTTAATATCAACCTACTCAGAAAGGAAGACAATGACCACAAATGAGTGTCTCTTCTAGAGGAGGAATCAATTAAGCATCTATTCACCCATTGTGGATTCTGCAGGAGTTTGGAAGAGGGTCCTTGATCTACTTGGAATTATATGGGTAAAGCAATACATTCTTTCAGCTGACAATTTGTAATTTTCTAGAAGACCTATTCATAACATGGTTGGCATAAAAAGAATCAGCAATGTAATATATCTATTATCTACTCCAATTCCCAATATCATCGATTAGCCATTCATCAAAACAAGAGAAGATACTCCAGAAATGAATTCAACAATCACCTCAAATGCCTTTATTAAATTGACATTTTTCTAATGTTATCTATCTCTGAATCAAGTCAAAGCATCCAACTTCAGGAAACCTACGAAACAATAGGTTCTTTGTTTTCACATGAATTGATTGCTGCACTTCTTGATTATATTTCAATGTTTCTGTTATTTGATTCTACTGAATTGACTGCTGTACTTCTTACATAGGTTGCACTTGAGGAACTTGCAGATAGGGTTGGCATCATGTTGGCATCATGGTTTGCTTGGGAAAAATCTGATGACCAGCTGCCCACCTGATATCAGCCCTCCTTACCTTGGCATCATGGTTTACACCCTCCTTAGCATACATTCAGATGCCTGGAGATTCTTTCTTTTTAAAAAAAAAATAATAATAAAAAAATTTGAAAGGTTACCAAAAGCTTGGAGGTTGAATCAGAAGTCTGTCAAAATGGGATTTGTTTTTTTCCTTCTCAACAAAATCGAAGCTTTTCAATTTTATTTATTTATTTATATATATCAAAACCATTTTCAATTTATTGTAATAAATATTATATATGTTTTTTTATTGTCTAGTAATATAAATATTGTTTAATATGAGTTTTATTTGTGTAACATCATAATATTGTTTAATATGATGTTTTATTTGTGTAACATCATAATATTGTTTAATTTGATGTTTTATTTGTGTAACATCATTTTATGTTTCAAATATTTAAAAAATACAGGTTTCGATTGAATTATATATAATAATAATAAATTACTGGAATGCCAGGGCCTTTCAAATCTATACAAAAGGTTATAGCGGCGCTTGTGTAGAAACTATCGGCGCTTTTTCATGAGAAAAAGTGTTCAGAAAGCACGTCTCTCGGCGCTCGGATCGAATTTTAGCGGCGCTTATTCGCGTCGCTAAAAACTACAATCAATGGCGCTCAGACAAGCGCCACTAAAACTCACCTAGCGCCGCCAATACTTTTCCCGACATACCCATTAATCGGCGCTTGGTTAGCGCCACTACTACTATTCGCGGCGCTTTTAGTGGATTTTAGCGGCGCTTTTGAGCGCCACTAAAAATGCCATTTGTTGTAGTGTAAATACAGTAGCGATTTAGCTGGTGTGAGACTCACCAGCCAATCCGCTCAATAGGTGGGTCCCACCACAAGCATATATCACATGTATACTTAATATATAATAATAATAATAGTAATAATAATAATATTATTATTATTATTATGAAGGAGCCAGCGTCCAGACCTTGGACGCTGGGTAGATGGGGTATAACACATATATTAAGTGGGTCCCACTCCCATACGTACCACACGTGTGGGATGGGGCCACTTCCAAACATATGGACGGTGTTGATAAAACACAGGTATCATGTGGGGCCTCGTCCAGATAGACAGACGGTGTGGATCAAACACCTACAGCCAAGGTGGGACCCACAGAACCTACTGATGTCAGTCCAGCAGCTATATTGCTACTGGACGGACCGTGCAGGTAAACATATATATCATGGTAGGGCCTCACCAGCACCCGTCCGGATGGACGGTGGATATAGAACTCATACGGCAAGGTGGGCCCCACCCCCATGGCAAAGCAGATGGATGGCGTGAGTGAAACACATATCTCACGGAGGAATCCACCGTCCAGTGTGTGGGGTGGGCCGCGTGCTGGATGGACAGTGGGATATAACATATATGTCAAGGGGACCCACAGGACTTGCAGATGTCAATAGGCAGCTTAGCTGCTGGCCATCCAATGGATGGACGACCCGAATAAAAGCGTATACGTCACGGTGGGTCCCACTCCACATGTACCACACGTGTGAGGTGGGCCCCACGAGCTGTCAATGGAAGATGGCATGGATATAACGCATACCTCGTGAAGACCCACAGGGCTTGTTGACACCCAACAGCAGCTGCTATTGCGTGGTGTGGCCTGTTGAACGGGCAGCGTGAATCAAATCATCACGGTGGGCCGTTGTCCTGGATGTCAGCGAGGTGGGCCCCACAAATGGGATAGCACGAATAAAATCATGGTGGGCCGCTCATCATAAGAGAGAGAGAGAGATCAGACGGTGATGGAGGGACCCCGCCACTATGGGCCTTCCTTATATGATGCATACATCAAGTGGGTCCTAAATCATGTGGGCCCTTCATCAAAATCAAATGAAATGAACACCCACCTTGATTTCTTCTTCATTCTTCCGCCAATGCGATCTAGAGCTCCAAGGGAACGTTTTTAACAGTTGAGATGGACTTTAGATGGTGGGATTGGGTGGTAGGAAGGTGGGCCACACCAAGCTCTCTCCCATGAAAGCTTGGATGTGGGTTGCTTGGAGAATGAGGGAGAGAGAGAGATGAGGGAGAGAGGTTGTAAGAGAGAGAGAGGGTTGGGTGAGTGATGGGGTGATGGGTGAAGTGAGTGATGGGTGTACTTTGTTTAAGAGAGTGTTAACTTTAGGAGTTGCTTGGGGATGGGGTGATGTGTACTTGACATGAGGTGTGATTGATGGGATTGATGGGACATGATTTGAAATCTTTCTTGGGTTTACAAATGCACGATGTTTTTTCTCGAACTGAACTCGGGCCCACATCACCTGGCCTGGGTATCGCCTCGGCGCATGAGATGCGGCATCGGAACTACGGCGATGGCGCGGTCGCTAGGGTATAGGTCTTGGGTCAAGCCGACTCAGATCTATGGATACAACTCAGGGTCACGCGCAACTGCCGATAATAGATCGTGGGTCATCGAAATTCTACCGGGAGGACCGCGGAGACTTATGGAATGGTACGGTCTAGGATACGGGCCTTACAACCTACACACAAAATAAAAAGACAACTATTTTCATCTCAATAATTACCACAACAATTGGATGTTATCCTACAAGGCATCAAATTGGTTTACAGGCACACCAGAGTGAAGATATAGGTCAACTGAATAAAAAATCAATGAAAAATAAAAAAACAGATTAACTGAAGATGTATGCAAATTAAATTGGTTTTGAATTTAAGATATATACAATAATAGGTGAAGGATCACGTAGTTGATTGATCAACTAATGACGATCGGGATGGGCTATGGTGTATCTGAGTGATAATCAATTCTTTCTAGCAACAATGAAATGTGAAGTGAAAAGAAAAAGTAGAAGTAGATCTAAGAGTCACATTTCAATTCATCCAAAGATCAAACAAATATAACCCAATTTAACTTGGAAAAAATCCAATTCGGATTAGAAAGAAACAGATGCACCCAAATCATAGATTGACGAGAAACCGATAAATATGGAGAAACCCAATTGAATTACCAAACCGACAAATGCTAAAAAACCATGAACCAAGTACTAGATTCAGCCCAGGCGGAGATATTTTGAATTTAAAATCTAACACCATTACCTTATATGAACTTTTTCTTCTTTTTGTTTTTCATGAACTTTTTCTTCTTCTTCTTCTTCTTTTAACAACCCATTTGATGGCCAGCGATTGGTTGGTTCTGATTATCAGATAAGTGAATTTTAGGACATTCACCACCAGTAATGGAGCCATGTTTTTACGGGTCTGGATTGACGTATATGTACACCACATGTGCAGCAGATGAAACAACACCTTTTAAGAAGTAGAAAACATGTACACTAGTCTAGCGTGGAAACAGAAGTTGAGGCATGCATTAAAAATACTTTCTAAGACAGAAAAATAGTTGAGGACATTAAAAAATCAAACAACATGGCTTATGGTAGCACTTCTACAGTTCAGTGCTAGAGAGCCCACTTCTCTCTTTGGTAGAAATGATTCAAGGGCATGCCTCGAAACAGGAGCCTCTTGCTCCTCAAACCTGTACATGAATAGAAATCATTAACTAATGCTTTACAAGATTGGGAAGTAAGATCATTGAACAAGTAGCTTCTAAGAATTTTGTATTTTTTGCATTTTTGCATTTTTCAGGACTAAAAGACTTCCAGAATCAACTTGCTGGCAAGAGTTTCCAAATAAAATGCATACACATTTATTCAGCTGAAGTGCAAACAGAGTTCTAAGAAGAGAGTAGAAAATAGACCAAAATTATTCTAAGAAATTAGAAAAGTAAAAGGAAATTTTTGAATAATTTGGCTGTCCAGCAATCCAAATAGAATGCTAGCAATAAAATATAACCTAGAAGTCCTGTCAGTTGCAAGCTCAAACTTAAATAATCCAAACAAATATCATGCCACTTAAAATGCAACCATATCCACCTTATTGACTTACTCCTAAATAAATACTACAATTTATTTAATTTTGGCAAATAGTCAATACAACATTACACATCCTCAACAACAATGGAATAAGGTTTCATAAGCCACATTCATGTAAGAGACATCGTTTACACACTACACATGTCAAAGCGGCATATGTGTGCAATCTAATACATCCATTGGCCATGTAAATTTTCTCATTTGACCTAGGCCAACCCAAACCCAACTAGAAACCTAGGTTCAAAGACCTAATGGGTACCCAAACCCGGTAAACCCAAGTCTGTTAGTCTGATATAGGTAGTCTAAGACCCAACCTGTTGACAACCCTAGTAGTAGTACTAGTGCAGAAGGTTAAAACTCAGACCATACATAAATTATAGAAATTTCTTCTAATTAGAAAATGTTACCATTATATTATGTTCTTGGTATCCACAGAAGACTGATTGGAAATTCAAAACATGAGGTTCATGATAAAGAGTAATGCCAAAAGAGATGTGCAAAAGAAAACAGGATTGGGAGAGTAGTTTTACCTGGAATGCTATAGTAAGTGACAAAGTCTTTTATCTGCAAACTTGATAATTGCAGCGTTAACTCTCTGCACTATGGCTGACTTATTGCGTGTAAGTTTTAGAATATGCAAAACCATTGCCCAAGGAGGATAAGGATGCAACTAACTAGCCACTAACAATTAGAGTTGTTAGTTATAAGAAAACCACAAAGGTAATGGCAACATTACCTGCTCCAGTGCACCTTTGCTAACACGATGCATTTTTGCTTCACTGTCAATATAAGCTAGAGCCATTCACTTATCAGTTAGATTAAATGGAAAGAAATGAACCTCTTGAATGCCAATCCATGCCTTCTTGTAAGTATAGATGGAAAGAGAGGCTGAAATGTAAGAATTAGTGATAAAGGCATTATTTGTCTGTGTATAAATAAGAGGATCCCTATGGAAATTTCATTACATCCTTCAGGTCAGTGAGCATCCCAATAACATCTTGGTTTTTAAGTTGGGAGCTCTTGCAATGATTAGAATAACAATATCCTGGTCTTCCACTCCTTTAGCAAAAACCTGGTTGCAATAATTCAAAAATGGGCATTATAAAAACTAAAAATCAAAAATCAAAAGACTCTCTTCAATAAGATGAGCACAAAATGCATTCCATGTTGGACCTCAATAAGTTTCCTGTCAACTGTGAGTCTGTTTAAAGTTTGCATTACTTACCAATTAACTTAAAATCTGCAAATCTCAAAACAAAAAGTAAAAGGACCCATGGGTCATCCATAACCAACTCTAGCACCTTCATAAGAAAGACACGAGATGGAAAATAGATTAAGGAAACAATAGAGCCATCTTGTCACTTCAGAATGAATGAACAGATTATCCACAGTTTCCCAACATAGTACATCAGCCTATATTCAGAACCACGTGCTTCTATGTTGAAGACATTCAAATGTTAGAACCTTCTCACCATTGTTCTCCAACCAAAAACCTCTGCTAGAGGGATGATCGTCCTCAGACTCATTCATGGTTGAAGTAGAACCATTCCCCTTAGTCCATGCTCCAAAGGACAAGGCTAAAAATCAACCTAAGTGATTTCATCTTCAAACTCTACTATAAATCCATCCATCTCGGAAAATAAACCTCCTCAGGCATTCCAAAGATACACAACTTATATATGAGAGCTAGATAATTTCCTACCCTCACAAATCCCTTTTGTAATTTTCCCCTGATTATTAAAAATGGAATTACTGAGTTAATGAATACTCTTTTATGTTTCATCATCATTTATGCTTCAAATCTTTAGATTTCTTTGCCTGAAACCAACTCTTAAAATCCAAGCGGAATTTTTTCACATAAGGAATTTGGATATGATATAATCGATTAGGGAGTTGCTAATTGCACACACTACTTGAAAGATGGAAAAAAATGACGGATTTAGAGACGGTTCTGGACCGTCTCTAAAATTGCTTGGTTTAAAGATGCTTTAGAGATGGCCATAAACCGTCTCTAAACTTTTAGACGGCCCTTGACCGTCCTTAATATTGTCTTAAAAATTTTAACGTCCACAAATCATTTAAGACAGTAAAAAACCGTCGTTAACTACGGATAAAAGACGACCATTGACTGTCTGGAATAAGAGACGGTTCTGACCATCTTATATGCGGCCATTTGAGATGGTCAAAGACTGTCCGTATTAGAGACGGTCATTGGCCGTCTCTTACTGTTAATCTGAGACTGTCAAGGACCGTCTCAATTAGAGATGGTCATTGGCCGTCTTTTCCTGTAATCTGAGACAATCAAGGATAGTCTGTATTAGGGACCGTCCTTAGCTGTCTCCATTTGAGACTGTCAAGGACCGTCTCTATTAGAGACGGAGACGGTCAAACACCGTCCGTATTAGAGACGGTCATTGGCCGTCTTTTATTGGTAATTTGAGACTGTCAAAGTCCGTCTCAATTATAGACGGTCATCGGCCGTCTTTTACTAGTTATCTAAGATCGTAAAAAATAGTCTATATTAGGGACGGTCCTTAGCAGTCACCATTTGAGATTGTCAAAGACCGTCTCTATTAGAGACGGTCCTTAGCCGTCTTATAGTGGTTATTTGAGATTGTCAAGGACCGTCTGCATTAGAGACGGTCTTAAACCGTCTCTAATGCTCAAGTCAAAAATTAAAAACAAAAAAATTTATGAATTTCGAAAAAAAAAAAAAGTTGAAAAGATTAGAAAAATAACTAACAATGTTTAAGAAAAAAATTTAGATTTTGAAAAAAAAAATGTAATTTTATAAAAATCTAGATTTTGAAATAATGTTGATAATTTTGAAAAAAAAAAAAAGAGATATCAATAAGGAAATGATATTTTGAAAAAGAAAATTTAAAAAATTAACCAAATTTGTGAAAAAATTGACAAATTGTAAAAAAATATATATTTTAAAAAAGAAAACTAGATTTTGTATTTTGAAAAGAGAAATTAAAAAGTTTTATAACAAAAGTGATATTTAAAAAATGATATTTTGAAAAAAAAAAATTAAAAAATTAAACAAAATTGTGAAAAAATTGACAAATTGTAAAAAATATATATTTTTTAAAAAAGAAAACTAGATTTTACATTTTGAAAAGAAAAATTAAAAAGTTATATAACAAAAGTGATATTTTAAAAATGATATTTTGAAGAAGAAAATTTTAAAAATTAAACAAAATTGTGAAAAAATTGACAAATTGTAAAAAATATTTATTTTTTAAAAAAGAAAACTAGATTTTGTATTTTGATAAGAAAAATTAAAAATTATAGAACAAGATTTCGATAAAAAAATGATATTTTGAAAAAGAAAATTTAAAAAATTAAACCCCAACGTTCTCCATCGTCTTATGAATTCTTTAACCGGTTCATCTTCTCTTTGACGAATAAAAGCTAAGTAATTATTGTTGTCTTCAGAGAATGATTCAGCAAACCGTGAGTGATAACGAGAATCTTTAATGAATTTTATCGGAATTGTCCATTCTCTTATAGCAACACTTTTCCCTTTATCTTTCCAGTTCTTTGTCGGATCTCTTGCAAATGTCGTGTTTACAGTGACTTTCTTGTCTCGCCCTTCATTCTTGTTCATCACTATCTCACTTTGTTTTATCATCTTCTTCTGTATATTTTTTAGTGTAAAACAATCTTCTGTACGATATCTTAAACAA
This sequence comes from Magnolia officinalis, assembly GCA_021015155.1. Taxonomy (NCBI): domain Eukaryota; kingdom Viridiplantae; phylum Streptophyta; class Magnoliopsida; order Magnoliales; family Magnoliaceae; genus Magnolia; species Magnolia officinalis. The sequence continues at coordinate 13,803,675 of JAJHSJ010000010.1, read as the reverse complement.
CGATGATAATGATGATAATTTCCTCTTTGGTCATTTCGACTTCTTCTGGATATTTCGGTGAAGGTAAGCCGATAGTTCCGGCAGCAAGTAATTGTTCCATCATTGGCAACATATCCTCTTTATCAAATGCGTATTCCTTATAAGAGTCGTATCGTCGCAGTCGTTTATCGTTTACTCGATCCTTGTAGCGATCTGAATCTTCTCTCTGCCTTGTTTCTCGCTTATTGTAAAAAGTATCCTTTTTCTTTTCTTGATTAACGGTATTTACCATTAATCTATTCGCTCCGCTTCTTTCTGTCCTGATTTGAAAGATTGGCATTTTTCTGGCCATCAATTCCAATGCATGCGCTTTTGTTACAAGATCTTGGAAAGTCCTTATATCAGCACTTGTGAGCCCGAAAGCAATTCTCGGTTCCATAGAATTCAAACAATTGTTCACTTGTTCTTTCTCTTCTGGTAACTGTCTACATGAAGCCGCTAAGGTCTTCCACCTGTCAATGAATTTCTCCATGTGTTCGTTTTCTCTTTATCTGACAGAGACCAATTCTGCAATACTGACGTCACGCTCTGATGAGAAGAAATTGGATATAAATACATCTTGCATCTGTTCTCAAGTTCTTATTGACTTGGGCGCCAAACCAGAATACGATCGAAATGCTTTGCTTGTTAAAGAAGATTCGAACAACCGTAGACAATATTGAGGAATAGTGGAGAAATTTCCCATAGTGGTGATGAAGTGTACGAGTCGTTCTTCTGGAGACCCATCTCCTTTAAGTTTCTGAAAATTTGGCTACTTGAAGTTGGCTAGAAATGGAACATCTTCTACCTCTCTTGGATATGGTGTTCTATATCGGAACCTCCCAGTATGTTCACGCTCCCTGACAATGTCTGCAATCATCTGTCGCATCTCCTCTTGCGTTATTGTCCTAGTAACTGGAGCAGACCCGTGAGATCCTACTCTTTGTGGCAATGAAGCTTCAGGTTGTCGCTCTTATTCACTCAAAGTAACTGTTACTGGCGGGACCATTGCTTGAGCCACATTATGAGCGAGAGTGGTCAAAGCTTCTCGGAGACTTCGGCATTCCTCCATCAAGATTCTTTGAGCTTCAGCCATCTCAGCCATACATTCATCAACATTTGGTGGGGGATCTTGACTAATTCCTGTCATGTGTACAATGGCCTCTCTGCTCCGTGATGACACTATTGTTGGAGTAGAATGGGAATATAACGAGATAACGGGATTGATCGAAAGAGGAATTTCGTTTGATTTGCCTGTGCTCTTGCAGAGTTCAGCTGACTGTGAAATTTCCTGTCGAGGCGTATCTTGAGGTGAAACAGAAATTGCATTATTCACCAATGCTTTACCTTTCTCTATCCTGGTCCATCGAGTCTTCATAACAGATAGTGCTGGGAAGTCTCGTGATGTCAGAGAAGGAAGCGATCTTCCTAGATACAGGGCCGGAGGAGCGAGTTCAGGATTGTTTTTAGCCATATTCTGTGTTACTGGTCCTCTGTTCTTACGTAGAGATGAGTTCATCTTGGCAGTTACTTTGTTTTGGGCCCTTGTTCTTCGAGATGCTACAACAATCCAGTTATCATCATCCTCTTGTGCCAATGACGAAGCAGATATAAAGCCGACCATAGCTTCGGGCTTGTCATTCTTGTTTATAGTAAGCTGGGCTTTGTGATTTATAAGCTGGTTCGTTGCATATTCTACACAATAAAGGTGTGTATACATACTCTTACACATGAAAACATATGTTTCGACAAGAAACAAATGCATTTGATTTGGGGGAATATCTTATTCAATCGTAACAAAGAGAAGATAGAAAGAGAACAATCATCATATTATTCATTCTGAGTTCATTTACTTCCTTTGATTTCCCTTGATTCTAAGATAGAATATCCAGAATACAGGAATTGAAAGATTTTGAATGTCAAATCTGGATATTCAATCCGACAGCATTTCGACTTGCGAATTGATCATCTCATCAAGAGGTATGTTGTCCGAATTTGATCATCTGATCTCTCCTTCTTGAGTTCATGTCCTTGTGCAAAAGGAGAACTGGAGATAGTGAAGACCAAGATCAACAATTTCAGCAGCATATCGGCCCTAACCTTCATTGGTCGTACAACAACCCTATTGCGCGGGCCATGCACCCAATATAGTTTGCGCGGACTCGCGCAAACCCTTTCGTCCCTCTCTTCTCCTACCTTCAATCTCTTTTGGAGCTCTGATCTTCTTCCAAAATCTTTCAACCCCCAAATGAGAGGGGGAGTGGGGTATTTATAGACATCCACACGTGTGAACCCTCGATCTCTGTGTCATGGGGCCCACCTTCCATTAGATCTAACCATTTATGAAAAACACCACCTGTAGCCATTTGTGCGGCTCGCACAATCAATATAGCCTTTTGCGTGGCCCACACAACTGATATGGTTTGCCCGAACTGCGCAATCCCATGAAGTCACACTCTATTTCATCTTTTCATGCACATTTCTTCTAATTTTTGCCATCTAATCTTTCCTCTTCTTTCTTCCTTAACTCTGACATCTTCTCATCCTTTAAAATCCTTTCTTCATCATATGATAGAAACTTCATACATTTTTGTGCACCTACAACATACTTGTTAGATTGAGGCCCTTTTGTAGCGTCGTCTTGGGTTAGTTGATCGATGCTCTCACATGTTTTAAATTAACTTCCCTTTGCTCACCCGATCATAATGTTTATACTTTGCCAAGGCTTCTTCTCCAAGATCAAACACCTTGCATGTGACGCTTCAATGCGGTGACCAAGGTGATGGGAGATTGGGTAGAATCTCCTACAACTAATGAGAAGTTGTAAAGCCTAGGGAATTCTACTTAATGAGACTTCTAGAGGATTTAAACAATGATATGACTACACTCAGATCCATAGCTCAAGTGGTAGACTGAGTGAAAGATACCTCGTTTCAACACTGAGGTCTTGGTATCGATTCCCTAGAGGGGGTGGCTAACAGTGAAGTGTGAACTAACAATGGGTGTACTAACAAGCTAACAAAAAAAAAACAATGATATGACTATAGATGTTGAGTTTAATCTCTAGAAAATGGTGGAGTTTAAGCACATCTTTAAGGTAGAGGTTGGAATCCTCATTAGAGTATTAATCTCAAGGAAAATGACTTAAAATTTATTAGATTAGATGCATGGGATGTAGGATATGATCATGAAATCACCTAAGCTTCTATTGCATCAAAAAATCCTCGGATTGCACAAAGACCAAATCTTCTATATAAAGGAATCGAGTTCCAACGATTATAAAACGGGTATAAACGGCTAGCTTTCAACCTGTCAACCTAAGGCTTTGACTAGTCAAAAGGCCCTTCGACTTGTTGACCCAAGGTTTTGACCTGTCGAAATTTGCAGTGTTACATGGTATTTTTCACTGTTTAGTTTTTACCACTTTCGATCTATCCACCCTCATTTTCGACCAGTCAAACTTGACCTTCGACCTGTTTACCAAAGGCTTAGATCAGTTGAAATATTAAGTGGCACATGATTTTTCTTGTTGTCCATTTTTTGCCACTTTGAACTTGTCAACCCTCTCTTCGACCTGTCAAACTTGACCTTTGACCTGTCGAAATGGTTCATCCATGGATTAAAATTTTTGGAAACATTTATTTTTTCTAACATGATTTTGCTCACTTCGACCTCTAAACCCATTTCTAAGATGATCAATTAAGACTCCTATGGTTAAGGGATCATTAACAAGGTTTACCTATAAAGTGAAGGATCATCTAGAGGTTCAAAAGTTATTAATTTGGGTTAAGGGTTAGGGTCACCAAGCAACCTCATATACATGTTCTTTACTCCTTGATGCTCATGTCATCTTATGTCTTTAGTCTTTAGCTTCCAAAGGCTCAACCAATTACGCAACACATAGACTTATGTAATTGAAAAACAAGGTTCACACATCTATGCACTAATATGCCACTTCAACATTAAGACAACAATTTCATTTAGACACCATCTAAATTCCCACTCTTTATACTTTAGCATCTACCGAAACTGCCTTATCTATTAATTTCCATACAAACATTACAGTTTTAGGAGGAATGAATCCATTTAGAGCCCACTCGGGCCAACGAAGCTTCAGATGATGCCAATGGATGGTATTCCAAACTGATTTTAGATTGAATTTACCTGACGAGGACATCTTCTAGATTATCTGAACTTCTCTATCGTTACCGAAATGTTGCTCTTCTTTATGGATAGCATGATTTTTACCAAAAGATAGTCATCAACTGCAGATAAATCCCATTCTCCTGTCTGGGACCAGCAATCTCTAACAGTTATATTCTACATATGATCAAGAATGGGTCGTGTAGCTGCTCCAGTCAACGGCCCCCTCTCGTCCAATTCTAGCTCTAAAAATTGATCATACCCTTGCCCACCATCCACCGCGAGTTGTGAATCACAAAAGTGTGTCTTTTCCCTAAGTCCTTCCAATGGCTAGAGGACATTATCGTGATCTTAATTCCCATTGGATTGAATAAATTTGTTTAGGTATTTGCCTGAGAACAATCTCGACCATAGAGAACTTCCTGCAATCAGTCTCCACCCCATCTTAATTTGGAATACGTTCTTAACATCCTCCAACCTTCTAATTCCTAGCCACCATTCCGTGTTTGGTTTACAGATCATTGCCTATCTCACCCAATGCATTCTTTTGTCACCTTTAAAATTCCATTAAAAAACATGAAGGCCAAGGAGGTGAGTGTGTTATTCTTGTGGAAACATTCACACACAAATTACGTAATACAGTTATAACTCCTTTATCATAACAACTAATAATGTAGTACAAAAACCAACTAATAATGTAGCAACATGACCAAGAATAAGAGAAGGTGACTCAAGAGATGATATATTTATAGTTAAAGAAGTTTTTTATTTATCATCTCTTTCTTCTTGTTTTGCTTTCTAAAGTATGTGGATGTCTATATAAGACTTTACAACTAGGGATAGTGACTTGCATGAATGTTAAACATTACATTTCAATCTTGTAAGAAGACTCAAATATGAGCTTCTCTTGACTAGATAGTATATAGAAACCAATGGTCTAAGGTCAGAAGCTTGGAAGACTCTAGAGCTCCATTATGAATTATAAAGGATTATGGGAAATCCATCGTTGGACCATAGCAAGGCATTCCTTAGGCTTGTACTCTGGAGCTGTGTGGCCACCTCCCTGCAAACATAAGATGGATAATACAATATTAGAGTTCATCCATGTTTCCATATTTACCAACCTAGAACGTGTTTGGAAAATCGTAGACCCACGTCAACTGTGCTTGCCCATGTAGATGACATCGCCCAAAGATCAAGTAAATATAGCAAGGCCTTACACAAGTAGAATGCCGACCATGGTTAAATGGTCCATTGCATTTTGTACATGGAGTCCACCTGGTAATTAAGTTGCCATGCATAGTCTCATTGGATGTCGATGGCAGCATAGAAAATCTATTATTTTGTATGTGTGACAGCTCAAAGATTTGAGATTAAAGAATTTCTTGCCTTCACAGTCGCAAACGTCAAGTTGTTCGAATATGTCCTTGTATATCTAGGATTTCAACACACAAACAAAGATATTGTAATCACATATCAAATTCAATATTGATCTATGAATGTAGTTCTAATTAAAATGTAAGCTTACCCTGCAATTTGGCCATCAACAGACCATGATCGCCAATCATCAACAATGGAGAAATTTAAAGATCTGATCCATGCTTGGGTGCCGACGTGTGGAATAGACATGTCATGGTCACCACTATATGATGAAAAAACTAGTATCAATAGATATGTTAGTACATAAAAGAACTTGGCTAGATAAGATGAAATGAAAGTTTACCTATATATTAAAGCACGATAACCTTTTGTTGTTAGATTGAGATGGTATTTTAAGCTACTATGAACATCACTCTCGTAACTTATGCCATAGTTGCACCTTTGCCATTGTTTCACTGATGCCTGATAGATTATTGTAAACATTAATATTAGAATTATCATTGTTCAAAATCTTGGAGTGTATCATATCTAATTGGGAGTGTATAGCATGTTAATTATCATTTTTCAAAATATCAGAATATATCCTACCATGTAAGGAACTAACCATATCATAATTACCCATATTTAAATTATTGAAATGCATCACATCATATAAGAAATTATTGTAATGTAAGTGTTCAAAATATTAAAATATATTATATTGTGTTGTGAACTCATCACAATAAACTAACTAAATTTTGGAGGCAATTTCGCAAGAATGCGTGCATCGTTATAAAAAATGCATAGCATTAAAATGCATTGTATGTACCAATCATAATTATAAAATTAGTGGGTCAACTCGATAGTTCACTGAGTCAACTTTACTTGATGAGATTTTGAGTCAACTTGGCTTGATGTCTCGACTAAGTCACTTTCTTTTTTAAGAAAGGAATTTCATTGAAGAAAGGCAAAGCTGAACAATAAACTGAGAACACCTTCGGGCCAGCCTTCATAAAAAAAGAGAAGACCTACCTATCATATACCCCCCAAAAAGATAAATATAAAAATTGTACAAAAAAGGACACAAGAAGCACAATGAAAAGCTCCTAGAATTAATCCTTGGTCTCATGGCAAGAGGCAGAGGGGCCTTACGAATGCTCCTACTTACGAATGCTCCTAAGGCCCCGAGGAACCAACTCACCAAAGAGAGAGCAGTTTCATTCTAATTGGTTGTTTTATTATTTTATTGATTCCAAACATTTTAAATATTTATCATTAAACTATATTAACTTTAAATCTAATCATGAAATAACTGTTTTAAGTAAAATATATTCTCTTTGTCAGAAGTGGTTTAATACATAGTGTGCTTATTGATCCTCCATAATTTTGCTTCATGAAAAATATTAAATCAATCAACTATCCAAGTCATGTAACTTACTTCAAATCGACCCCTATTTATTTAACTATCATATATAACGTTTAAATTATTAGCATTTGCATGTTGAATATAGACCATTGATCATTTTAGATTGTCTATTAAATATTAAATGATCATCCATTTATGAAAGAAAATAGGCATAATTTTCAATTTACTAGTCATCTAAATTAGAGTGATAATTTTTGTAACTAGGTTCCTTATTTTTTGTGCCACATCTACATTCTAAGTGCTTCAATATCAAGTGTCTTACTCTATTAGAGTATCAAGGTTTTTCTATTATAAAGATTAGGTCAAAACATACTACTAGTTTTGGGTAAAGTACAAAAATGTTATATTTTTTTATTTTAAACTTTCACAATGTCCTTTGATAATGCGAAGTTTATGCCACTCAAAAACTAAGTGCCTGTAAAAAAAAAAAAACTGCCCTAACTACTCATGTTGTATATAACAACTACTGGATACGCCATGTGGAAAGAGGGGAAGTGGTTTACAAGACATGTAAGAGGAGAAGCAATTGTAAAAAGTGGGAGCTAAGTTTAAATTGCACCTATATTAAAGGTACTTAAGGATTGAAATCTTTTATAATGTCAGATATTCAGTGAGTATAACAGCCAAACCATGGGGCTAACCTTGTTTGGAATGTATTTGGCATCCACTACATGCATCAAGTAAACTCGCCTTGAGGGAGATAACTACTAGATTTATAACTCAAGTGAGCACAACACAGGTAACAATTGGAATTGGCTCAACCATAGTTTTGTATGGGCTTACAATGGTGTGATATTCCACCCAACCCATTCATCAAGTGTGAGTACTCACCGAAATAAAGAGATTTATTTAAAAAGAAGATTGAGCCATGCCACATGAACTTAGAGGTTTTAGGTATAATTTGGATTTGTTCGCCCATATTGTGGCCCACTTGAGTTTTAAAATCATCATATTTTTGGACTAAACATGAACATGAGAGCTTGCATATAATGGATAGAGTGGATGTTAAACATACAAAATTGTCAACTCAAAAGAGCTTGGGTGTTGTACCTACTTCTTGAAACACATTGTAATAGAGAATTTAGGTCTCATTTTTTGTAGCTAAAATCAACAATATTCTACCATTCCTTAGAGAGCAGGAAAATATCAACAATACACTGTCAAACATGCAACTAGAGTCACCGTATACAACACAAATATATTCTTTTTTAAAGCAACCATTCTCACATTTTCAAATGATGTAAAAGTTTAACACATTTAAAGAACTAATTACATGGAAAATCTTATTGTTGATTAACATTATATATAATAAATATGGCAATAGAAATTACTATTTTCATGACATACCTTTCGGATGTGGATAGCCTTTTGAACACTTTCATTGTTAGCCCAGTAGTAGGAGAGCAAATAACCATATGACTGCATAGAATATAATACGGTTATAATTTCTTCTTAAATCTAGAAGTGCATTAATGTACCAATGTACACAGATGTGCCAATGTACACACATGTTAATATGTGTCATTTACACATGACATGTAGTTACGCTTTTCCTCATCTTGTTTCTAATAAAACATGGGTAGAGGTAGTGAGAGAACACTTGATGATTTTAGTATAACTGAAGTTATGGCCGTTGAAAGAGTGGAATGGTGAAAAAGTTTTCATGTAGCCAACCCCAACTAGTTGGGATAAGGCGTAGATGATAATGATGCAATTACACTCACAAGAACATGTCCGGAATGTTTGTGTATATGATTATGAATCATTGTAAACATGGATACCATGGTCTTAGTTATCAGATGAAACCAAGTCAACTCGGCCAAGTCATTCGGGGGTTTGGAGAATGAAATGAGTCTTCCAATTTTAAACATGCATATGTCTAACAAAGGTGAATAAATATGATGAAACTATTAGAAAATAAATTGATAGAGAAAAATAATGTACGAAAAATGATGTAATTGGGTTTTAAAATCAAACAATCGCTTTTTTAAGGCTGATTTTGTTATGAGATGTCTAAAATTTGTACATGTAACATGCGTTCAATTAATCAACCACCTTGGTGGATCAATCGAGAGAACCTCAAATTATACAGATGTGTCTTTGGACAATTTTAGACGGTCTTAATCGAACGAAGTCTCAGCTCGATTGATCAATGATATTTGGAAATTGCTTGTAAGCCCTTTAAAAGTTTTGAGCTTGTTTAATTGCTCGAAAATGGGAGTTTGATCGATTAAGTGCATGCTTGATTGATGCCGATTGATCAATCCTTAGATTAACGGAGTGCGCAGTTTTGCATAATTATGCGAATTGTTTTCTATTCTGAGTGTGACACTATAAATATGAGTGTAATTGCAAAATTTAGGTATGATAATAAAGGGCTAATCATTTCTATGATTTAGGGAGGAGAAAACAAGGGTTTTCTGACATTGTAAATGATTCCATTTGTTGTACTTTTTCTTTCATAGTGATTCGTTGTTACTTTGTGCCGTGCTTTTTTACTGTAAGGGTTTTTTTATGTAAAATTCATGTGTGCTTGTGATTGTTTTATTGCATTTGATTAATCTCGTGTGATCTGAATTTGAAATTTGCTTATGAAGATTCTCAACTAGTGGTATTAGATCTAACGTTGGGATTCGAGTTTGGATTAACATCATGACAATTAAGGGATTAAACATGAAGTATGAAATAGAAAAGTTTCGTATGAAAAAAACAACCTCGAACTATGAAAGGTGAGGATGAGAGGCCTTATAGTTTAACAAGGGTTGTAACATGCACTCTTTCGTGGTGAGAATTGTCCAATGTATATGAGCGATGAAGAGTGGGAGAGTTGGATGAGAGAGCAAAAACTTTGGTCCAACTATGTTTGGCAAATGATGTTATTTACAATGTCCTATATCAAAACACCACTTTAGGACTTTGGAAGAAGTTAGATAGCTTATACATAAGGAAATTATTGTTGAACCATCTGTATTTAGAGAAACAACTCTATAATATAAAGATGATGGAAGGGGCGGATCTTAATAAATACATCATTGCATTCCATTAGATCCGTTGCAAATTGACAAGCGTGGAAGTAAAGATGGATGAGGAAAAAAAATCTATAATTCTATTGAACTCTCTTCTAGAGTCTTACGAAAGGTTCATAGATACTATGTGCTACCGTAGAGAGACCATTGATGTTAAGACTGTCATCTCAACCCTTCTATCTTGGGTGTTGAGAAAGAAGGATAGCAACACGAGTTCATCTGCGAATGGGTTGATAGCTAAAGAAAGGAATTTAGAGTGGGAGAAGGAAAATTAGAGGTGTTGGATATATGAAAGATAATGGCATATGAATAAGGATTGTCAAAATCCTAAAGCCCAAAAGGGAGATAATTAAAGCGGATTAAGTGCCAAAAGAGGCCAAGTAATGGAATCGAGTGAGGATGTGGGCACTAATGATGTTCTAACCATATTCAAATCTAGCTATCCTAGCGATGAGTGGATTTTGGATACAAGAGCATCATACCACATGACCTCATATCAGAATTGGTTCACCACATACAATGAACATGATCGTGCCCAGGTGTTTATGAGTAATGATGTTGCCTATAAAATCGTTGGAATCAGATTGGTACACATCATGATGTTTACAAGGATGGAATGCGTTATGAGAGATGTGAGGCACATTCTTGATCTATGAAAGAATCTGATCTCTTTGCGAGCTCTCAAGGCAATTGGGTGTAAGTTCACCGATTTTAATCATGTCCTGAAGGTTTCAAAGGGGACACTTGTAGTAATGAAGGCATAATGGAACAGTAACATTTACAGGTCAATCGAGATATCATATCGGGTAAAGTTGTTGTATTTATAAAAGAGTCCACATCGGCACGTTTATGGCATGCACGTCTAGGCCACATGAGTGAGCATGGCATGAAGGTACTTTCTGACATTTCGTAATTTTTATATTTAAAAGTTTTGATTTTGATATATGTAAAGCATTGTATATATGGTAAATAATCACAGTTATCATTTAAATTAGGTGACATGTTTGTAGGGGTATTGTAGATTATGTGCAATCTAATGTATGGGGTCGTACCCTGTAGTTTTTAGAGAGAGTTATCATTCTTTTTATTATTCATAGATGACTACTCTAGAAAGGTTTGGGTGTACTTCATGAAGTATATGTCAAACGTTTTTGCCTCCTTCAAAGTGTGGAAGGTAAAGCTGGAAAAATAATTAGGGTAGAAGTAAAAAGTTTTGAAGATAGATAATGGAAGTGAATTCACTTCAAATAAATTTCACCAGTTTTGTAGAGATGAATGGATCATACTGTATAACATAGTCTAGTTTATCAGAATGGTGTAGCAAAAAGGATGAATCAGACTCTTAAAGAGAGCTCGAAGCATGTTGAGCAATGTTGGGTTAAGCATGGATTTTTGAACTGAGCCTGTTAACACGACTTGTTACTTAGTAAATCAGTCTCTGTATACACCGACCGATTATAAAATTCCAGAAGAAGTATGGAGTGATCATAAAGTTGATTATTCAGGCTATAAGTTTTATTATTATTATTATGATGCTTACTTTTATGTTCTGTCTATTGAGAGAGATAAGCTATATCAAAAAAAGAATGAAGTGTATCTTTGCTGGCTATGGTGATGGTTTGAAGAGATACATGTTGTATGACTATGCCACACGGAAGAACACAACTAGCGGTGACATCAGGTTTGATAAAGATTTTTTGTTCCATAAGGAAGAACACAATGAACAAAAAAATCAATAGTGTTAGACGTTAAAATTGACAAGGGTGAAACACAGGTGAAGCTGAGCCATAACAATAGGTATAAGAGCAGGCTGAGCAGCCACCTCTCAAGAGAAATTCATATAGAGATTACATATTACTAGCGAGATACAAAGATTACTCGAATATTGTATTCACCCTATTACGAATGAGGGGGATCTGTCTACCTTTCAGGAAGAATTGGATGACATACATACTGAGAAGTGGATGGCAGTGATGTTAGATGAGATGGACCCTCTGTATAAGAATAAAATGTATGTGGGAGCCGAAACAGCTTCCTGTTAGGCGTAAAGTGATCGGGTCCAAGTGGTTTACAAGAAGAAACTGTATAGGTACAAGACAAGATTGGATCATAAAGGGTATGCACAGAAAGAAGGTATTGACGTCACCAAGATTTTAAAGCTTGTGATCAAGCAGGTATCTATCAAATTTATGTTAACACTGGTTGCCCAATACAGCCTTTAGTTATAATAAATAGATATTAGAACTACTTTCCTATACGGAGAATTAGAAGAGAAAATCTACATGAAGCAACCATAAGGGTTTGAAGAAAAACGGTTAAAAAATAAGGTTAACAAGTTGAAGATGTCATTATACGGCCTGTACTAGTTGCCTAAATAGTGGTACAAAAATTTTGATACTTTCATGGTCAGTTAGCCATTTACTTGGATTGAATATGATCATTATGTCTACTTTAAGGTATTAAGTAATGGAGGATTCATTCTATTGGTATTATATATTGATGACATACTTATCACTAATCAAAGTATCTCTTAGATCAATATATAAAAGACTCGGTTATCAGGGGCATTCGATATGAAAGATCTGAGGGTCACAAAAAAGATTCTCGACATAGACATATACATATATAGGGAGAGGATCATATTATAGTTATTTAACGCGGAATACCTTGAGAAGGTATTGGTGATGTTTGAGATGGACAAGGCTAAACCAGTTAGTACACCCCATGCTACTCACATTATGTTGTAATGTCCTATTACAGATGAAGAAAATTAGGTTATATCTCGTATGTCATATTCGACCCCAATTGGCAGTTTGATGTATGTCCTGGTCTTTACGAGACCAGATATTTCACAGACAGTCAGTGTTGTGAGCAAATACTTGTCAATCCCTAGTAAGCAACATTAAGAGGCAGTAAAATATTTACTTCATTATCTACAATATACAGCGGATTACGTCTTAAAAGTTTAGAAATTAGAGGGAAAGTTGTTAGGCTATGTTGATTTGGATTATGCAGGGAATATGAACAATAGAAGGTCTACTTCCGGTTACATGTTTATACTAGTGAGCGGACAGTCTCGATTGATCGAATTGTTAGCTCAATCGATCGACGATATTCAGGAATTACTTGTAAACTCTCTAGAAAATTTTGAGCATGTTCGATCACTCACTCAAACATGGGAGCTCGATTGATTGAGAGTGTGCTTAATCGATCCTTAGATCAATGACACACACAGTTTTGTGTAATTACACGAATTGTTTCTTATTTCGAGTGTGGCACTAAATATGGGTATAATTGTGAGATAATGGTATGTTAATTAAGGGTTCATCATTTCTAAGGTTTGGAGAGGAGAAAGTAAGAGTTTTTCAACATTGTAAGTGATTATATCTTATACTTTTACTGTTATAGTGATTCATTGTAACTTTGTGTCTTATGGTTTCACGCAAGGGTTTTTCCATGTAAAATTTGTGTGTGCTTGTGATTACTTTGTTTATGTTTGCTTAATCTCATGTGATCTAAATTCAGAATTTACTTTCATGGATTCCCAACAGGTTTGAATATAACTTTTGCATAAGGCTTTTACAATAAATAAACAAAACAACAGTTTTGTTTGCTTGATGAACATAAACTGGCCTTTTAATAGATATTTCATTAGCTAATTTTGGAATTGACGATTTAGGGTGGTGATATAGACAGGCTACAATTCCAAGTTTTCATCTTTGAACCTTGGTTTTGATGGTATGCCTAAATGGGGCCTTAAGGTAGAAATTGACTCTTAGAATTTGAATTGTAATTTGTAACAACATTTCTATCATTTCTAGCTTTAACATACAATAAAGTGAAATTTTTCCATAACAATTTGTCACTTTAAATCACTTTGCACCATTCAAAGCAACACTTTGAAATTAATCCTGAAATGATGCATAAAAATGGCATAAAATCTTTTATAATGATTTTCCTACTTAACATATTTTCTTCTATGAAAAAAGAATACTACTCTTTTCCAACACTCACTTTTCTGCTTGAGAATAAAAGTTTGCAAGAGTACATTCCAAAATAGTATATAGAATATTTTGAACTTTAGTTGTTGAATCTAGAATAATCTTAATGGGCCTCACCTTGGAGGGGTGATATAAAAGGTGTTGGGGGCCATTGCACAAAACCATAGGATCTAGCCTCCCAAAACACCAGAATTATGGGATAATAAAGCAATGAAATAAATCAAAGCACAAACCACACGACACAGGAGATTTTTACGTGGAAAACCCTCAAAGAGGTAAAAACCACGGGACCTAGTCCAGAGCAACAATCCATTATGAAGTAGAACGTTATAACCGATTACAAGCACAGACCACTTGGATCAAACCTTCTTCACTCACGCAAGAGTAGATAAACAATAAGAGAATAATGAAAAATGAAGAGATCTCACCAATCACGAGGACGTAGAAGCGCTAAGACATTGACTGTGAAATCTCCCTTCCACATGCTTCCTCTCTCTCTCCCTTTCTCTCTCTCTCTCACCTTGGTCGTGAAAACCCTTAGAATACCCTTCTCAATACCCTAGAAAAACCCTAAGGACCCCTATTTATAGTTTAGACAAATTCCCTTTCGCACCTCTGTAAAACCGCCTCAAATTTTCAAGTCCACATAAAATCCGGACTCAAATCTACGTAACCTCAACTAGTCAAGCAGGGTCCTCGACCGGTCGAGCGGCCCACTCGACCGGTCGAGCACCTCCCTCGACTGGTCGAGCACCTCAGAAAAATTTAAACCAAACTCACTGGAGTTTGAGTCGAGCCGGTCCTCAACCAGTCGACCAGCACCCTCAACCGGTCGAGTGAAGCTCTCGACCGGTCGAGCCATGAGGAGAAATCCCCAACAAGAGGGTTAGAGGATGACTCAATAGAGGGAAAAGATTACAAAAATCAGGGGGCCCTAATTGGGAAAAAATGGTTTAAACACACAATATACATTATGATTGCAATAACTTTGTGATTAGTTTTTCTTTTTCTTTTTCTTTTTTTTGTGCATAATATACAATTAGAAAGTTATCAACAATCTCTACTCTGCTATTTATTCCCCCCAAATGGTTATCAAAATTCAATTGTTTTAGGGTCGAATTAAGATTTGAAGTTAAAATTATGATTTTAGTAAGCTCCATTTTCTCTAGTTTTATAGTTCTAATAGTTTAGTTATGATCAAGAGTCCTCATTTTACTCATTTATGAGTTTCTTACATGTCTAGTTAGGTTAGTATATTTTTGCTATTTTTAATATTTTTTACTCTTTCAAGAAAGGTTTATGTTTTAAGTCTGATTGGGGCCATTAAATTTATTATAAGCAGTAGTTTTCATTCAATGATATCAATTTTTTCAAGAGATTCTCTTTCTCATTGGATTCAAGGCCAATTAATGATGATCTCTTCTCTTTCTATAACGTTTTGATTTTGTTTAAATGTCTCCAATCTGTGCAAAAACAAGGGATTTTGATCGATCGAACAGGTTGCTTGATCAATTGAGAGAACCATGTATTAAACATTTTGTTCGATGGACAATTTTGGACATGCAGGATTGATCGACCATGGAGGTTTGAGTGATCGATATAATTCAAAATATTCATGTTAACTCTATGGACACTTTCGAGTATGTTCGATTGATCGAACATGGGGCTCTATCGATCAAGGGTTGTTGTTGATCAATCGATGCTTAGATTAATGACATGTGCTTTTTTATTTTTGTAATTGTGAGATTTGTTTCATATTTTAGGTTATATATATTATATATATATATATATATATATATATATATATATAACCACCGTACAAAGCGAATGTTACAGGGAAAAATAACTTTGAATAATGGAAGGTGAAAATGAGAGGCCTTTTAGTTCGGTAAGGATTGTAACAGGCACTCCTTGGTATAGCGAAGCAATTATAGCGATGAAGAGTGGGAATAACTTGATCAAAGGAAAATTACCTCGATCCAAATATATATGACAAATGACATCCTTTATAATATCCTTAATTAGAAGACCACCACAGGGCTTTGTACAAAGTTAGAAAGCTCGTACATGATGAAAATTTTCTCAAATCGTCTAAATTTGAAAAGGTAATTCTATAATCTGAAGATGGTTGAAGGGTTAGGTGTTAATGAACCCATAGCCTATTCAATCAATTACTTTTCAAGTTGATGAGTGTGGAAGGGAAGATCGATGAAGAAGAGTAAGCCTTAATCCTGTTGAATTCTCCTTCAAAGTCACACAAGAGTCTCTTAGACACTATGTACCAAGTTAGGGAGACCATTGATATCAAAATTGTTATCTCAGCCATTCATTCGAAGTAGTTGAGAAAGAAGGATAACGTCGGGAGTTCCTCTATGAATGCATTGGTTGTTAGGGGAAGAGGTTTTGAGTGGGAGAAAAAAAAATTCAAGATCTAAGTCCAAGTATCAGGGTAAAGGGAAGATGAAGTGATTGAATTATGGGAGGTTGGGACATGAAGAAGGATTGTCAGAATCCCAAAGCTTAGAAAGCATAGAAGTTAGATGATTCACCGAGGGAGGCTAACATAGTAGAATCTAGTGAGGAGGTGTGTAGTTGTGACATTTTGATTGCATCCAGATCCGGGTATCTTAGCAACGAGTGAATTTTTTTTTTTTTATTCGAGGGCTTCATACCATGTTACCTCTCAATAGAGTTGGTTCACCAGTTACAGATAGTATAATGGTGGCTAGGTGTTTGTGGGCAATGACTTTACCTGTAAGGTTGTTAATATCAGATTGGTGTGAACCAAGATGTTTAATGGGATAGAGCATATCCTAATGGATGTTAGACACGTCCTCAATCTAAGGAAGAATCTGATATCTCAGGTTGTTCTCAAGGTACTTGGGTGCAAGTTCATTAGATTTGATAATGTTTTAAAGGTTTCAAAGGGGGCACTCATTGTTATGAAAGCATCGCGGAGCGTTAACCTTTATAAGCTTGTTGGGAATATCATACCGAGTAGAGTTATGATGTCTATAGAGGAATCCACATCTGCACATTTACGGCATATGCGCCTTAGCCACATGAGCGAGCAAAGTATGAAGGTACTTTATGATCGTTGTTTGATTCATGTATTTAAAAGTATTGATTTTAATGTATGTGAGCATTGTATATATCATAAACAATCACGAGAGTATTTTAAGTTTGAAAAAAATGTAAGGGTGTGCTTAATTATGTGCATTCAGATGTATGTGGGTCATTGCCCTTGGTTTCTGAGGGAGGATAGTCATTCTTTATCACATTTATTTATGATTTCTCTAAAAAAGTATGGATTTATTTTCTAAAAAATAAATTTGATATTTTTGCCACTTTCAAGATGTTGAATGTGATGTTAGAAAAATATTCATGGCAGAAGTTGAAAGCGACGAGAATAAATAATGGTGGATAATTTCCTTCAAAGGAATTCAATCAATTTTGTAAAGATGAAAGGATCATGAGGTACAATACAATAAGGCATACACCAGAGCAGAATGATTTAATAGAACGAATGAATCAGACTCTTTTGGAGAGAACCCAAAGCATTTTGATCAATGCTACATTAAGTAAGGAGCTATGAACTGAGATCATCAATATGGTTTGTTATTTAGTGAATCGGTCCCCATCTATGCCCATAGATTCTAAAATTTCAGAAGAAGTGTGGAGTGGTCACGATGTAAATTACTTAGGACTGATTGTGATGTTTACTCTCATGTACTATTAGTTTAGAGACATAAGATAGACCAAAGGGCAGAAAACTGTACCTTTGTGAGCTATAGTAATTGTGTGAAAGGATACATATTGTATGACTCGATCAATGAAAGATCACAATTAGCTGTGACATCAGGTTTGATAAGGATTCCTTATTCTGTAAGGATTAGCATAAGAAAAATAAAAAGTCAGCAGTAATTGATATTGAAATCGACAAGGGTGAGACACTGGTAGAAGTCGAATCCCAGGAAGAGGTACAAGAGTAAGTGGAGCAGCCGCTTGTGAGTAAAATCCACCGAGAGATTTCATAGTACTGACTATATACGGATATGACTTAAATGTTGTATTTGCTCTCATATGGATGATGGGGATCTATCTACCTTCTACGAAGTATTGGATGAAACAGATGCTGAGAAGTGGATTGTGACAATGCAGGACAAGATGGATTCTTTGTACAAGAATGAGACGTTGGAGCTGATAGAGCTTTTCATTGGGTGTAAAGTGATCGTATGTAAGTATATCTATCGAAAGAAATAGAATATATATATAAGGCTAGACTGGTAGCAAAAGGTTATGCACAGGAGGGTATCGACTTCAATGAGATTTTCACACTTGTAGTCAAGCATGTATCTATTAGATTTATGTTTGGTGTTGATTGCCAAATACAATCTGGAACTGGAATAAAATAATGTAAAAACTATTATCTGACATGGGGAATTAAAAGAGAAGATTTACATGAAGCAACTAAAGGGATTTGAGATTCACGGAGTAGAGAATAAGATTTGCATGTTGAGGAGGTCATTGTATGTCTTGAAACAGTCCCCTAGTCAGTGGTATAAAAGATTTGATTCTTTCATAACGAGTCACCGGTTTACCATAAGTGAATATGATCATTGTGTCTACTTCAAAGCACTAAGTGATAGAGAATTCACTGTACTGATATTATATGTTGATGACATGCATATTGCCAGTCATAGCATATCTAATATTAATATATTGAAGACTATGTTAACAGGAACATTCGAGATGAAATATCTGTAGGTTACAAAGAGGATTCTCGGCATTGATATACACAAGAATAGGGAGAGGAGTAGGTTACAGTTGTCTCAGTTAGAATACCTTGATAAAGTGTTGGTCAAGTTTGGGATAGATAAGGCTAAACTAGTTAACACATCCCCTGCTGCTCACTTTTGGCTATCTTTAGAGCGATGTCCTACTACAAGTGAAGAAAAACACTTTCTGTCTCATGTACCCCTACTCGTGTACGATTGACAATTTGATGTATGACATGGTCTATATGAGACAAGATATTTTACATGCAGTCGATATTGTTAGTAGATACATTTCAAAACTTAGTAAGTAACATTGGGAGGTAATGAAATGGCTACTTCAATGTCTACGAGGTATAGCGGATTAGATCTTGACATTTGAAAATTTAGAGGGAAAACTTATAGGCTATATGGTTTTTGATTATGTAGGAAATGTAAGCAATAGAAGGTCAACTTTCAGGTGCTCATTTGTACTAATGGGTTGAGTGATTAGTTAGCTTTTGAAGTT
The DNA here is from genome assembly GCA_021015155.1 of Magnolia officinalis. Classification (NCBI taxonomy): domain Eukaryota; kingdom Viridiplantae; phylum Streptophyta; class Magnoliopsida; order Magnoliales; family Magnoliaceae; genus Magnolia; species Magnolia officinalis. The sequence continues at coordinate 13,784,419 of JAJHSJ010000010.1, read as the reverse complement.
TTAGTCTGTGGTTACTCTTTCCACAACCGAAGCTGAATATATGGTAGTGATTGAGGCATTCAAAAAAGGTGTTTGGTTGAGAGTAATGATGAATGAGCTTGGGCTTCAACAGGAAGTTGTGACAGTTAATTGTGATATAAAAAGCACAATCTATTAGCAAAGAATTCAGTATAGCATTCTTGTACTAAGCATATTGATGTTCGTCATCATTTTATCCGATACGTGCATGCGGAAGGTAATGTTATTCTTGAATCCGATGGATATGCTTATAAAGGTGATCATTGTATAAAATTTCAGATTATGTTTAACTTTTCTGGGCGTAGAAAAGGTTTGATGATGACAAAGTGTGCACGAGAAGCAACAACACTGTTATTACTATGATGAAGACGATTGGAGATGGAGCTTGGAGCCGTGGTTCGTAATGAATGAAGCCATGGTGATGTTGTTTGCATGGCTTCAGTCTATGCAAAACTAAGGGATTTCGATCGATCAAACAGGTTGCTCGATCGATTAATCAAGAGAACCCTGGATTAAACAAGTTGATCTATGGACAATTTTAGACAGTTTCAATTGATCGACCCTGAAAGTTCGACTAAAAATATAATTTGAAAATTTTGTGTTAACTCTCTGGACATTTTCGAGCATGTTTGATTGATTGAACATGAGGGCTCGATCGATCAAGGGTTGCTCAATTGATGTCGATCGATCAATGCTTAAAATGGCAGCACATGCAGTTTTACATAATTGCGCGATTTGTTTATTATTCCGGATGTAATACTATATATGAGTGTAATATGAGATTAGGGTAGGAAAAATGAGAGCTAAATCATTTCTAAGGTTTTAAAGAGAAGAAACTAGGATTTTCGCATATGCAAGTTCATCTAACCACTTATACTTTCGTTTTCATACTGGATTGCTCATCGATTTGTACCGTGGGTTTTTTCCCACAAGAGTTTTTCCACATAAAATCACGTATTCTTTGATTTTCTTTGTTTGTGTTTATGTTTCGTTTGTATGATTACTCGGATTATGCTTTTGCAGCACCAACACTTGATAATAAAAGCTATTAGAATGGAATATTCAAACCTTTTGATCATTTAACTCATTTTTTTCAAACATGAATACTCTCCTTGACCTTTGTGTAGTAAAAGGGTTGAAATAATTCCAATCGGAAAGTTCTACTGGTACCCCAGATTCATGGTGAGGCCCATCATATCAACGGTTTGGATCATTGAAATGGACATCGTATCCAACTTCTAAACTTCCGACTTTCGTACAGCGTGAATGTATTGCATTCGATACATGACCACCCCCACTAGTCCTTTTCTTATTTTTATTTTTCCGGGGACACACATGCACATGCACTTCTTGCAAAAAATCACAGTATCATATATAAACATTGAAAGAAATATTCACTAGATGTAGGCATACAAGTGTTCTTACCCTGCAATCAGAAGATTGAAAGGGCGCTTGAAAGCGGTGGGACACCCTTGAATCTTCCTCCAAAGATCTCCTCCGCTTCTCCATTACTTTGGGCTTTGGGGAAGCAAAAAAACACAGGGGCTCCAATATGTGGACTGTATTTAGTCCAATCGTGCACTGCATTGTCAAAAGAACCATCCAAAAGTGAAAAGGTGAAAACAGGCCTATACAAAGCTGAATGCTGTTTCCATAAACAACCCACACGTTCCCAGGTGGTACACGTGTGTACAATCCAGGACGTTCACAGATTGTAATAATATCGCATTCTAAAAAATCAGGTCAGGCCACTCATCAGGTTAGAAATGCACCGGAATCTTCCATCTTGTTTACACTCCATCCATTGGATGAAAGTGAGCGGATTGCGCTTAGCGTACTGAGTAAACTCTTTGAGGTCTACATGATTTATGTATTTTATCCGGTCCGTCCATCCATTTTCCCAGATAATTTTAGGGGTTGAGCCCAAAAATGAAGCATATCCAATGTTCAAATGGACCACACCACAGGAAACAGTTAAATTGAACTTCTACCGTTGAAAATTTCTTGGGGACAAAGAAGTTTTGGATCAAGCTTATATTTGTTCTTTCCGTTTATCCACGTCTCTATGATCTTATGAACAGGTTGAATGTCAAATAAACATCACTGTGGAGCCTAGCAAGGTTTCAATGGTGGAAATCATTATCCCCACTCTCTTGTGGTATGATCCACATGATTCAATTTTGGGCTCAACCCTTTAAATTAGATGGAAAAACGGATGGACGGTGTGAATAGACCACATACATTCAAGGTGGGCCAACTGAGTTTACTCATTACGATAAGAGCGTACTGAGTTACTCTGTACGCAATCCGATTTCTGGATGAAAATGCTTATGTTCACCGTACATAAAAATATCAGACAGAGAAAGAAACCCAGATGGGCCACTCAAATGGTCCACTGTAAAATTACACCCAAGCATTATGGCCCCCCTGAGTTTTGGATCAGGCTGTTTTTTGTATATTCCCTTTATCGGTGTGAATCACACCTGATGAACGGATTTGAGGAAAGATATACACAGTGGTGGCCCAACAGACAAACTTGTGGTCATGTGTGGTCCACCTGAGTAGTGGTTCTGGATGATTTGTGCTCCCAACGCGTACATTGAGGAACGGCCAGATGGACTGAGTCGATTTTATTTATACAGCTTGGTGGGGCCCCAAAGAGCTTGAGTGGGCAACAAGTGTTGTAGAGGTTTCTTGACACACGAGTGGTCCACCTGGAATGGGCCAACTGATTTTAGAATAAGGAATATTCTTAACTGTTGTGATCACTCTATAGATGGCCCAGATCTCAAATACTTGTGCCATGTCGTGTGGGAGAGTTTATGATGTACGCATGAAGTTTGATGTCTGAACCGTGGCCCACCTCGTTTACTGCTTGAAGATCTTCTGCACACTGCGGATTGGTTGGGTTTGTATAGTCACCTTTGCAACTCTTCTTGACGGCCTGAAACAAAGGGCATGAATCCATAATCAGTACATGGGGCTTACCATAACGTATGTATGACTTCCAATCCATCTAACAGTTCCCTGATATAAAATTAGGATGGCCCAAAAATACGATGATCGAATTAACATATGGACCACATAATAGAAAATGGACCACCACCTAAAAAACCTTGAAATTCATGTGGTAGTCTACTTAATGGTTGAATAGGCATGATTCTTCGGGCATCCCATTTTCATTATAATGCAACCATGTTAGATCCATGAGGTTTTATACACACGTACACCATGGTGGCCCCACCCCAAACTAGTTGCATGCACAATGCCCACCTTATACAAACTAGAACCCTGATATGTATCCTTGAGGGGATGAACTGTGATACCAAAACAGGTAAGTGCAATGTGCAATTATGGACTGGTGTGTATGGGGCATGCAATCACCTCGTAAAGTTCGTCAGATATGATCCCCACCCCATGTAGAAACGGTACTTTTGAGCTTCCGTCGTACTTGGGATCTGTTCCTGGGTTCCCAAGTAAATAACCCTGCAATCATTTCCAAAGGTAGATATTGTGGTTATCATATGCATGTGGTTAAGATCTGTGGACTTTTAAGAACCTCGTTTGTTTTGGGAGGTACTGGTGAGCATGGTGATGAATGTAAAGCATGATGCATCCATTGAGATAAAATTGTATACGTATTTCAGTTTGAAATGCCCAACTTACGGGTCTTAATTTAAATGTATCATAAATAAATAAATAAGACACTTATTTTATCCGTGGAAATGTTACACTAGATCATCACCTACCATAAGAGGGCAGTCATCAAGTAAAAGTGGGGTAAGTTGCGCCTAAAAAGGCTTTTCAAACATTTTCTTCTGATTTTTTTTCTTAAAAGTTTCGTATTGTATCATTTCTCATTTTATAGCTTACTTTTATTCTCTCTTTTTTTTTTTTAAAAAAAAAAAAAAAAAAAAGAAATATGGAGCACATCATTTATAATTTGGTTAATATTGCATAAAATTTACATCTTCCTAGTGGGCACTACAGAAAAAGACGAGCCTCACTTAGGGCTGTTCACGAGTCAAGCTAGCTCGAAAAGCTCGCTCGATTCGGCTCGAGTAAGCTCGGATTGACTTGGTTTGAATGGCCGATTCGAGCTAACCCAAGCTAATTATTTGAAGCTCGAGTTGAGTTCAAGCCAAGTTCGACCAGGGGGCATTTCAACTCGACTCGAACTCGAACTTGACTTAACTCGAAGCTTGAACTTGAGCTCGACTCAGCTTGATTAATAAATATATTAAATATTAAATTTTATATATATATAATAAGTTTTAAGTTTAAACTTAAAAATAAAAAAATAAAAAACAAACCCTAGAGTCTCTACCCGACCGCACGCACCCCCTTCCTTTCCCTTTCTTTCTTTATCTGCCCACTGCAGCCGCATGCCCGCCCCGATCACCACCACCAATTTTCATTTCAGCTCCACAATAATTGATTTCAATCTCTTGAAATCTACTTCTTAGGCTAGAAACCCAAGAAATTCGAGATGGGTTCTTCTCAGATTTGTTAGGCTTCAAGGAAATCCAATGATCTGATTGGCTAGAGCTCTTTACTTGGATTTCTGATCAGTGTTCTGCTTGTTTTTTTCTAGTATTTGGATTTCTGCTGGTGGAAGAAGATCAAGAACAGATCGGTTCTTATAGGTTTCCCCATCCGATTCGAAGCTTTATTTGGTTTTTTCATCGAGTTTTGTTTTGATTCTCTTAAGATTTTTGAATTTTTCATCAATGGAGGAGGATCAAGAATAGAATCCATTACTCTCTCACCCAACAAGCTCGAGCTCGACTCGAGGTAAACTCGACTCAACTCGAACCACTAGCTTGACTCGAACTCAACTCGACAGCTTTGACAAACAAGTCAAGCTTCAATGTTGAGCTCGAGGCTAAGCTCGAGCTCGAGCTCGAACTCGAGTACATCATGGACAAGCCAAGCCAAGCTTGGCCCACCTCGACTCGACTCGGCTCGATGCCCACCTCGGCCCTCACTTATCAACTGAGAAATTAATTGGATGACTAAAATGGAAAATATTCTTATTACAGAATGTCAACTATCAAGCTACTGGAAATGTTCAACCAATCTGATTATGGGATTGTGGTTTGGGGTTCGTTTGGTGGTTAAACTCAAGAAATTTCATGATATTTGTTGCAACCCAACAAATTCTTTTTTTAATTTTTCAACGAAAAAGGAAAAAACATAATTATCAATAGTAAAAGAATCAAAACAGGATAGACAACTTCAGGCCGACTCTAGGCTTACATAGAGTGGGTCGTGGACAGTTTCATGGCTAAGATGGATCAGAAAAGGCTTGGTCGACGATTTAAGTGATCTAGACCGTTAGAACTTAAAACGGACGTATCTCGCAAACCGAAATGAATTATTGAATGTACCAAATGTGATTTTGGGGTAGGACAAGCTACTTTAGCCACCCAGAAACTTTTTGGAAAGACAACAAAAAATCACTAACAATTCTTGCTGCAGGGAGGAACATGATGAGGCCGATTACTGTCTTCCTCGTAGAATTACACATTTAGTGGCAGAAATCCCATTTCATAATAGGGTAAGAAATAGTCAGTTGTTGCTTGATCATTTACGGAGGCTAAATATTATTGTATGGGTTATGCTAGTGCTAGTTACCTTGGCTTTAGTCCCTTTGATCTCGTGACTTAGTTTTCCAGTGATAACTTTAGTTTTCTTTTCTACAATAACTGAGATATGATCCACGTATCTTCTCAACTTCATCACATTCTATTCAAGTTGGGCAAGCGTGATATTTATACAGCTTGAAAGTGTTCGAATATTTGGCATCTTTGTATTATGTTAGGCCCATGGCTCATAGGGTCATTAGGGTAGGGATTTTGTTGTCACTTTGTTTTCTCTGTAAGTAAAGAGGAGTGTAGAGAAATACCACACCTCATTATATTCCTCAAATAACACCGATAAACCATCTTTTATCATTGGAAGATAATGGGTTGTACTGACTCTTGGTGTGCACTAGGCTATTAAACTCCGTCATTTATTAAAACAAAACTTTGAATCAAGAATTGCATATTGAAGTTTTACCAAAATTCTGAGTCTGATGACTAAAGAAAATAAATCATTGCAGAGTCCCACCCATTGGACAGTCCAGATAGATGACTAGTTCGTGACATGGCTAATAGATGCAAGTTGCATGCCAGTTTTTTAAACATACATGCATGTTTTGGCTTGAGATTAGGGGTTGTTGGATGTGTCAGCAACTCATTTAACTTGAAACATGGATGCGCATGCATGTCCAAGCTGGCTTTGGATGCAACATGGACTTATAATAGAGTCGTCCATTGTGACATTGCCGCCCGAAAATATTAGGCATAATGCTGTTCAAGAGAGAAGCTGGAATCCAGTTCTCAAAGACAGCCTTGTATTATATAAATGGTCTACTCCACATCCCTACTGCAAACTGTATTCCAACGGATGCAGCCTAACATTATATGGCTCGATTTTAAAGAGAGGGAGAGAATATCCACGTTTTAAGACCCGCTTACTATATATGGACCTAATCTTGTGTATGTGTGCCATGTTGGCACATCTACCATAGTATCACCTCTTCAATGTATTCTCCTGTGCAGAATCCCAAGAGGTGTCAACCAAATGCAAAAAAGCAACATCCAAGTAGACCCAATATATGGACATCCAGGTCAGTTTTTGGTGGACATGAATTTCCATATCGTCTAAAGGAGTTGTCCAAACAATCCCAAGAGGTGTTTAACAAACGTTGTTCGTTGTAGAAATGTAGATACGTGGTCCCAGAAAAGCATACCTTGAGATTGAGGATTGGTTCCTGACCAGCTTCAATAGCTGCAACACCATACAAATTTGAAAATCACAAAGATAATGACACCATTCTGAGGATTTTATCAAACTATAGATTTGGGACATAAAAGGCAAGAAATAGAATCATTCCTAATGCAGTTTCTGTTTTTAACCAGCCCCAAATGAAATCCACTCCTCCCATTAAGTGCCAAATCGTATCTTCACAATACAGGCCAAAAACAATAGCCAGATAAAATCTCATATGGGCCACACCAATTTGAAGATGCAAAATTGCACCTCAACCTCTAAGTTCACATGTTGGGCCTACCTGACACCTAGATCAGGCTGAGTTTGTATCATTCCTTCATCCTGGTGAGTCACATCTGATGAACGGGCTTGATGAAAGATAAACAACATGGTGGTCCCATAAACAAACCTATGATTCACGTCCCATCCCCATTGTTCCCTATGTTGTGTCCCAACTGAGTCATTGATATGTCTGATTTATGGATAAGGGGCCTAGCATCTATAATCACACCTGATGGACGGAGTGGATTTCACATATACAACATTGTGGTCCTAGAGATCTAAAAAGTTATCCGTAGATAGGAGAGATGCATGGCTGCATGGAAAGTACAATGGAGTTCGGTTTCCCCCAACTTAATATCTCAGCATATATGCCCCCACATGGACCCAGATACTTAGATATCTCCAATGATCTGAACCATCCATCTCATCGGTGCTGTCATAATTAAGCCATGTTCCAATAATCACGCTGCAGTGATCATCCTAACCTCTGATTTATGCAGTTGAACAACGCCATTAAAAAAGCTTCATTCTAATGGTCTAACTTCGTCTACATGCAGTAATGGTCAGAAGCATCAGACGTTTTGCAAGAAGATATACAGGAACCTTAGCCTTCTAATCTGGTCACCTTCCAATGGTCCAAACCATTTATATAATGTTTCCCACTTTATATGGTTGATAGGCAACAACTAAAAACTCACTGTTAGATTATTTCAACCTTTTGATAATTTGGCCATTTTGCTTTGATTATGCTCGGTCACTGTAGCCTTTGTACAAGCAAAGGGTTCAAATATATAATCTAATCCCAATCCAATAAACGGTTTGGGTCATTGGAAGAATTCAAATCCAACGGCTAGAGTGTCAACATATATCTTATTGAAATGCATCCAGATATTCGAGTAAACCTTGATTTCATATGGTGCTTGGGCCAAATGGTTTCTTTAGTAAGTGGGGGCCTACAACATGTATGATGGGCTACATTGTAGAAGTTCCATGTGACTGGGACCCTAGCTATAGAATATTTGGCCTTTTCTTAGTTGAATGGAGACCGTTGCTATATTTCTTTATTAACCCTTTCTTCATTGACTACTGATAGAGCATTCACGATGGGGCCTATAGTATGAATTTTTTTGGATGACCCACTATTTTCTTAATATAAAAAGTAATGGATGAGGATTACCATTTGATATTTCTTGAACGATGATAGGAATGGTGATGCCCGAGTAGGAATCGCCACCGACGTAGAGTGGATTTGAAAGGAATTGGGGGTGATCAATCAACCACTGTACACCAATGAAGGAAAATAACCGTTGAAACTAGGACCCTTGAATTTTATTTCAGGCCATGAAAGTGGGTCAGCTGAGCAGGGCCATCAGGTCTGCCTGGGTCTTGACTTATATGGTTATCCAGCGAGATGGGCCAGCACAGTCCTGGTATTTATTATCTCACGGGCTGCTTTTGAACCTGTGACCGGCTCATACGAGCCCATTTACAACCCTCAAATGGTAGACATGGACCCCAAGGGAACTTGGCAAACATGCATGTCAATCTGGACCTTCCAACTCTTTGGCCCCAATATTATTCTAGATGGACCATAGACTGAAACTGGCACTGATTAGTGATTAGATGATCTTCACCATCTGACTTCTAACCATCCACTTGTATGCAAATTGGACAGTCAGGATCACACAATTAGTAAACTTCCAAGGCTATATGCACCATTCACAGTTGGGCCCATGATTTAAATGCTCCTGATTGGCTTGCATATACACCATCTGTGAGGAGCTGTCTCAGTGGGCCAGGCTCGTCCATGTCCTACCATGGGCTAAATACCCAGTCTGTTCTTTATCTCAATCTCAACTGTTCAAACAGTGATCAATGTCGTTAAAGATGGCCCACCTTCTTCAGAAACTCATGAACTTCCTTGGATGATCTTATATCCCCATTCTTGCCATCTTTTGAGCCACTTGAGTACGAAAATCCAGTCCCAACCGGCGAATCTAAGAAGATGATACTGGCCACCTGAAAATTAAACTCCACTTGACAAAATGAGCCATTTAAAGCATAGTTCTAAAACTCGCTGACTTGACTCAAAACTCAACTGAGTCAACTCGACTCAGTATGGTTTGGTGCATACAACTACTTTAATCATTTAGTACCATTCTAAAATTCTATTATTTAACTTAATAAATATCAGATCAAATAACGACTCGTCCGGGCATTACACCAAGTCGACTCGTCCCAGCTGTACACCGAGTCAAGTCCGAGTTTTGATTTTCTGAGCTAACTATAAAAGGTAGCTGTAGAAAGAAATCCGAACCTTTGTCCATGAATCTTGTCTAAAACCCATGGTGGGTGCGCTCCCATTGTAGACCTCATTCTCGTAATACAATGGACCTACAGTATAAAAAAAAATAAAGACATCTCAGTTTTTTAACACACGAGCTAGTGAGGCACATGTGCGAGTGATCCATCATGTTCAGATGGTAGGCCATACAAGAAGAAATGGACTAAAAAAGGATTGAATGGCACCCATATATATATAGCCTGCATGTGTTGATAACAGGAATAGTGGGCTAGCCTGATTTTTGGGATGCGGCACATGGACCATAAGGAACACCTTTTGAATGTAAAGGATTGCTCACACATGTGCCCTGTTGGCATGTGCGGATCGCCTTTCATAGGTGGAGTGTCCGTCGCTACGTGCATAATAACAGATGAGATGATGAAAGCTTTAGTACTCCAGCAATGAATGTTGAGTGATACACATTCACTCAAGAAATTTTAATCGTGTAATGCAAAACTCAAAACAGACCGTCTAAATCGTGGACACTAATTTATAGAGATCGTAGAACGAAATTCCGCTGATTTGATTTTCTAACCAGATTGGTTGATGTTTAATAGACAGTTTTTATTTTATCTACGGTAAACAATCAAACATCTATTAATCATAGGTTTGTATGGCTAAATTGCTCGCATTGCGAGATGATGATCTATCCATGTTAATTCACCCTATTGGACAGTTTAATTTTTCATATGCCACGTGTACTATATCTGAGGGCTTACACATCACATCAACCATCAAACTCTGCCGAAGTAGCAAGAACCTGATGTAGAACGTGTCACAGAGATATTCCCAGCATGGTTGAGCCAAAAGGAGGTGGACCATAAATTGACCATAACTTTTGATTCGGGTATCGTTACAGGTTGTACAACCTATCAATCTTTACTGAAACGGGTCATCCGAGGTGAACCGACCCACAAAGTGGGTCGCATCTGTCCGTTTCGTCAGAAAACGTGCGCTTTCAGCTCAAAAAACGATTTTTTAGGAAGATTTTACTATTTTTAGTAATTCCGAATTTTTGATATTTTTTTAGAGTTTTAGATTTTCTTTCCTTATAGAAATAAGTTTTAGTTATACTAGGACTCTTCTAGAGAAAGTTTATTTGCAATTTTTATTTTTAGAAATTAGGCTTTAGAAGAGTTGTATTAGAATTAGGATTTTTATTAGAGTTAGAATTTTGCTATTTTTGGTAATTACGAATTTTAGTTTATTTTTTTTCTTTATTAATGGTGTAAGGAGACACATTAGAGAATCAATTATCAATTAATCTATTTCAAATTTATTGGAATTTATTTATATTTCCTGCTCTCTTTTCTCGTGGATTCGAGAAAGTCTCTGTGAGGAGTCCAGAGAGGTTCCGTGGATTCGGAATATTTATCCTCTTGAGGAAGACGGTGCTCGACCTCACGTCCTCCTTTGCGTCAGTTTGGTATCAAAGCAAGGTGTCTCCTCGGATCAATGTCTTCTAACGACGGGTTGGGCAACAATCCCATGGGCGGTGCTCCAGGGAAGTTACCTTTAACGCCGGCAATTTTTGAAGTAGCGCAACGAGAGAATCGACAAGCCATGCAAGGGCTGCAAGCTTCTATCGACCGCATAGCGGATCTCTTGGCGGAAAACCTAAGGCAACTCCGTGTTCATGATAGTGATCCACCACCACCAATTGCTGGAATTCGTAATTATACTGGTCGTAGGGCGATGTTATCAATGAACCATAGGATGATTCAAGAATTTAAGATGAAAGTCGATCTTCCTAGTTTTAATGGCCAACTCTACTTCAAAGACTTCCTCGATTGGTTGCTTGAAATCGAACGTTTCTTCGACTACATGAACATCGTAGAAGAAAAGAAAGTTAAACTTGTGGCCTACAAGTTGACGGGCAGAGCTTCAGATTGGTGGGAACAACTTCAACTCGAGCGGATGAGACAGATGAAGGCGCCAATCCGCACATGGTCGCGGATGAAGAAGTTATTGTGCATACGATTCCTCCCTCGAGATTACGATCAGATATTATTTCAACAAAACCAAAATTATTATCAAGATAGTCGATCAGTAAAAGGTTATGCAGAAAAATCTTATTATTGGTCCGCGAGAAACAACTTCATCAAAACGGAGTTGCAACAGACTACAGGATTCATCAGTGGCGAACATGTGACCTCTATGGGAATGGAGAACCAACCCAAGACTTCTAAAGTAGAAGGACAATATCTTATCACTGAGCAGGCCTTTGTCAAACAATATGAGGAAACGGGAATTATATATCCATTAGTTGAAAAGAAAAAATATGTGGAGCCTGTAAATATCTTAGAGGATTTGGAACCAGTATCGCAGGAGTTCAAGAGGGTTGTGCTCGATGAACTCTCTAATAAATTACCTCCCATACGAGATATACAAAATGACGTTGATCCCGTCTCAGAGGCAAGTCCGCCCAATTGCCCACATTATCAAAAAAAATATAAGATTTTAAAGACAGATGTGAAGGAACTGATCAATATTAGTCAAGTCAGGGATAACATGAGTACATGTATTGTGTCAGATGTGAAGGAACTGATCAATATTAGTCAAGTCAAGGAAAGCATGAGTACATGTATTGTGTCAGCTCAAGAGCTTAATGCCAAGTATAAAAAAAGGGCAAATGAACATCGGCTTCAGAAGTTATCTCAGACTCATGTGCCAAGTCACTTGTGTAACTCGAGGACGAGTTTTTTTTCAAGTGGAGGGGTCTGATGTAGAACGTGTCACAGAGATATTCCCAGCATGGTTGAGCCAAAAGGAGGTGGACCATAAATTGACCATAACTTTTGATCCGGGTATCGTTACAGGGCGTACAACCTATCAATCTTTACTGAAATGGGTCATCCGAGGTGAACCGACCCACAAAGTGGGTCGCATCTGTCCGTTTCGTCAGAAAACGTGCGCTTTCAGCTCAAAAAACGATTTTTTAGGAAGATTTTACTATTTTTAGTAATTCCGAATTTTTGATATTTTTAGAGTTTTAGATTTTCTTTCCTTATAGAAATAAGTTTTAGTTATACTAGGACTCTTCTAGAGAAAGTTTATTTGCAATTTATATTTTTAGAAATTAGGCTTTAGAAGAGTTGTATTAGAATTAGGATTTTTATTAGAGTTAGAATTTTGCTATTTTTGGTAATTACGAATTTTAGTTTATTTTTTTTCTTTATTAATGGTGTAAGGAGACACATTAGAGAATCAATTATCAATTAATCTATTTCAAATTTATTGGAATTTATTTATATTTCCTGCTCTCTTTTCTCGTGGATTCGAGAAAGTCTTTGTGAGGAGTCCAGAGAGGTTCCGTGGATTCGAAATATTTATCCTCTTGAGGAAGACGGTGCTCGACCTCACGTCCTCCCCTGCGTCAGAACCGTATGATGGTGTGTGGAAGTTCAATCTAAACTGTCCATCAGGAGTGTAACACTATGTAGATGCCCTGACCCGTAGTATACTGTCAACATGAAAGAATCCCACCTATCGGATACCATCCAGTTGGGAAGTTCTAGATAAACGGCCGGGATCCTTCTATCATGGCACAAGGACAACCAACAGGACGAGCTACCAGAGAGAACGTCTTTGGCAATAAGAGTTATTTGACGATTTGGTTGGATGGTTCATTCAAAGTATACGATTACTGCACGTGTGTCATGCATCAAACTCAAATTAGAAGCTGGATCCTCTACAACGTTTGTAGAACAAGCTTATTCTACAAATGCGTCTGGGTCTTCCCAAACTTTTATAGTTTGACCTCCCAAGAACTAGGGGCCCACCTTGATGTATGTTCTGTATATCCATGCCATCCATCCATTTTTCGGTTCATTTTAAAGCTTGGGCCAGAAAAATGAGGTAGATCCAAATCTCAATGAGCATTCGAAACAATGATGAATGACTATTAATAACTTTTGATGGCCACAAATGTTTTGGATAAAGTTGATATTTTATGTTTTTTCGTTCATTCGGGTCTGTGTGACATTATGAGCAAGTTTGGATGACAAATAAACATTATGGTTGACCTTAGGAAGATTTTAATGATGGGCAATCAATGATCAATATTTTGCTATGGTGTGGTTCACCTGAGATTTGTATTCGCGTATTTTTGGGCCATGTACTAAAATGAGCTAGGAAAATGATGTTGAGATGAACGTGATGAGGATAACTACTTCGAATTTACGGAGCTTCTCTGGACTCCTCACAGAGACTTCTCGAATCCACAAGGAAAGAGAGTAGAAATATAAATAAATTCTAAGAAATTCAAAATTGATTAATTGATGATTAAAAATGAGTTCACAATCCTTTAAATAGGGGTACTAAGCAATGGGAAAGAAATCAGAATCAAACTATAACTAAAACTCTTAGAAATAACGACTTACTATTTATAGACGGTCGCGATATCTACTAGTGCGCAAGGTTTTCGGCCAAAAATAGTAAGTGTCCTATTTGGCTTCACCAAACCGTTCTCCTAATTATTCTAAGCTCTTTTCACGTTGGCGTAACTCCTAAAGCCTGACCGATGAAGAGTTATAATCAAACTAAAACTTACTATTTACAGTAAAAACAAAATTAAAACAGGGAAACGACTGTCGATCCAAGGGTTTCTTGCAATTCCAGGCATCGCAACCTGGCATAGCAGGGTTGGTTGGCTAAAGTATCTCGTTCTATACCCAAAATCATATATTTTACGTCAGCTAACTCATTCCAGATTGCGAGATACTCCCGATCTAAAGTCCGACGGTCCAGATCACTTCTGTCATCAACCGGGCCTTTCTGATCCATCTTAGCCATAAAACTGTCCGCGACCCGCTCTACATAAAAAAAACAGATGGACAGCACGGATATTTAAAAGGTCATAGAGGTGAGCCCCACCTAAAAGACCTGACCGAACTGTCCCAATGACCTGACTGACTCCACACCCGCTTATCCAACCATCACGTGGTCTACCCAAAAATTCAGTGGTTTTTGGTTGGTTGTCCATTATTATTATTTTTAACGTGGCCCACATGATTAATAAAGAGCGATGCATTTCCAAAGACTGATGTGGTTTGCGATACATGCAACGCAGCGGACCCGGCCCAACCAGCAGTTGAGTAAAGGTTTTTTTCTTTCCTAGTAGTTGAATACTTTCTCAGGCAGTTGAAAATAACATGGGTAGAAAAAGCTTATTCTATAGAGTTGATCTTACCTCTCCAAACCAGCCAAATCGTGGGACCTACGGTAGAAAGTTCACAAGTCTAATGTCAGGTTTGTTAGTGTCGTTAAAACTTTGTATCTATGTACATCTAGATTTTGAACTATTAAATATTGATGTCTATGAACTACCCAACTAACATATGAATTCAACGCGGTGCTTGTTTATGATCATGAAAGGTGGGTCCATGATTTGAACGATTTAATTTACTTACACGTGTACCATACGGACAGATTATGAGTGCATGCGTATCGACCTTCATTCTACGCCGGAGTATGGAAATATGGAGTCTTACATAGGTTTATTAAGCCACACGTGTGTGGATCCCTGCCCGTCGCCACAAATGCCTATATGTGACCCATATGAAATATCCAAGCTTTTTATTAGGTGGGCCACACCGTTCCAATCTTTTGACAGAAATATCATGTTTACAAAACAAATGGATGGCTAGAAAAAGAAATCTCGAAAGCGTCCATTAGTTTTGCACACCGGCCACATGAGTGTGGACCAACATGACCTTGTGGCCGCGTGTGGATGGGCATGGCACCATACATGTGCGGACTTAGCAAACCTCATCTAAACCGTATTTGAGGACTTTTGTTTTTTCCCTCTCCGTTGAATGTAAGGACGTAAGTACGTAGCCCGCTGTCCCCACGTCACAGTCCCTAATATTAGATTGGTTGAACGACCCTAATGCCTGATTTTTGGACAATTGTTTGTAGAAATAGGAAAATTGAATATTTGTCAATTTTAACCGTCCAAAAAATGTCCAACAAAAATAAAATCAAATACCGTTAGTTTTTTTGTTCATAATAAATCTACACTGGCTAGCATAATTTGTACGGTTTAATCTGACTTTCTGTATGTATTCATGCAATTTCTATGTCTAAGTACGTGTGTATTGTCTATCATGCGCTGCCAGAGTATCAAAGTTTTACCATAAAAAATTAACGGGTGTGATGACGTGGGCCCACTTGTCATGTGTTGCGTGTGGAGTTAGTAAACTCCTTCGATTGTGATAAGAATATAATATGACCATGCGTTTTCTTCTTATGAAATATTTGATCTTGACGCATCTGTATTACAAATGACAGCCATGGACCCATGGTTCAGTGATCGAGACCGCTGAAGTATTGGGTCCCACTGTGGATGGGGGACCCTATAAATTTTATTTTGTTATATATAAATTACTAATTCCTTAATTCAACGGCCGGCCTACGAAACAAACGATTCAGATAAAATACAAGGACGGCCTTGAAAAGTGGACACTGTATGGCCCTCCTACTTGTGGTAAATGGACCCATTGGGACTTTATTCACGCCGAGATGCACCAGCAACTTGTTCCTCGCGTTTGTTAAAAAACATAAGATGAGAAAACCGTGCAACTATCTGCAAGTGGGATCAAAGGATGGGTATATATTGTTAGCAATTCAAACTCCAACTTATTAGTAATTCAAATTAACTCTTAGTAATTGGATTTATTTTATTATTATCATCATCTTCATCATCATCATTATTGTTTGTGATATGGCTCTCATGTAAGATTTATCTTAACTAATTGGGTCAGCTACATAAATCTTGTTCTACCATTTCACTTAATTGATGATCATATTCTAAATTATAGGTTTTTAAGTTGTTCCTTACCATCGTGCCCTTTTAAGCTTTTCCTAGCTTTTAATTTGAACTACCTCATGTCTTCTAATTAACTTCTTAATAATTCAAATTTCTTGTAATATGAAATTTAGAAATCATTTTGCACTATAATTTTATAAATTATATGCATCTTCTCCTCCTTTGGCCGGTGAAATTAGAGTTAAGCACGAGACAACTCGACTCGTCTAACTCGTTCAGATTCAACTCGCTCTATATCGAGTGGTTGAGTTGATCTGAACCGAATCGTCCAATCTGAACTCAAACCGAGTCGAGTTCGGGTCACCTAGTAACTCAACTCGATTAGGACCAAGTAGACTTCATCCAATCCGAACTCAAACCTAGTCGAGTTCAAGTCACCTCGTAACTCGACTCAATTTGACCTAAAATCCAACTAAGTACTATCTCAACTTAATCCAAAACCCGACTTGTGTGTCTTTGTGTAAACCCTACATTTGACATTTCAAATATGAGATACCATGTAGCCAATGTAGAGGCTACAATTAGGCAGGTGCGCCTAGGTTTTGAGTTGTGATTTCAACCCGTGGATACCCGTTGCACCCAACCCGACTCGGTACTTGTGATCGGATTGGACTCGGTACTTGTGGCTGACACAAACTTCGATCAGGTCAGTTATGTTGGACTTGGTACTGAGTTAGGTCGAGTACCGGTAAGGTCTATTTCAAAACCAAATCGAGTCAAGTCAGCCTAACTCGGTTCAACTCGACTCGATGCCTGGCTACAGGTAAAAAGCTAGCGTTGAGAGAACCAAATCTTTTATGTTATTGTTAAACTCTACACTAGTGATGTTTTCGTATGCACCTTTAATTTTGAAATGGCCATGTCACAAAACGCATAAAGCTAGCATACCTATTAAAAGTAAAATGGAAAAATTGCTAGCATTCCTAAATATATCTTGACAGCAGTTCACATTCAACTTGTGTGTGTACTAATCTTCATGGTGGCACCCTGCCACCGTATGCTCTGCTCTCGTGTTGTGCATGCTTACCAAGTTAGCATGTGTGTTGCATATAAAGGTACATGTGGAGGGGTGGTTGTGGAGCTAAGAGAGAGAGAGAGGGGTATGAGAAGGGGAAATGATACTGTAGAGCTTGTTGGACGGTACTAAGGTGGAGCCTTAATGAGTATAAGCCATGCGCATTTAAAAGTACTTATCAATTTTTATTTTTTCTGAAAAGTAGTTTTCAAATACCTCATGTCATATGCTCATTCAAACTCTATCTTACCACGGTACAACGAGCTATCTACATTAGCACCTGTCAAGAGAATGAAGTGTCGTGTACAGTTTGTTGTTTGAAATTTCCAGCCATATGTTAGCACCTACCATGAGAAGGTGAACCATTTGTCTTATTGCTGGAAATTACGATATGCAACGTCACAGATGACGTGAACCTACAATGCTTCATTTTCCACTAATATGCAATTTGTGTATAACATGAACCGTGCCAAAGCTGGACCGAAGAATAAGGAAATTACGATATGCAACGTCACAGATGACGTTAACATACAATGACCATATGATAATTTACTGTGGGCCATACCCGGCCCACAACATTGAATCAGTCATTGTTTAATGTTGATGATGTACCACATAAAATTCCATGCACGATGAATGGAAACGAAACAAAAATATAATAAAATGTAAATTAAATATAAAATATAAATAAAAGAAAAAAGAAAAAAAGAAGAAGGAAGAGATAAGGAAGACCTCTGTCTTGCAAATTGATTTTTCTTCATTACTGCGGCTCTATAATTTAGTGGTAGATAGATACTATTTCAAAACTGAGATCATGGGATTGAGTTCTCATGTGGTATGAGTGTGTGGCGTGGATATGCCTTAAAAAAAATAAAATAATAATAATAATAAAATAAAATAAAAATAAATAAAATCTTCTTCTCTAAATTAAGAGATTGGCAAAAAAATACAACCCTACTTAATCTTGCTCACTCTTGTTAACATATTTCTTTAAATGAAATATTTTTAGAAATATACCCTCATGATTACACAATTTTTTGAAAAAAGTTACTTTGTTTCTCCCTCAGTTGAGTTAACACATGGACATTTTTACCTAACCTGAGACATTTCACTATCAATTATTAAACTTTTAATCATTCGGGGAAAATCAACTACTCACCGTGACTTTTCAACATTCTTATGTCCAAAGTCAAAGGGGATTGCATCCTGCCATTGCCCAGACGGAAATCAGTACAGCTTATCATGATATATGGGTTTTATCCACTCCGCTCCTCAAATTTTACATATCATTTTAGAGTGAGAGCCCAAAAATGAACCACACCACTGGAAGTACCAGTACTGATAATAACAACCACCATTGACTAGGGCTGTACATCGAGCTGAGTCGAGTCGAGGTAGGCCAAGCTCGGCTTGACTCGTCCATGCGAACTCGAGTTCGAGCTCGAGCTCGCCCTTGAGCTCAACATTGAAGCTTGGCTTGTTTGCCAAAGCTTTCGAGCTCGAGCTCGCCCTTGAGCTCAACATTGAAGCTTGGCTTGTTTGCCAAAGCTTTCGAGCTCGAGCTCGCCCTTGAGCTCAACATTGAAGCTTGGCTTGTTTGCCAAAGCTTTCGAGTCGAGCTAGTGGTTCGAGTCGAGTCGAGTTTACCTCTGTCGGATAAGGGAAAGAAAAAGAAGGAATGGAGACAGGTAGGGTTTTTAGTAAAAACTTTTAAGTTTTAACTTTTTCTATTTTAACTATATATATATATATATATATATATATATATATATATATATATATATATATATATATATATATATATATCTAAAATTTAATACTAATATAATATATATTATTAAAATATATTACTCGAGCTCAAGCTTCGAGTCGAGTCGAGTTGAGTTGAAATACACCATGGTCGAACTTGGCTTGAACTCAACTCGAGCTTTAGTAAACAAGCTTGACTCGCCTTGAGTTGGCCTTTCAATCCGAGTCAATCCGAGCTGAATCAACCCGAGTCAAGCGAGCTTTACTTGTGTACAGCCCTACCATTGACACCTTCCTAAGGCCAACCTTAATGTTTAGTTGCCACGAACCAGTTCATAAGGTCACTTAGCCATGGATGGGAAAACAGAAATTTTAGCTTGATCTAAAACTTTTGTAGCCCCCAAGATGTTTCTAATGGTGGGTATTCAATCCCCACTACATGGGCCACTTCAGCCACAGATCTACTCATTTTTGGACTCATATTCTAAAATGATATCAAAATTTTGATGAACGATGGGGATAAACTTCCGTTCTGCATGTATTCATGTGTTTTTATTTTACATTGAAAATATCCCAAAAGGAGCCATCTTTTAAGAAAGGGAGAGCCGTAGTGGCCATTCATGCCACAGCCACATATGGGGCTCCTTGAGAACTCGAACTCAAGTCATTATGGGGAGGGGATATGTCTCTACCAGCTCAACCAACGAGCAGAGACCATTTCTTCCTTTATCTATAATATTCTTAATCGAGACATATTTGCAGTAAGATGCTTTAGGATCTTAGCCGTTGCATCTGGGTCCTTTTCAATGAGTTTGCTTTTCATATGATGGTATTCACAGAGATCATTCATATTAAATGGAAAAGAGCTCAATGAACCAATCTAAGAGATTTTATGATTTGGTTATCCACCATCTAAGGTGGGGCCGGCCAGCTATAAACGTTTTAGGTCATTGGAAAATGACACTAGATCGATCAACAGTCAAAAGTCCGGGCGTGTCCAAATGCAATACGTCCGGATGTATTAGATCTAACAACCCTCCTTCGAATTTAGTGTCTGTCATCTGCGTTAAAGTCCATGATTCGCCTGTTGGTGGTAGATTTTCTTTCATGCAAGATAGGATCCTTACCAGAACTTATCTAGCCTCGACTGGTGATGTTGACCGTCGACCCACCTCGGTAGTGGTCATCAGGACATCATGAATCCAAGGAAGCTCCCCCTTTAGGCTCTCGTATGATCCAGGCCGTGCATTAGAAGGTCCAACCACGATGGATGGCAACATAATATATTTTTTACTGAGTAAAGATCCTCGCCGTTGAAGGAAAAACAGTCTATTTCTCAATGACAATTCATGAAAGGTGAGGATTTTTGGTCGGTCAGAAATTTCATGTGTGGCTCATCTACAGATGGGACTATCCAGATGAACGGCCTGAATAATCATGTAGCAGGATGATCCAATATTGAATGATATGAAACATTCAGACAGAACATGTTCCGCACCCATTCCTTGTTTGGTTGGTAAACATGTATAAGATCCAAGCCATTCATCTTTTGGGCCTTATGAATGAGCATACCCCAAAAATCAAATCAGTCAAGTGATTCTAACCACGATTCGAGGACAATAATCATTCAATGATGAACTGTAAAATATCAAGAGTGCCCGATTGGGTGGCTAGGACCACATGATTACTTTGTGATGGTGGGGTCCACAAGATGAACGGTTTGAATCATTTGGATATGCAACAAATGAATAAAGATAGGCTGCTTGATAGCTAATTAGTTAGATACGAGTGACCCATCACAGTAGGACTCACCTACAGGTGCAATTTGTGGATATAGGAGGAGATTACTATTAATATGACGCAGGGATGAACGTGATGAGGATAAATACTTCGAATCCACGGAGCTTCTCTGGACTTCTCACAGAGACTTCTCGAATCCATGAGGAAAGAAAGCAGAAAACAGAAATAATTTCTAATAATTTCGAAACTGATTAATTCCTCCATAAAAACGAGTTCACAGCCCTTTAAATAGGGGTACCAAGCAATGAGAAAGAAATCAGAATCAAACTACAACTATAACTCCTAGAATTCGCGACTTACTATAAATAAAACTTACTATTTATAGATGGTCGGTGATATCTACTAGTGTGCAAGGTTTTCGGCCAAAAATAATAAGTGTCCTATTTTGCTTTACCAACCCGTTCTCCTAATTATTTTAAGCTCTTTTCATGTTGGGCGCAACTCCTAAAGCCCAACGGATGAAGAGTTATAAGCAAACTAAAACTTACTATTTATAGTAAAAACTAAATTGAAACGGGAAACGACCGTCAAATCAGGGGTTTCTCGCAATTCTGAGCGTCGCACCCGGCATACAGGGTTGGTTGGCTAAAGTAGCTCGTTCTACCCCAACATCATATATTTTTCGTCGGCTAACTCATCCCGGATTGCGAGATACGCCTGATTTAAGGTCTGATGGTCCAGATCACTTCTGTCGCCGACCGGGCCTTTTCTGATCCATCTTGGCCATGTAACTGTTCGCGACCCGCTCTACATCATAATCTATAGTAACTCGCAAAATTTGGGAGTTTTAGTTGTAGTTTAATTCTGGAACTTCTTACATATATGGCTTAGTATCCCTATTTAAAGGTGTGTAAACTCGCTTATTTAATTATCAATTAATTTATGAAATTTCTAGAATTTATTATACTTTTCTTATTCTTTGGCTCGTGGATTCGAGACATCTCCCTGAGGAGTCCAAATAAGCTTCACGCATTCGGAGTAGTTATCCTTAGGAAGACCGTGATTGACCTCATTGCGTTCATCCCTGGGTCACAAACGAATGCAACGAGTATACTGGTGGTACACTAGTGGTGCATAGCTACCATTTACAGCTTGCTTCATTGACTTTTAGAAATAAAAAATTAAATTAAATGGTAGATTGTTATAAACAAAGTGCAAATGATGAGTGTATTTATCAATTAAGTGGATGTAAATAGCAGCTTCCAAAGCATACGGTGCTGAGAGAGGACAGAGAGTAAAAAGATTGCTATTCACAGGATCACATGATGATAGAGAGATGAGATGAGAGAGAGATAGAGAGAGAGAGAGAGAGAGAGATGAGAGAGAGAGAGAGAGAGAGAGAGAGAGATGAGAGAGAGAGAGAGAGAGAGAGAGAGAGAGAGAGAGAGATAGAGAGAGAGAGAGAGAGAGAGAGAGAGTAAAAAGATTGCTATTCACAGGATCACATGATTAGATGGGCCCCCAGGCTCTAATTGGCAGAAAACATGGGACCCACATGCGAAATGATGGGATATACACGAACATCGATTAGGCCCGCAACTGAAATTGGTATGCCCCACTAATTTTGGAGGACATCAAACAAGTAAACCACACCTCATTAATTAATTAATTCCAAGGAAATGATCTTTACCCCAATCAAATTGATTTGCTTCCACCCCCTTTGATTTCGAGAATTAAAACAGTACACTTTTTACTATTTTATTTTCCCAAAATCGGAATTGGGTATAAAAAAACCAATCAAGGTGGCTGTGAAACAGCAAATCACGGTACAATAGGCCCCAAGTATTGGAGATCTTGGTACAGTATTTTAATGGTCAGGCACTCCTCTTAGTACCATAAGCATACTGTACTATCCCCCTTTTCATGATTGATGTCAAACGTGTAGAGCATCCAAGCCATTCAAATTGTCATACCCATCACGAAAGATCACTGTTGTTAAAATCAGGCCGATCCAACCATCGGGTGGACCAAACCAGTATCATGGTTTAGATCGTCGGCCTTCCCTTGATTTCAATTTTGATGACGGCTGATCTTAATGATGGGAAACTTCTTAATGACTCAGATGTCCACACGTATTACAAGTTGGCAAGAAAATACATACCTATTTCAAAAGTAAGGCCACTCCATGCAGAGCAACCTGGCCCACCTGTGATCCACAGCACAAGTGGGTCCTCTTTCGGGTTGTTCTCAGACTCTACAAAGTAGTAGAATAGCTGGTCTTCGTTCGATTCCCCCACTCCCACATACCTACAGCGATAACACACTACGTCTATGTAAGAGATCAGATCACCGATCAAAACACCCATAACCAGTGTGGGAAGCTTTTTTTTTTTTTTTTTGGTAATCAGCTTACCCGGTTTCTAGATAGAAGGGGAGTGGGCCAGGAAAGCCTGGTAAGGAACTGATGACTGATCGGGAGATTGCAGGCCATGAATGGACAGAAATCAATATGAGCAGGCAAAAGGTGATGGGGTGCAGCATTTCTGCTGTTGTGTTCTTTGATGCCTTTGCTAGAAACGGATGTAGGAAATAAATGGAGATTCTCATGTATTTAAGATGAAACGTCAGTCAGTGTGGTCTGATAAGTCAACACGTGTGTATTAATAAACTTGAACTAATGTAAGATATCCGAACTGTTCATATGGTGGGGTCCACCATCTAGATGCCTCGCTCCGAAAGATTAAGCTGCTTGACTCGAGTGAGCCACGGTGTAAAAGACGAATGGACGGCTATGAAGGATCAAGCAACCACTACGACAGGATTTCACGCACATGTGGCATGTTGGCGCGTGTGGGCATGGAGAGGGGTGCGTGTGGGCTTGGCGAAGGTCTCTTAGGAGGAAGTGTGGTATGGCAGGAAGGGAAGAGGATTGCGTAGTAACTCAGTACGCTTAGCGTACTGATTAAACTCTGTGGGGTCCACCGTGATTTATATATTTTATCCACTCCTTCCATACATTTTATCCGGTAATTTTAGGTTCTGATCCTAAAAATGAAACACATAAAAATATCAAATGGACTACACCATGGGAAAAAGTGGGAATTGAACGTGTACCGTTAAAAAATTCTGGAGGGCCACAGAAGTTTTGGATCAAGCTTATGTTTCGGTTTTCTCTTCATCCATGTTTATGTGATGTTATGAACAGGTTAAATGACAAATAAAAATCACTGTGGGTCCCATAAAGGTTTCAACAGTGAAAATCATTATTCCCACATATTCCTGTGGCATGGTTGACTTCAGCTCTGGAGACAATTTTGGTACCAACGTCTTAAATGAGCAGGTATAGGCAGGGATAGTTCGTGAGAAATCCACCCAGTCCATCTTGTTTTCCGTCTCGTATAAGGATATTAGTTAAAAAATAAGGCAGATCCAAAACTCAAGTAAGCTGCACGAGAGGAAAAAGCGGGTAGGGAAATTCCTACCGTTGAAACCTCTCCGAGTTCCACCAGGATGTTTATATGCCATGGAAACGGTTAATAACGTCTTTTCTACTCGTATGAACTGAAAAGATAAAAATATTAACCTGATCGAAAGCTTCTATGGCCCAATGAATGTTTCAACGGTGGAAGTTCATTCCTCACTGTTTCCTGTCGTGCGGCCCACTTCTATTTTGGATCTGCGTTAGTTTTTGGCTCATGTTATAATGTAATCTGGCAAAATGGATGGACGGGTAGATTTCTCATAAACATCACGGTGGGGCTTCTGACCGCAGGAACTTTATACAACAGGCTGCTTCCACATAGAGCCCTGCCGATCCAGATGCATGCACACGTGCTCATAAGGAGCACGTGCGTGAGATCTGAGCTTTCCTTGTGGTAGGAATAAATGGTTA
Source organism: Magnolia officinalis (assembly GCA_021015155.1). Taxonomy (NCBI): domain Eukaryota; kingdom Viridiplantae; phylum Streptophyta; class Magnoliopsida; order Magnoliales; family Magnoliaceae; genus Magnolia; species Magnolia officinalis. The sequence continues at coordinate 13,759,731 of JAJHSJ010000010.1, read as the reverse complement.
GATCTTCATCCTCAAAATTCAACGTGTTTCACTCCTCAGGTGGGTCACGATCTAGAAAGTAAACTGACAGTTTATTTGTAGCCCTTGTTTTGTGGGTTACGCTGTGGCATATATGACATGTAAAATTTCCTGATTTTTAGGTCAAATGATCTAAACAATGAAGCCCACTTGATGGAAAGCTCTGATCTCGCACATGTGTTCTATACTGGCACATATGACTGCATGTGAATGGCAGGCCTCCACACGAGTGTGGAATTAGTAGAACTTAGCAGAGACGTCCAGAAGCCCATGTCTGGAGGTGGCTAACGCTGATCGTAAGCGTCAATGCTTCATGATCTAAGCAAGATTCTCTAATGCAATTGTTTTCGTTGACGCACCAAAGTTTCTATAGTTAGTTGTGATGAACTCGATTCGGTTCATACCCACTCGTGAACACACGTGTGGCCTTAAATACGATGAATCCACGCCATTCATCTGTTGTCATCTTTGTAGTACTGCCCATATTGGAAAAACCACAACGATCGGACAAGCTCCGCTATCTGATCCATTACATTCAAATGGATGGCGCAATTATTATGTTGAATGGTCCAAGAGTTTGTATATGTGATGGGTAGAATTTCATGTGTATACTATCTATTGTCAGGCCCACCAGAAGGACGGTAAGGATTCAGTGACCGTAAAGAAACAAATGAAAAGATCAGAGTCATGGGAGTGTGATATCTGCATATGGCAAAAACCCATGTACGTACGCAGATGACATCTGGACTGTTTATTAAGTGGGCCCTGGCTGTAGATCCATTGCTCAAAGAATTCTCGTATCAGACGTTGCTGACCATTTCTGGTCTCCAAATGAACTGTCAAAAGAGAGCCGGGATTGCGTACTACCCCACTCGTCTCTAACCACGAACGGTCAGTTCTGTACGCCGATACACCGTGATGTGACTATTTATCCACGCCTTCCATATCTTCTCAAATTATTTTAATGTGTTAGTAAAAAATAAGACATATCCATCGCTCAAGTGGACGCGGATTGCGTCGTACCCCCGCCCAGGCGGTAATGATCCGTCCGGGCAGAGCTCTTTGGGTCTCACCTAGGTGTAAGTGTTTTATCCACGCCGTTCATCAATTTTCTCTTATCATTTTAAGGTATGATCCGGGCGGGGGTAGGACGCAATCCGCGTCCCGCTCAAGAAGACGATAGCACAAATGATTCTTGCATTTAATGCAAGCAAAGCTTATTATTTGCTTTCAAATGATCGGATAGAAGGAATAGACAGTGTGGATAAACAGATACATCACTGTGGTCTTGCCCACACAACTGTCCCTCCGTGGCTAGAGACGTGCCTAGAACGCAATCAGCGTCGCCCGGACCCACGTAGAGATTGGACGGTCCTGTCACGGGCTATGTGGGCCACCGTGATGCATGTGTTTTATCTAGGCTCGTTCATCCATTTAAAAAAATCATTTTAGCTATGAACCTAAAAATGAGGCAGATGGATAGCTCAAGTGAACCAAACTATAGGAAATGGTGGGGATTGAATGCTTACCACCGAAAACCTCTTATGGGTCACATAAGTTTTACATCAATGGTTATTTAGGTCTAGGTCTATGTGATCTTATAAACAGGTAGGATGGCAAATAAATATCACACTGGGCCTTAGGAAGGTTTCAACGGTTGGATATTATCTCCACTGCTTCCTATGGTGTGGTCCACTCGAGCCTTTGACCTAACTCATTTTTAGGCTCATCTCCTAGAAAGATCTTTAAAAATGGATGGACGGCATGGATATAACACAGACATCACGGTGGGCCCTACTGAACCCCTGACAGGACCGGCTGTGTCTAGCCATGTCCTCGATGGGGTAGTACCCAGTCGGCGACCGTCCAAACGACAAACCCTAATGCGCCAAATCGATGCTCAAAAGTCAGTCCGTCGGATGCGAATTATGGGTTCCAGTTCATCTGAGTCAGGGTTATTGATGTGCACTTTTTTTTTGTTTTGTTTTGTTTTGTTTTTATGTTTTTTTATTTTTGTAATTTACATGGCCCAAAGGGTTTCGTAACCCAAGCCGTTGATCTCATTGAACCCAAATTGGATGGAATGACGCCAAGAGAACACCGATTAGAACATTCTCTTTTCCACCGTTAAACTTAACAAGACAACCGTCCACCTTCAATCAAAACTAGGCCTTTAGATGGAAATGTAACTTTCCGGATGCATCAATGAAAAGAAGAAATCCCCATCTTTCTCCCAAAAATAGCCCTGTGTAAACTTGAATTTATTTAGGGATAAATCTTAAGAATTAAGATACAAAATTAATATTACTTATAAAAATTGTTTCTTATAATGTACTTGATGACCTTACGTAAGTAAAATAAATCGTAAGCATTTATTGACTCAAAATAGAAAACTTTTTTGAAATAATAAAAATTATGCAAATATTTAAAAAACGGCTAATCCTATTAGAACCCGTAAACAAGCCTCATGTGACCTAAGTAGACCCTTAAAAACCAATTTAGCCCTTAAAATGATTGAATTTTACTGGGCTATTTTGGGACCTACAATCTAGGGTGTAGAGGTTATTGATAGCTTTCCAACTTTATATTATAGATGTGCAATGGACAATGGTTGTGAAATTCTAGCCATTAGAAGCTATAGTGTACATTTAGTCTCCTTGTACCCAATCGGTGCCCATACTACACTATACCAAAATCATCATTTAGGAATGGTTAAAAATCGTTCTGAATAATTTAGGAACAATTTTCAACCATTCTTAAATAGGGCATCGCAAAAAATTAGGAATGGTTGAAAACTGTCGCAAATTTTAGAATATCAATTTCAGAGTAGTTCTTAACCCTCCTTAATTTTGGGAACAATATTTTTACTTATTTATGAATGATTTTGAACCCTTCCTTATTTAGCAAGCGCCAGTAAAAGCCGTGCAACCATTGATAAAAGCTAGTAATTTTTTATTTTTATTTTTTTCGATCGAAACCTGTGTTTTTTTAAAAAAATATTTGTAACGCCCTGTACCTCTGGTACACGGGTGTTACCTTCTTAAAACCACATTAGCAGAAAATGGAACAGGCTAATTAGTTAGTTGAACACAATGTATGCAGGTTGTAAACTCCAACCAACATCAAAGCCATCCACCTGGGGGCCCTAGGAGCTGAGACGAGCTTCATGACGGTCGAGAAGGTAAGAACAACCAAAACCCCAGCTTACGAAAACTTCAAGTCATTAAATTAAACTATATTGAGAGCAGTGTCCTATAACTAATCCTTAAGAATTAATTAGAATCAAACCAAGCCCTCATCATGACCAGGAACC